>CAOLHI010000415.1:0-653378 GCA_948474755.1 Ctenosaura bakeri
TGGTGCCCGGGCCTGCAGTCACTCTCAGGAGAGTTTGGCAAAACAAATGTGCCTACTTACAAGATTTGATGGAGAGGAGCATGCATACATGTGCATATACATGAACTCTCTCTCTCTCTCTCTCTCTCTCTCTCTCACACACACACACACACACACACACACACGCACACACAGAGCCCTCATATCCAGACAACAGAATTCTGCTCACTGCCTCTTCCAGGACACCATGACATTTTGTCTAACAGTTTTATCTTTACAGATTCTCTAAGGCAAAAGAAGAGAACCCCATGGACTAAGGGCCATGCATAGCCACAAAGGTCATTTACTGGCCCCCGGAGACCCATGGCTTCCCACTTACTCCCCTCCCCAGATATTTGTTGTCAAGTTGACTTCAACTAATGGTAACCTTATGAATAAGAGATAACCAAGAACCTTGGTCATTCATAGCCCTGATCAGGTCTTTCAAACTTGCCATGACTTCCTCGATTGTCATTCCTTCTGTAAATGCATTTTTTCTCTTTTCCTAGTGCCTTCCACTTCTCTTCTACTTTGCCAAGCATCATTGTCTCTTCCATGAGACACATAATCTCATGAAATGTCCAAGTACAACAGCCTCAGACCAATCATCTAGCAAATCGGTGCAGGCCTGATCTACTCTTGGCCCCTTAGGTATATAGACATATTTATTTTAAGCAATGATGAGGGCAGAAGTTAAACATCTTGTTTATTAACTGAACTATGTAGTTTTGCTTGTTAATCACTCCAACCTAATAGTTCAGTTAGCAGGCAAAATGTTTGCTCTCACAAATGAAAAGTGGTGATATATTAAAAATGGCATGTGTGTGTCCTTGCACCATGTTTCTCATAGTCCAAAGAAACAAACAGAGACAATTGCAGAGACACAATCGGCTGAACCATGTCAATTTTCAGCAGAAAGGTTAACACAGTGCAAAAGCTACATGAATGCAGACTTGCACTAGGCAAATGTGATGTAGGATCTCAACCAATCTCTGGTTTAGCCTTTAAGATCTTGGAATTATGGAATCATAGAGTTAAAAGAGACCACGGGGCTATGCGGTCCAACCCTGTGCCATGTAGGAACACATAGCAAAGCATTCCCAACAGATGTCCATCCAGCTTCTACTTAAAAACCTTCAAAGAAGGAGACTCTACCACACTCCACTGAGGCAACATATTCCACTGCCAGACAGCTCTGACCATTGGGAAGTTCTTCCTGAGGTTCAAGTGGAATCTCCTTTCCTGCAGCTTGAATTCATTGCTCCTTGTCCTAGTCTCTGGAGCAGTGGAAAACAAGCCCACTCCCTCCTCGACATGACATCCCTTCAGATATTTAAACATGGCTATCATGTCCCCCCGTAACCTTCTCTTCTGCAGACCAATCATACCCAGCTCTCCAAATCGCTCCTCATAGGGCTTCATGGCTTTCAGACCCTTCATCATTTTAGCCACCCTCTTCTGGACATGTTCCAGCTTGTCGACAACCTTCTTGAATTGAGGTGCCCAGAACTGGACACAGTATTCCAGATGAGGTCTAACCAAAGCAGAATAGAGTGGTACCATTACCTCCCTTGATCTAGACATCCTACTTCTCGTGATGCAACCAAGAATCGCGTTGGTTTTCTTGGCTGCCACGTCACACTGCTGACTCATGTTCAGCTTGTGGTCCACCAAGACTCCAAGATCCTTTTCACAAGTACTGCTATCCAGCCACACATCCCCCATCCTATATTTGTGCATTCCATTTTTTTCTGCCTAAGTGTAGGACCTTACATTTCTCTCTGTTGAAATTCATTTTGTTAGCTTTGGCCCAGCTCTCCAATTTCCAATTTGAAAATTTCCTTCCAACTAGCAAGCTCAGCTCTTGCATAATTGAGTGTTTCTTCTTCATTATCCATAACTTTATTGGTACCACGTCTTGACTGAGATATCTGGGCATACACTAAGAAACAAAATTTGATTAAAAAGACCCCCTTTTAAGGTTATAGGCTACAAACTGTCAATTGTTGGTCTCCAAGTTCCCTCTCAGCTATGGCGTTGAGCTTCTGTGGCTTCACAGAATGTTCACGAATATCCCAACTGCTCAAAGTAAAGCTTCCATCAAACCATGATGAGACAGTCTGCATGTTGTCATGGAAACAGGTGTTCGGTAGGGTAAGAAGGAAAAGATTCCTATGGGGCTCAGAAGCAGAAAGAATGTGCAGCTTGGGAGAAAAGGGATGAAAAGAAATGACGGAACGTTGCCTTTCTTGTGAGATGCAAAACAACAGTACTTGGCCGAAAGTTTCAAGAAATGCAAATATTAAACAGTTCACAGCTGTCAAGCACATGCTTAGCCATGTTTTAAATAGCACCGGTCTCACAATAGCAATCAAATCCATGGGCAGCCTCATCAGCATTCATTGGGTGGGCACCCAAGGGCTAGCTGCTCTCTGTGCCATTCAATGTTTATTATTATATTGGTTGGTCACGGAGAATATTTGCAGCTGGGTGTGGGGAGACCCAGCTGTACCGCATTGTTTCTCAGTGCACACTGTTCAACCACCTGTCTTCAACTCAGCCTTCATGATCAGCCCTGTTCTGACCACAGAGTCTTTCTTCATGACCATGGAACTGATGGTGAAAAGATCCAGCTGTTTTTGCCAGAGCCCATGGGGCTGCCCAAAACCTCCCGATTCTAGAAAGTACTCAAACTAAAATGCACAAAATTTCCATATGACATCACAGGGTGGGGTTGTGGAAGAGAACCAGAAAGTCACGCAATAAGGGGCATAGTGAAATGGCATTGGCCCTGATCCTGCTTGCTTGCACCATGTGGATCTACCTTCACATATTTACATGGTAAATGTAAATACAATGTAGAATCCTAGAGAATCACAGATGCAGAATTGTAGAGCTAGAAGAGACCACAAAGGTCACTGAGTTCAACCCCATTCTGCCATGCAGGAATTCACCATCAAAGCCTTCCCAACAGATGGCCATTCAGACTCTATTTAAAAACCTCCAAAGAAGGAGACTCCACCACACTCCCAGGCAGCAGCGCATTCCACTGTCAAACTGCTCTTACCATCAGGAAGTTCTTCCTAATGTTTACATGGAATCTTTTTTCCTACAGTTTAAATCTATGGCTCCACATTGACCTAGTCCCCGGAGCAGCAGAAAACAGGTCTCTTCCATCTTCCATATGATATCCCTTCAAATATTTAAACATAGCTACCACGTCACCTCTTAACCTTCTCCAGGCTAAACATACCAGGCTCCCTAAGCTGCTTCTCATAGGGCTTCATGGTTTCCAGGACATCTACCATTTTGGTTGCCCTCCTCTGGATACTTTGGCCATTTCCACCCTACATTGTTATAGTGCTATTATTCCACTTTCCACCTCCTATGGGATCTTGGGGTTTGGAGTTTAGGGATGGGCCTTTAGGATTCTCAGCCAGAGAGCTCTTTGGCCTCAAGAAACTACAAACCCCAGAATTCCACAGGAGGTTGAAAGTTGAGTAATAGCACCATAACAGTGTAGGGTGGAAATGGCCTTCCTCTCTGTTGTCTAGCGGCCGCCTCTCTGTCAGTGGAACGGTGACCTTATCCAGGTCTTAATCCAAATTTTCAAGGTGCTGAAGCAAACAATAGCGTTTAGATCTTTATATTGTGTTTCAATCATTTTTTATTAAAAAAAATCTGTGTTGATTGTTTTTATCCCCCTTTGAGTGCCCTTTGGATGTATACACAGGGTATACAACAAATAAATGTTGGCATATGGCATTTAAAAACATGTTATAGTCACCACCAATCATCTGATGTTACATCAGGCTTCTGATGCAATGCAAACCAAAGCTGTTTTGAACACCAAGGGTGCTTTCTGCAGGAACAAACATGTTGGCCCATAGAAGTCTCATCTGCTTCAGTGTTGCCAGGTGTTCACAATAGCAACAAGGGACAGTAATTCATGGCATGCAAGGTTGACCATCAGGAATTAGCTACTGAGTTGTGTTCCACCTAAATACCAAATGAGTGTACCAACTTCAGCTAGCCTAGCCATGTACTTTTCTGTACAATTAATAAGTTATCCACTGCATGATGTATGTGCATCTAGTCCTTAGGAAGGAACCACACTAAAAACTGTAGGATTTTTTTGGCATCTTGTTCAGTCTATGTAAAAGGCATCTTTTATAAAAAGAAAAACTTGCCAGCAGTATAAAGGGCAATATTTCTGGCCCTCAAATAAGGACCAGAGAGCCAGAAAGCTTTTCTCTCACATTGCACAATGCCCCACTGTGACTAGAGAAAAGATTTTCCTTAAGAGTGAAGATAAATCTTGCTGATGTGGAAAGGGAATTGCACCCTAAAAATATTCTCAAACTCACCTCTTGGCAATCGGATTGTCCTCTGAGAAGGTGACCCCTTACAAATATAATTCAGCAACCCAGAATATTTTGAGAAGATGTCTGCCCAAGCATAAATTGGTCAGAGAGGGTGACCTTGGAATGACACCACCTTGAATGCCAATCAATGAGAGCACGGGTGTCTAATTATGTGTCCAAAGAACTGGCATTCAAAGCAAGGCAGATTAATTGAAAGTGATACTTTCTTTTTGTTAAAGGGAGGACTTTGGATGAAAATGTCCTATGAAGAGAGTATTTACATTACAACCGCATTGAGAGAAGGGGCAAACTGGGCCCAACTCTACATAGGCTGAGTTCACCCCAAGCGGTCTCCCAAATGCCTCCATCTTTGCTGGAGTCCTTCCCAAAATGGCAACTGCAAGTGATGTGAAAATAGAGGTTCTAAGGGATGCTAGGACATGATTCACTAGAAAAGGCAATAATGCTTGGCAAAGTAGCAGCAGGAAAAGAGGAAGATAGCATTACAAATGGGTAGACTCACAGCATTACAAATGGCCTGAGTTTGCAAGACCTGAGCAGGGCTGTTGATGAAAGGGTGACTCATTCACGTGGCTGCCACAAGTCAAAGTTGACTTGACAGCAGTTAAGGTCAACAACAGCAAATGCTCCTCCTGTTCTGGCCCTTCCACAGAGAAAAAAAGTTTACTCTCTTTTTTTCCCATGGCACGCAACCAACCATGTCACAATCCATCAATCCCATCTGTATACCTTTGCATCCCTCTCCTGCATCTCTAGAGTGAAGTTAAGGTAACAAAATAAAACTTTGATTCTCCCACAGGGATGGCATTTGGCATCCAACGGGGTGAGGACAGGGGCTGCATCCTCTATAAGGGCAGAATGTTGTGTTAATATCAATCTTGGCAAAACAGTACTTAATCAGATAAGCCCTCTTGGATTATCTGCATCTATCACCGCTTCCTAGAAGGTCATTAATCGCCAGCTAATGCCTGGCACCTTTAACTCTTATCCTTTACATATGCTGCTGCCATTTGACTCAGCAGAGCATCTTGGGATCAAGGACATCAACCAAAAGGCAGCTTCCTCTCTGCTTGTTGGGTCTTTTCCCCCTTTACGAGTGAATGCAGGTGTTCATACTGCATCACTATAGCACTTTGATAATGACTTTTGGTATCATGGATTCATCCTATGGAATCCTGTCTTTTATAGTTCAGGAAGGAGTATTCTAAGTACTTCACAGGACTGCAGATCCTGTGAGTCTAAAGGTCAGAAATAAGGCAGTTAAAGTGGCATCCAGGTGTTCTAACGGTGCCGTATGGAGGCACTCCAGATCAATAACTTCAGTTGCAGAAGTGTTGTCATGTTAGTCTGTTGCAGTAAAAGACAAAGAAGAGGCTCACAGCAACTTACATACTAACAGACTTGGTGCATCAGAAACTTTTATGGCAAAGGTGGACAACCTGTGGTCCACAGAATAATTTCCAGCACCCTCCCCATAAAAACACTTCACATCTCTAGCAGGAGTGGTGCAGCAGCCCCCTGAATGGGAAAAAAAAAAGTGCTTAGATTGTTCCTTGTCTTTTTTTCAGATTTCACCAGATATTCCCTATATGCCTCCAAGCTTCTCTCCACAACCTTAAGGACTAGAAACTCTTGAGTTCTGAAGCAAACATTGAGTACAAAAAAATGCTAAACTCTGAGAGAGATAGCTAAAGTTTCAGATTCAAAGACAGGTGCCTCATGGACATCTCTGGGTCAAAATTAATTTCATTTCAAAAGTGAAGGAAAAAGAGAAAGGAACAAGAAATAGGGGTTCTGCTCTTTGCTGATGTCACTCCTGAAGGAAACAGCAAGCAATTTTAGCAATGTTCTTCTGGCTGCAAGAAAGTCTTTTGAAAACGGTACAGCCTTTGAAAAGTCACAACAAAACGACAGTTTCGTTGTTCAGGACTTATTCTGTGCAAAATTTGCCCACGGTATTTTGGTGCAGAAAAATCATTTTCTGCATAGAAATATTATTTTTGTGCAGAAAATTCTGTTTCCTGTGGAAAAGAAAGCCTATGTGTTGTGTACAAAAAAACAAAACAAACAAACAAACAAAAACTTAGTGAGAATTCCACATGAAAAGAAACACTAATCTGAAAATACTTGTAAAAATTCATTGATGGCTGTGGAAACTGGACAGAGCAGAGCACAGGCAAAAGGGAATGGGATACAGTGTGATTTCCCCACTCCTAACAGGAAGGCAGTCTAAGCCAATGTGTCAGGTTCGCTGTGCATCAAAGAGATAAAATGCAAAAGCCCAGAAGTGTGTGAGATTGCGGAAGGAGGAGGTAACACTGCAAAGATCCCTTCTCTTGCCCCCAACCTGTGACCCAGATTTGAAGAAAGAGACGGAGAGATGCATTTCCGGTGGGAGTGTTGCTATCCCCTGGAGTAATGGAGAGTATAATGCAGTATTTCCTCCTTTCCTCTCCATTTCACATCAATTCTTGGCCAGCATCCCGTAGGTGACATAAGCAGGCATATGTTGTGTTACACATATGGAGTGTGTCTTTTTTTTTTTTTTTGGACAACGCAGAAAGCCTGTAACCAGCTGACGATGGTGGGAGAGGAGTTCTCTGCATAGAACCATTGCAGATATACAATACTGTATACACACTGGAGTACTGTGTCAATGTTCCTTCCACATTGTGTACTTCTTCTGTAAATTGTGCAATGATGTGCTACTATTTCTCGTACATGGTATTCAGTACAATGACTGTAATGCTAGTGCAGTGGAACTCTGCTAGCAGACATTTATACGATGCAGTTATTACACTGTATTTGCCCTGCACTTTCCACACTAGGAATGCAGTTCTTTACTAATTTTCTTCTCAAAGCAAGCGATGAATAATTTTAACCCTTTTCCTACTATTGCAATAAAGTCCTCAAAACCAAGGCAGTTCTTTGAAGCCAATTCACAATTCAGGACCTATCCTATGCAATATATGCATATAGGCCATTTCCACACTAGACAGTTATAATGCTATTATTCCACTTTCAACATCCTATGGAATCCTGGGGTTTGCACTGCAAACCCCAGGATTCCATAGGATGTTGAAAGTGGAATAATAGCACTATAACAGTCTAGTGCAGAAATGGCCAAAGTTTTTGAGCAGAAAACAGCATTTTATATTATAACTAACTCATGTGTAAACCACTCACAGGATGATAGTCAGTGATGTGAAAGAAACTGATCTCTCCATCTTGGTAAAGAGCCATGTTAGGGTGTAATGGACAGGCAGAAAAGCCAACAGACTGGAAGTGCAAAAGAACAGTTTAATGCAACCTTGCCTGGCCTGTTGTCTTCCAGATGGCTATTCCGATCATTCCCAACCCCTAGAGCTGTGCTGGCTGGGGATGATGGGAGCTTTAGTCCAAGAACACCTAGAACACGATGTTCCCAGGAATCCCAGCCCTGTGAGTAATATTAGGCCAGTTACCTCTGCAGCACAGACACCATGGCACTCCCAATGCTGGTTTGGAACTCAGTCAAATATGTTATAATGCTATTATTCCACTTTCAACATCCTATGGAATCCTGGGGTTTGCACTGCAAACCCTAGGATTCCATAGGATGTTGAAAATGGAATAATGGCATTCCTTTGACTCAGTCAAATATGTGGCACGGAGAACTTCTCATTCATGGTCAGCCCCGGTGACAACTGAGGCAGCCCCTGAATGGAAGAGACGCCAGCTGCTTTAAGAAGAAAGGGTTGAAAAAGAAGAGCTGAAATGTCCACGGCAGCATGCAAGTCTTTTCCTTACAGGTCTTGCAAAGCAGTCAGGCCCTGGGAGAAGCTCAGCACTATCCCAATAACTGGAAAATTCTCAAAAGAAGGAATTCTCAGGGTAATGTTACATAATGCCATTCTGATGAATTACTCTTGTTCCACTAATCCTCTTAACGGGCTCTCGTGGAAGCTGCCACCAGCCGGAGAGGGGAGAATGGGTGTTTCCAGATGATTTTGCTCTCCCAATTCAGCTTTCTCACTTCATTGCCAGCTCTCACATTTGAAACCGTGCTTTAAAATCTGATGGGTGTGCATGTTTGTGCGTTGGGGGGGGAGCTGAAGGGAGAAGGTTTGTGTGCAAATCACCCTCCCAGCTGGACAGAAATAAAAGCGGTTTTGTAATGCCCTGTCTCTTCTTTCAACAATTTTACCTCCTTATGTAAACCCATAAGCTGTCATTAGTCTCCATAAAAGCCCAGAATGCAAGACAAATAGGATCAAATGTTCATTTTACGGCTACACCCCATTGATAACACATATATTTGTCATTCCTATCTAGCCTGTCGTATTGATAGGGAATGGAAACATAAGATGGTGGTCTGGACTCATTTCTTTTTTTCCTGTTCAACGATGGGGTTTTAACAACCTTTTTCTCCAAATGTATTCTGTGAGTTATACAGAATATTTTGAACATCTGTTTAAGATAGGGTGGGCAAAGGGCGTCCCTTGGGACTCCTCCAAGGTCAGTGGATGAGGGCAATTTTTCCATGATTTGAGGTCCTCAAAATAGACCTTTTTAGGTCCAGGACAGGGCTTTTCAAAACAGGAAGGAACTTTCTGGGCCTTAAATGACCTGGGGAACAATGTGGCAAAATTTTCCCCTGCACCATCTAGAGTGCACTGGGGCATTGGCTGGCAAAATCTTGCTAGAAGCCAAAAATGATCCAATTGAGGCTATCATATTTTAGACACATTAAACCAACACTCCCTAACCTTTTTTTTTCACTTGAGTACCCCATTTCTATAAGTTGTATCCCCAACTGCTCCACGGTTACATCCTTTCTTTGAGGAGAAAAAGCCACACCAGAAAGCTTCTGTAGGTTCTGAGGAGACAACCCCAGACCTATGGAAGAAAAGGTCAACCTGCCTGGGCCTCTCCCATCCCACTGTGCCCCATTCCCCCTGGACCCTCCATGCAGCCTCAGGATCTGGTTTGCTCCCAGCTGAAGGCACTGGGAGAAGCGGTTGGTGCTCTGCATCTCTTCTTCAGATGGATTTGGGGTGGAACTGGATGTCTCCATTGGATGTGTCTCTCCTTGTGGAGAGGGACACAAGGAAGAGGGAGAAGTGAGCCCTAGAAGCCAGCTGGTGTGGGCAGAGCTAGGGTTGCGGCAACTTGAACAGAAGGCTGTGTGTGTGTATGTGTGTTTGAGAAAGACTCGTTTAAAAAAAAGTTTGTGGGCCAATGACAGTCAGAAGTTCAGCTTGTGCATCACTTTTCTATTGATCTCTTCGATTCCCCCCTCTTCCTTAAGGTTTCAGGACAAGAATGCCAACATGGTGGGCACTCAAGAGCCACATCAAGTTGTGATGTCCTCTGAGAACAGTTTATACTTTACATTTTTATCTGCCATTGTTCAGTTTTTTTGGCATACCCCTAAATGTCCTTGTTCATACCCCTGGGGTATCCCAGCTTGGGATCCATGGCATTAGAAGATGACATGACACATGGAAATACAATGATGCTTGAACGAATGCAACGTAGTAAGAAAAAAGGAAATACATGCTCCAGGTGGACTGATTTAGCCAAGGAAGCCATAGCTGACCTGAGTTTGCAAGACCTGAGTAGGGCTGTTAATAAGGTCTCCTGGAGGCCTCTCATTTAAAGGGTTGCCCTAAGTCAAAACTAATTGGATGATAACCAAATTGTGGAAAATCTCCCCCTGAGGGTACTTAAGGTCCCTTTCCTAACTACAGAAAACATAGTACTATGGTTTCACTTTAGTTGCCATGGCTGTATCCTAGGGAATTCTGGGATTTGTAGACTGCTCAGGCACATGACTCTCTGGCTGAGAATGCTAGATACTCCAGCAAACTACAAATCCCAAGATTCCGTAGAACATAACCGTGACAGCTAAAGCGATAATTGCGTAGTGTGAAAAAGAGCTGAATTGTATGTATTGTTTCAGGTTCTCAGTTAAACCCATTTTATTTGCCTAAGCTATTAATGAAGATAAAAATAGATTTTAACATTGCTTTTCAGATTTTGTTATGCTGTGCATGGACAGCATAATTATATAACTTAGTCACTAAGTGATGCTAGGCTTAATTTTATCACAATGATGTTAGGAGCTTCCTGATGCAGTTGTGTTCCCCTTTTACAGAGACAAAAAAAAATATTTTTGTCTAAAATCTTGTCTCCCTTGGCTCTTGAAGCCAACCTGCCACAAGCATACCTTCCAGATGAGTTGGACCACAAGTCCCATCATCCCAAGCTATCACACCCATGTCAAATGGTGAGGATGGGAAAAGCAGTCCAACACATTTGGAGGGCTCTAGGTTGAAGAGAACTATACTTTCATGATACCTTATTCACCATTGGATGATGCACTGCTTTTACGGAGTTGGTCATCAATAACCTTGTCATATTTTTAATAATTTTTTCCTGCGGTTCAAACCCTTTTTCCAAGGAATCCTGGGGTGGGATCTTAAAAATAAGGCATAAGTGTTTTCAGTGAACGAATGCTGAATTAATTAATGACTTAATAAACAATTGTGCTTGTTTGCACCCTTAGAAGCTTTTTTTTATAAAGATCAGGTGACAACAATCTCACGTTATTTTCCTAATTTGTGTATCCAATTAAGGGGTTAAGCAGGAGCTGAGGCCAACCGAAAACATCAAACTGCGACCCTGCGTAATTAGGAACTGTAGACCTTCCATTTCATCAGAAAATAAATAACAAGGTCTTTATCTTGGGCATATAGAAATTAACGGCTGTTCAGAATTCGCTGCAAACAATCCACCGAGAACAATGCAGCAGCAGATAACAAGGACATGGAACTCACGACCCCAGGATACTCCTGACTGAGGACAACAGTCTCGAGATTTTGGAAGAGAAAAGCTTTCGCAGAGCAATTCAAAATGAGGTCATTTAGGGCAGGGGTAGAAAAGAGGTGGGTATTTCCAATATTTCACAGATGAAAGCCAAGGGATAGCAGAATGTGGTCAAGAAGGCAAAAGCTGTTAATAAGGTAGAGCAGACAAAGTAGGAATGGGCGCAGCAGTTTGCTTTTGCTTGAGCTGACTGGGAACATTTCCGCACGACACTCTTATAGCACGATGATTCTACTTTCAACCTCCTATGGAATCCTATGGAGGCTGGCCCCTCCCGGAACTGCAAACCCCAGGATTCCATAGGAGGTTGAAAGTGGAATCATCACGCTATAAGAGTGTCATGCGGAAATGACCTGGGAAGGGCAAGATTTTGCCCCCTGTTTTCCCATGACCCCCACTAAGTTGAGTACAAACTACTTCTGCTCTTTGAGCTCAGTTTGTAGCAACTGAAATAAACTGAGGACCAAGGGGGACACTGGGACATTTTAAAAGCAGCTGAAAAATGGGGCAATAGGGGATTAGTTGGAACAGCAGCAGCCAAATCAGGACAGTTGGAGGGGATGGGTGTGTTATTTGACACTTCCAGTTCACACTGCAGCGACAGATGGGGCAGACAGCCATCCGCAAAATGTGGACACTGGCTTCTTAAAAACCTTTCTTCTTGCTTCCAGTAGAAGGAGAAATTTAGAGACATTTCTGGGATCTTTCTGATGATGGAAGGTCTTTGGAGGAGATGAGCCCCGAACCACCTCTTCCACGGCCACTCATCCTCTGTTGCGGGGGCCTTAAGACGGCTACCGCAAGCGAAAGCGCACAGGAGGTAGAGTCACACCGGTGGGGGAATCGGCAATGTAGGGGCCCCTCCATACTATCCAAATCCCCTCAACTTATTCAGGGATTGCACTGTTGGGGCTGTGTCCTGTTAGTGACGTAGCAAAGCAAAAGTCTTGTTGTCTGGGTCATGGGGGTCTCTAGGGACAGAGATGAGTCCAGGAGTACTCCCAAGCTACACCTCTGCTTCCTCAGGATATCTCGAAGTGGTAAGACACCCACACACCCACACACACAAACCTCAATTTGATCACCACAATAAGAACAAGCCTGGCATGTTACCAGGTAGAATCGTAGAGTTGGAAGAGGCTTTATGGCAGTGGTTCTCAACCTTCCTAATGCCGTGACCCTTTAATACAGTTCCTCATGTTGTGGTGACCCCCAACCATAAAATTCTTTATTTATTATTTACAATGCCTCCCCCCCCCCCCGGCAAGGGCTGCCTCGCCGGCCAGGAATGGGAGAGCAGGGAGAGAAAGAGGAGCCGTGCGTCTCCCCCGGGAAAAAACTCCAAGAACCCCCCCGGGCTCTGCTTCTGCTTCGCTCTCATTTCTGCTGCGGGGGTGGGGGGCAATGTGGGAAAAGTTTCCAGGGTGTTGACCCTGGCCCGGGGGGGGGAGGAATCCCAGCATCTTTGTCTTTTGTGCCGGGCGCAGCTCGCCCCCCCTAGAAAAGTGCCGCCTTGCGGCCCCCCGGCCCTTCCGCAGCGCGTGGTGAGTGGGGCAGGGGCCATGGCGAGGAGGGGGCCTGTTCCCCGTGCTGCCGCTGCCCCCCAAGCTGGCCCATCAGACGGGAGGTTCTCCCGGTAGCGGAGAAGGGGAGCGATTTCAGTCCCTTCTGAAAAGGGGGTGGGAGGACGTGAGCGCGTGGCTCGCACTTGTGCACCACCACTCCTGCTGTGGCTGCATGTGCTGCTGTCAAAGGGGGCAGGAGGACATGAGCGCATGGCTCGCACTTGCGCACCACCACCGGGGAGGGAATGGAGCCTAAGACCATCGGAAATACGTATTTTCCGATGGTCTTAGGCGACCTCTGTGAAAGGATCGTTCGACCCCCAAAGTGGTCGCGACCCACAGGTTGAGAACCGCTGCTTTATGGCCTATCAAGCCCAATTTCCTGCTCAATGCAGGATCTCCAATTAAAACATTCCTAGCAGGTAGCTGCCCAGTCTCTTTTTGAAGGAAGACCTCAACACCTTTGTAGGCAATTGGTTCCACTGTCAAATCACTCTTAATAAATTCCTTCTAATATTCAATTGAAATCTACTCTCCTGTACAGACCACGACCATTCAAAGAAAGTTTCTAGTCCTCATGACAACAGAGAGTGCATCTGAAAATGGGAATAGGAAAAGCTTCTAATCCATCTCTCGGTGCCAACAAAGAAGCTGCCAGCCTTTTCCAAGTCCCTCTGCACTGCAGACAGGCCGAAATGGGATGGCTGCCCAGCCGGTTAGGCACCTTGCAGTATCCCATTCCTCTAGGAAGAGTCTCTGAGACATGTACAGAGGACCAGAACCAAATCACAAACTGTGTCCTTTTTTTTTCAACAAGGGCAAAATGGATGTTCCTTCAACACCAGCCCCCATGCTCTGTCTGTGGCAGAATGAAAGCAGATGCTTGGAGCAAATGCATGGACTGCCAAAAGGCTATAAATAATTGCTTCTCTCTGACACAAGTGGCTGCTATAACTGGATTCCTGTGCGAAGTCATCCCACCATTTTTTTTTTTTTTTAAAATCAAGGCTAGCTGTTCCTTGGCCTAAAGATTCAAGGCAGAGCTCCTCATTTGGAAGGTAATTAATCAAGCCTTTGGCCTTTGGAAAGGCAGAACAACACCAGCGTTGTCTCACCCCGGCAAACTGCCTCCCTCTTCCTCGCTGGATGCAGAACAAAGCCCAGCCGGAGCTTTTCAAAGGATAATAATAAACAAGGTTATTTTCTTCCAGTGCAGCCTATCACTTGATAACCAGAGGCTGGGCAACGTGGATGTGTTGCAAGGGGAGCACTTCAAGAAGGGAGAGATAGGAAGGCGGAGAAGGGCAACGAGAAAGAGACAACTATTGTCAAATTGTCCATCATCGAGGGGTGTAATTAGAGGGGATGACGATGGCATTGCTCTCCAAGTGAGAACTCTGCCTCCCTCGTGAAAACTTTCCTTAGTCCCCAAATGTCTGGGTAACAGGAATTCTTCTCCCCAAATGAAAATTTCCTTTATTCCCCAAATTTCTAGCCTTGCACAGAGAGAGAGAGAGAGAAAGACATTGCAAATGGCTCACATTTGGAACTCATCTACTTGCTGTGTTCTCATTCCCTGGGTCATTTTGCCTGCCCCCTTTCTTTGGATGCCTAAACTCTATTTTTAAAAGGCTCCACTGAAATTTCAAATTATTGTAATGCTAGAATTTTGGGGAGTGAAGGAAAATTTCATTAAGGAGGAAAAATCCTTATTTTTGTGGGGCAATGTTCAGAGCAAATTCTGGAATGTATTACCTTCCCATCCCAGGAGGGAAACCACATCAACAGCTAGCTGGGCCAGGCCATGTTGTGAGGAAGAGAGATAATGTACAACTGGACATGGACCCTACTATGCTCTGCCTGGATGATGCGGGATTCTGGTCATAATTTTCAAAGGTAGTTATTTCCCGTTCCAGTTACAATTTTTTAAAAATTAATTCTTTAAGCTTCCTGTTTCTTGAAAGTTACTTATTTTAGTTTAGTTTAGTAGGTATTTTAGTTTAGTAGTTATTTTAAAAAGCACCAGAATCCTAGAAACTCTTAGCCTGTGATACAGAACATGGTCTCCTCCTGTCGTTCTCATTATCATCTCAAGATTCCCTCTACCGAGAAAAAGGTCAGTCTTGATGGCCTCCAAGATCCTTCTCTGGCTCGTTGTTTCTACTTCTGGGTTGGGTTTCAACCCAGGATTCTGGATTAATTGTGCTGAGCCGATCTTCACAAACAGTAAACAGGCAAAGCCAGTCTGAGCCTACTCCTTGGATAAAATGTGTTCTTATTAACAAATGCATTTGGTGAATTCCATAGGGGAGAGGAGGAAGGGAAGAGAGAGATAGAGAGAGAGAGACAGAGAGAGAAAGAGAATGTTAGATCCCACTCCTACTTACATTGTACAGAAAATATGCCTCATGATCCAGGCCGCCTCTAGCCTAGACATAATGGGAAGCACATTTTGTGGCTGGAGAGAGGAAGAGAAAATGTCTAGATACTGGAAGACTCTCACCTAAAAGCCTGGCTTACCTCCATCCCTGCACTTAAATCTTCTCATGGAATCCATATCACACTAAGGAGAGTAACCTCAGCTCTGGCTTAGTAAGAAATAACCCCGATATTAGGAGAAGGGAAAGCCTAGGGAGGAGACGCTCAAATAAAATACAAATAAAAGTATCTGATGTTTCTCTTCTCCTCAGATTCTACTCCTGTGTGAATAAGGAAGTCTAGCTCTGCCAGCTGCCTGTGGGTCTTCCAGGAATGGCTGGTGGCTCCCATGTCAGTGGGACAGATGCATCTGCTCCAAGTTTTCAACTGAACTTAAAGGAGCTCTCCCTGGTGCTGAACCTGTTTGGAGGACAGGTTTACTGAAGAGGGTGGCAGGAGTCCAGGCAACATCCAGCTGCATTTTTGCAGCCTGGCGAAGAAAGGTGAGGTTGCCCCTAAATCATTGAGGGCGACAGCCTCAGCTTTCTTCTCCTGGATCTAAAACAGACAGCACAAAGATAGAACTAGAACTAGAACCAGAACCAGAATAATTCCAGTCCAGTGCTGCTCTCCAACAATCATTGCAAGTCCTGTTTTCCTTCCTTCTTAAATTAAATCCTTTAATGCCACAGATCTCTCGCTCTCACTCTCAGCAACTTGCCTGCCCCCTTAATGGTGGTCAGGGGGAACAACTCACCCCTAGCAAATATCTTTCGGGAGAGACTGATATCAGCCAAAATTGTCCAACCACTCTGAGGTCACTTGGGGGAAGTCTAATTTGGACCAGTGCAGGCTGAACAAATCCAGTTGGGAGCAGATGCCTTTGGCATCCTCTGCACAGGTTTGCCAAGGGAGAGTTGCATTCCCAGCCTCAAAGTTGTTGAAATCCTGAACATTTCTACTACATAACGTCTGACACTCTGCGCCACGTGTGCAGTTAATGTGCAAAGTTGTTGTCAGTCAAAACCGATTAATTAGTAGCTACAGAAACCTAGAATTACTTCTCTTACATTTCAAATAACAACAAAGTGGAAAGTGAGGGGGGGGAATTAGCTACCCCCAGCCCCAAATTAGTTGGCATAGAGAGTTGGTATCAGGCAAATGATGGCACTGCTCCTTGCCGAAGAGAAAAATCTTGGAGCTCAGCTCTCCTGTCCCCCTTCCAAGGGGTCTCCTGGGAGCATTTTATCCAACCCCATCTCTCACTCACTCACACATAGAGCAACCCACTGGAATTGGTACTTTGATGGGAGTGCCAGAGGAGTGAAGTTACAGTCTGCCACTTGTATGCTCCCCAGGAAGCAACTAGTAACTACTCTCAAGTGATCCGGCGAAAGGAATGTTGCATGTTTGTGTGCTAGAATGTGAACAGAATAAGGTTGGAAAGAATATTAGAAAATATTGGGGAAACGATTGAAAATGTGTTTCTCAAGGGTCAGAAAACTGTGATGAGGAGAATCCTAGACTGGAGAGAATCTTCACAGTTTGGGACGTCCTCCTAGTGAAAAACGCACATGGTGTTGTGTGCAGAAAAAAAGCATTCTTTTGTTCAGAAAATAACATTCCCTTGCAGGAAACAAATTTCGTGCAGAGGAGTGTAGGAAATGCTGCTCTCTGTGCATGAAGATAGTTATCTGTACAGAAATGTTGTTTTCTGCAAAAAAAAAACCAAAAAAAAAAAACCAGTCTGCTTTCTGTGCATGAAACTTGTTTTCTGCATGGAAAAATCTCATTTTCTGGGCAAAAAGGCCATATGATTCCTACCTCACACACACCGAGTAAGTCCAGAATTGCAAACAGTCTTTGAAAACTGTACAGTTTTTGAGAATGTTCTCACACAGAGGAGGCACATGATACAATGATTCACTCTTTTTCTCCGGGAATGAGATGTACAAAGATTTATTTCCCTAGAACAGAAATCATGCATGTAGACTACTTGCAGGGTCACTTCACTGGCCAAGATCCTATGGGGCCAAACTTCTCCGACAATGTAGTTCCCAGCAAGAGGTTCAGCCCTTTTGCCACTCAGGCACCGAGAGGTCTACAACCCTGCTAAGCATCTGAGAGCAGCAATAAACACTTGTGCACGAGTGTATCCACCCACTGCATGTACACACCTCTACCACAGAAAGCAGCCACAGGGTGCCTAGTTCCTGCCAGCTTCTTTACGGTCCTCGTAGCCAAGGCACTATGGAAAGGACACCTTGGAAAACTCCCAGTTTGCCTTGGCTCTCAGGACCCCTCAGGGTTAAGCACTGGAGAAATAGCTGGCTCTATAAACAACCGTGCTGGCATCTTGTTGAAGGAATATGTTGATGAAATACTAATGTCTTTTTGTTTTCGTTGTAGAGGGAATAACTCATAATCTCCCTTGCACAAGGAGCCCAAACCTCTTGAAATTAACCTGATTCTTAGCCTCTACTCTGACATAACCATGTAGTGGCTGATGGAGAGTGCTGGGTAGCAGAGAAGCATCCTGCAGTGTCCCTATAGCCAGACATGCAATGATGTTATCCTTCAGGACCTCCTGAGGACCTCTAGGAACTCCCTCATGGTGACATCACCATTGTGCATCAGCTATTGCCAGATGTTTCACCATCCCCCCACCCCACAGTTTAGGAGGCTCCCTAGGAACAAGTTTGAGTCCTGCAGTGGGGAGGAGAGAGATGGAGTGGCATTCCACTCAGGTGGAACTTTATGCGCCCTGCCCCTACCCAAAATCCTGGCTCTTAACAGGTACCATAACACATGAAGTTTTTCTGCTCTGCTGGGGTTGAACAAGACTTCAGATTCTTCCTGTCCTCCCAACCATCAGCTCCACAACCATCCAGAACTTGCCACTGTCCCCAAGGCCATCAGTACCGGTCCTGTACATCACTATTTATTTTTGTCCTCCTCCTTTTCCAAAAGCTCCTTTTTGCTGTGCTGGCCATGTTTCCAGAAAATGTCTCCTCCAGCACATTCAGCAACTCTGTCTGGCTAAGTTGCTTATTTTCACTCATTACGGGTCACCTTTCTTCTGTCTTGGCACCAAGGGTGTCAGTGAATTCTATCTCCTACCCCACCCTTAAAATAGGATTTGGGATGGACTGTGAGCTTTAGGAAAGGATAACTGCTGGCTTAGGGATTCTGGGAGCTCTTGTCCAAACAGGGAACTTTATCCAGCTTTGGAGAACATGCAGTTGCCTCTCTCTCCTGATCTGGAGCAGTTCTTGGAGATGGTGGCTGGTTCTGGTAGTCACCTCTCTTCAGGTGGAGTAGTGGAAAGAAAGAAGAGAACTGATATCACAGATATCTCCCTGAGTTTGCCCTTTAGTTGCTCATCTAGGATGAGTAGGAATGATTTGTAGGCAAGCAGAAATGACAAAACCACATTAAATGGGCAGAATGAGAGGACATGCTCAATCTCTGTCCTTTCTTCCCTCTCCTTTGCACTCCATAAATATAAGAAAGTCAAAGGCAGAAAGGTTATATATCGGATGACAGCTTAAACTGGATTTGTTGAATATTAGTCTCTCTAAGGCTCATGCTCAGCAAAGCCAAGTCTGCTTTTTTTTTGATGGTGTCGCAGATAAGATAGCTAATGCTCCATGCCTTATGCTTCCATAAACATGCCATTTTCATCCATCTTGATCCACCACATTCTTGTTTTGGTTTTGGAATTTCATGCTCTCTTTTGTCCTTTCTCTTTTCCCATAGCCATATATCTATAATACTTATTTTACCACGGGGGAAAAAAAATCTAAACAAGAATAGTTCATGGAGGTGCAAAGAACTATATAGGTCACCTAAAATATCTCTCCTCACCCCAACCCCCAATCTTCTATGTAGAGTCCAAAAATGGAGAAATTGCTTGTCTTTCACTTTCCAAACCATTGCTCACTCTCCTCCTAATCTGTATAAACTTCGTCAAGTGCCACATTCCAGGTCTTCCATGCAATTTCCATTTTTGTGGCAACAGCCAGTGTTTACTCTCTGTGATGCTGATGCTGCTGATATGCTTGTTACGAATCCCAGAATTTTCCCCTGGTTCCTTCCAACAACTCTGAAAGTTTTCGTGAGCCTGGGGCCCAAGGTTATCAGCGGTGACTTCTAGCTGATTCTACTGCTATTAATACAATGGATCTTTGCAGGGCGGGATATACACGTATTAGATGAGGCAGAAAGTTAACAATATAGAAGAATAAAATTAAATTAAAAGAAGTTGTAAACAGGGGAAAAATATAATCCAACAAAAGGGAAGTAGGAAGAGGAAAAAACAATACTAAGAAATTTATGATGGATAATATTGAGAAGCTAAATAAAACTACAGGTATGATACTGTTGATAATTGTATGTAAACATGATGCTATCAATTTTATCAAGACAAAGGTGTCTATATATATTATAAAGAAGTACATCGAATATAACTAAAATGCATTATTGCATTATAATATATATAACTAAATATAATATATAACTAACTAAATATAACTAAAATGCATTATTGCAATTTTTAAATTTTATTAATGTATAATAAAAGAGAGAACTAAGAAAAGAAAGAACTAAGTTGCACTGTGTTCTGTGGGTCTGGGTCCCGGGAACTCGGACCTGAGATTGGCCGGCCTGGGTTTCCGCTCGGAGGGAGAAAGATGCAGCCTGGGAAATCGCCGGAGGAATGTTCCGGCTTGGAGACTAGATTTCATCTAGCCTCTCCAGGCATTAAACTGACAATTGTCTGAGCAGGAAATGGGAGCAGGGCAAGGAAGGCTTCCAAGAACAACAGTTCTCCCTCAGGGATGTTATTAAAATGTCCCAGTGCATTTTGGCAGTTTCACAGTACAAGCATCCACTTCCAAAATAAAATTAAAAGAAAAAAAATGAAATAAATCGTAACAGTAAAAAACACTTAAAGGGAGGGCATGTGCAAGTGAATCTCAGTGCGGCACAAAGCTACAACATTTTTTCAACCACTCAGAGACAATTAACTCTCTCTCTCTCTCTTTTTAAAAGGTGGTTTATGGCCATTTCCGCACTAGCCTGTATAGCGCGATGATTCCACTTTCAACATCCTCTGGAATCCTGGGGTTTGCAGTTTCGGGAGGGGCCAGCTGGATGTCCATTGAGGTCTCTTCCAACTCTATAGAGGCCAGCCCCTCCCGAAACTGAAAACCTCAGGATTCCAGAGGATGTTGAAAGTGGAATCATCGCGCTATAACAGGCTCGTGCGGAAATGGCCTATGATATTTTAACACTGGATGCAGAAGACACGATGGTGTCCTCCTTCTCATCCCATCTACAGAAACTAAATTGACTGGTAACATGGCAGCATCCTCCAGCACACCAGGCATCTAGCCGCACTGGACAATTATAACAGTTTCATACCACTTTAAATGGGATGGCTCCATCCCATGGAATCCTGGGATTTCTAGTTTGGTGTGGTAGCTTAGAATTCTCCAGGGCACTTGCCTGAATTCCCAAATTAGAGCTTTCTGGCAGTGAATTCTAAGTACCTCTCAAAACGACAAACCCCAGTATGCCATAGGATTGAGCCGTGGCAGTTAAACTGACATCAAACTGCTAGAATCGTGCGGACTGAATATGCCCCATAGGGAAGAAGGCTAATTTGGGGTGAGTTGGGCTAGACGGAAAGCCACAAGGCATATACACACCTCTGTCCTTCATCACTTTGCCAACTCTCCCTTTGTTGTGGTTGCCCTTTGTCATCAAGTCAATGGAGAGTCATGGAGACCCTACATGTGGTGTAGTAGTTTGAATGCTGGATTATGAGTCTGGAGACTATGATCTGAATCCCTGTTCAGCCATGGAAACCCACCTTGGGCAAGCCACATCCTCTCAGCCTCAGAGGGAGGCAACGGCAAACATCCTCTGAACACATCTTGCCAGGAAACCCCCATGACAGCCTCACCTTTGGGTCATCATAAGTTGGAAACAACCTGAAGGCACACAACAACAAGAGACCTTCAAGATTCCCAGTCATCAATAGCCCTGCTCAGGTCTTGCAAACTCAGGGCCACAGTTGAATTTATGGAATCAATCTACCTGTAAGAAGCCTTCCTCTTTTCCTATAGCCTGGGAGAAAGGGCAGTAAATCCAAGACTGGACTCCTTGTCCCACAGTCGTGGATTCACGGGCCACACCAAAGGAGAAGAAATCTGAGACCTCTCTCCAGGTCCTGGTGCCACTTACCTCTTCCAATCCATTGCTGTTATTTGTCACTAAATTGGCACCAATTTACGGCGAAAGCAAAATGGGTAGACTCACAAGCTCAACAGTCTTTGAGACTGGCTCTTTGGCTGGGTTCAAGCTCCATACCAAGAATCGGGTACATGCAAGGTAATCTGAACAAAATGGTCTTCCAAAGTAGGCGTTGTTCCCTCTCTACTTGCCCTCTTTCGCTGCATCCAAACTACACCAAGAGGAAGAAGCTCATGCAAGTGGAGGCTGTTATTCCTCGCTCTTGAATCAATCCCTGATTTTACTTCTCAGAATAAATGTAGTACGGGGCAGAGGTGTAGCTGGGGCAGAGGCACAATCACATTGCACCCCCCCCCGAAGAATTCACTGCTCAATGAAATTTCCCTTAGCCCTAAAATGTCTAGCATTCTAAGGAGGGAGATCCTGAAACTCACTTGCACCTAGAACCCTTGGATTCGTTGCATTCCGTATTCCCTCGGTAACCCTGCCTGTCCTTTTTTCTCAGATGCCTACATTGCATTTCTAATTGCTCAACTGAAGTTTTAAACTACTGCAGCACTAGAAATTTGGGGACTGAAGGAAAATTTCCCTGCAGGTGAAGAACTTCTTATTTGAGGGGGGCAATTTTCCCATTGTATTTCCCCTGCCATTGTTCCACTCCTGGCCCAGGAGGTGGGGTTCACAGAAGTTCTCTAGCAAAAGACTCTGAGTCCCTCTGCGAACTACAAATCCCAGGATTCCTCTGGATGGAGTCATGAAAAGTCATATCATCTGCACATCGGAGAGACTCCTTCAGGCCTTTATGGGTTTCTGGCCAGAGGTGTTTTATTTTAAGAGGTTTTTACCCAGAAGCTGCATGGCCCACCTATCAGGACTGATGCGGCAGCAGATTTCTTGTATGATCAAAGGGGCTGAGCTCAACCTTTGAAGTTCCTTCAAATGCTAGAATTTATATCGTAAGCATTTTTTTTTAACCATAATCAATTTCCTTCCAAAACTTCGCAGGTTTTCTGACAAGTCTTGGGCAGGGGTGGAGTAGATTCAGACTGGACCTTCTGTGTTATACTACGGGGCTTCCTAGGACATAAAGAGCCCCCATTCTTGTTTGTTTGCAAAGAGGGAGCGCTGCTAATCGGAACGCTCTCCTCTCTGTCCATGCACGTCACAGGGAAATCCCAAGCAGGTTCTTTTTTTAAAACCCTGCCTCTGCCGGGACGGTAGTGGCTTCCATTCCTGCCGCTCGCTCGCATCAAGCTTAGCAGAGCAAAGAACGCTTGGAGATCACGCCTTAATCTGGCTTGCCCTAAGATCAAGACAAGGGGAGAAAGAGAAGGTCACAGGAATAGGCTGCCAAGCTGTAAATGGCCTCATTTAACACAGTTAAGCCATGCTCAAACCTTAACCCCTTCCCAGGAGCTGAGTATTCAAGCCAAGATCTCTGATCATCATCCTTTCCTCCACCCCACCCATGGCTACAGAGAAGACCACGGCCTCTCCAAATAAGATTTCTGACCCCCCATGAAATTTTCCTTGTTAGATGTTAGGTTACCACAATGCCAGAAACTTGGGGACAGGAAGAAAAATTTAAAAGGGGAGGCAATCTCTACCTTTTGTTCCCTCTCTCATAACTAAACCTCTCCTCCTCCTCTTTCCTCCTCTCTCTTGGCTACAAAATATACGAGATATTTCTGCACAGTGGCTGCTCCCAGGCTGTGGTACTCCTTTCCTAGAAAGGCTAGGAAGGCAATGATTCCCTCTTTGTTTGTTCCAACAGGCTTTGAGCAACTGACAGTTTTACAAGAAGCCGGCTCTTCTCCCCCTTACTGCTGCGGGCTACTTTCATTCCTTGTTCTCCAGTGTGTGTTTTCAATAGTTTTAAGCTTATAGCCAGTTTAATACTACCTTAATCATAATGTTTTCTGTGTGGTTTTGTTGCAAGTGTTTTTTATGTGCAGTTCTGTTGATCTTGTAAGCTCTGTTGGGCCCCAGAGATGGGGGAAAGATGGGGTATAAATAAAGTAGTGGATAGATAAATAAAACAATTTTAAGCTAGCCTTCCTGCTCCATAAAGAGCAAAGAGGTTTTACACTGTTGTGTTGCAGGACAAGAATATATGAAGAGTCCTGCAGGGTCAGAACAACAAGGCCATTTCTTCACTAGACTGTTAATAGCGCTATGATTCCACTTTCAACATCCTATGGAATCCTGCGGTTTGCAGTTTCGGGAGGGGCCGGCCGGCCCAGGATTCCAGAGGGTGTTGAAAGTGGAATCATCACGCTATAACAGGCTAGTGCAGAAATGGTCCGGTCGACACCACCCTAAACTGCAAACCCCAGGATTCCATAGGACGTTGAAAGTGGAATCATAGCGCTATTAACAGTCTGGTGCAGAAATGGCCCAGGTCTATCTAGTCCTATCTGTTCATACAGTGAGCAACTAGTTGTCTATCAGAAGCCCACCCATAGGGACCCATTCACACTATGCAATTATAGCCCTACGATTCCGCTTTAACCAGCAAGGCACCATCCTGTGAAATCCTGTGAGCTATAGTTTCATGTGCTCCCCAGAATTCTTAGCCAGAGAGCTCTAGTACCTTCCTAAACTACAGCATGCAGCCATGGATACATGCCAGGATTCCAGAGCATGCAGCCAGGGCTGTTCAAGTGGAATCACACTGCTGTAACTGTGTAATGTCAACACGTTGTTGGATGTCATTATAACTGCATCCTCCATCTTGTGTTCCCCAGTAATTGACATACAGAGGCACAGCACTTCTGATATTGGAGGCGAGATGAAACCACCCTGACTAGTACTCATTGACAGCCAGCCCCTCCTGAAACTGCAAACCCCAGGATTCCAGAGGATGTTGAAAGTGGAATCATCGCGCTATAACAGGCTAGTGTGAAAATGGCCCAGGACAGGCAAGACGATGCCCCCTTCTCTCTTCTCCCTCCTGCTGAGCTAAATGAATGCAAAGGCCTTTTGCTCTTTGAACTCATTTTGCAGCAACTGAGATAAGCTGAAGACAAAGGAGGAAACTGGGAGAAGGAGAGAGAAACTGGGACATTTTATGAGCAGCTGAAAAGGGGGGAAACAAAGGATTATTTGGGACTGTCTTTGTCAAATTGGGACAACTGGAAGATATGGGGGTTGCCCCGAGGTCTCATGTTTTGCCTCTGAATATTCAGGACCTGGGATGTTCCTGACCTGGCAATCGTATACCTGGGCCAGGTCACTCGGGAGAAGCCACCCCGAACAGGACCGACAACTGTCGGAGTTTTCTCAACAACACCAATTCTTGAGAAAATCCAGGCCACAAGACCCTTCGCACGTCAGGAGAACTGCACTTCTCCCAGGCCTGGGGCCCCCAACGGATGCCGCTCACTTTTGGACAAGAAGTTGACAAAATCTTATAAATAGTTCAGTGCAGGAGGAGGCTGTGTAAACTAGCTGCAGAGAATCTAAATATTTAAAGTGTTAAATAAATGACGCAGCCTAACACATTTTCACAATCTATTATGCATTGAACACTGCGGCCTGTGTCAGCTTGTATAAATATTGCAAGGGAGAAGAAAGGGGATGTGGGCTTGGCTGAGGCAGAAGACGCAAGGTAACGTGGACTTGCCTATCGGGTCGTATCATGCCCGGCCCATCAGGCTGCTACGGACAGAGGTCCACAATTCCCGCTCTGCATGCTCTGGTCTAAAGGGAGAATTCACTTCACACCAGAATTCTGCACCAGATTCTGCAAGAAGCAAGGCTGAATTCTGCAGCCTCTCTTTCCATTAACTACATTTGCCCAGTGTTTGATGTTAAGTCTTCTGTCTTCTTTTAAATGGAAAAAGGATCAAACAAGATGTGATGTTAGCTACTTCCATGCAATTAACTTAATGGCAGCTGAGGGGGAAAGTCAGAAACATCAGGCAGAAGTTGGGAGATGGAGTCTTTTTCTCCCTTCCATGGTTTTGCAAAAAACCTACCTTTCTACGAAACACGCTTCCGTTTGGTGGCAACGGAGGTTTCTTTGGAAGGACAAATTGAGATTGTTTTTCTTAAATTATTGCTGGGACATAAAGAGTTAAACTTCCTCAACCTCCCAGCTCCAGGGCTGTTCAGGTTTTCCCCTTGGCTACTATTTGCATAAGATACACTTAATGGCATTCATGCAATTATTGGTCCAGATGTGACTGTGAATATTAGGTTTGAGTTGACAGTCTAATTGACTGTCTATTAAGATCAACAAGGATACCTTTAAATTTTATTAATACAATGATTAATAATGATCCTTTAAGTAATGTGCTCCCAAGCTCCTTGGGGTGCCATAATCAAAATGTGCCAATAATAATAATAATAATAATAATAATAATAATAATAATAATAATAATAATAGTCCCTTTAAATTGTGATATGTAAACTAAGCAAGGTCACCCTTGATCAGCAAGTACTTGGATCGGATGCCACCAATGAATGCCAGGTGCTGAGGGCAATATTTCCAAGGAAGGAACTGGGAAAACCACCTCTGAATGTTCCTTGCCGAAGAAATCCCTGTGAAATTCATGGGGTCACCGTAAATTGGAGGCACACGCACACATAGGATTGACTTAGGGCAACCCTATGGTGAGCCTATCATGGAGTTTTCTTAGCAAGATTTATTCAGAGGAGGTTTGTCAATGCCTTCCTCCAAGGCTGAGAAAGTGCGACTTGCTCAAAATCGCCTAGTTGGTTCCCAGCAGGGATTTGAACACAGGTCTAGCAGAGTCTCAGCCCGGTATTCAAACTACTATACCACATCGGTTCTCTGCCTCTCAACAGAGAAAGGGAAAAATCTGTCAATTTAATTTTTCCTGCATTCAGATTTCTTAAACCTCAAACTTTTTCCAACCTGAATATGAACAAATTTACAAACTGTGGGCTTTTTATTTAAACTTTAGCAAATTTCTCCTCCTCTAGAAGTGCATTTTTGGACAATTATTTTTAAAAAGCATATTTAAAAAATCCCTTATATCATCACGTACATTTATTTCCTCCATTTCCTTTAAACTTGTTTCTTGCTTCATGGCATCAACAGGGATAAAAACCAGAAACGGTTCAATCTGTTGACCATCACTCAGGCGCATCTTTATTAGAGCATTTCTGGTATCAGGCAGGGTGGGGGAAGAGAACATTGCAATGATTTAGAACTGAATCACATTCTTTTGTGACAAGGTGTCACTTTGCATTTTGTAATGACCAGACACGTCGCTGCCCCAGTTAATGTGAAAAATCTTTCCAATGGTTGTATAATGATTGTAACTAGACAGACGCCTAACACTACACTCTTTTAAAAAACTGCTAATGGTTCAGAAGTGCATGTCATTTTCCATTTTATTTTTTAAAGTCTTCTGCATCTTAAGAATGGTAGAAAAACCGTACTACATTGGAATGTCGCCAGACTCCTAGACCATGTCCGCACTAGACTGTTATAGTGCTATTACTCCACTTTCAACATCCTATGGTTTACAGTTTAGGGAGGGGCCTCAAAGGAATAATAGTACCATAACAGTCTAGTGCGGAAATGGCCATACTTTCCTTAGTAGTTGGTCAGATATGTTCTTCTGTGCAAAATCTGCAGATGACATTTTTGCGTAGAATGCAGGACTTAGGGTGCAGGAAACAACATTTTTGTACAGAAAATAATATCCTTGAGCAGAAATGCAGGAAAAAAATCCAACCAAATAAGATTGGTTGTAATTGAAACTCTATGTATTTTTTTTGGGGGGGGGATGTAGAGTCACCCCTCCACATCCACGAATTCTGCGTTCAACCAACCATGGCTTGAAAACATAAGTGTACATAAGTGGACTTGAGCATCCACAAATATATATACAGGGGTCCTGGAACCAAACCTTAGCAGATGTCGAGGGCCCATCGTAAGGTTACACCTTTTTAAAATGCAATTTTCAGTTCCTGAAAACCTCCCTCACAGATAATTAATCCTTTCCTTCTTTTGGCCAAAAAAAGACAAATTGGGGAGTCTAGAGGTACAGAGGTCCAAAAAGGTAGCACAGTTTTGAGGGCTATCCATTTTTCTACATTTCTTTGAACTATTTTTTTCATCCAAAATCTGGCTGATTCATAATGGAGAAAGCAACTCCCCTCCTTCCAAGATAATTAAAACACCAGCTTCCTTTCCAGGTAATTAAAACAGTCTGCACAACTATGTATGTTTCCAAACTGCGGTTGTGAATTTGACTGTTTGCTTTGATTGCAAGAATGGGACATGTCTCCTCTCTGGTCCCATCAGAACAAGAACCTGGGCAATCATCCTTTGCTGGAAAATCAAGAAAAGACACTCCCTGGCTTGTGAAAACCCCTCTGCCCAATCAGTCATTTTCTCCTGACATTAATGCACTGGAAAAATAATACCACCACAGCATAAATATCCCTCTATTACAGCAACAGGAAAGCCCAGCAGTCTATTTTATTGGTTTTTTAATATCAGTCTATCAGTAGTGGAACAATGGCTGTGCCATATCAAGATATTACGCCCATGACCATTACCTTTTAGTTGTACAACCAGCTTAACATTCAGGATGAAATAAATGGGCATTAACCCTCCTCTGATAAAAGTACAGGCGGTGGTGCAAGAGTGGAAGAAGACTATGACAGACCCTTCCTTCTCCCAGATTGGTGGGGCAGTTCCCAATCTGGTCATAGAATCATAGAATCCTAAAGTTGGACTCCAAACCTCTGCTATGCAGAAACCCACATCAAAGCACTTCCTTTGAGAGATGGCCATCCAGCCTCTGCTTAAAAACCTCCAAAGAAGGAGACTCCACCACACTTCACTGAGGCAGCATCTTCCACTGCTGGACAGCTCTGACCATCAGGAAGATCTTCCTGAGGTTCAGGTGGAATCTCCTTTCCTGCAGCTTGAATCCATTGCTCCTTGTCCTAGTCTCTGGAGCAGCAGAAAAGAAACTCGCTCTCTCCTCAACATGACATCCCTTCAGATATTTAAACATGGCTCTCATGTCCCTTCTTAACCTCCTCTTCTGCAGACCAATCATATCCAGCTCCCTAAGCTGCTCCTCATAGGGCTTCATGGCTTCCAGATCCTTCACCATTTTGGTCGCCCTCCTCTGGACACACTCCAGCTTGTTGATATCCTTCTCGAATTGAGGTGCCCAGAACTGGACACACTATTCCAGATGAGGTCTAACCAATGCAGAATAGACTGGTACAATTACCTCCATCGATCTAGACACCATACTCCTATTGATGCAACCAAGAATTGCGTTGGCTTTCTTGGCTGCCACATCACACTGCTGACTCACGTTCAGCTTGTGATCTACCAAGACTCCTAGATCCCTCCCACACATACTGTTACCCAGCCACGTGTCCCCCATCCTATATTTGTGCATTCCATTTTCTCTGCCTAAGTGCAGGACCTTACATTTCTCTCTGTTGAAATTCATTTTGTTAGCTTTGGCCCAGCTCTCCAATCTATCAAGGTCATTTTGAAATCTGATCCTGTCCTCTGGCATATTAGCACCCCTGCCAATTTGGTGTCATCTGCAACTTTGGTCAGCATGCTCTCTATTCCTTCATCCAAGTCATTGATGAAGATGTGAATAGCCCTGGGCCAAGGACAGAACCCTGTGGCACCCCACTAGTCACTTCTCTCCAGGATGAAAAGCAGCCATTCGTGATCACCCTTTGGGTTTGGTCGGTCAACCAATTACAAATCCACCTAACAGTAGCCCTGTCCAGCCCACATTTTGCAAAAATGTCAATGGGGAACTTGGGGTTTGCAGTTTAAGTAGGGGCCTTTAGCATTATCAGCCAGAGAGCTCTTTGGCCTCTGGAAACCACAAATCCCAGAATTCTACAGGAGGTTGAAAGTGGAATAATAGCACCGTAACAGTGTAGTGCAGAAATGGCCTAGGTGACTTTATATACTGTATACAACTCAAGCTGAGTCTCTGTTTACAAAAATAAACTGTTAACATTTATTAAGATAAGAATAAAAATAAATTAACATGTCACATTTCAAATGCAGGTTAAAGTAGATACATTTCCTCAGTGCACTTTTTAGACAATATAATAAGTAACCCCCTGCTCAGAAAGAGTGCAATTAGATCTTTAGATTTTCATATAAGGCACAAGTACCATATAACAGCATATAACAGAGGCTGCCCCCCTTCTTGGCCATGGGGGACTGGGGCTGAGAGCCTTGCACAGGACAGAGATAGCCTGGATCTGAAGCAAAGTTACTTTGCTACTGCGGCTAATGGAGTTGAAATTTTATCACCTCTCTTTTTACTGTCCTTGGTCACCAGTGCCCACCTAGCCAAGAAGGAGAGTGGCCTATATGAAGAACATCCTAACTGACAACAGAAATAACATCTGAGACAAAATGCAGTGACTCTAACATCACTTTTCTTCTCCTTTGTAATTTTTAATAATCTTTGCTTGATGAAGAAGCCAGTGAAGCTTCGAAAGCTTGCATGACACATTTGGTGTTTTTTAGTTGGCCCAATCAAGGTATCACTGTTTTCTGGATTTTGGATTTTGTTGCATTTTGCTGCATGACAATCATGGCTACCTGAAACACCATTTTTACTATTACTGGTGCTCTTTGTTAAAAAATCATTCCACTTTGACTATAAAGACATTTGCCAATACTTGTTAAATGCTTAAGCAAAATGAACCGAATCCACAAAGACACTGTCTGCTCTCTGAAGCCCGACCTTCAAAATGTGCAAAGTACAGTTCTATGTCTTGCAACTGGATGTGATGTTCACTTCAGTCCTGCCCTGGTTGGCTGCAAAAGCAATGACGTGTTTCCTGAACTCTAATGTTATACAAGTACTCCAAACTGGAGATGCTTGAGGAATTTGATCTTTGCAGATGATGATGCAAATTGACTTGAACTCCCACATCCTTTTAGGCTAATGTTTGGATTGGAATGTAATTATCCTTCAGATCTCACACATCTCTGAATGCAGCTCTTTGATTAAAAAAAAAAAAAAAGCCACTCTGCCAAACTGCATTAAAAACATATATTTCAGGATAAAATGTGCTTAAATAAAGCATTCGAGACTTAGGACAGAGCCCCATACATATAGCTAACTAATGCAGACCCAATGGATGAAGGGGTGTTGGGCCACCATTCAAAGTTTGATCCAATAGAGCTGATCTAGTAAAGACAACCAATAAACGTTGCCATCATATACACATCTAAGTTCCTTAGAAATGTGGCTATACTTTTTGGACCATTGTGCAATGGACATAGGGCATTTCTGCACTGCACTGTTATAGTGCTATTAATCTACTTTCAGCCTCCTATGGAATCCTGGGGTTTGTAGTTTTGGGAGAGGCATTTAGAATTCTCAGCTCTTCGGTCTCAGGAAACTACAAAGCCCGGAATTCCACAGGACATTGAAAGTGGAAGAATAGCACTATCGTAGCATAGTGTGGAAATAACCATACTCAGTTCAGTTTCATAAGGGGGGGGGTTCTACAAGTATAACCACTTCACACTGACCTGAACCCCCAGGTTAGTCTCAACTAGAATAGATCCATTGAATCTGTTGGATTTGCCTATGGCCATTTCCGCACTACACTCTTATAGCGCGATTATTCCACTTTCAACATCCTATGGAATCTTGGGGTTTGCAGTTTCGGGAGGGGCCAGAGTGTAGTGTGGAAATGGCCTATGTGTTGACTCTCCATTCAACAATGGCCGAATGGGTCTGCTCCAGCTGGAATGAGCCAACATGGTTCCAGCCAAGGAGTTGCACATTCTTGGATGACATGTTACTATTCATCAGTGCCTTTTGCGTACCACTTGATTCACTGAGATTACGCAAACAGCACTGTGCCTTTCCAGACACACAACGGGACAATAAGCTGGCACACTGGCTGGTACACAACCACTTGCATAATGTCTGTATTCAGCAGATGTTGCCACCATATAGTGCCATATAGTGCCACCAGCATGCAACTACCTAAGTGTAGATTTACACTACATAAGCAAGACAAAAGAGTTTGGACAACGTATTTAGCAATTTGCCTTTATTTCTCTTAAATGCATAGCATTTTACTTATATTTTAAAATGCACATTTCAAGTGGAAGTGGAACAGAACCAGGGTTGCCATATTGGACCACTTCAAAATCTGGGTGACTAATGTATATTATGGTAATTATTATAATGATGCATATTGATTTTCATTCTCATCATGCCAATCCAAAAATTAATCTCCCACCTCCACCACTATGTTTCAGCCTTGTACCATTCCAACAGTAACTACTCAGAATTAATAGAGCAATGTTTGAAGTGCTGAACATGGAACAGAGAAACTCAAGATCAAATTCCTGTTTGATCACAGAATTTACCACGTGACCTTGACACATTACTACTTCTCATCAAATTTAAATTTCAGGGCTGCTGTGGGGAATAATAGTAAGAAAGAAACCATGTAGAGTGACTATGCATATTCCTAGTGTGGTTAATTATCAGTCAACACCATCATCACATCTGTATCTTGGGAAATAGAATGCCAGATTTCCAGATAGCCATAACCACCAAAATTCACCAACTGCACAAGACTAGGTGGGAGAGGTACCATAACAAAGGTGCAAAGATTCCAAATAAACCACCTTCTTTTACTTAATCCAGGTAAAACATCTCTATTCCATGAAATGGCCTAGAATGCTAACGTTTCATATAATCGCCTCCATTAATCTTACTAGTCACACAAGACTAAATGCAACAAGCCACAAAAAAAATCTCACAAGAACAAAATTCTTGTCCAGTTTCGGACAAAACATCTGTATTCTGGGAAAGGACCCTGAGCACTGACCTTCCCGATAGCCATGCTCACAGAATTCACCAGTCCTGCAAAATTAGATGGTAGAGATGCAAGGCACGAAGATTCCAAAGAAACCATCTTCTTTCATCCTTTTCTGCAAGACAATCATATTCCAGGAAATGGCCTGGAACTTCCTTGGGGACCATGTCTTTTGATGTGACCAGCTGCATAAGATTACATGGGAAAGGTGCAAAAAGGTGCAAAAATATTCCACAGGGACAACTTTCTCGTAGCTGTTCCAGGCAAAATATCTGCATTCTGGAAAATGACCCAGAACACCAACTTTCCTATCCACTTCAGCAAACTCACACAACCAAATGGGTGTCATGCAAGAAGCCACAAAACATCTGCAAGAAGCACCTCCTTGTGTCCATCTGGACACATGGTTTCCTGGAAAGCTGGCAATCTGGGCAATGTTCCTTGTTGCACCATTCCCATCTATTCTTTTGCAACTGACAAATTTAGTAAGCTTGGCTATCAGGAATATAGATGTTCTAGGACATTTCCTGAATATAGACATTTTTCCTGGAATGGGTAATAGAAAGTGGCTGCTGAGCCATTTCTGTGAGTTGTGACATCATTCCCATCTAGTCTTGTGCATCTGCAGAATTTGATGTCCTTGGCTAGCTAGACGTTAGCATTTCTGACCATTTTCTGGAATACAGATGTTTCATCTAGAATGGGTACAAGTGGGTGGTTTTTATGGCTTCTTGCTTCACTCCCATCTGGCCCTGAGCAATTGATGAACTGGTGGATTTTGTAAGCATGGCGCCTTGAAAAGTTAGAGTTCTGAACCATTTTCTGGGATACACATGTTTTGGCCAGGATGGGTAACAAAACGGTAGTTTCTATGGAATTTCTGTGAAATCTCTCCTACCTAGTCTTGTGGGGCTAATGAATTCGGGGACATGGCACTTCTATTCCCACATTGCACAGCAGTACAGCTGAGGCTAGTGCCATCAATGAAAGATAATGTCAAATAAAACTCTTTAACCTGAGTCCCCATTAATACAGTCGTCCTATAATTTCTTTCTATTTTTTAAAATAAATCTCTCCAGTCGTTTACCTCTGTCCATCCCATTGCTGCTTGCTATGTGTTACACAGTAGTAGGGAATGGGATGGAATTCTAATAAATATAAATATATAGCTCTTTTTTTGCTTTTGTCTAAGACTCTCACTTAACTCAGTGGGTTAGATGCCTGAGTAAGGCCGTACCATAAACCAAAAACAAGGAAATGTGGAATTAGCCTTTCCAAAGAACATCATTTATTTATCATTTGAAACTACCGGTACTTAAAATAGATCTGTCTGTCTGTCTGTCTGTCTGTCTGTCTATCTATCTATCTATCTATCTATCTATCTATCTATCTATCTATCTATCTATCTACCTACCTATCTATCAGTTGGCCCCTCCCTAAACTGCAAACCCCAGGATTCCATAGGATGTTGCAAGTGGAATCATAGTGCTATAACAGGCTAGTGCAGAAATGGCCAGAGACAGGGCAGCCCGGAACCCAAGACGGGGCCTGTGAAGGTGTGGCCCCCCAAGATTTTCAAATCCCCATTCCTTCTTGTAAGGGAGGCTCTTTGCCTCAGCTATTTTTATTTACTGCTTTGAGAGATAAAGCAAAGGAAGTTTTATTTTGGCAAGCTTTTTCAATCTGTCATTTTTTCTTACTGTATTTTTGGCTCTTCCTGCCTTTTAAACTTTTCGTTTTCGAGCCGCTTGCCATTGATGTTATTTGATGTCGTCCTTCATCTCGTTTCATTATCATCTGTGTCTTTTTATCCTGCATGCAAACTGCTTTGGATCTTTTCTGGGCAGGCAGAACGTAACATTTTGGTAATATTCAAAGAAACGACAGTGCTTAGAACTTGCTTAGTTCTTTCAAATATTCAAAGCACTTGGCAGGACCTTGTTGTAGATTTTTGGACAACCCTGTAAGGTAGGTCAGTGTCAAATTATGTAACAGAAAGCTGAAACAGAGGACGTTAATGGAAGAGAAGCAACGGAGAGCGAGGAATTCTTGATTCATTGCTAAGCTTCTTGGCCAATATGTTGTGCTAGCTCAATAACATGATGCTTATCAGATCACGTTTAAATGCTTCGATCTCAGACCAGATACCGCGAGCAACAGTGATACAGACTGAACATCCTCCTCCATTTGATACTCTGCAGATAACCTTTTACAGGCTGCAAGCTTTGCTACGGAGAACATCTCCCACACCTTCCTCAGCCATTTTTACTCTCTCTGTCTGAGTCATAGTAAAACTATACATTTCTCAAAGATATTGTTGAAAGTGTCTAAGGCCATTTCCCCACTACATTGTTCTAGTGCTATCGTTCCACTTTCAACATCCTAGGGAATCAGGCAGCAGCGCATTCCACTGTCAAACTGCTCCTACCATCAGGAAGTTCTTCCTAATGTTTACATGGAATCTTTTTTCCTACAGTTTAAATCCATGGCTCCATAGTGACCTAGTCTCTGGAGCAGCAGAAAACAGGTCTCTTCCATCTTCCATATGACATCCCTTCAAATATTTAAACATAGCTAGCATGTCACCTCTTAACCTTCTCCAGGCTAAACATGCCAGGCTCCCTAAGCTGCTTCTCATAGGGCTTCGTGGTTTCCAGGACATCTACCATTTTGGTTGCCCTCCTCTGGATACTTTGGCCATTTCCACCCTACATTGTTATAGTGCTATTATTCCACTTTCCACCTCCTATGGGATCTTGGGGTTTGGAGTTTAGGGAGGGGCCTTTAGGATTCTCAGCCAGAGAGAAAGTGAAAGAAATAATGAGAAACGGGGAATATTTCTTTCTATTGTTTGTGTGAAGAATTTAAGGTTATTGATAATGTAAATATTGTAATTTGTTGAGATGTTTGTAATTTGTTGTTAATCTTAAAATATATATATATATATATATATATATATGAGAGAATTCCCAGCCAGAGAGCTCTTTGGCCTCTGCAAACTACAAACCCCAGAATTCCACAGGAGGTTGAAAGTGGAATAATAGCACTATAACACTGTAGTACGGAAATGGCCTAAGAAAGGAAGGAAAGAAGGCCATTTAGGCAAACCTCTTGCCATACAACAGCCTTTCTCAACCTTCCAGATGTGCTGAACTACAAGTCTCCACATCCCCCATTAGAGTAGCTATGTTGGGTGGGGATGAGGGGACCAGTAGTCCCATCTTTTGCACTTACTCCTTATGTCAGTCTGTCTGTTTTGACTTCTCTCTGTCTCTCATTTCCACAGACTCCTCAATACCACATTCAGTTTGTCCATGCTCTCTGAACTTTTATTTAAAAATTCATAAGAAAACTTGGATGCATTTTTTGTGCCTATTTCTGTTATGCTTACATTTTTGTAGAGAATTCTGCATAATACATTTAATTTAGCAAGACTGCTGCAATGCCTTTTGAACTCTGTGTTTATTAGCAAACAGAAACTAAGACGCCTGTTTTCATAACACACACATTTTTGAACATTTTTTTCTGGATTGAAGAATAATACTAATACTAATAATATCTGAATTTTTTTCTCAAAACTGGGACACAAAGTGGGTCACAATTTAAAAGAACAATACAATTAAAAACATACAAAAAGTGACTATTAAAACAGAATTAAACTATTCGCAGTATTAAAACAATTGCACTTCAGTAAAAGAATAAAATGCAATTAAAAAGCCCTTAAAAACAACAGTTAAAACAACATAGCATTCAACATCATTGCAAAATCCAGGCAGGTGCATTTTGAAGGGTGACTGAGTTTCTGTTTGTCTGTTGATTTTAAAAAAGCAAAATTAGGTAGATTCGCCTTAAGCTCATTGGCAGCTGATGACTGTCATGGCAGTGGGGTGGTGAATCTGCTCCGTGTTCAGTCAGAACATTACAGGAGCTACCAAAGGTGCCAAGCCAATTTTGAGGATAGGCTTCAGTACCTTGAACAGCTCCTTTAAACCTGAGCAGATTCACCAGTCCGTAGGCATGTGAGCCACCAAGTGCTCCAGCTTGCCAAAGACCGGTTCTGGGTTCTTGGTGATCCCCATCTTTTCTGGAATAATTCCAGACATAGGGTTGATTATTTCTATGACTGGCAGCTCTGGATCATCTGCACACTGAGGATACTTCAACCTGGCCCTGAACTTTGAGTTTTGAACAGGTTTAACAGCTGGGATACTTCAGACCTGGGATAGTTACGACCAAACCTCTGAGCAGATTTACCACCCCACTAATGTGGAAACTCTCAGGGATGAAAATGCAACCAGATTTACTTTTGCTCCCCTTCTACTCCCCTCGCTTTCTAAGAGGCAGAACCAATGAATTACCCTGAGGCAGATGTGCTATTGAATTAAAATCAGCATGCAGCCTGAAACCTGAGAGACTAAGCTCCCTTGCTTTAGAGACGTAAGATTTCCAGATTATTTTTCCTGGAAAAAAAAAAAGAATTCTTGGGAAAAAAATGAAAATGCAATATTAGCACCCTTTACAGACATACAACCACTTTGTAAATTTAGGAATTTAAAATGCATTACATCTACATCTACACTGAGAATGAGGGTTGTGGAATGGTTTGAGTGTCGGACTAGAACACTAGGAGACCAGCGATTCAGTCCCTGCTCAGCCATGGAAATCCATGGGGTGACCTTGGGCAGGTCACACTCTCTCAGTCTCAGGGGAAGGCAAGGGCAATCCCTCTCTGAACACATCCTTCCAAGCAAACCCAATTGATAGGTTTGCCTTAGTGTCACCGTTAAGTCGGAAATGTCTCGAAGACACACAACTGCAAAAATACATGCATTGCTTTGCAATAACATTACCGCCTTTGGTACATTACATTTTATTCAGAATATAATTACAAATTGAACTTGCTGCACAATTTTTAAAATCCGATTTGTAATTATATTCTGAATAAACTATGCTTTCAATGCATCAATACTATTTTATTTTTGACAAATAGCACTACAAGGACCTGAACGATAAAGGACACCTAACTAGAAGGAATCTCTTTGGTTTTGCTAGTTTGAGGAGCAGGTAAGCAAAGAAAGAAACACACACACAAACAAACAATAAAAACAGAAAGAACCATGGACATAAGTGAAGCAGAGAAAGTTATTTTGTCACTACCAATGTCATAGCATCAGACAGACATAATATGCTTTTTCCCATAGAAAGAACTGAGGAAAGGAAACCAAGACCAGGCATTGTAATGATCTGATTCTGTACATTGTCTTAGATAAACCTCTTCCTCTTACCTAATTTTGGATGGTTTTGGGGCAGTGAATATGTGAACGCCTAATTTTGAACATTTTGTTCCTCGGTTTAAAAGAAAATAATCCATAAACTACTTTTTCCAGGGAAAAGGGACTTTGGGAAAAATAACAGAAGAAGACAAGTTGTTAGGTATTTTTTCCTGAATTTTTCCAGATCTTCAGATCTCTTTCCTTCTTCCTCAACAGCACTCCTTCTCGTGGAATGGGTTTCAGACCGAGGAAAGAGAAAGACAGTCCCTCTCTTTCCCTTCTCATTTCAATTTTAAACAGTAATGAAAAGGGCTCATCAGACGCCAAGTGCCCAAACGAGACCAACACAAAGCGCGCTTCATTTCCCTCCCATCACCGTGAAGGGCTGATTCTTCTTCGTCTGAAAAACAAACCGGGTGCCACACATGCCCACAAAGTGGAAACTCTCATGGCCTTTCTGTCCTTTTGAGAGGCAACACACATCCCAGCTCCCTATCGCCTCGGTCAGCTTGGTGCCAACAAGCGTCATTGGGCACAAAGTCTCTTTCAACTAACGATGGAGCTCCTGCAGCAAACACAGCATATCAAACACATTGAACCTGCTGATCAGAAGAAAGAATAGAAAGGCTTCAAGGGTAAATGTGTGTCTGTGGCCATTTCTGCACTAGCCTGTTATAGTGCTATTATTGCACTTTCAACACCCTATGGAATCCTCCCCAAAAAACTGCTTGGGAGAAAAATCGGTGCTATAGTCTAAACACCAAGAGGAAACCAGGATGAGGGAATGCTGACTTACTTTACCCTTATCTGTTATCTATTATCTATTATCTATTATCTATTATCTATTTATCTATTGCCTTGCTGCTTGCTAACAGTAATTGATGGATTTTAATTGCTGTGTATTTTAAGGGGTTGGTTTAGGTGGGTTGGCGGGTGGGGAGGATTGGGTATGTTTTTAATGTCTTTTAATGTATAATATATTTTATGTTGTTCGCCGCCTCGATCCGTGTGGAGAGGCGGGATACTAATAATACTAATAATAATGAGGTTTTTAAGCAGAGGTTGGATGGCCATCTATCGGGAGTGCTTTGAGGGTGTTCCTGCATGGCAGGGGGTTGGACTGGATGGCCCCTGGGGTCTCTTCCAACTCTACATTTCTATGATTCTACGATTCTATGATTATTATTAAAGCATGGAGGAGCTGGTACCCTGGACAAGAGAACTCCTGTTAGAAGTTATGATAAAGCTGCAATATTTTGTGGCAGCTCCCAGTTGTTACAGAATTATCATCCTTTATGAAGGTTGTACTCCTCTGCCTCTCTAGCTCCAAAAATGGTGCATTTTCCCCATTCGCTGGGTATCCGCCCCTCACTGCTTTTCCCACAAGACCTGTGGTTGCTCTCAGCTCCTTCCACACTCCCTGGTAGCCCTGGGCAGGGAGTTATTGCTGGCGTGTATTTCTCTGCCCTCTTTCTGTGTATTCTGTTTAATTGAATTCCCCTGCATATCTCCATAACTGCTCTTCCTCCAAGGCCTCCCTCTCCCTTTCTCCATTCATCCATGCATCATTCAGATGTTTCTAGCAAGCACCAGCTGCAGACACTAAGAGTTCTCTGGCTTCTTCTGCATTTAGCAAACCACCAAGCAAATGTGGACGACACCAGCTATTGCTCTGGGCGACTGGAGAGTTTCTTTTGCTCCCTCCCTCCTCTTTGGTAACAAAAACATCCTTTATTCACTTAATTCATTTCAGGCAATTGAAGTGAGCTCAGCCTCTGCTGCCAGGAAGACGGGCTTTGGAGTCCTTCTTTGCATCATGCTCAAACATTAACAGCTTCCCGGTGATATGGAGAGGTTTCATTTGTATTCGTGACTTTGTTGGATCATTTTTTGCATATGCTTGGCATGCTGGAAAAAGATAGGAAGGCTGATAATAGCCTAGGGGAGTGAACTTTCCTCCTTAATAGTTTGCTCATGCAGTTCTTATACCTAGGGGGAAGGAGATGGGTCATATTTGCAAACTTTGGTATTCTTTATTTGCTCCAGTATTGCATAGTCCTTAGGGAGTTCATTTTCCATTAGCGTCTACCTGGGACATACTCCCCAGCTCTGGGGCTCCCATCAGGAACTGGGCTGCTGGTCAGAAATAGTTTTCTTTACTGTTTAGGGATCCCATCCTGCCATGGGTTGTGAGAAGATGCTGGGCCCCATTAGTGAGAGTAACGGAATATCTCTTTGCTATATACTCCCTATTCATTCCACAAGTCATCACTGTTTTCACATGAGAGACCTTATTCTTATTATTTATTTATTTATTTTATTTACTTATTGTATTTCTATGCCGCCTTTTCTCCAAAGGTGGGACCCCAGGCGGCTTCCAAAAGGTTAAAAGAAAACATTAAAAGCATATAAACAATTAAAAGGCATTTACAATTACAAAACTTACAACAGATTTTTAAAAACAGCTAATAAGTAAAAAGTCTCCAGCTCACCCATGAAAGCTCTGCTTAAAAAGAAATTTCTTTGTCTACCTATTCTCTATGAGAATTCTACCACTAGAGGGTTTTTTTTTTAATTAAATTTAAATTAAATTAAGAAAATTCAGAAGTGGAATCTAATTTGTTTTAGAACAGAATGCACTTTTTTTTTTTAAAAAAAAGTCACAAATCACATTCGTACCAAATACACGCAATCCAAAAGGAAAGCGTCGAGTAGGATTTTCCTCTTATTTAAAATAGCAAGATAAAAGGGAAATGAAAAGCCCTGCTCTCTTTATCTGTTGCTGCTCCTGAGCTATTATACTGCAGTGCTGGATCTCCATGCAAATACAGGGCAGAGTCTATCCCAGCCTTTCCATAAGGAATTGCCTTCTACATGTGCTGGGTTGCAACCTTCTCCATTCCCAGTGAGTGTAGTCAATATTGACAGTGTCATTCTGAGAATGATGGGTGCTGCAGTCCCATACACCCAGAGGACAACAGATTTGGAAGGGTAGTCTATGCAGTACATTAAATATTAAGCAACAAAAATAGCATAGGCACAGTAGGAAGGAGGAGAGATCCACCATCTGATGGAACTCCATCCAAGTTGGAATGGATCCTAAGGTCTGTCTAGTCAAACCGTCTGCCAGTACAACCCCATTTCTGACGGATGACTGTCAAAATTCCGTTTAACAACCTCTAATGACGGAGAGACCCCCACTTTATGAAGGACACCATTCCACTATCAAAAAAGTTATACTATCAGGCAGTTCCTCCTAATATTTTGTTGGAAGTCACTAGTGATCTGTAAACAACCTGGCATCCACAGTCCACATGGCACGTGCCAACGCAGCTTACCAAATCACTTGCCACAGTCACAGCAAGCTCAGCAAACTGCATTTTTCTAAAACACTACACACCGAATTCTGCCATGAGAAAAGATGCCTAGACGGCTGCCAGATCGACGAGAGCTACATCTCTGTGAACATTTTGCAACAGAAGATGGTTTAGAAAGAAACATAAATCAGAGTATCAAACCTGGAGGTAACCAAAGGGCTTGCACTCAAAACTGATAGTTCCAAGTGGCCTGCAAAGTGACTTGTTAAGAAGAATGGATGCAGTGGTAGTACAATGTGTCATCCTTCTTAAAAGCAACTTCCCAAGCTTTGCTCCTAACATTACACATAACTGGATAAACATTTCACCAGTCAGTCTCATTTTTTCTCTCATTGTCCTGCTCTTCATTTCCCATATTTACCCTAATACACAGTATTGAGGTCAGGGATGAAAGTTATATAGCCATTAAGTTGCATACAGCCCCAAAGACCTTTCTCCAGCTCCCCTGATGCTTTTGTCAACCCCACCTCTGGGGAAAATTTTGGTCTAAAAGTGGCCAATCACATCCCCCCGCAGCAAACTGGGAACACAACTAGGCACGGAACACTTATTTCTTCTTTCCCAGGGACACGGCTGTAGGCCCAGAATAGCTTCAAGCACAACCCTAAATGGCTGTCTGGCTGCTCATAGTTTTGTTTCATTTTTTAAAGCTGTGGGTGGAGCCCACTGACCCCTCGCAAGGGGAAAAATGGCCCCTGGACCATCAACAGTTATCCACCCTTGCCTGAGGCTACACAGCAGGGGCGGGGTTCATGCAACCTGCTGGCTGCACGCAACCCATGAACCCCACTTTTGTGGCCCTGTAGCACCCCTATTCCTCAAGAGCTACCACCCACATAAAAATTTAAAAAAATGTTGGTGCAATTTTCAATAGCAATAGCATGTGTATTTCTATACTGCTTCTTAGCTGAGTGCTCTATAAGCAGTTTACAATGTATTAGCTAATTGCCCCCCCCCACAAGCCGGTTATGTATATTACCGACCTGCAGAAGGATGGAAGGCTGAGTCAACCTGGAGCCCAGCAGGATTGAATTCACAACCTTGTGGCTGCAGAACCGGCATTTAACCACTGTGCCACCAGGGCTCCTCCTCCTCCAATTTTCATGCCATTCTTGCCCCCACAACCATGAAGAAAATCCCCCCGAATGTGTGAAAACATGAAAAATACCCCAGTCCAGTTGCACACCATAAAACTTCACTTCCTGTTGAAATTTTGAGAGGGACTGCCAAAGAAATCAAGGTATTTGGGCTTGATGTGGCAGCTGTGGCTTGTGGGGATATCTGGGAAGGCAAATTGGCTTCTGGCTTCCACACAGTTGTCCATACTTGCCATGCAGGTACGGTGCTGTGTGTTTTTTCCCCAAGAAATGTACTATATAAAAGTCAAAGTTCATCTGTGAGTTTGTCTGTTTGTCTGCGTCAGGCAGGCAAAGACCTCATGTGATTGGCTGTTTGAGGCAAGATGACCTCATATGATTGGCTGGCTGTGAAGATTCTGTGGAATCCTGGGATTGGCAGTTTAGAGAGGGGCCTTTAAAATTCTCAGCTAGAAAGCTTTTGGGCCTCAGGTCGATTGCTATAGAGATGAGGCCTAGCAGCAAGGAGGAGGGCAGGGTATTCCCTCAGAAACCAAACCTCTGTATGTTAGCAACTCTGAATACAGATTAGATTGGGGACTATGGGCAAAAGTTACAGATACTGGACAAGGCAGTTTGGGAAATCAGAGACACAGAACCTCGAATCTGTGTATTTCAACCGCATCTGATTCCTAAGGTAAGAGAATTCCTAAGTATTCCTAAGAATTCCTAAGGTATTTCTAACAAGTATTATGAGAAAATAAAATCCCAGACAACGCTAGGTAAATATACTAGTCTAAGAACATTTCCGCACGACACTTTTATAGCACAATGATTCCACTTTCAACCTCCTACGGAATCCTGGGATTTGCAGTTTCGGGAGGGGGCGGCCGGCCTCTCCCGAAACTGTAAACCCCAAGATTCCATAGGAGGTTGAAAGTGGAATCATCGTGCTATAACAGGCTAGTGCAGAAATGGCCTAATATATAAAAGTCAAAGTTTGTCTGTTTGTCCATGTCAGACGAGAAGGCCTCATGTGATTGGCTGCTTGTGAAGATTCTATGGAATCCTGAGGTTGGCAGTTTAGGGAGGGGCCTAGCTGGCTGCTATGGAGACGAGGCCTAACAGCAAGGAGGAGGGCAGTGTATTTCCCTCAGGAACTCAACCTCTGTATGTTAATAATATAATGTATGTTAGTAACATAACATAATGGATTGGGGAATATGGGGAAAAGTCACAGGTACTGGACAACACAGTTTGGGGAATTACAAACACAGGATCTCAAAGCTTTCTAGTAAGTATTACCTATAAGAAAATAAAATCTCAGGCAACGCTGGGTATATACGCTAGTAAAATATAAAATCATGGTGAAAATCTGCCTATAGAAAACTGTATCTCAGGGGGAATGTTCCAATGACTCTTAGTGGTCTCTCATGTGGAGGGGAGCCATTGACCAAGATCAACTTGATGGACAATGGCAACCACAAAGGTGTTTTTTTATTATTATTATTTATTTGTATCCCGCCTCTCCATATGGATCGAGGCGGCGAACAACTTACAAATAGCATGTATTTCGATAAGGTCTCATCCATCAGCAGCTTCCAGGATCCTGATACCATCCTCAGGTTGATTGCTATAGAGATGAGGCCTAGCAGCAAGGAGGAGGGCAGTAGTTTGCAGCCCGTGACCCCAAACATAACTTCTCCGGCTCTCCCTTCCACTTGACAGTTACTTCAGGACCAATGTTTTAAAAACTCGCCTTCTCCATCTTACTCTGTTACAGCGTTCTTGAACTATTTCGGACAAGTCATCATAATAAAAAGACACTGTCAGCTCTTACCAACAATAAAACCCATGGGCCGGGAAGGAGCAGGGATATTTTTGTACAGCGTGATAGATAGCCATGTTACTGGGCATTAATTATTCAGTGGTATTTCCGATCAAATTAAGATCTTCTCCTTCCCATCTTCTGAAACTCTGACAGCAGTCCTAGTTACAAATTAGGGATGTTCGCATTTGACAATTCTTGCAAGGGCGCATGAATCATTTCCACAGTTTTCTCTGTGCTGCAGGGAAAAACAAGCATTTCTGCACATTTCTCATCTTGTATCTACACCTTCCAAAGAGTTTTGTGAAGTTATTCTGTGCACAAATGCATACGAGGGTTTTTTTTTGGTGTGCGTATGAGAATTGTAGTGTTGTCTCCACTTGTTACACTACTTTTTAAATATAAGTTTGTTATATCCTCGTCAGCAAAACAAAAAAGATGATTCATAAAAATATGACTACGCTGCCCCAGGACCCCATTACTTCCAAGCTCCAGCCCTACCATTAGGGAAAGTGAGGCAGCTGCCTCAGGTAATTGATACAGAAGGGCAGGGAAAGCTAGCTTGGTGCCCAGGGTTTCCAAGGCAGTGGAGGGTATTATCCTGCCATGAGTATGAGAGTAAGGCCATTTCCGCACTAGCCTGTTATAGTGTGATGATTCCACTTTCAACATCCTCTGGAACCCTGGGGTTTGCAGTTTCGGGAGGGGTCGGCTGGCCCCTCCCGAAACTCCAAACCCCAGGATTCCAGAGGACGTTGAAAGTGGAATCATCGCGCTATACAGGCTAGTGCGGAAATGGCCTAAGATGAACACCTGCTTGTTCATCTGTTTTATAAACAGAGCAAGGAAGGAAACCATTTCGTCCTTCACTCTAGGAAGGCAAATGCCTTGAGTTGGCATTGGCCACCAACTTTCTCTTTTTTCTTTTTGTTACTTTCCCTATCTCTGATGGAACTGTATATTTGCATTACCACTTCAACCCAGTTAGGAAGGAGGTCGTTGATGGAGGTGGGAGTGAGGATTTTCTAGCTTGGGGCAGGCAACTAGAATCAAGACTTGGTGCATTGCAGTTTTATGTGATTATCAATGATACACTGGATAAAATGGTATACTTAGGTCATTTCCGCATTGCACTGTTATAGTACTATTATTCTACTTTCAACTTCCTATGGAATATTGGGATTTGCAGTTTCCTGAGACCAAAGACCCAAATGCCTCTCCCTAAACTGCAAACCCCAGGATTCCATAGGATGTGGAAAATGGAGTAATCCACTATAACAATGTTGGTCTTAGAAAAGGCTAAGACTTGAGCCATTTCTGCGCTAGATTGTTATAGCGCTATGGTTCCACTTTCAACATCTTATGGAATCCTGGGATTTGCAGTTTAGGGAGAGGCATTTGGGTCTTCAGTCTCAGGAAACTGCAAATCCCAATATTCCATAGGAAGTTGCAAGTAGAATAATAGTACCATAACAGCGTAATGCGGAAATGGCCTAAATATACCATTTTATCCAGTGTATCATTGATAATCACCTAAAACTGGCCGGCCCCTCCTAAAACTGCAAACCCCAGGATTCCAGAGGATGTTGAAAGTGGAATCATAGCACTATAACAGTCTAGTGCAGAATATTCCTTGGAAAGGCATTTCCAAATGAACTAGATCAGACTTTATAAAGAGAAAGACACATCATTAAATAACAAAGTCAGGATCAGCCATGCCATAATATTCGTAGTTTTTATATATGGCTGTGAAAGCTGGACAGTGAAAAAGCGAGTTCATGCAGATGAGATGTGGTGCTGTTGGAAAATAATCTTTTTTTCCCCCCAAGGAACACCGGATATCTTTCACAGTAGAAAATACACCGCCCATTTCATTCACCCTGACCCCAAAAAGGCTGCTTGTCTTCTTAAAACAAAGTGCACAAATGACCAAATGAACTTACATCTACAGGGTGGAAGCCAGGATAACAAGGGGATCCAGATCCCAGAATGAGATGCAGTGGCCAGAGGTGGCCTCCATGTCAGCAGGGTGGTGAATCTCTAATGTTCAGAGGCTCTATCCAAGGTGTTGAACCTGTTTAGGGGAGTTCAGCACCTTGGATACCTCCTTCCAAGTATAGATTGAAAGCCAGAGCTTATTCACTGGCACACTGACTTGGGAACCATCAATGGCCACTGCTTAGAGGACACAGCTCTTCTAAACCAAGGGTGGTCTTTCTAAGGGAAAGGCTGGATTTCTTTCACCAGTAGAACAAAGACAAAGAATTGTGAACTCAACAGTCATTGCACCTTACGACTGAACATCCTTATAGCCTCTCAGAGCTTGTGAAAGTTACTTTTTTGGACTACAATCCAGACTCTGTCCCCCTCCCCAGCCAGTATAGTTGCTCCAATACTCCCTGAGCCAGCATGGCCTCCTGAAAGGCAGCAACTTTCTCAAGAAAGTAACTTTTCTAAGTGCTGCAGCGTCAGGTTGGCAAGTGTAAAAAAAAAAACAGATTGGTTGCTGGGCTGATTCAGCATGGCAGTTCTTACATTTTCTATGAAAACTCAAGCCATCAATCTCCTCATTTTCAGCAAATTGAAGAAAAGCCCACTTCCGCACCAAGCCAACAAAGACGATGCATCGACAGCTTGGGCGAGGGGGAATAAAAGCTTTCCAGCTAGTCCCTGCAAGAAACCATTTTGTTCTTTGCATCTAATAAGCCGTATCTGATAAATATCAATGAACAGTCTGACGTGCCTGCTGGGTAACTAAGGAGACGCCTCATCCCGCTCCCCTCGCTCTCACCAAGCTGCAAGACAAACATTGCACGCACACATGAGTAACTCAGCCGTCTTCACCTAAGGAGGAAGCGAGGGAAGGTGTGGATTCCCAATTTATCGCTCTTGGCGTCCGGGCATATGTCTCCTTTCTCTGCTTCTACAACTTCATGTCCTCCTTGCAGGCTTTGGAGTGCTGAATTGCTGTCCGGATCAAAGCTCGGGGAAAAGATTTTAAGTTTAAGTCCAGGAAATCTTGATGCAATCTCATACCCTCCAATGGTCCTGATTAGGCAGAGACAGTCCCCACAATATCTGCAGTTTGGTGTGGATATTAACCTTCCCTGCCAGAGAGTTCCAGTCCACTCCCCTGAACGATAAAACAGATTTCTAAGCACCTGAATCAAACTGCAAACCCCAGGATTCCACAGCATGGAACCATGACATTTAAACCATACCCTCCAACTGTCCTGATTTGCCAGATACAGTCCCAACTAATCCTCTGTCATCTCACCTTTTCAGCTCTTTTTAAGATGTCCCAGTTTCTCTCCTCCTCCTCTACCTTTGTCCTCAGCTTACTTCATTTGCTGTAAACTGAGTTCAAAGTGCAAAAGTAGATTGCACTCAATTAACTCAGAGAACCAGGCATCTACTGTCTCTTTCACACAATGCCACCTCGCCCATGGAACCCACTTCTCTGTTTCAAAGGCTCTCCGATCCCACAGACAGGGTCCTCAACTGCCCTGCTGAAATCTTGCAAACTCAGGGCAACCATGCCTTCCTGGACTGAGTCCATCCACCTGTGTTATGGTCTTCTTCTTTCAGTTTTATGAATCATATTAATTGATTTTTCATTTTTTTGTATGCTGTGGCTTTTTAACTAGGGCCATTTCGGCCCTACACTGTTATAGTGCTATTATTCCACTTTCAACATCCTGTGGAATTCTGGGTTTTGTAGTTTCCTGAGGCCAAAGAGCTCTCTGGCTAAGAATTCTAAAGGCCCCTCCCCAAACTGCAAACCCCAGGATTCCACAGGATGCTGAAAGTGGAAATAATAACACTATAACACTATAGTGCAGAAATGGCTATAGTTAAAAATCCACAGCACACAAAAAGTGAAAATCAATTAATATGCTTCATAAAATTTAAGCATAAAATTAAAGAAAATTGAAAGAACAGCAACTAACTAACTAATAAAGACTATATATATATATATATATAGAAAAGAAAGAACAACAACAAATAAAAGTCCAGCATGTTACACAAGGCCAATTTCCTCTTTTTAAAAAATATCCTCAAAGGCCATTGGAATACAAAATATTTTAGCTGCTTGCAGAAAGATAGCAAGGACGGTGCCAGGCTGACCTCTCTGGAGAGAGAGTTTTATAGCCTGGGAGCTGTCACAGAGAAGGCCCTCTCCCATGTTCCTACCAGATGGGAGGGTGGTGGAAGAGAGAGCAGGGTCTCCCCATAAGATCTCCAAACACTGGCAAGCTTAAAAGGGGTTCAAGAGCACTTTCGCCAAGCAGGAAAAGGGATAAAGAGACCTGGCACTTTGCACAAATCAAGCCTGCACCCAAGGACAGCCTGCCCTTATCCAGTTGCCTTCCAGAGTTGTCAGGCTACATTTCTCATCATCCTCGCCAGCCTAGGTCATGCTGGTTGGGGGCGATGGGAGCTGCAGTAAAACCCATTTGGAGGGCACCAGTTTGGGAGATGCTGTTTTAGAACATGTTTCCAAACCTTCTTCAACACGCTCATTTGCCCTAACAAACATGGGATGGGTGGGCTCTTTCTAAAGCAAGCATACTGGTACCCTCAAGGAAGAATTTTCAAAACCCCCTTTGTAAAAGGGGCTATATCTGGAACGTCCCCCTCTTGTAATTTCTCCAAAGGTGGAAATTTTATCCAGGGCTTGTCAACCTGAATGCCCAATTCAATCCAAACACATTAAAAATGCAGACATTTCGCAGAATCAGGATTTCCCGTTTAAAAACTGACTATGCAGCAGCTACCTTGAAACTTCTAAGTTGATACAGCACTTTGATGCTTGTGTGTGTGTGTGTGTGTGTGTTTGCTGAGCTGTGAAACAGAAGGCTATAAAATTTATCCTGTAGCTAAACTGGGCAGGAAGAGGGGAAGAGGACAAGAAACCTTCGGCTTCATTCAAAGTTTCTCATTAAAGCAGACAGATTTCTCAAATCAACGCAGTAATCAATCAAAAGAAACTCTTTGCTTACCGAGCAGCAATAAAATACAGGATGACCTTGTGAAATCCAACCCAGCATCTTTCCTTGCCCAGTTATTTTTCCCAAATCCAAGTGAAAATTCTACCAGCTGAGTATTACATCCAGTAATACATCCAGTATTACTAGATTCCTGTACATGAAAGAGTAAGAGATCCTACACTGGGTTTGTGCAGAATACATCCAAACCCACATAGTTAAACGGTTGGTTGTGCAAGCAATTGTCTGTCTGCCAGTGTATCTGCTTATGGTTTCCTTGAGCAATGAGCAATATGCAGGGGCTGTTTCTGCAGTTCCAGGGAACCAAGTGTGACATTGATGACACCAGCCAAGAATATGCAACTGCATGGCTGGAATCTGTTGGTTTGTTCCACTAGATTCCACTGAATTGGCTACTGAATGGAGAGTCAACACATATTGTCTGTTGATTTCTACTTCAGGTCAAGACTAAGAATAGGATTCAGGCCCATGTGAAGTCCTTCGTACCACTGGTTCTCAGTCTTGGGGCCTCCTAATATTTTTGACTTCGTCTCCAAAAATTGCTAACCATTGGCCAAGCTGGCTGGGGTTTCTGGGGGTTCAAGCCTCAAATACCTGGAGGACTGCAGTTTGAGAAACACTGGTTTATGCCAGTGAACCTCTACTTATGCAGCCATGAACTGAATATGTTGACCGCACAATGGCCAGAGAACTAGAGCCACTGGCAAGAGAACTTCCACAGGTCTATGGAAGCAATAGGATTTTGGCCTAGGATTTCTTCTTTGTAATAGAAAGAGGAGAAGGAATGTTCTTGACCAAACTTGATTTTCTTGGCCAAACCTGAGTATCATTATACCAGCCTGAACACCCCTGATCTCATCTAATTTCAGAAGAAAAACCCAGTTAATACCATGAAAAGAACAAGGGAACTGAATAGTTAGTATCTAATTCAGTGATGAGAAATTATTGACTTTCTAGAGATTTTGGACTGCCGCTCTCATGATCACTGGTCACTGGCCATGCTCATGGGAGTTGCATGAGTTCCCCACCCCGACCCAATTACAATGACGATGTTTAAGAAAAGTGTGCAATGGTTTGAACACAACTGTAGGAAATGTGTGGCCTTGCAGTGCAATCCTACACACATCTGCCCCACTGTAAGTTCCACTGAGTTCAGCTGTGCTTACTCCCAGGTAAGATGATGCAGGAGTTCAGCATCTGCAATCTTATATCCTTGTACTTGGGGGTAAACTCTGTGGCCTGAATCTAATAACAAGTCCCAACTAGACCAGATCCACTGAACGTATGGGATCTTAGTGACTTATTACAATTTGGTGGTTCTGTTCTCGGTCTCTTCCAAATGGAGCAAATGGGTCAGGAGGCTGTGGTATTGGTTGCTGTAGCTCACAGTTTGTCTGTTTTTAAACTATCCAAATTATACTTTTGTTGCCTTGGATTATTTCCTGCACCAGCTGCAACATTTCATTCCCACCCTCTGGTAGTTTCTTTTTAAATTCTGAAACATATGGAAACAAAAAAGTCTCCTTTTCCTTCCCCCTTTTTTTCAGTTTGTTTAGAGTTACAGTGTTAGTGCATAAGTGAAACCACACTTTTGCACCATAGCAATATTAATGCTAAGGGGAAAAAACTTATAATTATTCAGAGGGAGAACATCTGTTCTTTGAAACATAGGTCTATTTCAGGAAACTGCACCTGGTTGGGGAAGTGCCTAAGGTTCTTTCCACACGATGCTGTTATAGTGCTATTATTCCACTTTCAACCTCCTGTGGAATTCTGGGGTTTGTAGTTTCCTGAGGCCAAAGAGCTCTCTGGCTGAGAATTCTAAAGGACCCTGCCTAAACTGCAAACCCCAGGGTTCCATAGGAGGTTGAAAGTGGAATAATAGTACTATAACAGGGTAGTGCGGAAAGGCCCTTAGTGCAAAACCAGGAAATCACTACACCCATGTGCACATGTATGCACACACCCACACATAGCCCAAAAAATGAAAAGAGAGGACAAGGAGGTAACAACCACTGGCAAAACTGAAAGAGCTCTGTTGTGAGAACTCACACTTTAGACTAAGCAAATGATCAGATTTACACCAATGGAAGTTACTTCTCAATAGACGTGTAGAGGCTTGAAATGGCAGTTAATGGTGGTTTTCTGATTATAGGGAACACCTTTAGAAACGTACCAGATGAAACAGAGAGTCAAGAGTCAAATAACCAGGCCCCTGGGTTTCGTAGCCAACTTTCTCAGGTTCTTGCAGCACTCCTTATTTCAGACAAGATGGGAGATTTTATGCATCTTGAAAATGGCTGCTCACGCAAAAACACAAAGTGGTGGCAGCAGGAAGAAATATATTTCCGAATTATACAGTTGAGCCAGATTACATGCACGAATCCATGACAACGGCTGCCTAAGACAACAGAGTGGTTCTCTCCCTGGACGTATCAACAATGCTTGGAAAGAAAAGCAAAATACCTTCCCTGAGCCACACTGGAAAATCATCTTGCACTACACGATTTACAGTGGATGGTCTTAAATGGGCATCATGAGGGACGTTAATGGGAAATAATAAACTAAATTACTACAAACACCTGTAATAAGTTAATAAGAGTGGGGGAACAATGAGGACATAATACAGTTACAATGCAGAAGTAACTAAGTGGTGGCAACATCTTTTATTTTGGTAATGAGTAATGTGTTATAGTTATTTTTCACAGGGTGGTTATAGACCTTTTTAATGGTGTTTCCCCATAATTTTTTTAAAAAAGAGCTATGTCATTCACTCTTCAACAAGCCGTGGCATGGGAAGGGTGAAAGAACAGTGTTGATCTTGTGCGGCACAGATGTCAAAGCAACAAAAATGTACCAAATGCATTTTTGAAGTTGCCAACACCAGACTGTGCTGTTTTGGGGCTGGAACGTCAACCAAAGTATCAAATGTCTTCTTCTCTTTCAGTCTCATTGTTTTTAGCATCAACAGCAAGGAGCAGCCTTGTGCCAATGTAAGTTGAGTTGGAGTTGTTGTTGTTGTTTGCTCTTCTGATTTATAGTGACCCCATCATAGGGTTTTCTTGGCAGAATTTATTCAGAGGGGGGTTGCCCTTGCCTTCCTCTGAGAGAGAGTCACTTGCCCAAAATCACCCAGTGGATTTCCACGGCCCACTGAGGATGCATTCCTTGGTCTCCCAGTATTCCACGCTGGCTCTATCAGTGGATTACATCTTTCACTATTATAATTGCCATTACATTGACTGATATCCCACCTTTTCCCCATTCCAGGACTCAGGACAATTGCAAAATTTAAAACAAATGCAGCTAAAAATACACATCATACAAAAGTAAACACATGTAGTTAAACTATCCATATAATGAAAACCAGTTAAAAACATAACAATTAAAAAGAAAACAACCAATAGATGATACAGTGCATTATGCGAGGTCCTTCCCCCTTGAGCAATCAGTCTTTCAAGGCCTGATGAAACAAGAAAGTCTTCAGTTGTCTATAGGAAGAACAGTAAGGAAGGAAGGCACCAGTCTAACTTCCCTGGGAAGGAAGTTCCAGAGCCTGGGAACAGCAACCAAGACCATTTCTGCACTACACTGTTATAATGCTATTGTTCCACTTTCAGCATCCTGTGCAATTCTGGAGTTTGTAGTTTCCTGAGGCCAAAGAGCTCTCCGGCTGAGAATTCTAAATGCCCCTCCCGAAACTGCAAGTCCCAGTATTCCATAGGAGGTTGAAAGTGGAATAATAGCACTAGAATAGTGTAGTGCAGAAACTCCCAAATTAGGCCATTTCTGCACGACACTTTCTAGCGTGATGATTCCACTTTCAACCTCCTATGGAATCCTGGGGTTGCAGTTCCGGGAGGGGCCGGCCGGCCCCTCCCGGAACTGCAAACCCCAGGATTCCATAGGAGGTTGAAAGTGGAATCATCAAGCTAGAAGAGTGTCATGCGGAAATGGCCTTAATGTCTGATTCTTAGGAATGGCTCAGCCTGGTTGTAGCAGGAGCCATCAGCCTATCTGTGCAAAGCCAGTTTGTCCCTCCCCGAGAGAGAAAGCACCAATACAGAATGGCTCCACATGCCTCCTTCTCTCTAATCTCAAAGGTAACACTTTGGGCCTATTTTCAGCTACTGTGAATTGCTGAGGAGGAATGCACTTTCTGCTACAAGCTGAGCAGAGCGTGTGGGGAGAGCAGCTGTGTCGTTTTTTTCACCCTGCCATCTTGGAGACTGAGTCCTCTTGGCATCTGCTTGGGCTGCCATCTTTACTCTCTTGGAGGCACCAACCAGATTCGGAGTCACGCTACTCCCAGTCATGCTACTGAGGACAGCAGAAGTTGAAATACTGAAAACAAAACAAAGAGTGTGCAGGCTGTGTGTGCTCCCCAATATTGTGTTTGCGGCCTTGAAACTGTCTCTCAGGCCCCCCACAACCTGGAAAAAAGGTGGATCAATGCTTCTTCCAAAGGTGGATCAATGCTTCTTCCAAAGGCCCCTAAAAGTGGTGGATCACCTTTCGAATAGGTTACAGGGGTCCCTTGTACTAACATCAACCCCCCCCCAACACTTTGCAGAACCAGAATGAGATTTCCAGCCACTTCCAGTTTTGTTTTGGTTTTTTTCTGATTTGGGGAATTTTTGGTACTCTCTTCTTTACCTGCCTACTTTTCCACTCCTGAATGTGCAAAGCCTTGCTGCGTTTGCTCTCTAGAGAAGGGTATAGGGTGGTCTAGAGAGTGATTGTGATGTAGTGGTTTGAACACTGGACTGCAACCCTGGAGACCAGGGTTTGATTCCCTACTTGGCTATGGAAACCCACTGGTGACCTTGGGTGTGTCACATACTCTCAGCCCCAGAAAACCCCTGGATACATTCACCTTCGGGTTACCATAAGTTGGAAATGTCTTGAAAGCATGCGACAACAACAATAGTGTTGCATGAGAGCTGCGGCAGTTTAGTGGTTTGCACATCCAACTAGGACTCTGGGACACCACAGATCACATACCCATTCAGGCATGAAGAGCCGTCGAGCAACCTTGGCTGAGTTACACTCTCTCAGCCTCAGAGGAAGGTCACAGCAAACATCCTCTGAACAAATCTTGTCAAGAAAACTTCATGATGTTTCTCTTAGGGTCACCATAAGTTGGAAATGACTTGAAAGAACACAACAACAACAGCCATTTCCGCACTAGACTGTTATAGTGCTATGATTCCTCTTTCAACATCCTGTGGAATCCTGGGGTTTGCAGTTTCAGGAGGGGCTGGCTGGCCCCTCCTGCAACTGCAAACCCCAGGATTCCATAAGATGTTGAAAGTGGAATCATAACGCTATAACAGTCTAGTGCAGAAAGTTCCCACCAGATGTAGCTGTGAGGGTGATGGGACAGAGAGAAGGGCCTCCTTGGGTGATCTCAAAGGGCAGGCTCATAGGGGAGAGAGCATTAGATAGCCTGGACCAAAGCCATATAGAGATTTGTAGGTCATAACCAGCACTTTGAATTGTGCCCAGAAACAGATTGGCAGCCAGACTGGAGCTGTCACAACAAGGCTGTTGTGAGTATAGAGTGGAGGCGAGGTAGAGAACCATACATGCTGCTTTAGCAAATATACTGAACTGGAAATGCCACCCATGTGTGTATGCAAGTCCCTTGTAAACGTGGAGGCAATATATAAGTAGACAATCTTTATGCAAACCCCCAGAAATGTTTTCAGATTGGTTAATCCATTCCAGTTCCCTGACCAGTTTCTGTTAATCTGCACTTTCCTTACATAACAACAACAATCTAGAGGTAGATCCTTTCCATCTCTACCAGGAGAAAGAAATATATGGTCTCCACTGCAAAATTCACCCACAGTTATTTTCCATCACTCCTTTCCACTCCCTTGCATTTAAGTCATCTTGAAGATCATCCCAAATCAATGGACCAGCACACTGGCATTCCTGAAGGGGAAGGCAGAGGTCACAATAAATGCAATCCTCTTCCAGTGCTCTAACTCCAAATAAGAGGACAACCTGCTCCACTTGGGAAGGGCTTTTGTGAAGACAATGGGTCTTGATTTCATGCTTAAGACCTTGAAATAACAGAATCTTAGAGCTGGAAGGAACTACAAGGGCCATTATTCCAACACTCTGCCATGCAGGAATAGACAGTTAAAGCACTCCTGGGATGGGGGATGACCCTCCTATCTTTGCTTAAAACCCCCCAGAGAAGACACTGTAGAACCTTCTGAAGTAGTCTATTCCACTATTCCAGTTCTTAAGCTTTAAAATGCACAAGACCACAGAAAAATGTTTAAGGCCCAAACCTGGAATGATCCCAGACAACAAACACACACCTTCCAACCATCCCAATTTGCAAGGGACACATTTTTTTTCAGCTGCTTTGAAAATGTCCCAGTTTCTCTTTCCTCCTCCCGCTTTGTCCTCAGTTTACTTCAGTTGCTGCACACTATTAGCTCAAAGTGCAAATGGTAGTTTGCAATCAATTCACTCAGCAGGAGGAGAGGAGAGGAAAGGGTAAAATCTTGCCCTTCCCAGTAGACCCAGGTAAAAGCTGCAACCTCTCCTACCTTGTGTCTTCTCCCTCAATAAACATTTTAGCTATCTTAATCAAACTCCAATGTCACTAGGTCACATGCCTCCCAGCAGAACTGCCCCAAATTGTCATCAAGGGCTCCCGATGTGGCAGAGACAGTCTCAATTAATCCTCTGTCATCCCACTTTTTCAGCTCCTTTTAAAATGTCCCAGTTTCTTCCTCCTCCCGTTTTGTCCCCAGCTTACTTGAATTGCTGCAAACTGAGCTCAATGTGCAAAAGTAATTTGTACTCAATATATTCAGCAGGAGAGAGAGGGAACTGAGCAGAATCCTGCCCTCTGCAGTAGGCTCAGCCAAAAGCAAACTGCTGTATCCTCTCCTGGCTTGTGTGTCCTTCCTCATTAATACTTTTGCCACCCTGACCACATTCTGACACTGCTTGGCTATAAAAACCCTGTTTTTCGTCTGTGAAATGTTAGGGCTTGGTATGCAAATAGTGACCGAGAAAATAAGAATCCATGTTGAAAGATTCATCCCTCTGGCCCATCTAAACCTTGCAATGCTTGCATGCTGCAGCCAGTTCTATGTGAGGCTACCTTGCTGGACTTGTTGGGATTTAAGCCACGTTTAGCACACAGTGATCATGATGAGGTTTGTTCTCCAGGGTTTTTTTTTCCCATTTCTCAATTCCAAACACATTAGGGAAAAACAATCTGAAAGAAACTGCTATAGACAGGAGCAGAACAGCACAGCTACAAAAAAGTGACACCACTGGGAACATGCTACGTGAGCTAATGATGTCTTGCTGATTCTTAGAGGTTCTCGCACAATGGATGGTCCAAACCTCAATTAGTAACATCTGGTAGACTGTGAAACCATGAATAATAACAATAGCCATCTTGAGAACTGATTTGATTCAAGCAAGGCAGAAGCAAATGGTTCCTCTCAAATAACTTAAATTTTGTCTTGAAGGAAATCAACCTTCATGAGAACCCTATTTGGGCCTTATTAGAAGTGGTAAAATTCAACATATGAACAGGGATGTGGCCACACTGAAAAGTTCCACCCCTTGTCAAGCATCCACGCTGTTCAGTGCGAATGTTTCCCCTCCGACTATCTTCATTTGAAAGGAACAAATTAAACCTCTGTCATTCCACTTTTTTCAGTTATTTTAAAAATGTCCCTCTTTTCCTTTTTCTGTCTTCCACTCTCTCCCTTTGCCCTCAGATTGCTGCAAACTGAGTTCAAAGTACCAAAGTCTAGGCTCAATAACTCAGTGGGGGGAGAGGAGAGGTGGGGGCAGAATCTTGAGAAGAGACAAAGGCTATGCAGCATTAATTATAGATTTTAAAGGGTGGGAGAGATAGAATCAAAGGCCATTTCCTCCCTACGCTGTTATAATGCTATTATTCCACTTTCAACGTGGAATTCTGGGGTTTGTAGTTTCCTGAGGCCCAAGAGCTCTCTGGCTGAGAATTCTCAATGCCCCTCCCTAATCTGCAAACCCCAGGATTCCAGAGGGTGTTGAAAGTGGAATAATTGCGCTGCAGTAGTGTAGTGCAGAAAGTCCCATTGCATTGGCAAGAACTGGAAGGGCCATTTAGTCCAGCTCCTAACCATGCAGGAAGACGCAGAGCTAGACTACTCCTGAAAGATGGGCACCCAACTTCTGTTTAAAGACCTTCCAAAAAGATTCCAACGCCCTCTGTCCTACTATCTTCCCAACGGTTAGGTGAAATCTCATTTCTTGTCATTTGCATTCCTATCTTTATATCCCGAGAGCTGTGGAGCCCACTCCATCTTTTGCATCATATCCCTTCAGGTATTTTTATATGGTTACTCTTGTTGTCGTGTGCCTTCGAGTCACTTCCAACTTAGGGCAACCTTAGCACAAATACATGCTATTTGTAAGTTGTTCGCCGCCTTGATCCCTATGGAGAGGCGGGATACAAATAAATAAATAAAATAATAATAATAATAATAATAATAATAATAATAATAATAATAATAATAATAATAATAATAATATCATTACAAGCATTTTTCAGCAAGGTTTCATCAGAGGGAGTTTGCTGCTGCTTTCCTCTGGAGTTGAGAGGGTTTGACCTTCCCCAAACCACCTAGTATGTTTCCTTGGCTGAGGCCATTTCCACAGGAGACTGTTATAGCACTATTATACCACTTTCAACATCCTATGGAATCCTGGGGTTTGCAGTTTAGGGAGGGGCTGGCTGGCTTTTCTTTTAATTTGTGGCCCCTAGGGGTCCTTGGAGGGTCCTGGGGTCTAAAAGTAGCCCCCAGATCAGCTGCAGTCATCTACTCCATTCTAAACAGTGACCTCTTCTCCCTGTTGGACTTGTTTTTTAATTTTCAAAAAAGCTACTTGAGTCCCTTCAGCGTCTATTGTGTTTATACTGTTTATATAGTCCAGCAAAGGTAGGATACTTGTGGTCCTCCAGTCCCTGAAAGACTACAACTCCCATCATTCGCAGTCAACATAGCCAATGGTGAGGGATAACAGAAGCTGCAGTGCCAAAGCATCTCAAAGGCAAGAAAACTGTCCACACTGTAGCGCACAGGCCTACTTGGAAAGACAGGGGTTCAGCCAGAAATCTGGGTTCTCCTAAAACCCAGTCACAGAGTAGATGGTGCTGGAGCTGAAGCAACGGAAGAGCCAGAAGGAGTCCCAGAAGAGAGGAAAAGGGACAGAAGACAGGACCGGAGAAAGTGGGAAAGTCTGCTCAAAAGAGGGGAACAGGCTGGCAGAAGGGCCTCCTTTGGTTTGGGACTCCAGTTATGGGATGCCTTCCCCTTGAAGATGCATGCCTTTTTATTCAGCCCTTCAAGGGCTGGTTGATTTTATCTCATTTCCACGTATATTAGGATCTACGTTATTCTAATCATAGACTCATAGAATCAAAGAAATGTGGAGTTGGAAGAGACCCCAGGGGCCATCCAGTCCAACCCCTGCCATGCAGGAACACCCTCAAAGGACTCCCGACAGATGGCCATCCAGCCTCTGCTTAAAAACCTCCAAGGAAGGAGACTCCACCACGCTCCCAGGCAGCAGATTCCACTGCCGGACAGCCCTGACTGTCAGGAAGTTCTTCCTGAGGTTCAGGTGGAATCTCCTTTCCTGCAGCTTGAATCCATTGCTCCTTGTCCTGGTCTCTGGAGCAGCAGAAAACAAGCCCTCTCCTTCCTCTACATACCTTCCTCCAAATTAATATGCGTTTAGTCTTTTAAAATCATTCTTCAGGTTTTAAACTGGCCTAAATAGAATATGAGAGCCACCATGGTGTGGTGGTTTGAGGGCCAGATTATGACTCTGAAAACAGGGTTCAGATCCCCACTCGGCCACGGAAACCCACTGGGTGAACCTGCACAAGCCACACTCTCTCAGCCTCACAGGAAAGCAAAGGTAAGTTCTGTCTGAAAACACTTGACAAGAAAGCCCCATGATAGGTTTGCCTTAGGGTGTCATAAGCTGGAAACAAGTTGAAGACACACAAACTGAATTTATGAGGTTAAATATATGGAGTCAAATATTAACCACAGTAATAATGGTAACACTAGAGAAAGTCAATCATAGAGATCTTCAGTTTATGGAATCTCTAACTGAAGATCTCAAGTAGAAAGACGATGGCTATTTCCGCACTACACTGTTACAGTGCTATTGTTCCACTTTCAACATCCTATGGAATTCTGAGGTTTGCAGTTTAGGGAGGGGCATTTTAGAATTCTCAGCCAGAGAGCTCTTGGGCCTCAGGAAACTACAAACCCCAGAATTCCACAGGAGGTTGAAAGTGGAATAATAGCAGTATAACGAGGTGGAGCAGAAATGGCCTAAGAAGAATCCCTTCTCCGCCTAGGAAATGGGAGCTTAGGGTTGGATATCTTCACAGTCTGACTTTCACTAAGGCAGTGTCACAAGGGGCGTGATTTCCAAAACGTTAAGACACATTGAATATACCTGGCAAATACAAGAGCCAGTGTGAGTTTGCTCCACCCCTCTCCCCTGCACTATACAATTTGTAACCAATCCGCAAGCAAGAAGGAGCATGATCAATGAATTTATTTGACCAGGCAATGTGGCCTAGTGGCAAGAGTAGAGGACCAGGGCCCCAGAGACCCAGATTTATTTATTTAATTTCTATCCCATCTTCCGCCCAGTATGCAACTCATGTCAGCTCACACAACACAGATTAAAACAATATATGGCAAAAAAAACAAAACAACTAGTATAATAAAAATTAGTTTTTTTTAAAAAAGATACCCTATTGAAAATACCACTAATTTAAAACAGTTTAATTGTAGTAGAATTATAAATCTTTGAGCTGGAATGGACCACAAGGGCCTCGTGGTCCAACCCACAGGAAGACATGACTGAAGTACTTCTGAAAGGCGCCTATCTGACCTCACTTTAAAGAGCTCCGAAGAAGGAGAATGTATCATTTTCCAAGGAAGAGAACAGCATAGCGTATAGCATATGTGCCCCACGGAGCGACCCTTCTGCCACAACCACTGTATTGCCAAAAACCAGTCTAAATAAAAGGTCTTTCCCTTTTGCCAGAAGCAGATAAGAGAGGGGTCCAACCTAGACTCCTGTGGAAAGGAGCTCCACAGCTTGGGATCAGGTCCCAAGAAGGCCCTCTGCTGTGTTCTCACCAAAAGTGGTGGAACCAAGACATAGCCCTCTTCTGAGGATCCTAAAACTCAGCTAGTCCCCATTTTGAGACATAAACATCCATGTCATTGGAATGGCAAATCCACTCCAGGTTTTAATTCAAGCTTTATATGAGCTCTCCATGGTGCTGAAGCCTATTTCTAAGTAAGTCCAGCACCCTGGATAACTCCTCCAAAGGCTGGCAAAACCTGGCATGGATTCCCCACCCCATTCATGGACTGCTGATGATGAAGTGGGGAAGAGGAAAGCCTTACATACCTTTCTGAGCTCACTGGAGGAAAAGTGGGATATAAATATAAGACTTACAAAGGCAGATATAATATTTCCAATGTTCTTAGAGTGACAGTTTCTCCAACCCACACCCACAAGGAATTCTCTTTACTTTCCTGCTGCTTATTGAAAAGGATTTGAATTTAAAGAATTCAGGTACACGCATCCACATTAATCACACATGGTGTAGACTATTACACTCAGATTTGGGGTGGGGGTGGTATTAAAAGAACCTCCTTAGCCAGACAAGGATGCTACCACTAGACATCTCCCAAATTTCATCAGTAAAACAGGAATAAAAAATGAGAGTTGTCATGAAGACAAACAGAAAGATATACTCTACACATTGGAAAAATCACCCATCTGAATGATTCCTTATGTAACATGTTGCATTGTACAATCCAAAGCAAGGTCTACTCAGAAGTAAGATGTATTAGAGTCAATGTGATTTACCCCCAGGTACGTGTGTATACAATTCCTACCCCAAGAACCTTTAATAGGAGGAATAAAGGCATTGCAAATACTAAATGCATGGTTATATGTCATGGCAAGATTATAATTCTCATCATCACAAGCATTTTTTATCCCCACATCCAGGCTTGTGGAGCATGGATTTCCAAAGTGAGCTTCCGTATAGCTCTGGGCACTGATGCAAGCTGGATGTGGTCCTGATTCCTGCCAGGAAAGCCATCCATAAGAGGGCATCTTCTACATGGGTGTTAAAATCATCATAACCCCACATCCAAACAGGGCCAGACCTTTCTGGCTCTTGCCAAGGCAACACACAAGAATTCCAAAGACAAGCTGGACCCCAAATCGGACAACATCTGAGACCAGCTGAAGCACACCAGTTTCCCAAGACCCAATCGCTTCTCTTTGCTGGGTGCTGTCCACCTCTTCTGATTCCTGAAATCTTTACCTACTATTCTGGATCAAATAAAGGAAAGGAACTCTGGGGAAAACATTGTCTCTGGCCACACGTACAGCCCTTGGTAAACCTGCACATGTGTGTGTGTGCTCTTTTGCAAAGAATCATTCCCCTACCCCCAACCCAGAGACAGTCTCTTCTCTATGTCAACATGCCAGCTGTCAAAAATCTGCAATCAGCATAAGCAAACCTCTCTCACCTTTTGCAAACACTACCAGACTTCAGGTCTCAGCTCTTAGCAAAACATGATGTCAGGCTGGGGTTGCTTCCTTCAACTGCTCCCAAAACACCTTCCATTTTGTTTCTTATTCTATGGAAGGACTGGGCCATTTGTGGCCCACTCGATATTCATGGACTACAAGTCCCAGTGGCTTAAACTAGTGAGGACTGATGGGAGATGCAGCCCAACAATCTCTGGAACACCACATATAGGGCCTAACCAAGCTCTAAGACCTCACCTGCATCAGAAGACTTCCCCCACATCACCCTGTGGGGATAATCCTCAGGGCCACATCCCATGCCATTTGCCTGGCAAGCCAACCCCAGAAATGGCATTTTGTTTATGACATGACAGAACTCTGCCCTTGAGCATGGGCACATGTCTCTGTGAGGATTTGATGCATGTGCCACAGGACGATGGCACACCTGTGTCCTGCCAGCTTCCTGACACTTTGGGTTACTCCTCTTAAGTGTGCAACACACACACACACACACACATATACTCACACCTCTCAAGGGATTTTCAATCAATACCCTATCAGATACAGACACTGCAGTGCAGAGAAGGAAATCATCCAGAAATTAGATAAACAACTTAAATTGTGGCTTCTTTGGTGCACACTGCTTGGGGTCACGGATAAAAGTGAAAAGTGGAGAGGGGGAGAGGGGAATGAATTGGAAATGGAGAATGCCTCTGTCCTGTCTTGGCTGCTGATTTATCTCCTCCAGTCTCCCCAGCTTAATTTGCAGTTGCAGCCAAATTCTGCAATAATTAATTAGAGAGAGAATGAGAAAGAGAATGAAAGAAGGGGAAAGACGAAAGGCACAAATCTAACACTGTCACTTTTCTTCTCCTGGGTGACTCTTAACATTTTTGCCTGATGAAGAAGCCAGTGAAGCTTCAAAAGCTTACATTCTGCACATTTTAGTTGGCCCAGTAAAAGGTATCACTGATTTGGGCATTTTGGATTTTGTTGTATTTTGTAGCATGGCCAACATGGCTACCCCTGAATGCACTTCCTAGCAAGTGTGTATATGTGGGAGGGGGGGATGGCGAGGGAAGCAGAAGGAAGGGTCTTACCGGGAGCCAAAATGGGAAAAAGCTTGCTTTAAATCTGCATGAAGAACCAGAGGACCACAGATATGTTTTAAAAATAAGATTGTTTTAGTATTATTAGGACTAAGAAGCTGATCTTCTCTGCTGGTATGAACTGTATGTGTCACAATTGCAAAGAGCCACTGGTTTGATGCAAAGAAAATGTGATTTCATTTGCAGGAAGGACCTTTTTCACCACTTCATGGCTATGCTGACTAGGATCCCACCCAAACCGGTTCACGCAAGGCGATCCAATGTGGGGAAGGAAAGAGGAAGAGAAAAAAGGAGGGAGGGAAATCAGGCGAGGAGATCATATCCTGACAGTAAGCTTTGTTGGCAACGGGTAACGCTGAATGTCCAGATTGCCTCGGTGGACATGCACATTACTCCCTGGACCCCAACTCCCTCTGTTTTCCCCGCCCCATCTCCCTCCTTCACCCTCCTTTCTCCAGAGGTGAGCCGTGGGGAAAGGAAGAAAAGCCGAAAAGACCCACTTCAGCACCAAAGCCCTGAACAGCAGACACCTGGAGCATCAGTAATGCACACAAACAGAAACAGGGGGCTGGCTGGCTGTCCTTTCACCTTGCCCACCTTTCTCCTGCTCATCTTCTCTTCCTGCTTCTCAGCCCAAGCCTTTGCAATCTCAGCTCCAGAGCTCAGCAGAAAACAAACCGCCCAAAGATCCCCCCCCGCAACACACACATACACTCCAAACATGGCGGACATTCATTCATACAACTGAGAACCTTGCTTGCCTTTTCCCACCCAAGGCTAGCTCCCCCCAGCAAGAAATCGATGCGGGTGAGAAGGAGGAAAGGCACCTGGGATTCTCCCTCCTATTCATCCCCCCTGTCTTGAAAATATAAATAAATAAACCCAATAATCAGCAACATGCTTTGAAAAAACCATTGTGTTTTGCAGTATTAGGCATGACATGTAAACGACTGTGGCGAAGGCGTTAAATCCTGCAAAGGGACTTACTTCATTTGCTTCACAATGGTGCTTTTCCCCGATTCACCAGCTCCTGTTTATGGGGAGAGGGGACAGGGGGAGAGAAAGGGAAGAAAAAAAAGAAAGAAATCAAAACATAAAACCCCAATAAAGACAAGATCTGGCTAGTGTGAGAATATAAGGAGATCAAGGAGATTACATGGAGAAACAGCTGTGCTAATGGTTGTGCGGAGTGGGGTGGAGAGAGAGAAAAGAGATCACACTTGTGCAATCGAGTTTTCAGTGCAAAAAGGGAGATGGAGAGATCATGGGAGCCTCCAACGAAGAATATTAAGGGGGGGGCAGTAGGAGTATACCTGTTGGGGGGGACAGAAGGAAAGGGGGGGTTCTATCCAGGCAATGCAATTTTTAAAAAGAAAAAAATAAGGATTTACTAGAATTAGATTTGAAAGGGGGAGGGTGGGGGCAGGGAGCTGGCCCTAGATGTGTTGTGGGGGGCAGGTGGTGAAGGGAAAGGCTGGAGCCTATTTGTGCAATACAGCAAAAGGTGGGGCAGAAGATGGAGGAAGCAAACAGAGAGCCACGGAGAGACACCTCGCCCGTGAAAAGCACTGCATGCATTCATTGTGTGGCACAGCACACCCTTATTTTTTATTTATCTATCCTCCTCTGAACTCAGAATTATTCCTCCACGGTATTTATTTATTCCCTCCAAACCCACCCCTCCCTGGAAGGGTTATTCCATTTAATTTATTAATTCCTTTTCTTTCTTTTTTTTAATCCTTTGGGGTGGGCAACCGCTCCTCCACCCATGCCCTGCCGTTTGCGATGCAGGAAAAAAAAATTGCACAGGAAAGAAAGCCAAGGAGGATTTATTTATGATTATTTTTTTAGCCGGTGGGGGGGATGCCTAGGCTCAGAAGCCCTGTGGATGGTAAATAGAGAGATGGAGAGAAGCGGGGAAGGGAAGAAAACCACACCTGAGAGGGGGATGGAGGGGGGATGTTAACATCTCACCTGGGCGTCCATGGAGGGGAAGGGGAAGTGGTATTTTTTGGGGGGTGTTTGGGGGGGATCCAAGGCTTACCTAGCAAGAGGAGTTTGACATCCTTGGCGGCGCTGATGCCGTCTTCCTTGAGGTTTTTCTCGATCGCTTTGCTCCTCTCCAAGGCGGCGCGCTCCTCCGCGCTCAGGGTACATCCCATGGTCGCCAAACAACGGTGGTCCTGGGCGGGTGGACACTTTGCTTCGGGTCCCCCCCTCCCCAAAAGCCCCTCCTCCGAGACACGCTCCAAGCGGAGGCGGTGGGGGGTTTGGAAAATAAAAAAGGAAAGACCCACCCGTTGCAAGAAGAAGGGAAGCCGAGCCAAGGGCTGCAGGAGGAGAGGGGAGAGATCGGGGGGGAAAAATGGGGAGGGGGTTTCAAGACGGATCCCCAGGAATTAAAAAAAAAAATCTAATTAATTTTGAAAAAGAAAAAAAAATCTTCCTTTCTTCTCTCTCCTTCTCCTCCCCGGCTGTCTCGGCCCCCCTCCAACCTTCCTCCCTTCGCCTCCTTCCTCCTCTCTCTCTCTTCGCTGCGTCTCTTCCGCCAAATCAATGCATCCGAATGACAGCCGAGCCTGACTTCTTGGTGTTGGGGGGGGGGGGAGAAGGCTGTTGTTGTTTTTTTGGGGGGGGGAGCTGCAGGCAAGGAAAAAGCCAACGGGGGGGCGCAAAAGCACAATGCAAGAAATAAAAATATTGCAATTTTCTTTTTAAATCACACTCCTGCTCTTTCAAGACGGAGGGCGAGGTTGCTTCTTCTTTTCCCTTGCGGGGGGGATCAATAAATTCCTTGCACAGGGGGGAAAATATTTAAATATCTGTCTATATATATATATAGATCTGGGAATGATTTCTGCCCCTCTTCTTCGTCTTCTTCTCCCAGCAAAAATGGCTCGCCTGGGGGACCGGGCTTCGCCTCCCCTTCTCGCCTCCTTCCCTCGACGGCTCCGCCGGCTGGGCTGGGGAGGTGGGGGGTCTCGGGGTGGGGATGGTGCTGGGGGGCTGTGGTGGTCGATCCTCCTCCCCGCGCCCCCTCACTTGGGGGGTCTCTAATGGGCGGCGGCGGCTGCGAGCGCTCGCATCCTTCTCCGGCGATCCTGATGGGGAGAAAACGCAGCGCGCGGGGAAGGAGGGAGGGAGAGGGAGGGAAGGAGGGAGGGAGGGGAGCCGAGCCAGCCAGCCAGCCAGCGGAGGAGGGAGGAGAGCCGACGGGAGCGCCGCCGCCGCCGCGCCTGCTCGCTGCCTCTTCCCCCCGGCCCGGCCCGGCCCAGCCCAGCCCAGCCGAATCCATGACGTCGGCGCCCTCCCAGGCCCTGCGCATGCGCCCCCTCCCCAAGGGGGGGCAGATTGGGGAGGGGGAGGGAGGGAGAGAGAGAGAGAGAGAGAGAAAATATAAGCCTGGTCCAGATTTCTGCCCAATCAGCGCGCTGCGCCTCCTCCTCCCCATCACTCCAGCCATTTGCGCACTAGGGACCTTTCTGCACTGCACTGTGACAGTGCTATGATTCCACTTTCAACCTCCTATGGAATGGAGGGCGGGGAGAGAGAGAGAGAGGAAAAAATAAGCCTGGTCCAGATTTCTGCCCAATCTGTGTGCAGTGTCTCCTCCCCATCACTCCAGCCTTTTGCCACTAGGGACCTTTCTGCATTAGACAGTGATAGTGCTATGATTCCACTTTCCACCTCCTATGGAATCCTGGGGTTTGCAGTTTAGGGAGGGGGAGGCTGGTAGTCCCCTGGGCTGGCCCCTCCCCACACTGCAAACCCCAGGATTCCATAGGAGGTTGGAAGTGGAATCATAGCACTATCACCGTGCAGTGCAGAAAGGCCCTCGGCGGTCATAGCGCTGTGTTTCCACTTTCAGACCCCTGGGCTTTGCCTTTGGTGGGGGGGCTTCAAGGATAGTACATCTGGGCCTTTGAGGCCCCTCCCTACACTGCAAACCCCAGGATTCCATAGGATGTTGGAAGTGGAATCATAGCACTATCACCGTGCAGTGCAGAAAGGCCCTCGGCGGTCATAGCGCTGTGATTCCGCTTTCAGACCCCTGGGGTTTGCCGTTTGGGGAGGGACCTTCGAGGATAGTAAATCTGAGCCTTTGAGGCCCCTCCCGAAACTGCCAACGCCAAGATTCCAGAGGAGGTTGAAAGCGGAATGGTCGCTTTTTCGATATTGGAGAATAATACTGTATATGGTATCAGATGCAAGAATCATTTATGCAAAGTACTGGAAATGTGAACATATCCCTGATATTGAGGAAGGGGATGTTAAACTATCAGAAATGATCATGATGGATGATTTGACAATGGCACTTAAGGGTGAAACAAGAGGGAAAAATAGGGAAGAATGGAAACCAGTTAAAGAATACCTAGAACAAAAATGGGCGATTCAGAAAGAAACATGAAAATAAGCAAAAATATAGAGAAAGAGAATTGAAACATTTATTTTCAAAATTATATGACAAGTCACATAAAAAGGGGCTGGCCCCTCCCGAAACTGCAAACCCCAGGATTCCATAGGAGGTTGAAAGTGGAATCATTGCGCTATAACACTCTAGTGCGGAAATGGCCTAAGACAGCATCCTTGGAATCAGATGGAAAGGAGCGGAAGAGTTGGGTGTCCTCGGCGTATTGGTGACCACGAACATCCAAGACTCTGGGTAATCTCTCCCAGAAGATGGAAGCTGAAATGTATCGATCATTTTATTTTTTAAAAATTCTATTTATCAATCGTGTCCTCCTTCTGAGATCCTGGCCAAACTTGGGAGAAGTGTTTTGGGTTGCTTTGTTACAATTGTGTACACTTGTTACCATTTGTTGCTGTTGTGGGCCTTCGAGTTGCTTCTGGCCTGAAGGCAAACCTCTGGTGGGCTTTTCTTGATAAGATTTGTTCAGAAGGGGTTCCCACGGCCAAGCAAGGGATTTGAACCCCAACACCCAAAATAGTAGTCCAGACCTCAAATCACTACCCCATGCTGGTTCTTTACCCATTATAAGTTATGATGATACAATATTTTACGATTTAAGCTTTATACTACCACCTATTATAATATTTTAGGATAATATATGACAATTGCAATGCACAATATGATAAAAATATAAAAACGTGTAATGGAAGAAGGGGATTATTATATAAAATTATAATGAGATAAATGTATAACTGTAAGATATTGCTGATTACTGTATAATATCTAAAATATTCGTTATCATTATAATATCATATAAGATGGTACTACTGACTGCTGTATAATATAACATTATCATTTATTGTATAACATTATTATATTATAATATGTATTATAAATATATACATATTTTATATAGCTATATTCCAAATGGCAAGCAGTATGATCTCATGACTATAATGATCACTATATTATTATTATTATTATTATTATTATTATTATTATTATTATTACATAATGTTATAAAATATAATGAAATAAATGTATTGCAATGTAAGTTGTTGATAATGACAATATATCTCAGTTGCATAGTCTACCAGGTGTTACTGACTTGGAGTTTTGGACTGTTAGTGATTCAGATTCTACCCAAGAACTTACAAATCAGATTCTTGGATATGATCTTAACAACAACAACAACAACAAAAATCATCATCATCATCATATCCAAAAATACAGTCCTGATGTTAAAGCACGATCAAAACCATCATTTGGGATTAAAACAACAAAGTCTTGTGATACCTTAAGAGACTAAAAAGTTCCATTTGGCATCTGCTTTCATGGAGTGCAGCCTGTTCCTGCATCCAACAGAATAGTCCATGGAGTCTTCTGCCAAATAAAACTTAGGCCATTTCCGCACTACACTTTTATAGTGCGATGATTCCACTTTCAACATCCTATGGAATCCTGGGGTTTGCAGTTTCGGGAGGGGTATTAGGAGCCACTGTGACTTGGAGACCAGGATTCAACTCCCCACTCGGCCAAAGAAAACCCACTGGGTGACCTTGGGCACATCACACACTTTCAGCCCCAGAAAACCCTGGGATAGCTTTGCCTTAGGGTTGCCATCAGTTGAAAACAACTTGAAGGCACACAACAACAATGAACTAGGATTCTCAACCAGAGACTTCTAGTGCCTTATGGAACCCCAAACCCTAGGATTCTATAGGATGTGGCAATTCTGGTGGAATGATAGTGCTACAATTGGATATGTGAAATGGCCTCATGTGCGCACAACTAAAAGTAAGCAAGATAACTTGGGGCTCTTTATTTGAAGACATCTTTCGTCATTGATTAAGCCTTTGTCATATAAGGAGCCCAAAGATATTAAGAACAAACTTGATTGGATAACCAGTTTCTTTAGCACCCTTTTCCTCCCAAAGTTTATTGAAATGAATGGGGGTTGCTCATGAATAGAGTGCAATTGTACTGCACTCCTCACCATGGGGCTAACCACATTTTGCATCCAAGGACAGCGGGATGCTGACTTTGTCAAGGCCTGCTCTGGCAAAGAATTGTTGTAATAAAAAGCCCACTTTTGCAAAGTGAATTACGAGAATGAACCTTATCCGCCCAATGGAAGCTTCATCAGTGGTGAAGAGAACAAGACACACCTGCTAATTTATTTTGCCGGCTAATATGCTTCTTTGTTTTAAGTATTTATACACCATGTTTCAGACATACAGACTCCAAAAGCACTTTGCAAGATGTGTATGTGTGTGTGTAGGGGAGAAAGAGATATTAATGGAATAAACAGAAGGAGGCCATAGGAGAAGAGCTTCTAAAAAAACCCGAATAAATCAATTAGTCAACATTTGTGGTAATTATTTGCCATCAAGTCAGCTTTGACTTGAAACAGGCCTATGAATGAGAGACATCCAAGAGCCCAGATTATAAACAACCCTGCCTAGATCTTGCAAACTCAGACCTGTGGCTTCCTTGATGGAGTCACTCCACCTGTAAAGTGGTCTCTCTCTTTTCCTAATGCCTTCCCCTTTCCCAAGCATTATCTTCTTTCCCAATAACTCATGTTGTCTCATGATGTGTCCAAAGCGCAATAGTCATTTTGGCTTCCACTGAGAGTTCAGGCTTGATTCATTCTCAGACCCATTTATTTATCCTCTTGCTGATTCCTGCTATCCAAAGAACTCTCCTCCAGCATCACAAAGCAGGTGGCTTGATTTTCTTCCCATCTAATAACCAAGCAAATAAAACAGACAGCAATGGAACCAGGTGATCTTCCCAGAGAGTGAATTCTAAAGATGAGGAGCTACAACAGGAAAGGCACTATAATTGGGTCATGTATCCCTGAGTCACCCCACTGGTTGACCCCGAGGAGGATTTCCTTGAAGATTCACATGGGGGGGGGGAGGAAGTCCGAAGCCATTCCATTATTGGTTATACCACTAGATAGAATGTAGGGCAGTGGCTCTTAATTTTTTTTTTTTTTACCATGAACCCCCTTTAAGTATCTTTTGTTGCAGTGGACCACCAAGACTTAACCCAAGGCAACTTCTGGCTGCATGCAAAGTAGCAAGAAATGCCATGTGCTTTCTCTCAGCCGCTCAATTTAATTAAATTGCATGTTCTCCCTGTGTGCAGAATCAGCAAGGGCTGTGGACATTCTTTGCTATCCAACGGTTTCATAACTTTTGGACGGTTTGTGGTATTGTAACGAAACTTTGTACAAAGGATGTCTGTCACTGGCAAAAGACTCCTGGTTTTTGAGATCAATATATGAGCATCTCTCTGCCTTCCTTCCTTCCTTCCTTCCTTCCTTCCTTCCTTCCTTCCTTCCTTCCTTCCTTCCTAACTGTAAAAGCTCATAACATTTCTTCAAGGCTTTCCAGACCCCCCCCATGAGGACCTTGTGGCTCCCCCCAAAAGACAACAGTACAACAAAATGACACATAGGAAATCAAGCATATTGTATAAGGCCCATCCCACCTAAACAATCAGCCCTCAATGTCCTGTCAAAACAGAGAGGTCTTCACCTATTTCACCTAATCTCTTTGGGAAGGGAATCCCAGAGCCGAGGGGCAGCCACTGAGAAGGCCCTCTCCTGAACTCCCAGCAGGTGGGATGGAGACCTCTCCAGCAGATCCCCAAACCCAAGCAGGTTTGTAAGGGAGCCTACAGTTCTTTAAATAGCGTGGATTTGAGCTGTAGACAGCATTGATAATGCAACAAAAACAATTCATAATAATAACTTAAAATAAAATGCAGTCTGCTTTCGGACCACCGTGGACCCGTAACAAACTATATACAGATATTACTGACAATCCTTTAAAATTAACTGCTCAGTATCTTTTAAAATCCCTAATCAAATTAGTAGCTAATTTCCAGCCGGTTATAGCAAATAATGCAATCACAAAGGTGATATAAAGCATCCAATTGTTGCATCTCTGTATCTCATGGAGTTTTGTTTTAATAACACAGGTGAGTGTAGGAGAGAAGTTTTGTCCTTGGGCCTCCAAACAAGAGACAGAACAAAAAAAAAAAATACTGTCGAGAGCCTGTACTCTCAGCAGGCAAGGTCTGTAGGATCAAAATGCGGGGTCTTTTTAATTAGAATAGACCAAAACATCACCTGTCACCTTCTTTTCTTAGATTTCTCTGTTCTTTCTGAGCTTAACTGTCCTTCTCACAGTAGCTGGAAGCCGGAGAAAACCATGCCTTTTCCCAGAAACGATATATCCCTAGAGAAAAATAAGCATGAGCTCTCACTAGAAGCCAGATAAGTCCCTTAGTGCTTTTGGACCTTGGACATTTGAGGTGACACAGCTGGCTGGGAACGATGATAACACAGTCAGCCCTCATTCACTAAGGTTAGGGGTTCAGGACCCCTGAAAAAGTGGAAGAAGCACAAATATCAAAAAGTGTGTACCTCTGGGGTAAGGGGGCTGAGGCATGGTGGGTCCAAACTCAGGTCCAAACCGGAGCCATTTCCACACTAGACTGTTATAGCGCTATGATTCCACTTTCAACATCCTATGGAATCCTGGGGTTTGCAGTTTCTGGGATTGCCCATAGGATCAAGATCAGGGATGGGCAAGTCAACACACAGGTGGACCAGTGGTACTCAAAGTGGTACCACTGGTCCACCGGCCGGCCCTTCCCGAAATCGCAAACCCCAGGATTCCATAGGATGTTGAAAGTGGAATCATAGTGCTATTATAGTCTAGTGCGGAAATGGCCCAGTTCAGGGAAAGTAGAGAGAAGGGGAGGTTGGCATCTTGGCCCTATACTTCCTGTCTGTCTTACCCATCTCCTTCCTTGGGTATGGGGGGGCATCAAGAGATGCCAGTGTGTTAATGTTTTGCTGCTGAAGTTGTCCTGAAAATTAATTTTTCTGTTAATAATTTTAGTGGATATTACATAATTCATTTGTACTCATCAGTAGCACGCTCATGACATGTTATTTTCAAACTAAAAGAAAACTATTAAAACGACTAAGAAAGGCCAGTCTTCAATTCAAAAGTAACACACCAAAATAATTTCAAATATTAATCACTATTCAAACCATTAATGTCACTGACATTAAAGTGGATTACAATAGCAATTCTAAAAGCCACTGTTAAAAACAGATTAACATTAATTTACAAAACTGACTCCATGCTTTGAAAATAACACCACTGAAAATATCACCAAACCTCAGATGTTCTCCTTCACGATTAACATTTGCAAGCTAAATTTCTAGTCCCGTAGGCTTAATGACTAAGGCGAGGTATGGAAAATCTTGAACTATCCCAATGTCTTCATTGTACGTTTTAAGGTCATGTAAATCATCTGTGGTCCTTATTTTTGTTTTTTAATTAAGAAATGTTAATTAAGAAATTTCAATTAAGAAACAATAAATAAATATTGTTTCTTAATATTCAGCTGTAAACCTGTCTTTGCAATTTTTTTCCTTGACTTTCTTCAGGGGTCGTTCCAAATCTTGGCCGTTCTCAGCTAGTTGCATGGTGTCATCTTCATATCTTAAAATGTTAATTTTAACATTAATTTTAAATTAATTAATAATTAATAAATAATTAATTAGTTATTAATTGATTAATTATTGATTAAATTAATTTAAAATTAATTTTAAATATTAATTTTAACATTTAACTTTCCTAATTTTCACACTTCCTTCCTCTGAATCTAATCCTGCTTTACCTATGATATGTTCAGCGTAAGAATTAGGCCATGACAGACTCCAAACCCTCGAGGATTCCCAGGGGAAACAAATTAAACTATGAACCCTATTATATTGCTTAAATCCTTAAGGCTGTGCTAAAGTCTGTCTGAACAGAAATAATTGGTGGGTAGTTCAATATAACATGAAATAAGGCAGAACAAACAAGTTTTCCAAAGAGAAAGGGCCTCCCACAAGGTTAACCACTATGTTTTCACAAGTTTTTTTTTTAATGTTTTATATTTTCCATGGTGCGAGAAAGATAAGGAACAGGAAAAGAGGTGGGGAAAAGAGTAACAGAGAGGCTTATGTCCATAGGCCGAGGTGTGGAAGTGTAACAAAGACTTGGGTGGCAAAAAAGCCTGTTAGCCATTTAAATAATTCACTATGAGACAGATGACAGTGACGATTATTCCAAAAAAGTATTTAGCTTGGCAGCTGTTGGTATTTTTGGAGCGTATAGAGCTCTGCACACTCACAGTATAGCTATGCTGCTGACTTACCTGAGGCTGATTTAGGGCCTTTCCGCACTATACGGTGATAGTGCTATTATTCCACTTTTAATATCCTGTGGAATTCTGGGGTTTGTAGTTTCCTGAGAGGCCAAAGGGCTCTCTGGCTGAGAATTCCAAAGGCCCCTCCCGAAACTGCAAACCCAAGGATTCCATCGGATGGTGAAAGTGGAATAATAGCACTGTAACAGTGTAGTGCAGAAAATCCCTTAGTGACTGTGGCAGAATCATGGGAACTGTAGTTTTGTTATCATGGTTATGATATGTCGGGTGAGAGCACTAGATATCCTTTCGATATCAAATAATTTGGCCTTTGCTTGACCCTTCTCTGCCACCCTAATCCATGTGTTTGCAGAGGGCCACCGAACAAGCACGTATTGGACGCGGTCGTTAATGGTTGTACATTCCAAAACCTCATTCAGGCAGGCAACTTAAGCCTCTCCGTTGCTTTAGGGAAAACCCTCCCTGCAAACTGGCTTTGCTCGGCACATATCCACACAAAGCCACATGGCAGAGAGCCGAGCCATTCTTTTGTATCGGGCCATCAACGTACCGGCCACGCTATTGTCATTAAGAGCTAAGCTAATCATGCAAAACCTGACCGTTTCCAATTCCTTTGTCCAACTCCAAATTTCCTTTGTTCTCACCGAACATAACATAGCCTGTAGATAAACTCCACCCTATAAAAGGTCCCCACTTTTGGGATGTCTTCGGACTACTTTGGACTTCCATCCCACCTTGTTGCTGGTTGTCTAAGGGGACTCCCCTCAGCTAACCACACTGAGCTTTCTCTCCCGGAACTCCGCTTCTCTCCAGGACTACGAGACCAGGTGTCATGTTACCCTTCCCATAATGCTCTCCTTTTCTATTTCTCAGTTAGTTAGCTTATGTCTTGTCTTGTGTGTTTCTTGTCTTTAATAAAATATTGTTTTTGTTACTTTAAAACCTTGTCTAGCTGCTCTCTGACCTGACGCTGTATACATAGGGTGAAAGATCCTTGCTAACGCTACCCTACCTCTCATCTAGCTAAGAGAGTGCTCCAGTTAAATCCCCCCAACTTGCGTTTTTATTTGGTAATTTGGGCACCCCTCCCGGGACCCCCAACGTACAGGGTAACAGTTTGGCTGGGGTTTTTTTTGAAGATTCTGCTAAAAGAGCTGTAGGTCCCTTGATTCTTCAACTGGTCCAAAGATCTGCACTCCAAGTGCCACTGAGCACTGGTGACAGGAAGCACACAACTCCCTTGTTGCTATAGCTCCCCTGGCTGCCGATGTGTTTTTTGGGCACAAATCAAAGTGCTGGCTATTATCTATAAAGTCTTACATAGCTTAGGTCCAGCCAATTTGAAAGTCTTTATTGGAGCTGTAAGATCTGCAGAGGAGGCACTTCTTTGTATTCCATCACCTTCGCAGGAACAGCTGGTGGGAAAGCAGGAGAAAGGACCTTTCCTTTTTTTTTTTTAATTTTTTTAAATTTTTATTAATTATATAACTAAATCACAAATACAAAACAAGAAAAAAAAATCAAACACCATGTGATATACATAATAGTGAATTAAAAAAATAATTTTTTTTCTTTTTCTTTTTTTTCTTCTCTTAAGCAATACTAACTTTCATTGTTATTTTGCACCTTTACCCTTAAATTTATAAATCTGTTCAACTATTATAATTTCACATTTAATTCAATATTTTTCACATCCCCTTTAATCTATTTCTATTGTTAATTCTTTTAACTTTTTTTTTAAAAAAAACATTGACATCACTTATCCATTTAAATCTATAAATCACAAGGAAAGGACCTTTCCTGCGGTTTCTTCCACCTTTTGGATGTTAGGATGGCTTCTTTGTTGTTTTTCTAAATGGGAATTTAAAAACTTCAAGCCTCTGGCAACAGATTTTTAAAAAGAGAATGCCCTTTTTATGGTGCTATCCTGTTTTAAATGTTTGCGTTAAAGGAGGAGTTTGAATGCTTTCAATTCTGTTGTGATTAGCACCGTCTTAATTTTTTATGTTTTAACTGTATTTGTTTTTTATTGAATTTTTCTGCCTTTTTGTAAGCCCCCTTAAATCCCAGTCTGCAAGAAAGGAGAGATATAAAGAAAGTGATGGATGGAGGGACCCTCCATCTACAATTCCCAGGCCGTTTCTGCACTAGCCTGTTATAGTGCGATGATTCCACTTTCAACCTCCTCTGGAATCCTGGGGTTGCAGTTTTGGGAGGGGCCGACCGGTGGACCAGTGGTACCACTTTGAGTACCACTGGTCCACCTGTGTGTTGCCTTGCCCATCCCTGATCTTGATCCTATGGGCAATCCCAGAAACTGCAAACCCCAGGATTCCATAGGATGTTGAAAGTGGAATCACAGCGCTATAACAGTCTAGTGCGGAAATGAATCCGGTTTGGACCTGGGTTTGGACCCACCATGCCTTAGCCCCCGTACCCCAGAGACACACACATTTTGATATTTGTGCTTCTTCCACTTTTTCAGGGGTCCTGAACCCCTAACCTTAGTGAATGGGCTCCTAATATCCTTCCCGAAACTGCAAACCCCAGGATTCCAGAGGAGGTTGAAAGTGGAATCATCACACTATAACAGGCTAGTGCGGAAATGGCCCCAGTGTAGCCTGAACAATTGTTAAATCAGAAGTTCAGTCTCTGTGAATACAGTTCAACGAATGTTGGGGATGGAACCCTGCCTGTTAATCTGTTTCCAGCTTTCTAAAAAGATGCTTATGTCTCAGAAGATGTATTTTGAAGGAATACTATGGTTATCCGAATCCATGTGGTGTCTTTCTCTCAGGCATTGGGGAAATAGCGTATTTTATGAAAGTCACAGCAGGTATGATGGATTGGAAGCCGTCAAACTATAGGAGAGGAAAAGATGGACCACTCCATTGGCTGTGCTGATCAACATTTGGTCTTCCTGAGCTGTTTATATTCTATCAGATCATTAAAATTTTCAAAACTGGGCCATGTGCTTCCTTATTTTCCTCTTCCCTCCTCCTCACTTTTTCTTTTCATGAATTTTCCTTTAAAATTGAAACTTTCCCTTTAAAACTGAAATTTTAGAGCTGAAAGCAGAAATCACCATGCTTCTTTTGAATAAAGAAGGGAAAGAAGAAAGAACAGATGATCTAAATAAGTTTGCCAACTGCCAAACATAATTTTTTTTTCTATTGGTTTCGTAATCTTTTCCCTCTCAACCCATCCAAGTCTAGCCCTTGACCTTCTGAAACCCCATCAGTCTCCACGTGCTGACCAGTCAAAATCCATGCCCATCTCTGGGCACTAACCAGGTATGCTTAAAATCACAATTTAGCAGCCATGTTAGGAAAGCCATCATTCTTAAGCAACAGAACTCGGAAGGGTAGACAAGCTGGCTTGTGCAAAATACATTATGCCAAACTAATCCAATTTTTTTAAAAAGAGAGAAATTAAAAGAGAGAGTAAGAGTAACAAACTCAGGAAATACAGTGTTTACATTTCAGGGGGTTACTTGATACAGTTCCTATCCAAGCAATGTTCCCAGACGCTAAATCTACCAACAAGCAGATGGAATGAAATGACTCTAAAATGACTGAATAGATTACATGCTGTGGTGAACAGTGGCCGTTTTCAAAGTAATCATGGAGCAGTGCTCTTGGGATTCACCATGGATCACGGTTGGAATTTATTGGTCTGATTTGCATAGGGAAAGCACAGAACCCAGAATCCTGGAGGTATGAAGAGGACTTTTCTTTCCCTGTAACTCTGCAAGAAATGAGAAGACCAGGGCTGGTGAATCAAGGAACCAGTTTTGTTTAGGGAAAGAAATGCATTTTTATCTCTCATCCAGAATATGAAGAGAATTTTAGCCCTGAACCCTGAGCTTGTGTACTCTAATATATGCTGGAATCCTATGTGACCTGTTAGCTCACATAACTTTCTGTATACAGTCCTTCTTCCACATGTGTGGGTTTGACTTTCACAAATTTGATTATTTGCAAGGTACGTGTGCCTATCCACCCTATTCTCCTCCTCTCATTCCCTTGCCTTTTGCCTGGGCACACCTGCCTTCCTTCTCTGCACCTGGGCAAAAGGTAAGGGAATGGGAGAGGGGAGCACTGCACACCTTTCCCATGCCTTTTGTCTGGGGCAGAAAATGGGGAAGAAGGCACCCCCCCACCCCATACAGTGCTTATGCATTTTTTATCCTCCATATGTTTTGGATTTCGGTGCCGAAAGTCCTAGCCAACATGGTCAATGGTCAGGATTTCTGGGAGCTGAAATCTCAAATATCTAGAAGATAAAAGTTTGAGAACACTTTTGCAATGGGTGCATGATCCCAGCAACCTTTTCAGAGCAGAACAGGTTTCAGCACTTGGATAGCTCCCCTACAATGCAAAGCAGCTGGGGAGATGTTGCCAATAAAACTGAAGGTGGGTTCCCCGTCTCACAATTATGGAGTGACAAGCCACCTCTGGATGATGCAGGAAGGAAAATTAGACCATTCCTAAAAATATCTATGAGCAAGGAAGAAGCCATTTTAATTGCCTGCTCAGGTCACCACAGCATACATTTTATATGGCTGGTGTAGTATGAATGATTCTCCATCTCTGTAGATCAATAAAAATCAGTGAGGGGAGAAAAAAAATCTGGGTTACAAAACTGCCTTGAGACAATTTTGCTAATCTTCAAATGTCACTGTAGATCCAACCTGGCAGCAAATTAGGAGGTGCAAAATGACTCCTGAGATCTGTTACTCGTCTTGTTAAAACTTTTGGCTTCCTTGAACTTGCTTGAGGTTTTGTTTGAGCAAGGAATCTTTACACTTGCTTTGCATTTTGCTTCTTGTGCAATTTCAGTTTCTGCCTTTGGGGACACTTCAGGAATTCAGCCTTTGTGAATTCTGATGCAAAATGACCTGATCTAGACTTTCCCTTCCAGCAAAAACATGGATAGGTGTAATTATGCATTGGGTTTTGCACAGTTTTAAATCTCATGACGCCATATTTGCTTCTACAGGAGTATGCAGAGGTGCCTAATTTTTTTTTAATTCAAAACATTTGAAAATATGAGTGTTGGTACACATATTTAGTGAGAAAATGCATTCTAAGTGTGCACTTAAACACATATTAAGGAATGCATTTTTCACAGAGATCATTGTTAAATTGTGGATTAATGCAGCAAAAAGAACAGATTCATAAACAGATCCAGATCTTGTGCATTACATATTATTCTATCCACTCTCTATATGCATTCCCAAGCAGAAAAATGCATCACTCAAGATAATATTCCACATAATATTAAAAGATGGTCAACATGTCACCTCTCTATCTTCTCTTTTCCAAGCTAAACATACACACCTCCTTAAGTCATTCCTCCTAAAGCTTGGTTTCCAGACCTTTGGTTACTGGGGTTGCCCTTCTGTCAGCATGTCCCAGCTTTTCAATATCCTTCTTGATTAGTGATGCTCAGAACTGAACACGGTATTCCAGGTGAGGTCACCTGGAAGTAGCTTGGAAATAGTGTTTGCGCCTTATCGATAACATAAATTTTTAAATGACAGATAAGCTTTTTTTTTTTAATGGTCATAGCAAAGAATGCTAACACATAAATGTTATAAGGGAGATTATCTTATAATAATTGCAGCACTCAATATCTGCAAGGATATCATGTAGAATAAGGAGCAAGCTTGTTTTCTGGTGCTTCAGAGACTAGGAGTAGAGGCGGACTCTCCTTTGGAGCTCTTTAAACAGAGGTTGGATGGCATCTTTCAAGAATGCTCCTGCATGGCAGAGAGTTTAACTTGATGGCTTTTGTGGCCCCTTCCAGCCCTAAGATTCTGTGATTTTATCTTATTTCAGTGTTCCAGTTGTTATCATGTTAACAGAATATGTCAGGATGTTTTGGGACGTGGCTCAGACTGCTTTGTACATATTTAACTTAACTTGAAATCAGTCAGAACTTCAGCCAGTGATGTAGACTTGAGTGAACTGACTTGGACTCAAGTCAGATTTAAGTCACTTCAATGACTCGACTTGAACTCAACTCGGCAATAAATGACACACTGACTCAACTCATGACTTGTATGTTTTTAATGACTGACTTGCTGCCCTTGGTTCAGTAACATAACACATTCATCTGAAAACCTTGCCACTTTGGACGATGCTTCCATCTCGTTTTGCCTGCGATCTGTGTCAAGCCCAAAGCTTGGGGAACAACAAACGGGTCAGGCAACAAGGTTGAGATGGTGCTGAGGTCTGCTCAGCAGCCTGTCCCCGCTGCATATTAGAAGAGCCTTCTGAAACTTTTCCCAACAGGAGAAGGCAAGACTCACCCCCAGAGTGCTTTCTTCTAAAGCTTTGGAAACTTCAGTAATGGGAAGTGAGAAGGATCCTATTCCCCACTTCAGAAACTGGCTCCCAGACTTGAGATTTGACTTGAAAATATCTTGAAAGGACTTGAGATGTTATTTGAGACCTGGAGTAAAAGACTTAAATGCATCACTGACTTCAGCATCATATGTGTCTAAACAAGTGGTTTTCTTCAACATGGCTCTGCGTCGTTCAGTCCTCATGATCACTTTCTGGCATTTCTCCTCCAATCTGCAGCAATTGCAAGGGCTGGCTCACCAAGGATTTTGTTTGACTCTGCAGCCGGTTGCTCCAGAGAAGCAATGGAGATGTCAGCATGTATCACTTTGACTATATTACAATAACAATCCCAAAATGATTAACTGTGTATCTGTCTCCTGGGAACTGAGCTACACATGGTATGATGGATCCTGGAATTAATCTCCTGAACATGATTCTTTTTATTATTTTTATTGCAAGCAAGGGTGGGGTGAGAGGGCTCTGGATTTGTCTTGGATAGCCGGGGGAAGGGAATTTAACTCTCCCCCCCTTACCGTTTCCCCTAGATTCATGCAAATACCAGTGTTAAGTGGTTGTCCTCCCATGAACTCTGCATTGTAAATAAGGCAGCTAAACTAAAATGAGGAGAGCAGAAATTTTAACACCAGTGAAGGTGGTGGGAGATCAGTTTTATAATGGATGCATTTGCCGGAATGAATTGCAGAACAGTCTGTAATGGTGATTTCAAGATGCTATCAAGATTTCACAAAATCCACAGAGTGTAGTCTATTGGGGTGGGGAGGGGAGAGATTTTCATCCTGGTTTTATAAACTCAAAATGGGTCAGTTGAATCTCAATGCCTCTGAAAAAAGGTGTTTTCTGAAACCAAATGAGGTATAGTTTGTGATCTCTTCAGTACTTAGAACCACTGGTTTAATGGTAGCAAGAAAAATGTTGTCCATTTATCACTTAGAAGAAGAATGGGAAAACTATGGCCCGTAGACCACAGGTCCCCAATTATAGCCCCTGAAATCTTCCAAAGACCTTACCACCTTTAAAAAAAAAAAGGGTTTGAATGATTTTTCACATCTCGGTGGCTTAAAATTGCTGGAAAATGTTGTTTGTTTGCCACAAGAACCCACATACTTGACTATGGCCATTTCCACACAGGGCGAGGGAATCGCCCCGTGCCGGTACTTACCGGACTTCTTGGCTCCACGCTTGGGTCCAGGCTGGTCCGGAGCAGTGCATGGCCACCGCTCCGGACTGCTCCGGGGATGAAAATGGCGGCTTCCGGTTGGTCAAGGCTCTCCACCAAACGCTGAAGCTCGCCAGCCTAAAGCCGACCCCGGCAGATCGCAGGCTCGCACTGGTGCGAGCCTCCAAATCTGCACCGAAGCGCAGGCACGGAGCGGCGCACTGAGTGCTTTTGAAAGACCTGTTTCAAGCAGTCTTTCAAAAGCACGCTGGACAACCACTTTGTGTCATTCCAGAGCGGGCTGAGGTGCGGAACTACACTAAGTAGGTCCGACCCAGTCCACTCCCAGGTGCAAATGTCCTCCCTGGAAGACGCTCTGCACCATTTCTTTAAGCCCGTGCAGAAATGGCCTTAGCCACCCACAAAAGAACCGGCCAAAAGTGAAACTGAAAGTGATGTGATGTCACTTTTGGTTGCATCAGGCATGCCAGTGTGGCCCCTGCAAGAGGTATAGGGCTAAAAAATGCCCCATTCCATCAGTAATTGCCCACCTATGGCTTAGACAAAGGGAGACCCTTTAAAGCTTTATGAAAACATCTCTGCAAGAAGAAGAGATTGAGGGATTCACCACAGAGCAAAGCTGTCCTCCAAATTATGTGGGTCTGTGAGCGTTTTTGCATATGGGGGGGGGTCCATGTAGATTTTGAGAAATGCCCCAAAATCTCATTGACCTTTTCTCACCTAGGGGCTTTGGGCTACTGGCCAGGGGCTTCCGTGGGCAAAGTGCAGCCAACATGCAACTCATTTGCAAACTCCTGCTATAAAGACTGAGAGCAGACATATGCAAAAGGAAGGGATTACTTTAGTGTAGAGATGCAGAGAAGGAAGAACTAAAAATAAGCCACAAAACCCTGAACACCAGGAAGTTGGGAAACTTTGGGGTTTGTCTGAGCTGCAAATAGCCAAGCAAGATGTCAAGATGTCTTGTGGTTCAGACAGGAGTTCATGAACAGGGCATCTCCTTTCTGTGGAAATGTGGTTTGTTTGTTTTTTAAGGTCATTGGAAGAAAGCATTCCAAAGTAGTTCAGAAAATTGATAAAAGGGCAAAGGTGATTGCCATGGTTCAGAATGAGTGTGCTGTTTTTTTGAGGGAGGAAAATGGCTCAGAAAGGCTGCATGGCACATCAAAACAGTGCCTTTTCTATCTGAGCAAGAGGCTGTATGGTTTTCTGAAAAAATGATGCAGCGATTGCCTTTGCAAAATCAGCAATGTATCTCACTCGTTGTATATTTGCAAAACTTGATCACTCTCTAATTTCTAAGGATGTATCGAGAGTACATAGTTGTAGCATTTCAGTACCACTTTAACTCCTGTGGCTCCATCCAATGGAATCCTGGGATCTGTAGTTGGTAGGGACTTAGAATTCTCTGCTAGAATAGAAGAATAGATTTGGAAGAGACCACAAGGGCCATTAAGTCCAACTCCATCAAGAAGTTCTTCCTAATGTTTAGATGGAATTGATTTTCTTGTAGTCTGAAGTTGTTGCTCCATATCCTAGCCTCCAGAGCACAACTGTCACCCCAAGTTCAGAAAGGAAGAATCTTGAAGAACTTGCCAACTTGCCTTCTCAATGATATTTTAGTGGTCCATGGACCACTGAAGGCATTTACTCACCTTGGTCTGGGGTTCCGCTGTGGTTTCTCCTACCTGATTCAGTCCCCAGACCTTTTCTCTGCTTCATCCGAAATGTGCAGTCACGAACAAAGATCCAGACGTACTTTGTGTATGGGGGGGGGGGAGCTGAAGATGAAAGGGCTAGAAATGAAAGGGCTTCACAGATGGAGAGTTAAAAAAGAAATCTTTCTTTCATCAGGGCTTGGTCTGGCTGCTGGATTTTGTTAATCAACCCTGTAGTGCCAAATGACAACTTCATTTGCCAGATGACAATGTGGTCCTTGAACTCAGTCCTTAAAAGCCAAGCCCTCTTTGGCCAAAAAATCAAAATCCAATAATGCTGTGGTTCTTAACCTTTTCTTTACCAGGGACTCCTTGTAGGTGTAATTTCCTGCCAAGACTCCACCCCAAGACTTTTGAAGCGTACTGGCTTCTTCATCCAGCAAAGATGTTACAATTTTAAACTGCACCCCCCAGAAAATAAGGCCTGGGTCTTATTAAGTGCCTGACGGACCATATCATTTGGGTTGGAGGGAGCAAAAGGGTGAGACAGATTCCAGTGGAGCATTTATAGTTTTCAAAGATTCTCTGGTCTCCCAGCCTCACCTGCCCCAGCTCTGAAAATGTGTCAGCTGCCTCTGGAGAATGATTTGCAGAAGAGTGAGATTTTGACGTGCGCTGTGCCCTGAAACATTTGTTGCTATTTACTTTTTAGAGTACCCTTTTGAGGCATTGTATAGAGAGCTACCATCTGTTCAGGGCTGCTTTGCAAAGCTGTCTCCTCTCCTTGCAAATTTACTAATTTGTGGCATGTTATGTATGCATATTGCATGAAGGACAAACGACACATGGGCTCTCGGGGACCACCTCAGGTGAAAAAGACTCTTGTCCTGGGTCAGCTGGCCATACTGAGCTGTTGGGGGCTTAGATTTTGCAGAAACCTTTTTTTTTTTTTTTTTTGCTGAGGCAAGGATTAGACAACTGTCAAAGGTTAGAGAGTTTCATTGCCCGCCCTCCACTTCAAGGGGATCTAAGAGGGACCAACCTCCACTTATGGTTTCCAGAGGGAAACTGGAGAGGGCCCCTGTGGAGGGGCCCCTCCACCTTTGTGAGGGTTTAGGGTGCAAAACTCTTATGAATAACTCCCTCCCCATGCTCTCTCATTCCCTTCTGTGGCTCCCCCCCCAATTCCTTTGCCTTTTGCCCCGGTTTGTTTGCCTTCCTTCTCTGTGCCCAGACAAAAGGCAGGGCAATGCAGGGAGGTACATGTGTCTTCCCCCCATTCCCTTGTTTTTTGCCCCAGCATGCATTCTCCATACCTGGGCAAAAGACAAGGGAAGTGGGGGGAGGCACATCTGTGCTTTCTTTCTCTGCAAGCAGTGCTCTCCCCCTTTCATTCTCTTGTAACTAGGGAAGTTTTTCTTATATAGACTTATCTATAATTTGCATTAGGAAAACTGGAAGCCATTTTTTCCCTTTTTTAGTATGCCTAGGTCCTTTAGGTTTTTTTTTTACATAGTATGTAGTATTAATTTAATCCTAGAGTCAGAAGTCTCGTTCAATCCCCTGCCATGCAGGAATAGAAAATTAAAGCACTCCTGAGAGATGGCCATCCAACCTCCAAAGATGGAATCTCTGTCCCCTTTCAAGGCAGTTCATTCCATGGTCAAACAGATCTTACAATAAATGAGTTCTTCCTAATTCCACTGTTGAACAAGTCTCACAGTGAAGAGGCTCTTTCTTATGTTCAGGTGGATTCTTTTTGCTTGACATTTGAATCCATTGGTGCAGGAAAAAACTTCATCTTTGACATGACATCCATGCAGATATTTATAGATGGCTACCCTGTTACTTCTCAAGTCTTTTTTCCTCCAAGCTCACCATATTCAACTCTCTAAGCCATTCCTCATAAGGCATGGTTTCCAGAGCTTCGATCATCTTGGTTGCTTTCCTCTGGACGTATTCCACCTTCTCAATATCCCTCCTGAACTATAGTGCCCAGAACTAGACACAGGATTCCAGGTGAGGTCCCCTGGAAATAGTTTTGCAAGTAGCAGTTGCTTATTAGTGGACAAATACATATTTAGTACATATATTATTGGTATGGATGTCATAGTCTTCTCTGGACATGTTCCAGCTTGTCCATATCCTTCGTGAAGCACAGTGCCCAGAACTGGACATAGGATTCCAGGTGAGGTCATCTGGAAATAGTTTGGAAGCAGTGGTTGCTTTTTATTGGAGAGATAAGTATTTGGAAGTATACAGAAATATATATGATTGGTATGTATATCATAGCCTTCTCCGGAAATGTTTCAGCATGTCCATACTTTCCTTGAACCGTGGGGCCCACAACTGGGCATAGGATTCCAGGTAAGGTCTGACCAAAGCAGTATACAGCAGCACTAATGCTTTTCTTGGTCAGAAGACCATGCTACTATATGCTCCTATTAATGCATAGAGATTCCTATTGAATCTCTTTTCTTTGAATTTGAACCCACTGGTCTTTTTTCTTATTCTGGAAAAATTATTTTGCCCGCCTTCCTTCCTTCCTTCCTTCCTTCCTTCCTTCCTTCCTTCCTTCCTTCCTTCCTTCCTTCCTTTCTTTCTTTCTTTCTTTCTTTCTTTCTTTCTTTCTTTCTATCACATCCTCCATAGCTACCAGGTGCCTGGGGCAAGGTACAGTAAAGATACCAAATAGAAATGCAGGAACAACCCACCCCCAACCCTATGATAAAATTTAAGAGCAGCGTTAAAATTAAAATGGAAGGGCAAGGGAACATTAAACATTTAAACTGTGACAGGACAAAACAATCTTGACTGCCAATCTAAAGTAGAGGCAAGGCCCCTTCAGCTTGTGCCAAAACCCATTTTACTTTTTCCAGATTCCCAAATATGGCTCGTGGCCTTTCTGATTCCTGTTTGCTCCAGTTTCAGTTGTGGATATGCTCCTCTGTTTTGACGCCTTGTAGCTCGGCCACCGGCAGCCGGTGGCTTCCATGGCAGTGGGATGATTAATACGTTCTGGTGTTTACTCTGATGCTTAAAGGTGCTGAACTTGACATGAGAACAGAGTTCTTACCTTTGGACAGAGAATGACTTCTTGGTGGCTGCTCACAGGCTCCTTTCCTTTTTTTTCCTTTTTCAGTAGTCCTTGTGGCCCCAAGAGGGCTCTGGATCTTAAACAGATAGGGCCTCTGGACATGTAGTCCTTGAGGATTACTCAATGGTTACTCAATGGCAGAAGGCCCTGAGTTTTAAAGGGACAGAGCCCCTGGTTCTGCCACGGTTGCTCACCTGTGTGGTAAAGAGTGGGTTACACGTTGCCAAAGGCATCCCCTCCAACGTTTCCCAGATGAAGACTGGGACGCTTGCAGCCAAGAAACATCAGAGTGTGGTCAAAAATGCCAAAAGTTATTAATGAGGGAGGAGACATAAGCTAGGAGTGGCTGCAGCAGTTTGCTTATGCCTGAACCTACTGGGAAGGGCAAAATCCCTTCTGTTTCCACGCTCCACTGGGTTAAAGGAGTGCAAACTACTTCTGCACTTTGTGCTCAGTTTGCAGCAACTGAAGTAAGCTGGGTTATTTAAAGACAACTGAAAAAGTGGGATGGTTGAGGGCTAACTGGGATAGTCCCTGCCAAATTGGGCCACTTGTAGGGTAGCCCCCAATTCTTGACAGCTTTCTTTGCTAAGTATGCTGCAGCTTTCTCCTGTGGCTATCTGTCTCCATGTGTGATGGAGATATGTCACAGTATCATACTGAGAGAGCGCCTGGACTTGTCCTGTGTTCCAGCGATCACTTGGATGCCTTGATCAAAAAGACAGCTGCTCAAATTCATCTTCAAGAACAATGCACAATTTTAGATGGAGAAAGGCACTGCTTCCTCTCTTGGGCAAAAGGCCATCCTTTCTGCTATTTCTGGACGAGGCAGGTTAGATCCCATCAGCATGTTTGTTTCAAAGCACAAAGGAAGAGGTGGCTGGTGTGGTGATGTTGGCAGAAGGTTTTTCTCTTGGAGAAAACTTGCATATTTTCTTGACATCAATGAAACAGAACATTTCAAACAGAGCTGAGAGGGATCAATTATTAATTCATGAATTTATTAATTAGTTAGATTTTCCTCTCTAACATGCCTGAAATCCACAAACCTCCAGCTTAACAGCATGGTTATTCCTGCCCTTTTAACAAATTAATTATTTTGGATCTTTTTGACCAAGGAAAACTCCCCTTTCACACTGTTTTCTTTAATTGTACAGCCAGCCCTCCCATGTTATCCCTCCATCTCCTTGCTCTCTGGAAACATGGAAATGGCCATTTTTGGTGGGAGCTGTGCTGTTTAGAAGATAGGTTTGGGGAAGACTTTTCATTGTGTGGTCCAACGAGAATTCTGAACCCACCCTAGCTCTCTAAAATGGAATATAACACTATAATAGTATAATGTGAAAGGACCCTGTGTTTGTATTTGCTACAGGGGTCCCTCTGTCCCGGGTGCTGAACTAGGGAGACAAACAAAACTATGGGTGTCCTTGAGGATCAGTTCTATAAAAAACCACCTATAAGACCCAGAGAAGATGTGGCCCTGCTTTTTTCTTTCTGCTATTCCATCTATGCTTCTTTGGGCTAAGACTTCTGAAAATTCAGCCAGGCTACTGGATTAGTCAAATGACTGGAAAAAGGGTGAGTTTAGCATACTCCCTTATACCATAATAATAATAATAATAATAATAATAATAATAATAATAATAATAATAATAATATCCTGCCTCTCCCAATGGATCGAGGCGGTACTACAAGACCACATCAAACACACTAAAATCATTTAAACATAACCCATCCTTCCCACCCACCAACCCATCCAAAACTCCCTAAAACACTTTAACTATTAAAAACAAGAGGACAATTGGTGGGACTCTACTCAATCACAAAAACTACTCAATCACAACAATTTATAACACATCAAAGCACAGTAAAAAGATAAAAGCATAACGTACCCCCATTAAAAAATTGCTTCTGCCACAATAAGTTAAAGACTAAAGACCTGCCTTAAACATGGTTTTCACTTGCTGGTGGAAGAAGAGTGCAGAAGGGACTAAATGAGCCTTCCCAGGGGAGAGAAACCAGAGCCTCCCCGTGGGAGAGTATTCCACAAGTTGGGAAGATTTTTAATTATCCTCACCGATCATACCTGTGATGGTGGCACAACAGAGGAAACTTTCCCCTGAAGATCTCAAAAGCTGGGCAAGATTCTAGACTCCCTACTTCTGGGGAATGGGCCCATGGGTTAGGAAAGTAGAGGGTGTGGTCTGCTTTCACATACAAAAAAGAAAGGAATGATGCGATGTCTTGGCAGTCACATTTGACAAAGTCAAATGCCAGTGAGAAGTTTCTGGCACAAACTTATGTGTCTCTCCGGAGCTCCCCTGTATCCGTCTTTACCAATATTGGGTGATAGGATGATAAGAGCAGATCTGGTGCTTGGATCTCCACAAGCAGGACTAATCTCCCCAAACCAATGGGTGCGCAAACATGAGCATATCCTTTTTGTGTGTGCCAGGGACATTTCAGGGAGTGGGAGGGCGGGAAGAGGGAACAGACCATGTTGCGAGCATTAATATGGTAAATAGCTTTGGTAAGCGGACTTAGAGGAAGGATGGGTTGGCAGCAGAATGAACCGAGGTCTTTCTCTCTCTCTCCTGGCTGCTTTTCCTCTCTCTTCCACCCCTACAATCTGTTGAAGGGCGTGTGCTTGAGCACACTGCAGAAGCTGAACACACTGAAAAGCAGCTGGATGAAGCTATAATAGTGCCTCGCTTGGCTCAGCGAGCTGTGTTAACAGTCCCCCTGCTTCTCCATTGCTAATAACCCCTCCCAGGTGTCCTTCTCCTTGCAAGGAATATAAGGCCATCCCTGTGTTGTTCGTCTCCCCATCCACACAGCCTCAGTCTCCAAATGGATTTCAGTCCCTCCAACCCTGCAATTCTCTCTTGTGTCTCTCCCCACACTCCTTTTCTCTCCAATTAACAGAAGCTGCTGCTACTTGAGCTCTTCTAATATCACAGTGCCTTTTTGGGGCCATTTGGGGACACCGTAATTGCCACTAGCCCTTCACTTCTTGCAGGAACACCAGCCTAAGAGCTTCTTCTGCAAGCAAAGGCTCAGTGGATTGCTTAATAATCTGGTGCTTTTAAGACAGGCATTTTTTTCGGCAAAGAGAGCAAGCAAGTGTCAATATTTCAGTGGCTTGCATTAAGCAGCCCTTCCATCTTCCCTACCAGCAGCCTACTATGCCTTTGTCAGAGAAAAGGGAACACACCCTATTTGTCCTGAGTGACAAGCCATACTGAAAGACTTTTCTGGTGGTGAGATGGATCGGTGCTGCAAGCTGCTGTAGACGTTTCTGTACAGGGGGTCATCACAGCCATTTGAGAGGTGAAAGCAAAGCAAGGTGCATTCCTCTTTCCAGAGTAATGCAACCTTAGTTCCCTCTGCACTGGCAGATCCCATCAGAAGCCAGCTAATATGGTTAATGGTGAGTTGGCTTCCCAGGTCAGGTGCATTCCAGGGCCTGAGATTTCAGGGCTGAAATCTGTGACCTAGGAACACCTCCTATTAATGTCACTAAGGTGAGATGCAGAGATCTCATTCATTGCGATACAATAAAGCATCAATCACAGGGTCTTTCCGCACCGCATTGTCATAGTGCTATTATTCCACTGTCAACCTGCTATGGAATCCTGGGCTTTGCAGTTTAGGGAGGGGCATTTATCATTCCTAGCCAGAGAGCTCTTTGGCCTCAGGAAACGACAAAGCCCAGAATCCCACAGGATGCTGAAAGTGGAGTAATTGCACTGTAACAGTATAGTGTGGAAAGGCCCACAGTCTCTCAGAGCATGTAATCCCAATAATAAAATCCCAACAAAAAAGGAAAAGATTAACTGGTTGAAAAGCAAGCTTTCTAAGTTCTATGCTGATACAGCAGTTGGTAAACAGCAGAGCAGCATTCCAGCCCTCTCACTGATGGGGTCTGGTATCCCCTCACAGCCAGTGGTAGAATTGGAATCCCAGACAAATTCCAACCAGATTATTCCTTGACTGGTGATAAAATTCCCCATCGCTGATCCATACAGGAGCCCTTGGGCTGGGCTGCACCTCCCGTAAGATGAGGCCAATGGAAGATGGTTATAAAATGCTTATATAGTGCAGAAGCCAACCAAGAAAATAAAAAGTGTACAGGTGTGAGCCCTCTCCCTGGCCTCTGAGAAGTTAGCAACAGAGAAAAATCCTCTCCATCAGTCCCTTCTCAGACTTCATATATTTCCCCAGCCTCAAACTGCAAGGTGAATGCAAAAAGTTTCTGCATGTTTCCTCAAATAAATGAATGCTTTCACGCCACTGGACACTGTTACCGTTTGGCTGGGATGCTAACAAGAACTCCAAAACAAATCTGGGTGAGGATGGAGTTGAGCCTCTTGGGGAGCCCCGGTAAAGTTCAGACTAAAACTCAGAGCGGACTTGTCACCCCATGGCCATGAAAGCCAGCAGCTGCCACTTTTCTGAGTTCCTCTTTTATCGTAACTGACTTCAGAGTGCAACAGACACAGCAGAAAGTACTTCCTTTCTTTCCCCAGCTGTGTGTTCCAAAAGTTATTAATAGCTGTTTAACCTTGGCCATGGGGCTGGAGATGATTAGTTTTATTTTGCTAAATAAACAAGCAAACAAAAGGCTCAAGGGACAGGATGGTCTTTCTAGGAAAGAAGGATAAATCTTACCAAGATGGTCTTTTGATCTGACTACAAAGTTTTGTCATGTAATAAATGAAAGCCTGGAATTAGCGGCCGGCCCCTTTGAAGGGTCAAGCTGTGTAGTGAAATAGTTATAGCAATGACATTGGAATTGAGGGAGAAAGAGACAACCTCTCAGCTATCATTTTGGGGTGGAATTACCTAACGGCCAACAGAGAGATCAGTGCATTTTATTAATGAATGCTTTCCAGTGGCATAATGGAGCCAGGAATCACAAGTTAAAAACATTGGAACTTTTTAAATTAGAAGCAAGAATGCTGTGTAATCTGGCGGCTTCCCTCTCAAAATTCCCTATTCCCTCTGATTTTGTCTATATTCCTTACAGCACCTGGGAAGCACAATTAAGACCCATTAACTTTACAAATGACCTGTTCCAAGCAGAGGAAAAAAAATGTTGGATATATAGAGAACAACACAGCTGCCCACATTGGTCAGCTCTCCATGGGTATAGGTCAATGGGAAGGACCACGATGAGCAGCCACTTTCTGAAATCTACCATTAGATTTCCATTTGATCTAATCTAAAATACCAAATCTACCATTTGATACACTTCCTTGTGTCAAAAGAATTTTGGAAAGCCAGAAGTGGCAACATCAAAACTCTTGGATTTTGTTCTAAAGTCTTAGATTTTTTTGCAGCATGGGAAGAAGGAAAGATAGTCCTTTTATTATTATTATTGCTGGTTGGAGTTAAGGACAGCATAGAAACTGGGAGGCTGGATGAGGACTTTCTGTGGGCCTTATATCATTTCTGGGCCAGAGGTCCCCTCACTAACTTCAGAAGCATCCAAAAATTCTATTTTGCTTCTGTTCTTGAAAAGGAGCAAAGGATGAATTAAGGCTCCAGAACAATAGCATTTTTTTTTGTTTCAAATGTTTCAAATTCAATCTCTGTATTCTTTTTCTCTCAAAACAACTATGTACTTCATGTAGGGAAAAAATAACAATTCATTATTATTTTATGTTGTTGCTAATTTATGTCAATGGCAACTTCACAGCCTGCCCCAGATAGTATCATGCTTGTCAACACTGTTGTCTTAGTTCTTTTGCTATGGCTCTTGTCACCTCCTCTGTGTACGGTTGAAGCAGGAGTGGAGAACTCTCGCAGGTTTGCAAGAATAGGTTCTTGCAGAATAGCTTGACCCTCAAGAGTATTTCACCCCCACTACACCTCCTGCCAAAAAACTGAAAAACTGCTCCTCAATCCTTCTAGGGGGGATGAAAACTTTAACACATTTTGGCCTCCTCTGGGCCTTTCCCTGACATGAAACAAGGATGGAGGAAAAGGCACGTAGGATCCAGAGAATTGTGCCATCACTAAGGGTGAGAGATGTTTATGTCCCTATCGTCATGCCTTCTCATCTCTTCCGACAGGCCTTCCAAGGCTAGTACTTCCACTGCCTTCCACCAATTGTCCTGCTGTTCTTTTAATAGTTAATTAATTATTAATTGTTATGTGTTTTAGGGGGTTGGTGTTAGCTGGGTTGGTGGGTGGGGAGGATTGGGTATGTTTTTAATGTCTTTTAATGTATTTTAGTGTATACTGTATTTCATGCTGTTTGCCGCCTCGATTCATGTGGAGAGGTGGGATACAAATAAATTTTATCATCATCGTCGTCGTCGTCGTCGTCTTGTTCTCAACAGCCATCGCCCAGAGATGTGGGAGGAACAGTACTTAGGGCAGGCAGCGTAGGTGAAAAAAGGAGATCCCAGGCTTCTGACAGTATATATATAAGAATGACTCATTAATTAGGCCCACAGCTGGGTAAGACTTGGTGCCTATATAACAAGAGGCCAGAAGGGGAGGAAGCTGTTAGAGCCAACTGATCTTGTGGGTGGTAGCAGACCAGCTTACTCCTGAATTCTTTGCTCATGTTTCTAGAAACCTTGACCTTTGCCTGGACTACTGATTTTACCATAGGACGCTTTCTCTTTGGACTTATGGTAAACTCGGATTCTCTCTTCCTCTCTCTAAACCTACTGAGAACTCAGACTGCCAAACGACTAAGACAAACTTTGCCTGATAACAGCCTGGTTAGACAGCTGGAAACCTTGGTTGGTGGCCAGCACAGGACACCTACGTACTTCTTGTCTCTTTTAGCATCTGGCTGCCCTACTGAGAATGAGTATCTTCCCTGGCCTAACAGCACAGCCCCTTCAAATTCCTTATCCTGGAGCTGGGAATCGTACAGCTTTCCTGGTGTTTTTCCATACCACAACTCATATGATCCCTCACCGTTGTCTATGTTGTCTGGAGCGGATGGGAATTTCAGTTGCACCTCTTTCTGGGTTCTGTGGGTCCAACTCAAATGGAATATTGCAAACATATTCCCAATTTAAGTCCCAATACGTATTTTTAGCAACAGTACAACAAACTGTATATTACGTTTGACACATATGCACTGTCTCAAAAGTTCTAAGCAGGCAGTGAAGTCCCAGTGCAGGACTTTGTTACGGGACTCTTCTGCCTGTGTTGTACAATCGTACTGCAACAACTGGATGCAATTTTAAAGCCCTCATTCAAAGGGAAAGGGGCCTATTCTTTACCTGGGCAACTCCAACTCCAGCTCCTCTCCTCTCCCAAACAGCCTGTCTTTCTGAACTCAGCTATGGCCCCTTCCCTGGATTTTTCCCACCCACCCCAATCAATTACTCGCATCACCCCACAGCAAACCCGAATACTTTCCTTTTCCTCTCCAGTCCTTCTCAAAATGGTGACAAGAAGTGACACACCACCACTTCCTGTCACCATTTTGAGAGGGACTGCAGGGGAAAACAGATATTTAGGTGGTATTTTGGAGTTCTGGAGTGTTTTGGGGGTATTTTCTCATGTTTTCATGCTCCATGTGAACATTTTCTGAGGTTTGGGAGCCAAAATTGCAACCAAATTGTGCCAAAAGTTTTTGAAAAAAACACATTTTGGGTTTTTTGGGAGAGCTGGTAGAGGACCTCAGAGGCCACAAAGGCAGGGGCCAGGGGGCAGGGGCCAGGGGCCAGACTATGCCCACCTCTGGTCCTTTCTGCAACGCACCTTTTCACGGAGCTGGGGTGCGGGGATCGCTCAAGCAGCCTCCGGTAAGAGGCTCTCGCATCCCGGTTCCTTCAGCTCTGCAGCTGCCACCTGCTCGCGTGAGAGCCCCACCTCTTCCTTCCACAGTGGTCCAGAGCTCCACACACATGGCAAGTGCACACAGGGCCCCAGAGCAATGCGCAGTCGTGCACCATTTTTGGCTCAAAGCCAAAAATGAAAAAGTGTGCGGTCGGCGCCTGCCAGCCAGTGGAGTATTGCGTGATTGTAAGTGCGTCATGTGGACCACTCCTTACATTCGCACAATGCTGGGGGGGGGGCTTTCGCGTGGCAAATGCTGTGCAAAAAGGGCCTCTGATGTAACACAACAGCCTAATACAGGCCTACTCTGGACAGGATCCTTTTGAGCCAAACTACACATGCAATGGCTCACAGGAGGCCAGCTCCCCTGCTCTCTGCTCCCCTTCCACTAGTAGGTAAAGGTCTTTTTAAACAATGACAACAGGTGTTTGGTGATTAGCAGTTGAGTCTTTTCCGTCGCTAAGGAAAAGAGGCATCCACAACTTTTGTGCACATGGAAGTGGCACCTTGTGAACAGAGATCAGCACACGGCCAGCAGCAAGCTGCAGTGATCCTACTCTGCCACGCTGGTGGGGCTTTCCTCTCCGCTGGTCTTCAGCAAGATCTTGGCCCTGGAAAAATAGGAGGGGAACGTGTGTACATGCCGCACTCCCTTCGCCTGCATTTTCTGTATTTGAATTTCACACGTTTGCTTAGAAAGCGTGCCCCCGGGACCCAGAGTTCAGGCAGGTTTCCTTCCTGCTGGTAAGCGTGCCTAAGAGTGTAACCTTGGTAACATTATGCAACCTACTGAGAGAGGCCATGGAATTTCTCACATCAACCAAATGTGATGATCTGGGGATGGGAGAGTGCTGTGTGTGTGTGTGTGTGTGTGTGTGTGTACAATGAGAGAGAAAGAGGGCTCTTTTCCTGCTATCTCCTCTAGGAACAGTTGGGCTGGGATTATGCACATTCCCTTGACCTCATCATTATAATAAAAAGCAGTTATGTTTATCAGCTCATCGGCAGGCATGCCCATTTAGGAGATTACCATATTTCCAATCCCATTTCTAGCAAAAGAGGATTGCTGACCATTTTCAAAGAGTTGGGGTGGGGAGGTTGTTTATCTGCTAGTGGTGTTTATGAAGAGAGAGGCCGCGTTGACTCTCCCTGTCATCAAATCCGAGTGGGATAATTATTTCCCTGGGGAACATGAGCAATGTTTAGTGGCCTGGGGCATATTGTGAACATCAATAATATTTGTTTGCCTTGTGAGTTCAAGTCGGGAGGCAGAGTTTTGAGAGTCTTGATCTTTGACTAAGACCCTTGAAGACCAAAAGGACTAATTTTCAAGTGTGCTTAAGACCAGGGTATTAAAAAGCAACTAAATGAATAAATTTGCTTAGAGTGGAAAGATACACATATACACACACATTAGATAGGTTGCAACATCTAAAAATAAAAACCATTCCAATTTTTCACTTAGGCAAGTCCAAAAACAGTGAGTGGAATAGAGCTGTGAAGGCTATTTATTCATTCAGAGGCCCTTTTTGCAATGAGTATGCAAGCTAAGACTGAGTCAAGTTCTTTGGCATGCCTTCCAATTGTCTTAGTTTGGCAATGCCAGTCCTGATTAATCCTTTGTCATCTCATTTTCTTAGCTGCTTTTAAAATGTCCTGGATTTCTCTCCTCCTCCTCCCGCTTTTCATCCTTTGCACTCAGCTTATTTCAGTTGCTGCAAACTATGTTGAAAGTACAAAAATAGTTTGCACTCAGTTAATTCAACAGGAAGAGAAGAGAACTGGGGCTAGAGCTTTGCTTTTACCAGCAGTCAGAGACAAAAGCAAACTGTTACAGTCTCTCCTAGCTTGAGCATTCTTCTCGAGTATACTCTCTGATGTTGCTTGGTCATAAGTATTCTGATTTTCCAGCATGATGTGGTAATTTGAGCATTGGACTGTGATCTTGGAGACCAGAGTTTGATTCCCTGCTCAGCCATGGAAACTGAATGGGTGACTTTGGGCATGTCACACACTCTCAGCCCCAGAAAACCCCATGATATGTTTGCTTGAGGGTTGCCATAAGTCGGAAACTACTTGAAGGCACACAACAACAACAGTGTTGGAGGGTATGCTTTGGAGGCCTGGGGTAGAAAAGGAACACAAACCTCAGTTCACTCAAGTCAAGGATTAGAATTTTATTAGTGTCCAGTGTCTGTGTAACTTTCTTAGACATGCAGCTGTACTATTTTTGGCTGTTGTGCTATCAAAATAGTCCATTCATGGTTGTATAACAGGAGTTTCACAAGTGTGTCCATTTCATATGGGCCCAAATCTGGATGGGGTTGCACTCCTTCCCAAAGTTTAGTCTCATAGCTTGCCATTGGACCCAGAGCAGCTCCTGGAAAGACAAATGGCTGTGATGAACAGGCATGCCTTTGCCTAGCTTTGGCTTGGACAACCAACTATGCCTTTTCTGGGATGGACAGATGTGGCCCCAGGCATTCAGGCTTGTTGCCCTCAGGTTAGACTACTGTAATACTCTCTTCATGGGGCTCCCTTTAAATGAGTTCAGAAGATGCAGCTCATACAACCGGTGGCAGTCAGTCTGATGTTGGCTGTGCATTTTATAGACAATATAACTTCAGTCTTACAGGAAGTGCAGCGTCTTCCATTTTCTTTCTGAGCTCAGTTCAAGGTCCTGCAAAGCCTCATATGTGACTGGGGCTCAGGCTATCTGAAAGACTGTCTCCTTCAATAGAAGCCTGCCCCAAATATGAGATCTTTAGTGGCTCTCAAAATTGGATGGCTCAACACCTCACAAAGGTAGGTTGGTTTGCAAAGAGGACTTTCTCTGTAGCAACACACACACACACACACATATTCCATTAATAGCACATTCATGGAGATGAAGCCATTTGTAACTCATAGCAACTTGCTAGGGATAAAGGAAGGGTTGAATGTTCATGAGGACAAGAACAACTCATCTTGACTTCACATTATTAAACCAGAAAACAAAAAAAATGACAAGAGAATCACAGCAATTGCTTTCCTTGCAGAAGGCTGTGGCCACAGCTTTTACTTTTTTTCCCTTATCCCTCACCATTGTCACATGAGTGTGCTTTGAAGATCCACCACCATCATCCCTGGAGAGGAGGAGAGAGGAAGAAGAAAAAGAAGCAACTGGCCTCTGGTTTGTTTTTTTCCCCTGTTTTAATCACATAAAATATATATAGCCAATTGTTTGCAATAGTTTATGTAAATCCCACTGTGAACCAACATGTAGAAAAGCTCATAGGCAGGGGTTTGCAAATCTCAGAATCCTCAAGTGAGCATTCTGGGACACTGGGAGTTGGAATCCAAAAAGGCAACATTTTCACATGCTGCTGGGAAGTCCATTTGAGAATTGGTCCGCAAGTATACCTGAAATCGGGGTGGAGAATGTTCATACTCCCTCCAAAGTGATTTTTGGGAACTGTCTGCTGGTGGGAGGCAAAAAACACAAACAAAGATGCAACACATTAGAGTAAATATACAGCCACATAGTTAAAAGGGCTGTCGATACCAGAGCGTCCTGGAAGTCTCTCATCCAGAAGGTTGCCATATGCCAAAGCCAACTTGAAGGCAATTAATGACAACAATTACCCTGGAGCTTATATTTACACAGCTGATTGTGCACGAGAGGCCATACTCTTGACTTCACCCCATTGTGCAAGGGTCATTCAGTTGCCCATCCACCAAGTCTAAAGTATGAAGGAGACAGGGCTATGTGTACCCACTGGATGACCTTGGGTGCATCACTGGCCATTTCTGCACTACGCTGTTGCAGTGCTCTTATTCCACTTTCGACATCCTCTGGAATCCTGGGGTTTGCCGTTTAGGGAGGGGCCTCAAAGGCCATCCTCAAAGGCCCCTTCCTAAACTGCAAACCCCAGGATTCCATAGGATGTTGAAAGTGGAATAATAACACTATAGCAGCCTAGTGCAGAAATGGCCACAGGGTCTGAGTCCCAGCAAAAGCAATAGGTTTGTCTTAGAGAGGACATACATTGGAAATGACTCAAAGACAAACAACGACAATGTCTCTAACAGTATGCTAGTCATAGATCGGGGGGGAGCTTATCCAAACTCTGGATTTGTTTGAAAAAAAGGAGCTTATCCAAACTCTGAATTTGTCCCTTAGGTGCCAGAGATATTGAACCAACCACACCAAGTGTCATGCATTTGGCTTTTTTAGCTTTTGCTACTCCTAAGGGGGAGAAAAAAGTGATAAATGCTAAGAGGAGGTGGATGTTTTTGGGAAAAGCCATTTGCTAAATCAATTTCAAATTAGCTGTCAGCATGATAGTGTTCACAGTTATTAAGTTGCTTCCCCATTCCTCCTTGCCTTCACCCCTTACCGCTCGTCTTTACCAAATGAATCTAGGAACAGATGAGTAGATTCTCTCTCTTGCAGCCTATGGGGGGAAAGGAGGAGTTCATTTTGGAACAGGATTCCCTGGCAGCAGGGTGGAATTTCCAGCTCAGAGAGAATGCTAGAGAGGCATTGCTTTAATGTTGCCCTGGGGTCTGCCCCGTAGCCCACCAGCCTCTTACTGCTCTGCTCAGAGTGGAATTCTGCATTTTAGCCTGAGGATTCGAGTGAAAAATAGCAGGACTGTGTCACTCCCCTCCCTTTCCGCACTCGAGTGTTATAGCGTGATGACTCTACTTTCAACATCCTCTGGAATCCTGGGGCTGGCTGACCCCTCCCGAAACTGCAAACCCCAGGATTCCAGAGGATGTTGAAAGTGGAGTCATCGCGCTATAACAGGCTAGTGCAGAAAGGGCCATTATGATGCACTTTTCTCAAATCCTGCCTGTGGCTGCATTGGTACTCTAAGAGGTGGGAGGGGGATGTTGGGGTCCATCTGCAATGCCAGCATCTCCTTAGATTTTGGGGGAATTATGGCTCAATTGATCTTACGTTGCGTCAGTCCTCAATAATGGAGAATCACAGAGTTGAAAAGTACTGCAAGGCCCATTCTGTCCTGCAGAAATACACAGTCAAAGCATTCTCTACCGATGGCCACCCAGCCTCTGTTTAAAAACCTCCAAAGAATTGAATCCTTCTCTATATGATATACGTTGCTAGAATAACTTTTATGCAAAGTTGGAAAGATTCTCATATACTTTCAATCGAGGATTGGGTTGCCAAGCTATAAAATAGGGCAGAACTGGAGATGTTAACAATTTTATTATCTGGAAAACCTACATGACTGTTTAGACAACAATGGAAAGCTGTCATATCCCTTTGGAAAACTAAATATGGGGACTTTTTGACAATACATTTAGAGGAATAAGTTCCAGCATACTTGCCCAGATATATAAAACCACATTTCAAGCAATGCCTAAAGAATTATCTTATACACTGTAGAGAAATGGTTAATCATGTTAATTTTCTAGGAGTATTGACCATTTTTCACTAGAAGCATCCACTGCTGTTAGGGAAGGGAGTTATTATTCTTTTATTTTTGTTTTTAACTATTCCCTTTTTATTGTTTTTACTAAAATATGATCTCTCTCGACAATATATATACATACATCTGTGTGTACACACACACACACAGTCAGTCAAGACTTTATTGCAGTTCACAAACCACAAGGCAATAAAATAATCATATATATTCTGCACACAAATAAATACATTCTATACACAACACACACATATATAGATATACACATAAACACCAGTATATCCATGGGGAGAGGTGGGATATAAATAAATAAATAAATATTATTGCTATTGTTATTATTATTGTTGTTGTTGTTATTATATATTTTTTCTTTCTCTGCGATACTGTTTTTATTTCTTTGTTTCCTAAAAAATGTACTTTATGCTGCAATTAGTCTATATGTTTTTCTGGAACGGATCTTCATTTTATAAAAATAAATAGATAAACAAATAAATGAAAATCTCCAAAGAAGGAGATTGCACCACACTCTGCAGAATCTATCCAGCTATTTTGGATACTAGATTAAAACAGTAGCAGAAATAAAATAAATTAAACTTGCACATATATGCCCACACCCAAACGTTAGATCCACAGGTTTCTTCTGTTAGCGATAGGTAGCCCAGAGTTTAGCCCACTCGTGTGCGCTCCCCAGTTGCCATGGAAACTGAGCCATGGAAATACTTTTAAAAAATGGAGTGCATAGGGACCTTTTCATATATTTTTTTAACAAAAAAGAAAGTAAAAACACAGAGCATTTAATAAGTTTTGCTATCTTCTAATTGGAAATGCCACCCAAATGCAATCAAGGGAGTGAGCTGCCCATCTTGCATTAAAGGGGAACTTGCACTTGAAGCGAACTCAGCATTACTTTGAAAATAAAATGTGCTCCTGCAATTTCCAAGTGTTGCTTTTGCTGTTAATGTTTCCCCCGACCTCGGTCTGTTATGTTATTTGATGCTGCTTTCCATATCAAGCTGCAGGTTTGCCTCCCAATCCTGTCTCTTGCTGCCAAAAGGCAGAGCTATATAAATTTCTAAAAATCTCTGGAGATGAATGGTGGGAAGAACATGCAACTCTGTCGTGTGACTTTAGATTAAGATCTTGCTATGATCGGGATTTCATTTAGACCAGGGCAGCAGTAATGCAGAAGAACGGGTAGAGGAATGACCAACAGCTGCGAGAACCTATAATATGTGGGGTGGGATTAGTGTCTCTTGAAAAAGTCAGAAGGTGGAACTAAAAGTGCTATTGACACACCTCAGTCAACGAAGCCTCTGTCAATCAAGCACCTTTCTACAAAATATTTTGTATTCATTTTTCCTCCTTGTCCTCTGTCTGTCTGGAGGGCTTTTAGCAGCATTTGCAATGGGAGGATGGCCAAAGAGGGCTAGAAAAACACAGACGCTCAGTCGTGTGGCAGCAGTGCCGCTGCAGTGGACAATGCAATACATTGGGAAAGATTCCCTGCTATTAAAACGAACTTTTTGCCCGAGATGAATTTCCTATTCCAAAATCTACCAGCAATTGTAAATGATCAACCATTTCTTTTTTTTATATCATTTTATTAAAGTTTCACAAATAAAACAAACATTTATTATTGCTATTTTGCATGAAATATTTCTTGAATCTTCCAAACTGATCTAGATTTCATTTTCATTATCTCTTAACATTGTGATATCTTTGTACTGCATTTTTCAGCTATTTTACACGTTGGTACATAGCATTTCCATTTCCATATCACTGCTTCATGATATCTAGCATAATCATCACAATGAAATTTTCCTACGTATTACCATGAATTATAGACTTCTATCAAAAGTCACCCAGCTATGATCAACCATTTCAAAAATGGCAAAAAGATATTTGCAATTCCTCTGGGTGGTCAGCAAACCAAGAACAAAATGGAAAATCCTAACGGGTTTGAAAATGAGGGGTGGGTGTGGCATTCTTGACCTTAAAACTTACTTTTATGCAAGCGGAATGACGTCGCTAGCCGATTGGTTTACTTTGCAAAATGAAAGAACACTTAAGCCATTTCCACACAAAGTTGCCATCCCGCAAGAGCCATGGGTTGTTTCTGCTTCAGGAGTTGTGCTACCACATGATGTTGTCACTAACCGGATGCTATTCCTTCTCTATGGCCGTTTCCACACTAGCCTGTTATAGCGCTACAATTCCATTTTCAACATCCTCTGGAATCCTGGGGTTTGCAATTTCAAGAGGGGCCGGCCGGCCCCTCTTGAAACTGCAAACCCCAGGATTCCAGAGGATGTTGAAAGTGGAATCATTGTGCAATAACAGGCTAGTGCGGAAATGGCCCAAGCACTGCAAAACCACCTTATATTATTTCCAGAAAAAATCTGTTAAGTGTTTCCTTTAATGCTTCACTCTCGTCAGTCGGCTCACTGCAGAATCGTAATAGCACTTAGCACTTTCTCTGATCCTGGATCCAGCAGTGGGCAGGCTGTGGGCATGCCCAACTTGTCCCTCCCGCAGTGACTCCCATGGCATGGTAACTTTGAAAACTATCACCTCTCTATGTTTATTTTAAAGTTCTCCTTTGAGTTAAAACTTTTTTTTAAATTTTTTTTTAGAAATATACTTTTAGGCATTATAGTGTGAAAATGCAATAGTGTACTGGCGTGTTTAGTATGGTTTCCAAAGAAAAACAAACAAACAAAAACCCCAACCAATCAGGGGCCGTGGGGTGGCGTGAAGGCAACAAAAAGGAGTGGCCAAGGACACTGTAGCGCAAAAGGAACACTGGTGGCAATACCGCTACTCATCTGCTTAAGGTGAAAGGGTACAGAAAACAACATTTCCAATCTGCTACCATTGGGCCAGTGGCAATGCTAGGATTGTAACGGTGTGTTGTGCTAGTGCGGAAATAGCCTTACGCTTGAAAATAATAATAATAATATTTTTTCATATAAAATAATATTTCTGTGCATTGTTTTCTTTGCTGAAAATGCTACTTCCCGTACACACAAAAAGAGCCGTGTGTGAATTTTGTGCAAAATAAGTCTGAAATTGTGAAAAGTCTTCCAGATCTGTGCATTTTCCAAAGTCTTTTTCACAGCAAGAAGATAACTGCTAGAATTACTCATTGCTTCCTTGGAGAGTGAAACTGGCAAAGGATTGCATCCCTGAAAGGTCCTGGGTATTACGCATTGCAAACGCACTTGTTTGCATGTGTGCTCACGTGCTTGTCCAGTTCCTTGCTGCCTGCTTCTGACACTGCTGTTGCGGTGTTCAGTCTGCTCTGAGTCAAAAGCATGATATCAAACAGCTTGCAGAGTCTCTCTCTATCTCTCTGTCTATTTTTAGCCTGCCTCGCTGAAGAACAGTAAAGGCAAACATACGAAGGGGCTAGCGTAATGAAAGTGCCAGCAAGTGTTTGAATAAAAACCAGTCTGCCTGCGAAATCATCTCCGTCTCTCTCTCCCCGTCTCTCTCCCTCCCTGTTCCATCCCTCTGTGTGTGCACAATTGCAGAAGTCAAGAAACTGAGAGAATTGGCTATCGCTCGTTCCTGAAATAGAATTACGGACCCACGGAGGAGGTCTTGTTGCCTGTCTGAACAGATCAGCAGCCATATTAAAGTTTCTGGAATCCATGTGGTGGTGGTGGTGGGTTAGGCAAAAAGGGAATATGAGACCTAGACCACAGCCTTCCACAAAGTCAGAAAAATAAGACAGATATCTTTCTCTCAAGGAAATATGGGTTGCACTGATATACTTCCCAGACCTTGCTATGGTTTCAACATGTGGCTTTTCTCTGGGGGTCTCCAGCAAGGTTGTGACCCATCTGTGGTCTTTTCCAGGGAGGAGGAGAGTGGAAGGGAAAGAGAGAGAGAGAGAGACCCTGAGACACAGACACACACATGCAAACTACACATGCACACACTGGGGTTGCTAGGTGACCGCAACAGGCTTGTTCTCTTTCCCACCCCTGAAATAGATTCCAAGCCAGCCAGAGGCAGGCAGATTGATGGAGAGGAAGGCCAGTTTCTCAGGATGGCTGCTCAAGGTCAGACACATACACACATGACATGGAGACCAAGGGGGACACTGGGAACCGTTGGCACCTCTGTCTCTCTTGACCCAGCCAGCCCTCTCAAAGAAGCCTCTCCAGCCCAGTGCTGGTCTTCTCCGTGCTCCCCAGTCCAGTCTTGGTCAACTTCCCCATGACTGCCTTGGAGAGGACTGGTAGGCTCAAGATCAGATCTTGCCCCCTGGTTTCCCTCCCTTCCTCTTGCCAAGGCCCAGCTTCTCTTTCTGTCTTTTTGCCAAACGTAGGGGGAAAAAGTATGTGGAATCTATTTTGGTCAACTTGTCGAGGAAACTTGAAAATTTGAGAACTTCCTGACATGTAGCTGAAAGATTTTCTTCTCCTTCTAGTGGTGGCATGGAGTTGCGTGCATTTCCCCCACGTTAGCAATCATTTGTGTTTTATAAGTAATGTGCGTGTACATGTTACTAAACTAACTTTAGTTATTCATTATATTCAGGCAAATCCTGTTATTTGATTTTAACTTGCTATGAGTCCAGGAAGAGCCAGTGGGGTGTAGTGTTTTGAGTCGCAGACGAGGACTCTGGAGCGGGGGGACTAGGGTGTATATCATGGGCCAGTGGTTTGCAACATTCGATTAAAAAAAGGACTAAAAAAAGAAGGCTGGAATTCAGTATTGGACTTAATTCGGTGGGAAGCAGAATTGAACAGTATTGTAACATCCGTATTCAGCCAGGGGCTGCCGTGACAACGCTAAGTAGGGAAGCCAGAGAAGTGACCATTGTGCGTTAGTCCTGGTGCTCATTGGTTCTGATGCACAATGGAGGCCAAGATGCCACAAGTGATCATACACCCCTGGACAAGGGCTAGGAACTGTCAGGGCTCATCAGGCACTCCCAGTGCATGTCAGATCAATGAACAGGGATTGCCAGTGCACATCAGTGGGTCCTGGAGTGCAGTGGGACACCGGCCAGGGAGTGCTCATTTGGACACACTTGTCAGTCGTGTGCAAATCAGACAGAATCTGCTCTGAGGTGTTTCAGCAGGTCAGGTGCTCTCATCCGCTCCATCATCCTCAAAGGGCTCATTCTGGTTCTCCTTGCCCCAGCTAGTAGATGTGAAAATAACATTTTAAAAAAGCACATTTTTCTACAAGGAACTCTGATTTGAAGCCACACATATGCATTTGTATATGTCAAAAATGTGTTTCTTCTCTTGGCATCTCTTTTATCCTCATCACTCCAATCTAATTACACTTCTTATACAGTACTAAGAATTTAAAGTTTAAAATGGAAGTATAAAGGGCCTATCAATATTGTCATCAGGTCACCCTCATTCCCTTCCCAGGTATCAATATTGATAAGTCCGTTATTTTTTTCTCAATGGGAGAGGGTCTAATCTGCTTTGGCTCCCAGTTTATGGAATATTCTCTCCTTGGAGGCCTGATTGGTGCCAAAGCTGGTGGCATTCTGGTGCCAAGTCAAAACATGACTTTTTATTGAAGCCTAACTGATTTTATCCATTTCACATACCTTTTAACGGTTCATTTTTGCTTTAATTGGCCTCAGATAGTTTTGTTTTCAGGTGTGAAGTGGTTGAATGGGCTTTTAGTCTTTTAAAAATATTCTCATTTTTTTTTTAAAAAAAATAATCTAAATGGGTTTCTGAACGGTGCCCCGAGTTTCTTATATATGGGGCAGGATATAAATAATAATAATAAAAATAAATGAAAGAAACAATGGAGGAAATCCTTGCCCCCCAGACTGCCTTTTGTCTTTATCTCTAATAGATGGTTCTTTGATCTTCTCAGAAATATTTATGAGTACAAAATCAATCAGATTAAAAGGCAGTGGATATTCCAAGGTGTGGAAAAGCAGAACTGTGGTGAAACTGTGAAAAGAATCCTCCACCATGCCTTAAGCTGTATCTTTTAGGTGAAAGAAACATGTTTTTCAAGCACTTTTTTTAAAACGGTCCTTCCCAGCAGGTCAAAGATATGGCCAAGAACATCTTGTGCCATTTTGATGAGCACCCAGATAACTAGACTCTATTGTGTGCATGTGGATTTTTTTTCCATTTGCAATACCTTGTTTTTTAAGAGCTTTTCTCCTCCATTCTCTCTGTCTCTTCCCTCTTTGCTCAGTGCAGCCTAGATTTTAAATATTTCATTCACTGAAGCTGGCCGGCAGGCTCACTTCCGCCTGGTAAAACCACAGCAGCCGGAGAAGGCAACCGGAAAAGGACAAGCGTGGAATAGAGTCTGTATGACTCACGTAACGTCCTCTCCTTGTCTCTCCAAGATGGACCACAGGTTAAGCTATTCAAGATTTTTTAAAACCAGCTTTCTTTTTCTTCAGCTTTCTTTTTAAGATCATTTTGTTTTATAGAAAAATTCACTCTGGGGCTACAAGACGACTCCAGTTTTCTGCCCAATTGCCCCGACTGTGCATTTCTTCTGATTAAAAAAAAAAAAAAAAGTGAGCACAAGGAGCCCTGGTGGCGTAGTGGTTAAATGCCAGCACTGCAAGCCAAAAGGCTGTAAGTTCGATCCTGCCGGGCTCCAAGGTTGACTCAGCCTTCCAACCTTTCGCAGATCAGTAAAATGAGTACCCAGCTTGTTGGGGGCATGTATAGAAATGTTTCAAAATACATGCTATTTGTAAGTTGTTCGCCGCCTCAATCCATATGGAGAGGAGGGATACAAATAAATAAATAAGAAAAAAAAAATTCTACATCAAACAGGCCCAACACAGTATGTCCCCCAATGCAGTTCTGTGTCCTTTCTCTGCCCTGGAAGATATCAGGCCTGAAGAGGGGCTGCTGTTGCTCCTCATTCCCAGTGGGATGAGGAATGGGGGAGGCCATTCAGATGATGAAGGAGCTACTGGCCTTGGCATGGAGGGCCAGGGAGACAGAAGGGAGTGCAACTGCCTTTCCCTTCCCCTTGGAGCCAGGAATGACTGCATCTTCATTGTCTGAATGACCTCTGAATAGCCCCCACCCTCCCTTCCAAAATGAGAGATAAGTGCACATAAACCACATTTCCATGAGTGTTGTTCCTTGCCAACTTAGACAGTTTTTGAAGCCTGTTTCATCTGGATGACTCGCCTCTCAGTTCTGGGAACTGTTGTTTTGTAAAGACATTGTGAATCTCTTCCAGATATACATAATTATCCCACCTGAACCAGTACCAACCCACCTGGGATTTAAGATCCATTGGGGAAGCTTTGCTTGTGATGCCTGAGTGTAATGTGGCCCACAGAGAAACCACACATGGAAGGGAGCTCTCAGTGTTGGAACTCTGTGGAACTTCTGACTGTCAAAGATCTGGTTCTTTTCCTCAAAAGCTTATCTTTTTGTTCAGGAATTGTCATCTTGTTGTCGCCGTCGTCGTCATCCTCATCGCCATCACAAGCCTCATCATCTTATTTATTTATTATGGCCAAGACTCTACATCATAGGCCATTTCTGCCGGTCGGCCCCTCCTGAAACTGCAAACCCCAGGATTCCATAGGAGGTTGAAAGTGGAATCATTGTGCTATAACAGACTCATGTGGAAATGGCATAGTCTACATTGTGTAACTTAATGAATGCTTAGCTAGGTTGCAGGAGTACAACAAAACCCTGTTTGTGAAACATACCGCGAGCATTTCTGTTGTGGTTTGGGCTCTTCTGGTGCCCACTGGGCACTTGCAATATGCATTGAGAACATGAATGTGCATCAAGCACTTGTAACACACACTGACCTCTTCTTAATGAGTTTTTCAAATGAGTCCATGTTATTCTTGCATCTTTTCAACTGTTTCTTCCTTGTACTTTCCTTTCTCTTGACCAGTTTGGTGAGACCTTACTTTGCATTCCAGAATCTTTTTGCGATCGTTGTCCAACTTTAGTCCATCTTGCTGGGGTGAGTGTCAACGTGTACTGTTATGCCATTGACTTTCTCACCTTCTCACGTTGAGTGTAAATGATATATTTCTTTCTGTACACCTGGACTACTTTGCCAATTTGCTACCCTTTGTAATGGCCCTGGATGGCTTGGACTTCATTATTCTTTCGGACAGGCAAAGAACGGACATTGTATTTCTGCCTCAACTCCTTGGACAGAGGAAAAGAAGTGACCTTCCTGCAAATATGAGATGGTGCATTGAAGTGCCGTTTGCAATTCTGCTTGCAGTCAGAGGTCGCAAATGGATTGAACTCATTTTGGCCTCTGCTATCTTGGTGATGGCCTCTTCTGACATGCTCCAGCACTTCCCAGCTGGTGTCTAGATGCACATTTGTGGAGTGCCCTGATGCACATTGGTGCCCATGGCACATCAGTCACTCCACTATTGTACAATGGATGCCATATATCAGTTGTCAACTTTTTCTTTACTATGGACCCCCTTTAAATATCATTTATTGCTGCCGACCAACAAGACTTAACTTAAGGTGGCTTCTGGCTGTATGCGGGGTAGCAAGAAATATCACATGCATTCTTTCAGACACAGTAAAGTTACAGTTGGCCCTCCACATTCACTAGCGTTAGGGAACAACCTCACAAAAATGGAAAAATGGAAAATATCAAAATGTATGCATGTACGTCTGTGGGCCCATTCACTCTACAAGATTATAGCACTATTATTCTACTTTAACTGTTGTGGCTGACTGAAGACTGAGCCATCCCAGAACTCTTTACATTCCAACAGAAATAGCCCACATTATATAGTGTTAGGAAAAGTCGTCTGTCTCCCTTACTCCCTCTGTCCCTTCAGCTGCTGTGAACACTGCAGCTAAGTCCAGAGCAAACAGGGAAGCCTCAGGTGTGAAGGTGACATTACTGCCTCTGCTCAAGAAAGCCTAGAGTTGGTGTTATCCCATGCAGCGGGTCATTTTTTCCCCTTGATATGGAATAGTGGAATTCAGTTCAAAGCTGTGGAAGCCAAGTTGTACCTGTAGCACCATTGTGCATGGATGCACATTGAGCATGGGTGTGCATGTGCATCGTGCCTGATGGTTGTGTATCTTGTGCATAGATGTTCATGTGCATTTGATATCTCAGTTCAGTTGCCCAATGTTGCCATGCGGTGCAAGGGATGCGTAATACAGGTCATGCATATCTCTGCCTGCAAAAAATCTGTGCTATACAAACTCAGTGTCCACATGAGTGAAACCGTAGAACTTAGAGACATGACATTATTCTTCCTGCCTTCTGTTCCACACTCTTACTGTCACTATGACTACCAGACTGTCATTGGTCACCTCATGCATCTCCTGTTTTCAAAGTGGCACATAGCTGTTCCAAGACCAACAGAGTCACTGTCCCTGATTGGCTATTTACTCAGTGACATTTGCCTGCCATGTTTGCCATTGCTGTTGATCCAGAACATGACAGTTTTGCTCATGTGGCCTCTTGCAAGGACAAAGAAGCAAACAAGCAAAAGAGAAAAAAAAAACCTTAAGAGTATCTCTGTTTTTTTCATTTATAGCTTCTCTGTTTATATTTTGCCCTACATTTCCTTCTCAAATTCTGATTTAAATAGGAAAATGTCTGTCTATCTATCTATCTATCTATCTATCTATCTATCTATCTATCTATCTTTTGTTCATACACATTTGTGCATATGCACACATGCACATATTGCTGCAATTGGAGCATGTACAGTATTCCATATTCCTTTGTTCCTTCAGCTCTTGCCTCACCTCTAGAATTGCTAATGCATAAACTTCTACCATCAAAACACACATTACACAGTTATAGCACTATGATTCCATTTTAATCGCCATGGCTCCTTCCTAGGGAAAGGCAGTATTGCTCTCCAATTCTAAATGCCCTCCCTAAACTGCCAGTTTCAGGATTTCATGGTATGGGACCATGGCAGTTAAACTGGAATCATTCTGGCATGATTTTGCATTGTCAAAAGGTCCATAGTGATAGCTTCATATATATGAAAACACCCAAATATTATTTTGGTTGATGTTTTAATAAATATAAGGAGGTGCTGGTTTTTGTGTGCATCTGTCCCATGTGGGAAAACCAGACCACCGAACAGGAGAATGCATGCAGTCCTTTGAACTGAGCTGCCTTTTTTTTTTGCATTGTTGGACTCACCATACCAGGGGTGAGAATTATGCAGACTTCCAAATATTGGGTTGAATTTGATTAACATTTGAGTTTTCCTTTGAAAAGTTTAAACTATAAATTACCTACAAGCAAATAATAAATTCATAAGTTTACCAAAGATGTTTGATCATTCTTCAATCTCTGATAGAAAAAAAGACTTGTTGTTTCCTTTTTTATCCATAAACATTAGTTGACCTTTTCTTATTACTTCTCACTTATCCTTTGTTGGAATTGCTTACCTAAATTTACATAAACTTCTTTATGTTTAGTTTTATTTCCATCCTTCAGTCCTTTCTGCCTCTTTCTTTAACTTCCTTACTTCTGTCATAATACAGGTATGTTCAATGATCTTTTCAAAGTATTTTAGTATACTTTGAGCTTCTTTATAAGTATCTTCAAGATGACTTCTACACTAGACAAGTGGATGTGTTGATCGGCGGGTTCAATGTGAAAAAACATCTGGAGTCTTCCTGGTGGTGCAATGGTTAAATGCTGGTACTGCAGCCACAAGGTTGTGAGTTCGATCCTGCCGGGCTCCAGGTTGACTTGCTTTGCACTGATAAGCAATATAGAAATGTAACTGCTATTGCTGTAACTGCTGTTATTAATTATTAAATTAAAACATCCAGACAAACATGTAGAAGATTAAACGAGCTAAATTTATTGTACGACAAATACAATAACCATCTAGATTTATGCCAGTTCTAGTTAATCATGTTAGTTATCTAGTCAATTATGTTAAAAATGTATTTAAGCTTACGTTAGTCTATTTTCAAATCTTCTCCTCGTTGGTATTATTCATATTCCTAAATATACTCTAAAGGGAGGTGGAGAGCCAGAAAGGAGAGTAGCTGTGCACATACAGACATACTTAGAGTAGATATGCATGTACAGGCATAGACTTTATTGGAGATATAATGATGGAGAACCAATTAGCACCTTGGACATAAATAAAAAAACACCCGCTGAGAATTAGGGACACTTCCTGGCAAGATAACCAGCAGGAGTAAAAGAAAGAGGGAAAGCAGGGGAGAGGGGAAGAGAGAGGTTGAGAGAGAGAGAGAGTCAGCAAGTGGTTTAGAAGCTCATATAAAAACAGGCCATTTTCATCTTCCCTCTGAAAATCCGATTAGGTGGTAAGAGGGCTGATACCAAGGGGACAGTAAAGCTTTGCCACTTTCTCCTTCCTGGCTCTCCACCTCCCTTGCCAAAGCAAGTATTGGTCTACTGATTTGTCAAATGGGCTATCGGTTTTATAAATATAGATGTTACGTACGGGGCAAATTACCAGGGCAGAGAGAGGAGAGATAGCATTCCAGAACTCCTTCCATCCCAGCAAAGTGGGAGGTCTAGTCTTAATTGCAAGCTAAATGAAAAATACTGCCTTTGTGGTGGTTTTTTTTTAAATAAATAAATAAATGGTCCATTTGCTAAATGCCCTGAACATCTGGAGGAAGCAACCATTCCAAAAAGGCATTACTGTCCTGAGCAGTGAAGGGAGAGCTTAGGTCAGGCACATGTAACTAGCTTAAAGAGATAAAGGAAGCTGGGATGTTTTAAAAGGCTGACAAATGAAACCAGTGGGAGGGGAAATCTTTTGAGGTTTCCCCTTTTATTTATTTATTTTTATAAAATGGTTACGGTGATTGTCAAAAAAAGAATCTTACCGGGTCCAAGAGGTTTATCGCTCTTGGTCAAGTCAGAGTCTGACTAAATTCTGAGATGCCTTTCTAAGGTGGGCTCAACACCTCAAAATGACAGTTTGACCCAAATGGGTGAGGACTTCCCCAGATGTATCATTTAGTGAATCTCTCACCAGATTTGGGGTGGATTAAACGGAGGAAGGATCACAGCCTGTTATATGAATCAGCTGATGACCTGGCATGACACAGCAAAGATATTTTCCAGCCCTTGACCCGTCCTTTCAGGCCACAAAACCTGAAGAAATGTCATGCATGGGATCAGATATTTTCTCTGATGTCAATGAGCCCCTTTTGTTTCCTCAGCAAGGCCGGCCCTTCCATTAGGCAGAGTATGAGAACAGCCTCAGGCAGCAGATCTGGGGGGGATTGTTGTGAAAGGGCAGGAAACGTTTAGTTATTTAAGCTCCTGCTATCAACAGAGTTACTGGGTTTGTTATTAATGGTTTGTTATTTAATTTGCCATTAGGCTTGGGACCACTCTTGGGTTTTTTAAAATTTTGCCTTTTAGAAAAGCATAAGTACCAACTCTTGTCTGAATCATGGAATTGTAGAGCTGGAAGGGACCTCAAGGGCCATCTAGTCCAACCCCATTTTGCCATGCAGGAATACACCATCAAAGTACAGAGTGCCATCCAGCCTCCATTTTAAAGACCTCCAAGGAAGGAGAGAGGAGAGTCCATGCCCTCAGTTCTGGTACCCTGATAGGGAACCTCATGATGCCCACCCTGACACAGGAGGTCAAAAATATCTTCCCCGACAAGCCTTTTTCTTTTTTAAAACACACTTTTAGATGGAAGAGTAACTGGGAGTGGAGCTGGGTTGGGATGACAGGTTGGCAAGCGCTGCTTCCATTTGGCTTTTTCCACACACACACACACACACACACACACACACACTTGTATGGCTTGTTTTTCCTATTCTGTTTCCTCCTTTCATTTTCCATTTCATGCAATAATGTTCTGACCCTGGCCCAGCTACTTATTGATAGAATTCATTGTTTGCTCTCCTTTGGTTCCCTTCCAAACTGCTTATTCTGAATGCTCTTGGGGAGCTCTCCACTATCTTCCAAGCAAAATGAGATGCACAACTGAATTCAAAGCCACCGGCTCTGGTTTGCGCTCTCTTTTGTAGAGGTGCAAACAGACTGAGCTTGGGAAAATTCCCCCCCCCCACACACTTTCTTTTTTTGGACTAAAATTCCTATCTCCCAGCCATCACGGCTGATGGAAATAAGCTGGGGACAAAGGGGGGAAATGGGAGGAGGAGAGAGAAAAGGGAACGGTTGAAAAGCACTTGAAAAGGTGGGATGACAGAGGATTAATCGGTATGGTACCTGACAAATCACGGCTGTTGATAGGTATGTTGAAGTAAGCGGAGGACCAAGGGGAGCAGGAACAAACAGCAGATAATAAAAATTTCAACCCTCATCTGCCTGTATTTCCTCTCTTCTCTCTGCCTTATGTGCAAGAAGAGAGTTTTGCTTTGTAAAAGGGGGAAATTCACAAAATTAGAAGTGGAGCCTTTCTGGGCAGCACCGTTATAGTGCTATTATTCCACTTTCAACTTCCTGGGGTTGAACCCTGGGGTCTGGAGTTTGGGGGGGGGTTAAGAATCCTTAGCCAGAGAGCTCTTTGGCCTCTGCAAACTACAAACCCCAGAATTCCACAGGCGGTTGAAAGTGGAATAATAGCACTAGAACAGTGTAGTGCAGAAAGGCCTATGGACTTCTATCTGCCTTTTTTTTTCTGGAGTGGGTTCTCTGCAGCTTCCAGTGAGTTCTGGAGTCCAGAAATTGGCCCAAGGGCATCCAGAGTGTGCCCAGATGTGTTGAGCAATCACTTGCAATGGACCTACAGGATTTTGTACGGTTCTCACTCACTCGCAACCCTAATTTCTGGGATTATTTTTTTCTTTCCTCTTCCTTGTGTTTTCCCTCTCCTCCTCAGTCCATGCACCTTGTTGTTGTAATCTCTCCCCGCTCTTTAATTGCAGGATTTATCTTTTCTCCATAGAAATTTGCTCTGGGTGGAGGTGCTTTGTCAAGAGAGGAGCAAAATTATAATTGCAACAAATGTACTGATTTAAAGTTGTGCGATTTACACATGCTGTCCAGGGTGTCACTGGAATTACATCAGTGCTGGAATTTGCCTGGTCAATTAAATGGAAATGTATTCATCATCACAGACCTCTCTGTTTCTCCCTTTCTCTCTTGCGTTGCCTTCCTTGGTTAACCTAGATTCATTCATGACTAAATCTGTCTGTCTGAAAAGCAAGGGCATTTATTTGGTCTAGGAGAAACATTGGGATAGAGGGAGGACAAATGAGGACTGAGAGGCAGATGATAAAAGCTAGGCTAAAGCTGTAATCTTGCACACAGAGAGGCTTCTGAAATCCTATTGAAATCAATGGCATTTAAGCCGCTTAGCTGCTTTTAGGACGGCAGCCCAAAAGAATGAATAATTTGAAGGCTTTCAATGGTTATGGAAAGCGCTTCCGTTAAACAAGAGGAGCGAGGAAATGCCTCCCGAACACTGATAAAGTAACTTTGTTCCTATTTGTCCTCTTAGTTGGTAAGTCTAACTTTGTTCCAGAACTGCATAAATTAACAAGTTACAGGTAATTGCATTACTTGGAAACTGTTGCATCTGAACTCTGATTTTCGATTGAACCTACCACCATCCCTCATTGGCCAGTCATTGACCAGATGGAAACTGTAGCCCCAATAATTTTATTTATTTTATTTTATTTCTTGAAGTTATACCCTACCTTTCTCTTGGGATGGCAGGACTTTGGAGATGGTGGGTACCCTTTGTAGCATCACCAGGGCCTGTCCCATGTGACATCACAAGGGTTTATCCCCAAGTAATAGGTTTTAGTCCTAAAATCTCAAAGCCTGGAATAGTCTTGGCCTGTCATTGTTACTTGCTGTCCAATCAATTCCAACTTATGGTGACCCCAATAAATGAGGAACCTCTGAGAGCATCCATCATCAAATGTGCCTATGAAAATTTTAGAGCCCGTGCAAACAGAATTCACAAATTTTTTTACAGGACCTGGGAAAGAAAACAAAATTTTAAAATAAAGATATTTTATGTTTTCATCCGTAGTGGTACGTCAAGGCCAGGAATCGAATACAAGAGTTTCTAGGGCCTCTGAAAACCTTAATGTGGCTCTGCTTATTCTGCACAAAAATTTGCAGGGTTTTTTTTTGCATTCTGCGCACTCACATATACAAACACACATGTGCGAATTTTATGCAGAAGAAGTCCCAAACTGCCAATAGCCTTCAAAACTGTGCAGCTTATTTATTTATTTATATTAGAGTTTATATATAAAAACTAAAAAAAGAAAGTCATTGCTAAAATCCATCCATCCATCTATCCTTCCCCTCTAGATTGCCTCTGGGTAAATTTACTTCTTATGCATTGTGAGGATCTATCCTCTCAAAGATTGTGCAAAAACTGGGCAGCTTTTGAAAACTTCCTTGCAGTGAGAAGAACACTGCTAAAAGGACTTGCTGCTTCCTTCGAGAAGGAAATTAGTGAAGAATTGCATCCCTGGTACAGAAAATGCAGAGCTAGATAGAATGATAGTTTACCGTGTGTATTCAAAAGGCCTGAGCATGGTTGTCAATGATCCTTGGAGATCTCTTGTTCGTATGGTTACCATGAGTGGAAGCCGACTTGGGGTAAATAACAGCCACCAAAAAAGGACATATTTTCCTCTATTCCACTTGTGGAAGATCTGTCCATTTTGGTAAGATCCACAGTTTGTGGTAGGTGGCAGCCTTGATATTTCTGTTTCTCCCCAAACCCTCCACCACCCAAGCACATCACTGACATAAAATTTTCCATGCATTGCAGTATTTGCCATGTTCCCGCTTAGAACAAACAGGTGGGACTGATCACTTCTATTCTTACTTGATAGATGGGGGAACTGATCCTGAAGTAAGGGGCTTTTCCACACCAGTAAGCTGGATGTATATCTGGGATCAGCTGAGCCTGAGATTGCTCACCTCCGGCCGCCTCTCTGCCTGGCTGCTCCGCTTGACCGCGGCCATGACATGTGGCTCCAGGAAGTAATCTTGATGGCAGATGTTGTCAGTCAGGTGGCAAATTGACCCTAGAGGTCAGCTGGAAGAAGTGGATGCCATGCTGAGATGAGGGAGACATAAGCCACAGCCAGGGTCAAGATAATAATAATAAAAAAAAGTCTGCTAAAGATACACATAGGGAAGAAGAAGAAAGTTTAGAAAAGTTGCTTTTGTCTTCCTGCATGGTAAGGGGTCAGACTTGATGGCCCTTGTGGTCTCCTCCAGCTCCACACTTCTAGGTTTATGTGATTCTAAAGCCTTGCCATCCAAGGAACATTTGATAGTGATCAATAAAAAGGCTAGAATAGCTTGCCCCAACCCAACACCCTCCAGAAGCTCCCATTGTCTTAGGCCACTTCCGGATTACACTGTTATAGTGCTATTATTCCATTTTCAACATCCTATGGAATCCTGAGGGTTGCAGTTTAGGGAGGGGTATTTAGAAATCTCAGCCAGAGAGCTCTTTGGCCTCAGTCAACTACAAACCCCAGAACTCCACAGTAAGTTGAAAGTGGAATCATAGCACTGTAACAGTGTGGTGCGGAAATGTCCCTAGTTTACTTTGGCCCAGCCCATGGAGCTGGGGACAATGGGTGTTGTAAACCAAGCGCATCTGGAGTATGTAGGGATGATGAAGCCTGGATCACAGAAAATCAGAATGCTTACAGTTTTTGTTCAAAGAGTTGAACCCAAGCAGCATGGTTGAAGGATGTGCACACACACGCCGAAGTCTTTTTGGAACCAGACAAACAAATTAGATGATTTGTAAGCTCCTCCTTTAACCCCAGACTTCTGTTCACCCAGCTCCCTGCGATAAGATATCACCGATATACTGTACACGCACATACATATATTAAGGTTCTGCAGTTCATTGGGGAAAAAAATAGGTCAAAAATCAAATGAGACTCTCAAAGAGAAATGAGTCATCTAACTTCAATGGAATATTTATGACAACTTCAATTCTTCATCAGAAGCCCGGATCCAAAGCTCCGTTGCAGAAAATAACACACGTAGCTTCTAAACTAATCATTAGGGAGCGTCAAGTCGGGAAAGACAAAAATCCTTTGATGAGGCTGGCAAGCTGTTTTGGCTGTTTTGGCAGCACTTGTAGCTAGAGGAACGGCTAAGGCTGGAGGCAAGGGCCAGGAGCGGGCCCGTGGTGGGCGCTGGGCCAGGGCCAGGGATCTGGGCAGTGGGGTGGGTCTTAGGCCATTTCTACACAAGGCTGTTATAGGCCTCAAAGGCCCCTCCCTAAACTGCAAACCCCAGGATTCCATAGGATATTGAAAGTGGAATAATACCACTATAACAGTCTCATGCGGAAATGGCCTTAATCAGATCTTTCAAAGAGCTATCCAAAGCCTTGAACCCTATTCCCCAAACAGGTGCAACAAACTGGAGAACTCCTCCCAAAGTCAGACTAGAATCCAGAGTGAATTAATTGCTTCACTGGTGGATGAAAACTGCTGCTACTTTCAGCCAAACTTCCAAGCACTGGCTGAACCTTTTCATTTTCAGTCAGAAGCCAAAAATGGTGCACAATCATGCATTGCTCCCGGACCCCACGCGCACTTACCTGGCGTGCAGAGCCTCTAGAGACACGCCGGTCGTGCTTCCTGCCCCAGCGCAGCCTGGGAAACGCCCAAGCTGCATTGCAGAAGGAAGAGGCGGGGCTCTTGTGCAAGCAGGCAGCTCATGTGGAGCCAAAGGACCCCCGGACGCGAGAGCCTCTCACCAGAGGCTGCTTGCGCGATCCCCGCACCCCAGCACTAGAAGACGGTAAAGTGCGGAAAGGGACACAGACAAGGACCTCCCCAACAGCCAAGACCCAGAGACATGAACAGGACAATACTTACTGCAGCCCAGCATAGAGAAGAAAGGGAGAGCCCAGGAGGCTCAGGGCACTTATATAGGGAAGGCTTATTAATCAGGCAAAAAACTGGGGAGAGGCTGCTGGCCAATAAATTCCAAGGATGGGCTAGGGAGAAGTTTGTTGCAGATAGCTGTCATTTCTGGTGAAAGCAACATGTTTTCCTTTTGGTCCTTGGCTTGTGTTCTTGGAAAACCTTGACCCTTGTTTTGTGAGCTGACTATGCTGCTGGATGCTCCCTTGCACTGACTCTCTGAATTTATTGCTGACCTGGGCTGCTGAAGCAGGAATAGTAATTGGCTGATAAATTTCTGTAAACCTTGACTGGGGCTGCTGCTATAGACTTTGCTTAAGGACTGGCAACTGTGACTGGCTTTCTAAATAAGACACTCTGCCTCCTCCTTGTTTCACTTATACTCTACTGTTTCCACAGAAGTGGGACTGGGATTCAAGGCAGTATACAGAAATATACTCCTACAGACATTGCTAACAGATCAGCTACAATTGCTACTGTTTTTGCCACTGGAGAGGACAGCAAAAAAAGGAGCAGGGAAGACACACATCCAGCTTAGAGCTCCCATCCCCAGATAAACTTTGGGGGAATTTCTCATCTCTTGGGGACAAATTGGCTGAAACAACCTTTCTGCTCTCTCTGTTTCTTTCTCTGCCCACAAATAGGATGGAGGCACATATGAACATATTGTATAAATGGGCAGTATTCCTGAAGGAACTGTAAGGACAAGAAGGATTGATTGCACCAGGTTTTAGTCTGAACTTTAAAGGAACGACCCAAAGTGCTGCAACTTATCTGCAAAATAAGTTCTTTGTATTGGATACCTCTTTTAAATTTCCACCTAAAACCTGCAGCAGATTGACTGTCCCACCAACATAGGAGCTACCAGCCTCTACCATCTTGACTCTTATCAATTGATTTCCTCTTTTTCAGGGTGTGGCTGAGACTGATTTGAAACGGACTACTCAGTTCATCTTTTCCTCCTTGCTTTACATCTTGAGCAAAGTGGGTTATTCATCATGCCAGAGATATGAGGAGCAGTCAGACTGGTTGAAGTCTGAAGCTGCTGAGATGACCTGAATTATTTAGGAAAGTAGGAGCGATACAGCTATGAATAAAACGGCAGAGTGAAAAGACAGAGGGAGCGAAGCAACGCAGAAGCTGGAATGTCAAGTTAAAGTTGAGGCTTTGTGGCAAGGAATTGTATTAAGCTTGGAAGAAGGATCACAATGGGAGTGGATGATCTTGATGTCCTTTCACTTGGGATGCTTGAAATTAATTTGAACAGGGAACCAAGGGTCATAACAATGGGAATTTGAAGATCTCCTTCTGACCTCATGTTCTGAACCTTCATAGATTCATTCTATTTCTGCAGGCTCTTTCCAGAAATCAGGAGTTTAGGTGAGGGGAGGTGTAAATCTTCATAAATCTCATTCTTGCAGACAAGAACAAAAACTTTTACCATTTGTTTCACTGAGAGAGATTATCTTCAAAAATTATAGTTTTCAAAAACTATTTCCACTTAAGGATTTATTCCATTCAAATAAAAATGCAAGTGAATTTTTGCATAAAAGGTAGCATTTCCTGCTAAGAAATTTGTGCATTTGCCCAGAAATGTTATCTTCTGTGCAAGAAACTTGCTTTCTCCATAGAAAATACATTTTTATGCAAATAGCAGAACATAGTGGGATTTTTCTATAAAAATCTCATACATCTCAGATTCTCCTCCACAGAGCTTCCTTAAGCAACCCCTTTCTGACCATATTTTTGAATAGTTTTTCCATCCCTAAATAATTGTGAGCCTAAATATGCTTCCCAACCTTCCTTAACAAGGTTCACTCAGAGGTTTTCAGAGATTTACTTCAAAGTAGACAGACTCATATACGGACCATTAAGATAACTAGTTACAGATAATGAATATCTTGTGGGTAATCCCTTTTTGCAATAGCTAAAGCATAACCAAAATGGAGAGTGTCCTCAAGAAATCAGAAGAAGGCTAAGACTTGGAAAAGCAGCCATGAAGGAACTAGATAAGATGCTCAAGTGTACAGATACATCATCAGACACCAAAGTAATTTGGACCATAGTATTTCTAAGTATTGGTGTGAAAACACAATGGTGAAGAGACGGAAAGGAAGAAAATCTACTCATTTGAACAGTGGGGCAAGAGGAGAACTTATGGACAGCTAAAAGTCAAATGAATGGGTCTTAGAGCAAATCAAGCCTGAACTTTCATTTTAAGTGAAGATGACTCAACTGATTCAGTTTTAGTGTCAACTGATGGTAAGAGCAATTTGATAGTGAAATACGCTGCTGCCTTGAAGTGTGGTGAAGTCTCCTTCTTTGGAGGTTTTTAAAGAGATGCCGGATGGCCATATGTCAAGTCCCTTCTGGAGGTCTCCATGGATGATGCCATTGATCTTTCCATGGAAACATAGCCAGACCCTTTTCCAATCCTCCCTTCTGCTCTCCATCAACAATGCAATGGTTGTGAGCTAGGGGTGCTATCACAGCTAAATGGTGACCCTAGGAGAGGATTGGACATTGCAGAGGGAATGCCAACATCTACAATAACAACAAATATGCATGCAAGCATAAGGTGGACTTACACTTCCTTATGGACCTGAAGCTAGCCTGGGCATCAATCAGTTGAGCAGAGGATGCCAATCGAATAAGAAAAAAATCACATCTAACAAGTGAGGAAAACACACATGTGCCTGCATGTGCATGCACACACATTGCAGGTAAACCTTCACTTTTTGATTCTTCCCCTTCACTCTGAGGACCAGAGAAGAAAATCCGGGCCCTGTAATCAGGGAACCCAACCCATGCAGAAGACATGGCAGTAATCTGTTTTACCAAGCCATGGAAATCATGGTACCCAAGTTATGTTTGTCTAGGAAGAGAAAAACTAGTATATGAGCCCTAGTGATTCAGAGATGCTTTGGACAGGAGTGGCCAATGGCAGACAATGTGAACGGTTGCACCCACCCCATGTCCTGCTTTGTGAACTTCCACATACCTTCCAACCATCCTGAACTGCCAGAACAGTCCTGGTTAATCCTCTACCCTTCTGCATTTTCAGCTGCTTTTAAAATGTCCCAGTTTCTCTTTTCACCTCCCCATTTCCTTTTTTGTCCTGTGCTTAATTCAGTCACTGCAAAACAATCCCCTTTTTCAAAACTGGAAGTAAAATAAGGTTCTTCAGAGCCCCTAAAAATGCATCCCCCTCCCCACCAATAGTGCTAAAATGCCTCCTGAGAGGCTTCTGGGAGCATGTCTGCCAATTTTAGACCAATATCTCTCCTTTTTTGCAGTGGAGGGCAGCTCCGGGCAGACATGGCAGGTCCTATGTGGTCCCAGGCTACATTTTGCCCACCCCTGGTTTTCAGATCCTAGGGGCCAATTTGCCTTTCAAAGAAAAAGTTAAATCTAAAAAACCCAAATTTTCAGCCTTGCAAATAGGTATCACTGATATAAACAGGATGTTTGATGCATTTGTAGCAAAAAATGTAGGTTAATTGGATGCATGGCAGAACACTCCAAGCTAGGGATGGGGGTGAAATTTCATTTAGTTCACAATTTAATGCAAACCTAACTAAGTCACACTTTCCAGAACTAATACACAAATTGAAAAGCAGTGATTGGTTGGTATTTCTTCTTCTCTGAATTTCACAGTAGTGCTTTCCAGATGAAACGGGTATGGATGAGGGGAAAGGGAATGTAAAAATTTGTTCTAGTTGGGCAAAACAATGTACAAAAATGTGATAAATGCTTTCAAATTATCTGATGCAACTGGGTCATGATTTCCTTCTCCATGTGCCAAGAACCAAGGCCATCTTTGTGCAATGTTATTATTGTATTGCTGTAGTTTCCTGGAAGTTGTCCACATACTCTCCAACGGTCCTACGTTGGCAAGAACAGTCTGAACAGCCCTAGTGGTTCAGGGACACTTTGGACTGGGAAGGCCTCTGTGCTCCAACTTTTTCAGCTGCTTTAAAAATGTCCCAGTTTCCCTCTCCTCCTCCCACTTTCCATCTTTGTCCTGAGCTGAATTCAGTTGCTGTAAACTGAGTCCAAAGAACAAGAGGAGTTTGCATTCAATTAGTTCAGCAGTAAGAGAGAGGAGACAAGGAGACAGGATCTTGCCCTTCCCTGTAAGCTCAGGCAAAGCAAACTGCTGAAGTCTCTCCTAGCTTTTGTGTCCTTCCTCATTAATAACTTTTGCCATCTTGACCACATTCTGGCGTAACTTGGCCACAGATGTCCCATTTTTCATAGGTGAAATGTTGGAAATGGACCACCAACCAATGGCTCACAGACCAGTGCTAGTCTGTTGTTTGACCCTCTGTGTAGGGCTAGATTAGAGTTAAATTCTACACACAGACCCACACTGAGGACCTTTCCGCACTAGACTGTTATAGTGCTATGATTCCATTTCTTACATCCTGTGGAATTCTGGGGTTTGTAGTTTATTGAGGCCAAATTGCTCTCTGGCTGAAAATCCTAAAAGCCCCTCCCTAAACTGCCAACTCCAGGATTCCATAGAAGTTTGAAAGTGGAATCATAGCACTATAACAGGGTAGTGCAGAAAGGCCCTGACTCTCTACTCAGCCTCAGCAGCTTTGCATGAAAATAAAACACCCTGTAAGAAAATACAACAACACCACAATTTGCATAATGAGGTAGGATGGCCTTAGTTGCAAGTGAGATTAAAGTCCCTCCAGGATGCAGTATCAAAGACCACAGACATGGCAGAGATGAGGGGGAAAAATTAACAACAATAAGAGGAGAGCATTTTAAATGTATTGCTTCCATTGGAATGAAACCCTGTTTCCTCCTCCAGAAAAGCTTTTAGGGATTCAGTAGAAAGCTTGGAGAGTGCAGAGCCTCCTGTGAAGGTAGAGGTTTATTGCTTATCATACAGTGTGTGAAATATAGGAGTCATTACTTTTGGCTCTGGAGTAGATTGGTGGTGCTGATAGGCATGGGGCATCTCTAACATTGTCCAAGCCACCACGGAAAACTGTAATTTTATCCTCCCTCCTGTTGTGCTCAGTGTTCAGAGCAAGTCCTTCCTGATTCTTTGGCAACAAGTAAGGCCAACTTTTCATTTTCCTTCCCACCTATCATTTTTTCTTAATGGGGCTTTTGTATAGGTTTCAGGGATAACTTTATTGACATGTGCATTAGGGAAAAAACAAAACAAAAGGCCGTTGCAAGAAATGAGTTGCTACATGGAAATTCCTTGCAAGAGCTCAATTAGTAGATTAATTAAGAGGCAACCACAATGACTAAGAAGACAGTGGCTTAGGTGCTGGGCTAGAACTCTAGGAGAGTAGGATGTGAATTCCCCATCAGTCACAGAAACACACTGCATGTCCCATATTCTCTCAGCCTCAGAGAAAGGCAATGGCAAACTTGCTCTGAACAAATCTTGCCAAGAAAACCATGAACCAGCTTAGGGTAGTACTAAAACTCCAGAAGAGCCAAGTTTAAATCCCTGGTCACCCATGCAAGTTCAGTGGGTGGCCTTGGACAAGTCACACTTTCTCAGCCCCAAAAGAAAGCAATGGCAACTTTCTCTGAAGAAATCTTACCAAGAAAACACAAGGATATGGTCATCATAAGTTGACCTGAAGACACACAACAAGAAGACATTGACTAGGGACAATTCATCATCACTGAGGGCACAAGTTAATATTTTCCCTCCTTCCTGCCTTGATGGTGGTCATCACAATTTCCCTCTGCTCCGGTTCTGTGCTTCTAACATGGGTTTGATGGACAGAAACTCAACAAGCGAGTCGGGCAGGAAAAGAGAGACCAGCTAAATATGTCCATATTTGCAATCCTACTGGGCTGATGATGGTTTTAGACAGAGGTACCACTCCAAACAGTCATTCAGCTTTTGACAAGTTCCATTGATTCCAGAGGATGGAAATGGAAACTCCAGCTCCCAGACTTCCTCACCAGCACTGTAGTCCAAAAAGTAACTTTCTCAAACTTTAATCAATCATCATTTGTCATTAATCTGCCACTTCTGCATTGGGAAGAAAGTGGCCTTTGCCATGGAGGCTGTTGTTAGTAACTTAGCAACTCACAGAAAGGACTGGACATTTTTTTTGTCCAATGCATTCAGCTGGAAATTGTGGAATCAGCATTGTGCGTATGCTGTTATTGCACATCTAGTGTTAGAGTGCATTGCACACGCTGACGTGCACAGTGTGTTGTCCTTGTGCATTTCACATCTGTTTGTATGTTCAGTTAGACTGTGTTACAATGCACACTATTGCACATCATCACATAACTCTATGAGTGTAAAGTTATGGTCTGTTTCCTTGATATGGCATCTTGGCCAAATTGGCATCCAGTTTGATGGCATGGAAATGTAACGTATGGTAAATTGACTTTCATAAAAGCTGAGCTACTTAGCTTTAATCTAGATGAGTTCTTTTTCCCCCTACCATCTTTCAAGGTCAAAACTGCCCTCTCAAGGTAGTTAAACAACATAACATCCTCATAAATAGTTAAAGGTCAAAAACAGAACATACCATAATGGCCACTTAAAACAATTCACTCCAAAATCAACAGTAAAATACCAGCAACATGCAGATTATAAAGTGGTTGCTTACAACAGCATAATTACGTAAACCCTGTAAGCAACCACAGTACACTTGAAATGAGTCAATAAATCTGGGCCAAACACACTTTCCATCTGAAAGGTTTCAACCATGCACTTGATCTAGAATGCAGCAGTGAGGACTCTGGGAGATGTTTTTTTAGAGGATCACAAGGCTCCAAAGTCTGCACTTGACTGCCAATTTGTTTCAAGGCCCCATTCAAAAAGTGTTGGTCATAACTTTTAAAGTCCTTAAAGGTTTAGGCTCAGGTTATCTCTAAAACCATTTCCTCCTATACCAATCTCCCCATACTCTGATACTGGTGAACAAGCCCCTGTCTATACCACAACTATGGCCATTTCCGCACAGCACTCTTATAGCGCGATGATTCCACTTTCAGCCTCCTATGGAATCCTGGAGTTTGCAATTTTGGGAGGGGCCAGCCAGCCCCTCCTGAAGCTGCAAACCCCAGGATTCCACAGGAGGTTGAAAGTGGAATCATCGCGCTATAAGAGTGCCGTGCGGAAATGGCCTATGATGAAGACAGAGTTGATGGAAACAAGAGAAAGAGACTTCTCACTGATGGTACCAAAACCCTGCAATATCTTGCCCAAAAAGGCTAGCAGGCCCTTTTGTTGACTGTGTTTCGCCATACAATGAAAGTGTTCCTCATTCGGGCAGATATTTGCTTCTTGCATTTTATGTATGTATGTTTTCAGTATCCCTACACACATCTGTGTGTGCATGTATGTGTGCATATATATAATATACATATAAAGAGAGAGAGACATACACACATATTGACAGAGAGAGAGGGAGAGAAATTAATATTAATTACTATAAATATTAATTAATATAGCTAAATATGTTAAATAATTGCTATACATAATTATGGTATAGTACGAAATATATTTACTACATTGCGTTATAGATATAATTGCCTTTACTATATTGTTATTTATTCATATATTGTAGTTTATTATATATTATATTGCTATATTATGATTCTTTTTTCTGGTGTTAGAAGAGAGAAAGAAAGGCATGAAAGATATTTGTTTTTTTAATTTCTATTCCACACATAATTTACAAAATTCAAACAGGTCTCCGCTCATCTTCGTTGCCTTTTTACTAAACTAAAACAAAGCAGCTCTTTTTCGAAGATCCCCAACCCCACCAGAGTCATCGGGGTCACACCCGTCCCCCTTGGCAGTTTTGTTTGCCTTTTTTTACAAAACAAACTTGTAGTGCAAAAAGTTTGAAAGCTGCAAAAATCAAAACAGGTAGATTCATCCCCAACATTATTTATACAGTTGGCCCTCCGTATTTGCTAGGGTTAGGGGGCACAAGACCCTTGCAAAAGCCACAGATATCAAAATGTGTGCATGTTTGTGGGAAGGGGGCTGAGATGAAGGCCATTTCCGCACTAGCCTGTTATAGTGCTATGATTCCACTTTCAACATCCTATGGAACCCTGGGGTTTGAAGTTTCAGGAGGGGCGAGGATTCCATAGGATGTTGCAAGTGGAATCATAGTGCTATAACAGGCTAGTGAGGAAATGGCCATAGTGTGCAGAACCATTCATTCCCCAACCTATACGTGTGCATTTGGCTTTTTGTGGCCTAAATGTAGAATTTTGCATTTGTCTCCCTGGAATTTCATCATCATTGCATCATCATCGTCACCATCACCACCGATGTTTATTTATGCTCTACTTTTCCATATGTGCTTCACATTCGTTATCTCAGAAACCACGTCATTCATGCAACAGCCTGTTTGCTGACTTTGTAAAGTATCCCTGGAAGCTCCTACAGGGATGCTGAGAGTTTGGGGGAACAGTCATCTAATCAAATAAACTGTTTTGCTTTGTTTTCTTTTGCTCTGGCATGCATTTGTGTAATGCCATGCCCCTGCACGATGATGATTCTAAGGACAAGCAATAGCTTATCTCGAAAGAAAGAAAGAAAGAAAGAAAGAAAGAAAGAAAGAAAGAAAGAAAGAAGAGGAAGGGAAGGCAAGGCAAGGCAAGGGAAGACAAGGCAAGGGAAGGCAAGGCAAGGGAAGGAAAGAACGAAAGAAAGAAAGAATGAAAGAAAGAAAGGAAGGAAGGAAGGAAGGAAGGAAGGAAGGAAGGAAGGAAGGAAGGAAGGGAAGGCAAGGGAAAGAAAGAAGGAAAGGAAGGAAGGAAGGAAGGAAGGAAGGAAGGAAGGAAGGAAGGAAGGAAGGGAAGGAAAAGGAAGGAAGGAAGGAAGGAAGGAAGGAAGGAAGGAAGGAAGGAAGGGAAGGAAGGGAAGGCAAGGGAAAGAAAGAAAGAAAGAAAGAAAGAAAGAAAGAAAGAAAGAAAGAAAGAGGAAGGCAAGGCAAGGCAAGGGAAGACAAGGCAAGGGAAGGCAAGGCAAGGGAAGGAAAGAACGAAAGAAAGAAAGAAAGAACGAAAGAAAGAAAGGAAGGAAGGAAGGAAGGAAGGAAGGAAGGAAGGAAGGAAGGAAGGAAGGAAGGGAAGGCAAGGGAAAGAAAGAAGGAAAGAAAGGAAGGAAGGAAGGAAGGAAGGAAGGAAGGAAGGAAGGAAGGAAGGAAGGAAGGAAGGGAAGGCAAGGGAAAGAAAGAAGGGAAGGAAGGAAGGAAGGAAGGAAGGAAGGAAGGAAGGAAGGAAGGAAGGTAAGGCAAGGGAAAGAAAGAAAGAAAGAAAGAAAGAAAGAAAGAAAGAAAGAAAGAAAGAAAGAGGAAGGGAAGGCAAGGCAAGGCAAGGGAAGACAAGGCAAGGGAAGGCAAGGCAAGGGAAGGAAAGAACGAAAGAAAGAAAGAATGAAAGAAAGAAAGGAAGGAAGGAAGGAAGGAAGGAAGGAAGGAAGGAAGGAAGGAAGGGAAGGCAAGGGAAAGAAAGAAGGAAAGAAAGGAAGGAAGGAAGGAAGGAAGGAAGGGAAGGCAAGGGAAAGAAGGAAGGAAGGAAGGAAGGAAGGAAGGAAGGAAGGAAGGAAGGAAGGAAGGGAAGGCAAGGGAAAGAAAGAAAGAAAGAAAGAAAGAAAGAAAGAAAGAAAGAAAGAAAGAAAGAAAGAGGAAGGCAAGGCAAGGCAAGGGAAGACAAGGCAAGGCAAGGCAAGGCAAGGGAAGGAAAGAACGAAAGAAAGAAAGAAAGAACGAAAGAAAGAAAGGAAGGAAGGAAGGAAGGAAGGAAGGAAGGAAGGAAGGAAGGAAGGAAGGAAGGAAGGGAAGGCAAGGGAAAGAAGAAGGAAAGAAAGGAAGGAAGGAAGGAAGGAAGGAAGGAAGGAAGGAAGGAAGGAAGGAAGGAAGGGAAGGCAAGGGAAAGAAGGAAGGAAGGAAGGAAGGAAGAAGGAAGGAAGGAAGGAAGGAAGGAAGGAAGGAAGGAAGGAAGAAGGCAAGGGAAAGAAAGAAAGAAAGAAAGAAAGAAAGAAAGAAAGAAAGAAAGAAGGAAAGAGGAAGGCAAGGCAAGGCAAGGCAAGGGAAGACAAGGCAAGGGAAGGCAAGGCAAGGGAAGGAAAGAGAAAGAAAGAAAGAAAAAACAAGGAAGGAAGGAAGGAAGGAAGGAAGGAAGGAAGGAAGGAAGGAAGGAAGGAAGGAAGGGAAGGCAAGGGAAAGAAAGAAGGAAAGAAAGGAAGGAAGGAAGGAAGGAAGGAAGGAAGGAAGGAAGGAAGGAAGGAAGGAAGGAAGGAAGGAAGGAAGGCAAGGGAAAGAAAGAAAGAAAGAAAGAAAGAAAGAAAGAAAGAAAGAAAGAAAGAAAGAAAGATTTTGTGTGTTTGAGGATGGAAACCAGAGAAATGTATATTCTATTCTATTTCCAGGGGGGAAATAGTAAATTGAAAACACACACCACATGAAAGTACTGAATTTCTCTAAATGGCCTTGAAGTGCGCAGAAAGAGAGCAAGGGCTTGTTTTGTTGCCTCTCAAAGGAAGCCACCCGAAAACGGTGTAGCTTTCTGAATAATTCAATGCCCTAAAAATACTGCTGTCTGCCCATTTGGCTCAGGGTTAGCAGCACACAGATGACATGCCAGCTGTAGTAAGAAAGGGACTCATTATGCTCTTTAAAACGTGGACCAAAGATGCAAATAATACAGACCATAAGTAATAAAAACTCCTTTCCTGATAAAGACCCCCTAATTTCCCCCTAATGTAGAGACCGGGCTTTTTCTGTTAATCCCAATAGATTTCCTTGCCTGGTAACTTGAGTTGGCACAAGATTTGTACCAGCTGGCATCTTCCATTGCATGGATGAGTAGCAGGCTAGTCAGAGGGTATAGAATTAAGTTATGGGGCAGCAGTACCCAGAAGGTTCATATGTGGCAGTAATTTGGCATAAGATCAGTGCTGCCTAAAGTGCCAGGTAGCTGGAAATGGCCATTTTTATTTCCCACTAGCTAGTCCCTTCCTATGGCAGCCAACATGGCAAAATGGTTTGAGTGTTTGGCTTGGACTCTGGAAGACACGGTTCAGATCCCCAGTCATGGTAACCTACTGGGTGATGCCCTTTCAGCCTCAGAGGAAGGCAGTGGCAAACTTTGGTCATTTCTGCACTACACTGTTATAGTACTATTATTCCACTTTCAACCTCCTGTGGAATCCTTGGGCTTGCAGTTTAGGGAGGGCCATTTAGAACACTCAGCCAGAGAGCTCTTTGGCTTCAGGAAACTACAAACTCCAGAATTCCATAGGAGGTTGAAGGTGGAATAATAGCACTATAACAGTGTAGTGTGGAAATGGCCTTCCTCTGAAGAAAGAAAATACAGCAATAGGTTTGCCTTAAGGCTGCCAATCAGACACGACTTGAAGGCATACAACAAAAAAGCACCTTCCTGTCACTCTCTGTCACCCAACGTCTGCCACCTAAGGCAATTGCTTCACAACACGCACATAATTTCACAAAAGACTGGTTAGGCTGATGGTTTTCTTTGGTTCACTGGCCGACCAAAACACTGAAGTTGGGCTTAGTGGAGAGGTTAGCAATGTCCGCCTCGTATATGTCCCTCAAAGGAAGCCAGTGTAATAGAGCGTTTGAGTTTTGGACTAGCGACCCAGAAGATGACCACTCAAATCCCCACACAGCCACAGGAATCTACTGGATGACCTTGGGCAGCTCATATTCTCTCAGACTCAGAGGGAAGAAAGGGCAAACTTCCACAAAATTAATATTTTTAGGGGTATAGTGACTTGCAGAGGATTCCAGGAGAGCAGGGTTCAAATCCCTGCTGACCTGTGGAAACCCACTTGGTGACCTGGGGCAAACCACGTGCTTTCAGCCACATAGGAAGGCCATGGTGGCAACCTCATCTGCTCTTAGGCTAGGGTTGCCAGAGGTCATAATCCACCTGAAGGCATATAAAGACACCAGCAAAGACCTCCCAGCCAAAGGCCAAAGGATCTTTGGATTGCTTTCATGAGAGCTTATCATGCTACTTCATTTCCATATCCATTGGGAACTGATGTCTTAGGATCATAGGAATAATAAATATAGGCCTGAATTCTGTTGCTGGTCTTAACTAGGTTAGATCCATTGGATCAAGGGGATTTAGCTAAAGCCATTTCCGCACTAGACTGTTATAGTGCTATGATTCCACTTTCAACATCCTATGGAATCCTGGGAATCCAGCCAGCCCCTCCCGAAACTGCAAACCCCAGGATTCCATAGGATGTTGAAAGTGGAATCATAGCGCTATAACAGTGCAGAAATGGCCTAAGTGTTGACTCACCATTCAATAACTGACTGAATGGGCCTACTCAAGACTAGACCATCATGTGGGGAAATGTGGGGTCGGTAGTATGCAACATGTCCCATTTTACTCCTAAGAATACCCTGTCATGCTAAGCATTGGCACACACAGTGTTAGGATCGCTCCTGGGGGTTGGGAGGTTCTTGGCTTTGGAGACTCCTCTGACTCGTTCATATTCTATCAAAACATCTAATGATAAAAGAACATGGCAAGCTTATAAATCACAGCAACTTGTGTCTTGATGCATTAATGCTTAATGACCCTGCTGGCATGCCACTGGTAAAAGAAACCATTTGCAAATCTATCGCTGCTGACATTTCTAAATTGAGTTCCACTGGGTTTTAAAACCACACAGAGCTGAGCTTTAAAGGCATGCTATCTAACCAACCGTTATTGAGACTTTTATTCAGATTATTTTTGTGTGAGATATCTGTATTTGCCCAAAATGTATAAAGTAACACAAATTGTGTAAAAGCTATACAATTTGCACAAATAAATGGATCTCTGCACATTAAACAGGCACAATCCTGTTGATTTATTCCTGTTTCGAGTAGACCCATTGAATCAACTACTGAATGGTGGGTCAATATGTAGGTAAATGAAAATAATTTGATGGGTCTACTCCACTTGGGAAATATAATGTATTGTTCGCCTGTAAGTTTTTTTTCTGCACAAAATCCAATATATTTTTGAAGGAAACAGTATATTTTGCACAAAGTATACAACTTTGTATCCCAAAATGCATATTCTGCACAGGGAAAGCTCATGTATTTTTTTGCACAAAGAAATTTCCTTTCCTGCCCCCCCCCAACGTGTGAAGAATCTCACAGCTTGATGCCTTCCGCTTGGTAAGCTGTCTGAAATGTTAAGAAAGGACAAGTTCCTGCATGAGAAGATGGGATGTAAAGTTTTGCCCAGGTGAAACCCTGCTCTATCTTCCCTCTGCAGGGCTCAGCTTCTCCTTGGGGGATGCCAGCCAATGTGGCCATGTAGTGACTGAGGATGATTGGAAAGTATTTAAGCCATGTTGTGCAGCCAAACACACAACCACAAGGGTCTTTTGGGATCGCCTCTGAGCTTCTTTGGGAGTCCTAGAGGACAATGTCATTGCTGTGAATCCAACTATGCCCCTAGAACAGCAAGGGAACTGTCTGAGATCTCTCAGGGGACCTTGGAGATGCCCTTGCAACCATAGATAGATAGATAGATAGATAGATAGATAGATAGATAGATAGATAGATATATCGTCCATCCCCGCTGCTTTGTTTTGCACAACAGGAAGCAAACAAGAAGTCACTTTGTATTCAATTCCTGTTCTGAATGGCAGAGGGGCCACAAAATGGCAAAATCTTGGAGGGCACTTGGAGGCAAAGAATGACTCCTGGGGGTCTTGGGACCGGGGTCTGTGGGCCACACATTACCCATTCCAGCCATTGTTGTATCGGCAGCAATGACATCATTCTCCAGGACCTCCAGACAACCCTGGGTGCCCCTGGACAAATCTTTTGTTGTTGTCTGTCTGTTTGGACACACCTAGAAGCTTGTTGGTCAACCCTGTCCATCCTATATGGTTGAAGGTGGCTGGGTGGTCACAGGAGGAAGGTGAGACCTACAGTACTGGGCCTCTTTTGGGGACACTAGCAGGACTAGAGTGTTTGGGGAGAGGTTTGGCACACATGCAGCTCAGCTGGCGTGGCCCCATCTGTTTGCACTGAATAATCATCCTGCCCAGATAAAACTGGCAGCAAATGCTCTACAGTTTATGGAAACAATGCCGATCTCACACTGCATAAGAGACATTCAGTCCAACCCAGAGACTCCGCTCTGTTCCTGAATCCAGGCTAAACTTCAGCACATCGCCCCCAGTTGATTTTGGTTCCACAGCTTCCGACGAGTATGCTGACTCTCAATATTTGGACTGTTCATTTTCCCAAGTGAACTACACAATATATGGGAGGGAAGAGGAGAAACAGAGCAGGTTTCAACAGAGCCAATTCCTTTCCAGCTGGCCTTGATTCCGTGTGGCTGTTTGAGGTGGTGGAAGGACCCGCATGGGAAGAAGGTGCATCTGGATGGATCATAGTATGGTATTATATTCCTCCCTCCATAACAACCATAAAAAGATACATGCCAATGTCAGAGAATATCAGCCACACCCTTTTTCCATTTAGGAAACATTTAGGAAGTATTCTTCACATTCTTATGTATACATTCCAAACTCTATTGTTGGTATGTTGAAACCAGGTATGTATCATTTTTCAGGTTGCTTACTATGCTCAAAGAGAGACTTTTTGAGGTTACAAATTAAAGTACGGAGCATATTGGTTAGAGATGGGCAGATCTGTCATGTCTCCTTCTGTAGCTTTCCTCTTCTCCCATCTCCTTTCTTCCAAGGAGAAAATGCACGCTGAGAAGGGGACACAAAAGCACACAAAATTTGCCTCTGACCTGGCTCCCTGGCCCTCCCCTTGCCATAAATGATACCCAGTAACCAAATTATGGGAACATAATTTGATCGCTTGAAATATCAATCCAATTTGATCAGGCACAAAGTGAGCAGAAGTGGTAGCAGTTTGTCTGAGTCAGTTTGCCACTGAAGAGGGTTTGTCAGTCTGCAAAGAGCATGAGGGAGAGACATAGCACCATGTTTTTGCATGCCTGGCTGGAGAGGAGAGTGTCACCACGAAGCTGGGACACCGTGAGAGAAAGAAAAGCAATAGCTGTTTGTCAGCTTTTATGGTGGCTGCTGCCGTTGACGGTTTTGTTCCTCACATTTCATTGTCGTTTCCTCTCATTTGGAACAAATAAAGCTGTCTAGGTATAAAAGGCAGAAGGAGTGGTGGGAAAGAAAGGGCAAATAAATTTGGAAGAGGGGATGCAACTAAACTGTGCAAAGCTCAGCTTTTGGCATGTCGTTGGACTAGTTTGATATTTGCCATCAAGCCTAACTTATAGCGATCCTATGAATAAGAGATTTGAAGAGCCTCGATCATCAACTTGTCTTCTGTGCTCTTGCAAAATCAGGGCAGCCATGGCTTTCCTGAATGAATTAAATCACCTATAGTGTGGCCTTCCACTTTATCAATGATTTTCCCCTAATAAGTCATGTCATCTCATGATATATCCAAAGTATGACAGCCTCAGTTTAGTCCTCTTGGCTTCTAGAGAGAGTTCAGGCTTGATCTGCTCTCAGAACAATTTACTTGACTTTTTGGCACTCCAGGGTATCTGCTAAATTCTTTTCCAACCCCACATTTCAAATGAGTTGATTTTCAGGGCTGTCCGGCAGTGGAATCTGCTGCCTCGGAGTGTCGTGGAGTCTCCTTCCTTGGAGGTTTTTAAGCAGAGGCTGGATGGCCATCTGTCCAAGGGAGTGCTTTGAGGGTGTTCCTGCATGGCAGGGGGTTGGACTGGATGGCCCCTGGGGTCTCTTCCAACTCTATATTTCTATGATTCTATGATTCTTCCTTTCTGTTTTCTTCCTTGTCTGGCATTCACAAACATACCTAGAAATCAGAAATACTATGGCATGCATGATCTTGACTTCAGTATTCAATGACATATCTTAACCCTTGGGGATCTTATCTAGTTTTTTCATAGCTCTCCTTCCAAGTTGCAGTCTTCATTTTGATTAATTACTCTTCTATGATATACAGAATCTTTACGTTCAATGTCTTCACTACACACTTTAAGGTTTTAAAGAGACCCAGCCTAGTATAGTGGCTTGAGCATTGGACTACAAGTCTGGAGACTAAGGTCTGAGTCCTTGCTTGGCCATGGAAACCCACTGGGTGACAAGTCACACCCTCTCAGCCTTTGGAAGAGCCCCGGTACAGAGTTAAGAAATCTCTAAAAACGGCCCTCAAATGAAGGGCATGATTGGGTTCCGTGAGGACAACCAGCAAAGGGTAAAGCGTTGTATTGTGAGAAGTCACATTTCTTTGGACTTCTTTTTTCTTCTTAGACCCACCACTTTTCCTTTCTTTCATTAGTCTGGAAGAGTCCTCCGAGAATCCTAAATGTCTGGGCCCGTCTGCCTCTGAGGTGAGAGACAGGCGAGTGGCACTCTGCTTTCTGAGAAGGAGTGTGTGCGCAGAGTGTTTCTGAGAAAACCGAGACCATGTGTATTAATCCCAGGTTGTTGTCACTGAATGCAAATCAAACACTGAGCTTTCTTCACTGCTTCACAGGCGAGACGACAGAATTAGAACACCGGGAAGGAGCAACTTTCTATGCCACCTCAGGAAATAATCCCCATTAGGAAAACAAGAACTTACAAATCTTGCTTTCTGAAAACATTCAGGATCCTTTGGCCCAGCCTGACTTTCAAGCAGGGGTGGACAAAATGGGGTCCATGGCCCACACGCAACCCAGAGGGCCCCGTCCTGTGGCCCCCAAAGCTTGCTTGCAGGCTGTCATTAAATGGATGATTTCTTTCCACCAAGAAGGGGCTCTGGTTTAGCAACCCATAGCCCATCAGTGCCACAAACCTCCCCAACCTCCCCATTATGATGTCTCTTCCAGATGCTCAGGAGTGTTGGTGCGGCTCCTGCAGGGTGTTTGGCAATAAAAATGTCCTCTGTCCCCTCTACAATTGCCTTACTGTTGTTGTTGCTGTATGCCTTCAAGTCATTTCCAACTTATGGTGACCCAAAGATGCCCTATCCTGGGGTTTTCTGGAGCTGAGAGTGTGTGACATACCCAAGATCATGCAATGGGTTTCCATGGCTGAGTGCAGAACTGAATTCTTGTCTCCAAGGTTGTAGGTCAACACTCAAACCATGCTGGCTCTCCTGCAATCACCCACCCCTGTTTAAAACTATACGTATGGCATTTGTATCCCTGTGGAACCCATTAGCAGAGAAGTCTTAAAATTCCTCTCCAAATTACACATCCTGGGCCATTTCTGCGCAACCCTGCTATAGTGCTATTATTCCCCTTTGAACCTTCTGTGGAATTCTGGGGTTTGTAGTTACTAAGGTCAAAGAGCTCTCTGGCTGAAGATTCTTAATGCTCCTCCCTAAACTGCAAACCCCAGGATTCCATAGGATGCTGAAAGTGGAATAATAGCACTATAGCAGTCTAGTGCAGAAATGGGCAGGATTCCATAGAATGGACCTACAGCTGTTAAAAGTGGTACGACACTGTTACAGTTCTATAGTGTGGATATCTCACTTCTCAGTTCTGCACCCCAAGATCCTATAAATGGAAATTATGGGGACTCAGATCTTGCAGTGTCAGTCTTGCAGCATCAATAATTAGGGGACTGGGGCCTTTGCAGTGTCAAACCCCAGCTGATACCGAGGACCCACTGTAGACCAGAACAAATGCTCTTTATTCTGTCTCCCTAACTCAGTGAGAAAAAAATTAAAATACTTTCATTTCACCTTGATCTGGGAACAGCCTCTTTATTAAAATTCCTCTCTGACTCCTCAAACAGGAAAATATTTTCTGTGTGCATGCTTGATTGACAAGCTGTGAACAACTGTGGCTGGTGGCTAATGCGTAACACTTAATGACACCACCAGAGGTGATCTCAAAGTCTCATGTTTTGGCTTAGAAACCTCAGAGACCAGGACAATTTTGGAATAGTGACCCTATTTTGGAGGGTACGACTTACTCACACATGTTTTTTTTCTGGTTTCTTCCTACGGGTAGCAAGGACAGGCCATGGGGGCAAAGGCTTCCATGCACAATAGCTATGAGGCTAATATTTTTTTTAAGTCAAATTTCCTTGAATTCACCCCCTTCCCATAAAAATGCTATCATCTAACCAAGGAATCCAGCTTGGGGCCTTTATTCTTGGTTACCTAGCAACCTTGTTTGCTTCTTGCTTACTTTTCCGATCCCAACCTCACCAACTCATTGTCATTTTTAAGAACCACATGTGCAACGTGTGTTTATGTATTGCAAAAGCCCCAGCCTTTTGAACTTTACCAAAACATACAAATGCATCAAATTGCCACTCAGGAGCCAAGCTTCCTGTTAAGTCTGTTTTTTTAAAGGGATCAAAGAGCTCCTTCTGGATTACATATATCAGTGACTCTCAGAGTCTTTCAAAGGACAAATGTTCCCCTCTTTTATGTAGCAGAAACAGATTGATTCTGGTTCTTTTGCAATTTGTGGCATGAGGCTTCCAAAAGTATTTATTCAATTTCATAGGAAGGGAGGAAGGAAGGAAGGAAGGAAGAAAGGGAAAGGGAAAGGGAAAGGGAAAGGGAAAGGGAAAGGAAGGAAGGAAGGAAGGAATCTATGTACCTGTCTGTTACTCCAGCATCCCCCCAACATTTCATATGTGGCCATGCAACATCGGAGTGCAGTCAAGATTGCAAAAGGGAGAACATGCAAGTTAGAATTGACTGCAGCAGTTTGCTTTTGCTTGAGCCAACTGGGAAGAGCAAGATTCTGCCCTCTCCTCTCCCTACTGTCGAGTTAAATGAGTACAAACTGGTTTTGCACTTTAAGTTCAGACTGCAGCAAATGATGTAAAGGGGAAATGGGAAGAGGAGCGAGGAAACTGAGACTTTTTAAAAACAGCTGAAAAAGTGGGACAAGAGAGGATTCACAAAGACTGTCCCTGCCAAATCGGCATAGTTGAAGGGTATGTCAATTTACCTCTTTCCGGGTTCTGGGGGCCAACTATAACTGAATATTGCAAATACAATTGCGCTTATTGGGCCAACTGAAAATGCACAAAATATATCATGAAGCTCCACTGGCTTCTTCATGAGGCAAAGGTTAACACGATCATAACAGGAGGAGAAGAAAACATGATGATCTAGGCAATGTTCTCTGCCTAACAAATTCAGTGTTCAATGCTCTCTGCCCAAGAAAGGGTTGGGTAGCCTCACCGAGGACAAAAATAGATTGGATCTCAAGGGACGTTACTTTTCCTGTTGCTAATGGACTTGAAATTTTATTGTCAAGATTTTACAGCTCTTTGCATCCCAATGGCCACATGGCCAAAGAGGTGATTGGCTTCTGCTTGCATGGATATCCCTCCAGACCATCTTATCTGATAACAACAAAAGCAACATTTGGACAAAATATAGACCTGTCACTCTTAACATCATCGCTTTGCCTCTCCTTTGCCATTTTTAACATCTTTGCCCGATGAAGAAGCCAGTGAAGCTTTGAAAGCTTGCATGATTAGTTTGTGCATTTTTTGACTGGCCCAACAAAAGCATTGCTGTTTTGTGGACTTTGGATTTTGCTGTATTTACCCTTGGTTGCAGTTGCACTTTAAGGCCATTTCTGCGCTGTACTGTTATAGGCCATTTCCGCACGAGACTGTTATAGCGCGATGATTCCACTTTCAACATCGTATGGAATCCTGGGCTTTGCAGTTTGCTGATGCCAAAGAGCTTTCCAGCTAAGAATTCTAAATGTCCCCCCCTGTATATGCTTCCCCTTCCCCTCATATGTTTGCACTCTCACATGCATGCGAAATGGGAGAAATATTCGCAGAGCTTGGAAGTCTCTCAACATTGCTTAATGTGCATATAAATGTGCCCCCATGTGGAGAAAAAAGGCATAACAATAATTTTTAATCTTTATCCCTTCTTGAGAGCTGACGTCTGTGGTTTTGCAGGGCTTCTACCACTTCCCCACCACCATAAAAATTAGTATTATGGTCTTGCATCTATATTTGCCCTGATTTAGTACACACCCAATGAAAACAATGCAACACATTAATCGTAACTAATTTGTATATCTTGCAATATTTTATTAACAGAAGTTGAACAAAACAAACAGATTAATAATTTAACACATTTAGTGCAAATGTTTCACTCTCCACTCACACATGTCTCTTAAAATTACCGACTCAGGCCATTTCCGCACTACACTGTTATAGTGGTATTGTTCCACTTTCAACCTCCTATGGAATCCTGGGGTTTGCAGTTTAGGGAGGGGCCTTTAGGTTTCTCAGCCAGGGAACTCTTGTGAACTACAAACCCCAGAATTCCAAAGGAGGTTGAAAGAGGAATAATAGCACTATAACAGCATAGTGTGGAAATGGCCTCAGACTCTCAAATCACACTCAATAATCCCTAAATCTGACTTATTAACTCTCTTAACCCTAATCCTCACTCATGTAACTCTCTCAACATTGCATTCACTCAGGTCCTTCCACCAGCTCCTTACCTGATTACCTCTATTGTATGATACATACAATGTCAATTTACCTTAATACATAAAAAAAAAAAATACAAAATGTCCGTGACATCAAAGTACTCCAGAACTCCACAAGATGGAATTGGAAATTACAAGAACCAGACCTTGAATCAGAAAGGAGGAAAAAACGTTGCTAGCATGATGTCAAGGAGCAATGACCTTGCCTACAATAACCCGCTCTCTTTCTTTATTATTTATTTTTCTCCATTTCTTACATAGACCATCTCCCCTATTGCTTTTAGATACTTCTCTTCAGTCCTGGAGCCCTTTTGCATGACATTTTGCTTCATTCCCCACATTTTTAGCATTGCAGGAACTTAAAACTTCAGTTGAGCATCTAGAAATGCAAGCTAGGCATCCAAAGGATGGCAGAGGGGACAGGACAAGCAACCAAGGGAACAGGAACATAGCAAAGAGAAGAAATCTCAATGTGGATGCTTTGCAATGTCTTGCTCTCTGCAATTCTAGGGCCATTTCTGCACTAGTCTGTTATAGCGCTATTATTCCAGTTGCAACATCCTATGGAATCCTGGGGTTTGCAGTTTCAGGAGGGGCCGAAACTGCAAACCCCAGGATTCCATAGGATGTTGCAAGTGGAATAATAGTGCTATAACAGACTAGTGCAGAAATGGCCCTGGATTTGGGGGAATGAAGGGGCAGAATTCTCATGGAGGGGGCAATGCTCTCATCCCCCACCCCTTGCAGCTATCCCAAAATGTGCCGCCATATTCCCTTACCCTGTTCTACATCCCATCCATTTCTGGAACATTCCCTGAATCATTTATACTGTATAAGAGTTCCTCAAGGAAAACCCGATGAAATTTCTCATGGGTTATGGAGCTTTGCACTCTTTTTAACAGTAATGGATAACTTTTAACACCTTGATGGATTTATTAAACAAACTGAGCATGAAGATCTGAGAGAAAATTACTGGGAGGAGGAACAATTAACACTTAAACAAAGAAAAAGAAAGACATAAAAGGCTCCATTAAAGTTATATGCCTTTGTTTAAGGATGCATGTTTTGGAAAGGTTGAAGGAGAGATTAGTTGAATCAGATTGCTCAGCATCCAAGTTTTTGCAGCATTTTCCATTGAGTAAAAGTGATGGTACAGCTTTCTGTGGGCAACCCTGGTGTGTGTGTGTGACATAGCTAGCAGATGCTTCTAGGAAGTATATTAGATTTAGAACCATAAAGTCATAGATTTATAGAACTGGGAGGGGCCTCATGGGCTGTCGAGTCCAACCACCTGCCATGCAGGAATACGCCATCAAAGCATTCCCAACAAATGGGCATCCAACCTCTATTTAAAAACCTCCAAAGGAGACTCCACCACATTCCAAGGCAGCAACGTATTCCACTATTGAACTGTTCCTGCATTCAGGAAATTCTTCCTAACGTTTAGATGGAATCTCTTTTCCTGTAGTTTGAAGCCATTGCTCCATATCCTAGTCTCTGGAACAGCAGAAAACAGTCTTGCTCCATCCTCTAGATGACATCCCTTCAAATATTGAAACATATTTAAACATTTAAACCACCATCTTGAGCTGGTTTTGGCTTAACTTTCTGAAATTAGAGCTATTATCCTCTCCGACTCTCTTTGAAAGGTGTTTCAGTGTATTTTATAAGCGAGAAGTTGATGATCGTGATGTGTGGAGCACTTTGGAACTGAATGTAAAACGTCAAGCACTGACAGCACTAATGTTGTGCCTTCCGCTCTTCTTCTGTGGGTGACATTCCAGGTGTGGGTTGCACTCAAGTGAAACACGGAATTTCGCTTGGTTTAAAGATCATGTTCTGCTTTCTGGTAAACTGTGTTAACACAGTGATGTTTCTTCTACTTGGCTTCTGGAAAAATGCAAATATTCAATGTGGCTTGTTTGTTTTTTGAAAGATAGAAGTTGATCTTATCTTTACCTTTAGGTTGAGCAAATGCCCTCAGTTTATTGCAACAGCTGAAGAAAATCCAGCCTTTTGCATCCTTCTCCTGTGCAAAAATGAGCGATGGATCTTGTTGCCTAGGACATTATGTTAAAAACACAATACAGGTACACCCCAGATAACTTCTTTAAAACTCCCTAGGTGCTACTTCTTTAAAAGAAAATTTGGTACCAAAGGCACAAATAACGTGGAAAGAAGAGGAATGGTGTTATGTCTTGGATAACTTGCATTCCACAATTTGACTCAGAGTTAGACAGCTCTCTGAATTCTCCTGGAATAACACTGAACTGTGGGATCATGGGAGCTGTAGTCCAAAAATGGGTCACAGAATTACCCCGAGAATCCCACCGAGCTGAGGGATTGTCGGGGTAATCCAAAAATAGCCCTTGAAATTTCCCCGGAATATCACTGAACTGTAGAATTCTGGGAGCTGTAGTCCATAAATAGCTCCCCAAATTCCCCCAGAATTATACTGATCTGTGGGATTCCAGTTTTTTTAGGTCTGAAACAGCTCCCACAATCACCCTAAACTGTGGAGTTTTGGGAGTTGTAGTCCATGAAGTTATTTTCAGAGCTCTGTCCATTGGCAGTGGCTCTTTGGGCTTTCCCACAGGGATCTTCCCACAACCTTCCCTAGATAGGCAGAGACTGAGACTATTTCTGCACTGGATTGTTATAGCGTGATGATTCCACCTGCAACATCCTCTGGAATCCTGGGGTTTGCAGTTTCGGGAGGGGCCATCCGGCCCCTCCCGAAACTGCAAACCCCAGGATTCCAGAGGATGTTGCAAGTGGAATCACTGCGCTATAACAGTCCAGTGCGGAAAATCTGGGACCTTCTCCCTACAAAGCCCAGGGGTCTCTCATGAATGCTGAGAGCTGTGACCCCCTTCTACAAAGGCCCCTGGACCCCAGTCTAAATGGTAATCAATAGGTTTCCGAAGCAGAAAAGCACACAACGTGTCCCTAGCTGGTGACAATGACCTCCATTGCCTGAAAAGGACACAGCCGTGGTATTCTGCCTAACCAGATGGTAGCCAAGCAACCTCACTATGAAGGATCAAGCAGGAATCAATAGACTGAAACAGCCTTGGATTTCCCACAGACAAAATGGCTTAGGGCCAGATCTTTCCCTTGAGAAGATAGTGTACCTCCAGCTCTCTCCATTTGGCAGAGATAGTCCTCTGTTGTCCCACTTTTTCCACTGCTTTTAAGATGGCCTGGATTATGTCTCCCCCTTGTCCTCAGCTTACTTCAGTGGCTGCAAACAGAGTTCAAAGTGCAGAAGTACAGCCGGACCTCCACATTTGTGGGTCTCAGTTTCAGGGATTTGATCATTTGCAAGTTTCTCCAAGCCCTGCCTCCCCACCACCTCAGGGGCTTCTTTTCTGACGGAACCTTCCCTCTTGGTGGCTCTGATCAGGCTACACAGTCCTTTAAAAACCTACGCTCTGGTCCTCCTCCTTCTCTTCCATCATCCGCTGCTTGGCCAGTTAAGGACAGATCATGGCCTGATATCTCAGCACCACAAACCCTCTCCTGATGTCCCAAGGAAAGAGATGGGTATGTGAGAGGAAGTGTAGGGGCACCATGCTAAATCACCTCCTTTCCCTCTCCTTTCCCTGACCTTAGCGATTCCGCACAAGACTGTTATAGTGCTATTATTTCACTTTCGACCTCCTATGGAATCCTGGGGTTTGCAGTTTAGGGAGGGGCCTTGAGAATTCTCAGCCAGAGAGCTCTTCAGCCTCAGGAATAGCATCTGAATGGCCTAATTCACCCTTCCCCAACTTCTTGCACTCCTAATATTTTAGACTACAGCTCCCACCAGCATGGTTGGGATGATGGGAGTTGTAGTCCAAAAGATCTGGAAAGCACGACTAAGCTGAAGGAGGTTGGCCTAAGTAAATAAATGAACTGACAGCAATTTCCTAGAGAACCTTCAGACATAATCCAAAATCCACAGGCAGCAATACCTTTACTGGGCCAACTGCAAAGAACAAAATGTTCAACCATAATGTTCCCCCCCGCCCCCAGAAAATCCACATTGTTGTGGACAAGGCATGTAAATCTCTTTGGTTATTTTTATTGGGCACAAATAGCCCTATTGGGGTGATAAATCATGAATTCAGGCAGCATCTTCCACTGGTTGTCCAGGTGTTGATGACCAGAGTTTGGATGCTCGCACCTCCTTTCTCAGCCAGTGAAGAAATCCCCATTGGGCACCCAACATCTGCTTCTGCTCCGATATTAAAGCTACAGAGCTGTCACATAAACAGCAGGGGAAGTTTGGGGAGCTGTCACATGGCAGCAACAATCACATTTGTCTCCAGACTGCCAGAAAAAAAGAAAAAGAACTGGAGGGGCAGGCTTTCAGTCAGCCGAAGGAAGAAGGCCAAATCTAATACATGCAGCAGCAGGCATGATTTTTATAGAGCTGGAAATGACCCCAAGGGTCATCTAGTCCAACGCCCTGCTATAGTGCAGGAATCCATAGCTAAAGAAAGAAATAGCCATCTGTCATATGTGAGCACCAGTAGGTGTAATAGTATGGATGCATTAGATTCAATAGGTCATTTAAGCACTAATATGCATACATTTCTGATTTCTGATTGCTACCTGCAATGATGTCCCCAGTTGTAACATTTAAAGTATCACGAGGCTCCAAATAGGCAATTGATGTGTGTTCAATGCAGCAGGCGTAAGGATGGTGGAAACAACGGAATAACAAGAAAGTGTTATGAGAACACGCAGATAAGAATGCAAGGTGTGTGACAGCTCCCGTGATGAGAACTATGCAAACTCTGAAATCCCCGGGAAGATTTCACACAAGTATGGCCAAGCTCATAAACACATTTATTTACTGGTGATATGTCTATCCTGTTTATTCTTCCAGGGAGGGTAAGGTGGTATACATGGCTTTCCTCCTCCCCATATTATCCTCACAACAACCTAATGAGGTAAGTCAGATTGAATGACCAAGTGACTGGTTCAAGAAGGTTAAGGAGCCGTGGTGGCGCAGTGGTTAAATGCCAGTACTTCAAGCCACAAGGTTGTGAGTTCGATCCTGCCCGGCTCCAAGGTTGACTCAGCCTTCCATCCTTTTGCAGGTCGGTAAAATGAGTACCCAGCTTGTTGGGGGCATGTATAGAAATATGTATAGAAATATATGCTGTTTGTAAGTTGTTCACCTCCTCGATCCATATGGAGAGGCGGGATACAAATAAATAAATAAATAAAAATGTGGTGTGAGTAGGAGCTTGGACCTAGGGTCTTCAGCATTCTAACCACTATCCCATACTGTCTGTCTTCTAACATGAATATGTGTTGTTTGTTTAAATGATTCACGCTTTTCCTTTTTATTATCTTTTTTGTGCCCTTCTGTTGTTCTTTCACAGCCATTAGAATCAAACATTTAACTTAGCTAATAATGATGAGAGTGTGCTTGACAAGCAGAAAACAAGAGACCATGAACTTGGTGCAAATAGAAGTTTACCTCCAGTGGCAGGAAGGCTTTGTTTCTCCTAATACTTCATTATCATAAGGCAATATGCTTTGGCAAGCCAGCATTAATGAGTAGACTGAGAGCTTCAAGCACATAATAAATGGCTGCAGCAAATAAATTGAACAGGCTGGGTGTTTTTTTTAATGGAGGGTTTCTCAATAGGTGGATCCAATCTTTGAAGAAAACTAGAAGAGGAAGGAACTTGCTATCAAGGCCAAGTTTGAGTTAACAATATTCCAAAGACACATATTCTCTCTCTCACACTTTTATAAAATGGTTTGGGGTGAGGGATTCTGCTGCTTTGAGGTAAGAGTGGATTTCACCAAAATCATTATGGATTGGCTGGCTTTACTTTGAAAATTCCCAGATATCAATGCCTGATCCTTCTTCTCCAGTCATGAGAATGAGGAATTTCAGGGGGAGAGCACTGCCTTGGAAAGTGTTGTGTATGTCTGTGTGTTTTTATTTCTTCATCAGGTTTGTACTTTTAAAGAAAAAAATTGGATGAACAGCAGTGGCTGATGCTTAAGGTATCCGTGGGGATCTCCCCTTTTCGCACCACTGCCACCAACTGTAGGAACCTCTCCTCTTCCCACTGCTGTGGTACCAAATGTGGAGACCTCTATGTGTCCCTTCGCCAAAGCACCAAAGTTGCCTTGGAACAGCTCCTGCCACAACAGACACCATGGCCATTTCCGCACTAGCCTGTTATAGCGCGACGATTCCACTTTCAACATCCTCTGGAATCCTGGGGTTTGCAGTTTTGGGAGGGGCCGGCCAGCCCATGTGTCTGAACTTAGCCAATTCTGTAGCACTATTTCTTTCCCAGTGGCAAAGGAAAATTTATGAGAAAGAAGTTCCACATACAATTAAAGATTATATAGTATACGGAACCATATGGTTACAGGATTTCAAGGCTTAGTTGTGATAGTTACTCATCTAATTTAACTAAATGCTAATGGATATTTAACTAAATGCTAATGGATTCTAATACATCTCAGTAACTCTTTCCTTGCCTATTTAAAATCCTAGCTAAACCTAACCGTCCTAATGGAATGCAAACACAAAGTCCTTCCTTTCACTGTCTCATCTCTCACCTCACTCTTCATAATCTCTTTTCTATATAGTAATCCATATCACTGATTGACAAACACACCAGTTTTTTTAAAAATCCCATTCAAATATTCAATGAATCATCACTCAGCCCAACATTCCCTGCTCTCACTCTGTCTAAAACAGATGACGTATCCTATTATGTCATAATAGGGTAGATCAATTTCATGCAGGAGCTTTCTTACCTGCAAAGTACAGTTCAATTCCATGTGTAACATTTCTGTCTGCAAAGCACGGCTCAGTTCCACACAGTAGCTTTCCTCCCTGCAAAGCACAGCTCAGTTCCGTGAAACACAGCTATTTCATAGTGTGGCTTTCTTGCCTGCAAAGTACAGAACTGTTCCATGCAGCATTTTTCATGCCTGCAAAGCACAGCTCAATTGCACACTGCAGCTTTTCTGCCAACAAAGCATAGCTCAATTCTACATAACATGCAGTAATCTGTAAAAAACGACTCTGTCGTGTCCTGATCATAGATAAAAACTTAAGTTTGTGGAGTGCTGCTAGGTGGAAGTTCTTCATATTTATTTATTTATTTATTTCCCAAAAAAATATATCCCTTGGAAAGATACATGAACAATATGTACAAGATGTTTCCACGAACTCCAGTAATGCACTTATTGCTGCTCTTATTATTGATGACAACAGCAATGGAATAAGAAAAAATATATTTTCATATTGACTTTTGTTCTGGTGTCTTCTGGTGTCTGTTTAGTTAGAACACACAAACACATATGCAGGAACTACTCAGACTTCTCCCATAAAAGATATATAGGGGTCCATCTGGGGAACACTGCAGGTTTGCTGCTGATCCAAAGCACTCTGCGAAATGCACCTGAGCCTTGTGGTTTTAATTCAATTTAATGATGGCAAGGGAATGCAGTCGGCCTTGTGAAAAGAAATGATTAATAAGACCAGGTGGAGAAGAAGGAGGCAGCAGTAATGAGAAGGAAAAGAAAGACTGGCCATCCTTCAGAACAATGGAGAGGCCAATAGGCCTGAGCTGGCTTGCATTTCATTCAGGGAAAATGATTGCTGGATGCTGGACAGGTGCTGAGTCAAGAAACTGGCACAGAAAGGAGTTCAGAAAATGGATTTGCTCAGCTTGCAGAATGAGAGAATCACAGAATCACTGAGTTGGAAGAGACCACAAGGGCCATCTAGTCCAACCCCCTTCTGCCATGTAGGACCACACATCAAAGCCCTCCCTTTGACAGATGGTCATCCAGCCTCTGCTTAAAAACTTGCAGAGAAGGAGGAGACTGCACCACACTCCAAGACAGCGTGATCCTGCGCATATTTGTCCAAGAGTAAATCCTAGTAGGTTAGGGCTGGGATGAACGTTTAGTCCCCCTTTTTATGGAAACTTAAATCCCAGGATGGACACTCATGGATTCTGGGATTTGGGTATTTCCCATCTCTGCTGTTTGTTTTTATTTGCGGGCCTTTATTTGTTATAAAAAATAACACAACGCCTCACCTGGAAGCCAGCCTGGTGAGGGAACACAGTGGTTGTGAAATGGTGGGTGGCATCCTGAGGGCAGGGATGTGACAGTTGTTCAAGGGTCGGGGGAGATATATTTTGGAAGAACCTTTCGATTGGTGTCTAGAAGTTTTGTTAATGTTACTTATGCGAGGCTTACCTGGCCTGATTGTTTCATTCCACATGTGGATAGGTTAGTTTTTAACAAAATGTCAGCTGAAACAGGGCGAATTCCTCTTTTTGTGTGATGTGAGGACCCATCCCTGTTCTTTCCATGTCCTTTCTACCTCTGGTACCAAATTTTCTGTTAAGGAAGTAATAGTCAGAAACACATTGACTTCATTAACTGATGTACTTGCAAGAAACCCTAAATCTGACTGTCGTGGAAGCAGGTAAGCTAGCAACCATTATGGGATTGGAGCCCCCGGCTGCTCCCTTCCCAGGTAAAGGGAATACAAAATTTACTAACTTCTTGAAGAATGGGGAAGACCTCATCAGGGCCATTTCCACACACATCTGTTATAGTGTGATGATTCCACTTTCAACCTCCTATGGAATCCTGGGGTTTGCAGTTTCTGGAGGGGCCAATTGGCCCCTCCCGAAACTGCAAACCCCAGGATGCCATAGGAGGTTGAAAGTGGAATCATCACACTATAACAGTCCAGTGCAGAAATGGCCCAGGTAGGGAGGAAGCAGAAGGAATGGGGAAGTGACCTCAACAAGTAAGGAGAAAGCAAGCGCCCTAAGTCCATAGAACTAAACTACCAAAGTGAAAAACTGTAGTCACTCTGTCTCCCCTCCTGCTAATCACTCCATACAATCTTTGATGCTTCTTTGCTTCCAGCAACAAGACCCATCCTCAGGATGCTAAGCCAGAAATTAATTTGAGAAATTCTGAAGCTTGAACCGGATGTTGTTCAGAGCAGAACAGATAAGAAGAAAATCTTTCAATGCTGATTGTATCCAGCCCTGCAGTGACAATTTGGCACATACGTGCCTTTGTGAATCTGGCAACTGGGTCGTAAGCAGGGAAGGATATAAGCAGGAAATCTCCCACATTAAAAATGGCTGTGAGATCAGACTTCATTGCTGTTTCCAACATCAACAAGCAAGTGCAAAACAGAAGCAACGTGAGCTGGAGTCCCCCGAACCACTAAGTGGAAAGTAATTAGTATGGCAGAATTTGCAACCCAACTGGGCTCTGCTAAGCTTTTATGAATTAAACCACAAATCCAAGCTTTGTTAGCAACTGTGATTAGTTAAACAGTTGGAAGTGATTTCCCGTGATCCTGAAATGACCCCCCAACTCTCAGACCACCCAGCATCCCAGCATCAGGCAAGTAAAACAGATTTCAGCCGGAGCTGCCCAAGGAAGCAAACTCACCAAACAGCCCCACAGAGAAAACTGCAAGATAGTATGGATTTGATTTGCCCAGTGCATATTAAAAATAAATCACTGGATGTGTTTTTCATTACAAGCTGTCCCAGGTTTCTAAGCCAAAAGGTATGCAAACATTTCTCCTGATTTTTCTTTCCTTGCTTGCTTTTGCTGTGAAAACAAAAACCTCAAATTCTGAAAATTTCACTTGCACCAAGCCAGACTGGAAGATTAGAGGAAGGTATAATTGGCGCTCTGCAATACTCAATTTCTTCCCCCCCCTTTCTTCCCCATGCTCCTTACTTTTTGGGTCTCATTGTTTTATATCATCAGCCAATGGGCAAGGACTGTCTCTTATAAATTGCCTGAAAACTTCCTTGGGGCCATTTCTGCACTAGCTTGTTATAGTGCTATGATTCCACTTTCAACATCCTATGACATCCTGGGGTTTGCAGTTTCGGGAGGGGCTGGCCGGCCCCTCCCGAAACTGCAAACCCCAGGATTCCATAGGATGTTGAAAGTGGAATCATAGCGCTATAACAGGCTAGTGCGGAAACTCTCTGGGAGTCTTTTTGGCTAATGAGTGAGCTAAAAAAAAGCTTTAAGTGAACAAATACACTGTGGAGTTGTAACAGTTTGCTACCGCCTTAACTATCATGGCTCCAGATGTGGAGATTTAGGCAACGCCAGCCCATGGTAGATTCTTGGTCCCAACTGCCTATAAACTGATTCTATGACTTGCACCTTTGTGGCTCAGCGCCTGGTGTTGCTAAAGACCAGAAAAATCCTGCTTTGAGCTCCAGCATCTCTTGACTTCTGCATGCTCTAAACATTCACTGCCCATGCATATTTAATGACTAATAATGGGATTTTTCTGTTGATATACTCCTTGCAGATTTCTTTCCACCTTGGTAGACTCAGGTTCAGCGTATGTGGTTCACTGGCTTCTTTGTGACTATAAGGAAGGGAAAGAGCTACTCTTTCAGTGAAGGAATTTTAAAAGGATTGTCTTTGGAAGGCTTATGGCTCCTTCGTGCTAGCACAGGAACCCTCTGGAGAGTTTGCCCAAACGTTTGAAGAAGGCTTGCTGTTGAGTAACGTCATGTCTTGCTCAGTTCATTATAAATGAGAAGGGCGAATGAAGGCGGCCACAAGAAATGCAATAACAACAGGCAGCTATTTTTACTCATAGTGATGAATAGCGATGGGGAAGAATTTTGGTTTTTGTAAAAATGTCCAACAATTAGCATACTTCTTCATGAATTTAAAGCAAAGTGTAGGAGATTTTTTTTTTTTTAATGAACACATTAAGGGACAGTTCTAGCCATCCAAGTAGAGAACTTCGAGTGCTCAGCTTTTCAAAGCCTGGTTTTTGAATCCCTGGGCATTCAGCTGTGCTTGGTGTGCTGATCTGGCGTTACGGATGAAAAAAAATTATAAATATACAAAAAATATGTTTTTTGAATGTTGAGAATAATAACTGATGAGAATTTCCACACTGCAGAGTTTTCTAAGTGCAAAATTTGCATGCGGTTGTTTTGCACAGAAAACAATCCTTTCTGTGCAGGAAACAGAATTCACTATGCAGAAACCAGCAAAAGGAAAAATTAAAATGGTGATTTTGTGTGCAAATTTTGCCTGGAATACATACCAAACTACGAATAGGCTTCAAAATGCTGTGCAGTTTTCGTTTTTGTCTTTTTTTATTTTAAATATACCTTTATGAGCAATTCACACACTGTATACCCTGTCTTCCCTCCTTCTCCACAGAGAACATTCCATGATGCAAAGTGTAACCAGACAATTGCTACCAAAGAAAAATGACAGCAACAGACCATCATCAATATCCAAAAAGTGTTCAACACGATAGATTCCAAACTATCACATAGTTCGAAGCGGGCCATGTCTGGAATTTGCGTGTGCAATATGTGTTATAAACAGATGCCACGGAGTCTCAAAAGTGTCTTCAGCTAGCTCCCCTTTGGCAATGCAAAGTGTGAGTGTCAATTACTTTTAGAATGCTGGTTTTGGAGACTTTTTTTTTCAGTTAGAAGAAAATTGCTAAAATGACTCATTACTTTCTTTAGGGAGAAAATTAGTGAAGAATTGCATTCTTAATTTAGGGTCATTGCCCTCCCTCCCACCATCTTTGTGACTCTGTGTTTTACTTTGCTTTTCTCTCTCCTACCGGGAAAGTTGGAGTAGAAGGTCCCAGGTGCATACAGACAGTGAGCAGGAGGTGTGAGGTCTTGCTTGGGCTAGCCCTCTCTTCTTTGCGCTAGGGCTTAGGAAAGAGGAATTGCTCACAGATGAGGTGGAGAATTTCAAGACCCCTTTGTCCAGTCTGTTCAGCACCTTGGATAGTTCTACTCAGATAATCTCTTTATCATCATCATCAATTTGCTGCTGAAATCTGTTAGGAAGTCTGACACAAAAGCTTATATAACAGGGCTGGGGAATCTTTTGCTCTCCATATGTTCTGCACTACATCTCTCATAATCTTACAGACACTGGGGATTCTAGGAGCTGAAGTCCAACCACACCTTGGGCAAAAGTTCAAAGATCACCCACTCATCTGCTAAGCATGATGGAATGTCAAGGACCCTTTTCCAGCCATTTGCTCTTTCAGAAGATGCCTTGCTGATCTGGATTGTTTTCCCTGCAGTTTCTTCCTTTTGGCCAGAGCTGGTCAGAAGCACAGAAGTTGAGTTCCTGCCTCTTGTTTTCTAGATACAGACCTTGACAGATTGGAGAGCTGGGTCAAAGCTAACAAAATGAATTTCAACAGAGAGAAATGTACGGTCCTGCACTTAGGCAGAAAAAATGGAATGCACAAATATAGGATGGGGGCCACATGGTTGGATAACAATACATGTAAAAAGGGATCTAGAAATCTTGGTGGACCACAAGCTGAGCATGAGTCAGCAGTGTTATGTGGCAGCCAAGAAAGCCAATGCAATTCTTGTTTGCATCAATAGGAATATGGTGTCTAGATCAAGGGAGGTAATGGTACCACTCCATTCTGCTTTGGTTAGACCTCATTTGGAACCCTGTGTCCAGTTCTGGGCACCTCAACTGAAGCAAGATATCGATAAACTGGAACATGTCCAGAGGAGGGCGACCAAAATGGTGAAGGGTCTGGAAACAATGAAGCCTTATAAGGAGCATTGTAGGGAGCTGGGTATGTTTAGTCTGCAGAAGAGAAGGTTAAGAGGGGACGTAATAGCCATGTTTAAATATTTGAAAGGGTCTCATATAGAAGAGGGAATGGGCTTGTTTTCCACTGCTCCAGAGACTAGGACAAGGAGTGATGGCTTCAAACTACAGGAAAAGAGATTCCATCTGAACCTCAGGAAGAACTTCCTGACAGTCAGAGCTGTCTGGTAGTGGGTTATGCTGCCTCAGTGGAGTGTGGTGGAGTCTCCTTCTTTGGAGGTTTTTAAGCAGAGGCTGGATGGCCATCTTTGGGGAGTGCTTTGATGTGGGTTCCTGCATGGCAGAATGGGGGTGGACTGGATGGCCCCTGGGGTCTCTTCCAACTCTATGATTCTATGGTTCTATGAGAATGGACTCCTCTTTAATCTTGGCAGTTCTATACAATGCAAAGGCTACCTGGAAAAAGGAAAGATAGGCAGCAACAAAGGACATATTAAGATAACTGTTGCAGTCTTGATCCTGCTTTGACCCAACGATACTGTTCCAAAAATGCACACCAACCTGGACTAAAAATGGGTTATATAAGTGGCCAGAATGGGCTTGTTTGCTATATTAGAACATTTTGCTAATGCAATGGCTGGGGAGGAGAAGGGGGGGACGGCCAGAGAGCACAGCTGTAATTTCTGCCAATGTGTAAACATGTATGAATTCCTGTCAATGCCCTGATCTGGCCTTGATAAGAGGATTATTCTGCTATTAGTGGATTGGGACCTCTGAGAGGGTATTTGGAGGAATGTGCTGTCCTGTCCGCTGAAAAAGTGACCCACAGTGATCTGTAACCTTGGATTTAGGTGGAAAGAAACAAAGGTTTAAAAGCTTCCGGGAAACCATCTTGCCTTGCTAGTCTGCCTTGTTGGTCTTTATAAAAAATTTTTTAATTTTTATGTTGGCCTTCAATTCTCCTGCAGATCTAGCCAGAGAAGGACGTTTTGCGGAGAAGGGGCCTAATGCCTGGGCAGGGCACCATGGCAGAAAGCCAATGTGTGTGTTCAGAGAGATTTAATTGCATGAAGTACTAATCAAATAAAAGGAAATGTTTCAATATGGGAGGAGAGGTTTGGGAAGGGACCTTGAAAAGGCGTTTTCTGTAATACTGGTGCCTTGTAGTTTTCTGGCAGAAAACTGGTAGGGCAGGAACACATCCTTTTCCTAGTGAGTAACTGGATAGGAATTTGCTTCCACAATGAAATGAGACCCCCCTCCCCATATGTAGACTTCTGTGTTCCTCATCCTCAGATAATGAGGTATTTAGAATTCTCTGCAGAAGAGCCTTAGTGACTCCCAAAACTACAGATCCCAGGATTCCATTGGATGGAGCCATGGCAGTTCAAGGGATATCAAAGTGCTTTAACTGTATAGTGTGACAGAGACCTAACTGCATTTAGGAAACATTTGACTTGGGAATGAATTCAAAAGGGGAAGCCACAACAGCTGTTCAGAAATACTACATCCCAGAAATGTACCCCCACCCAAGCCCCGAATGCACAGAACAAGAAAAGTGATCCTTCCTTAGTTCCATTTTTAATTTCTTCAAATATTTACATGATGCTCTGTCTTTCTGTCCTAAGGCCCTTGCACCCTACACAGTTATACTGCTGGGATTCCATTTATCTGCCATAGCAACAATCTAGGGAATCTGGGAGTTACAGTTTAGAGAAGAGTATTTAGAATTCTCAGCCAGAGAGCTCTGGTGCCTCCCCAAACTACGCATCCCAGGATTCCACAAAATGTAGCCATAATAGACAAAGTGGAAGCATGGTGTAATGTGAAAGGGGCTCTCGAAGAGCCTCAAGGCAGCTAACAATCAAATTAAAATAATCATATTATATGAAATGATGAAAAGAACAGCTATGGAGGAGGAGGAAGAGGTCTTGAACACTGTAGAAAAACTTGGAAATAATGCCTTATAAATGAGAATGTGTTGTTGTTATGTTCCTCCAAGCCACCTAGGCCTGGTGGTGGTTTTATCCAAGGAGCTTTTTTCTTTCTTTTTGCAAGATTTATCCAGAAAAAGGTTTCTTACAGGTTTACATGCTTCTGAGTAAACAAAACAGCCTTGAAGACTTAGCAGGACATTCACGACACACATTGCAAATATTACAGTACGACTCAGCTGCTTATCTAAGAGTGTTAGTCACGGCAAGCTTTAGAATACAAGAAAAGCCAGTGAACTTCCTTCTCCCCCTCTCTCTCTTTTCTTGTTCTTGTTTATGGGCGTGTACGTTGACTCTGACTTATGGGAAGCCTAACGTAGGGTTTTCTTAGCCAGGTTTCTTCACAGGAGGCTTGCCTTTGCCTTCCTCCGAGGCTGAGAGAGTGTTCCTTGCCCAAGGTCACCATAACACTGTTCTAGTTCTATTATTCCACTTCCAATCCCCTGTGGAATTCTGGAGTTTGTACTTTACTGTATTCTTGTATTCTAAATGCCCCTTCCTAAACTGCAAACCCCAGGATTCCATAGGATGTTGAAAGTGGAATAATAGCACTAGAACAGTCTCTTGCAGAAATGGCCTCCATCTTTGGAGATCTGTAGACAGAGGTTGGATGGTCACCTCTGAGAATTTTTTGCATGGTAAGGTGTTGGACCAGCTGGGCCATGAAGTCCCTTCCAACTCTATGAATCTATGGCCATTTCCGCACTAGCCTGTTATAGCGCGATGATTCCACTTTCAACATCCTCTGGAATCCTGGGGTTTGCAGTTTTGGGAGGGGCCGATTGGCCCCTCCCTAAACTGCAAACCCCAGGATTCCAGAGGATGTTGAAAGTGGAATCATCGCGCTATAACAGGCTAGTGTGGAAATGGCTATGAATTGCTTTTACAAAGTAACTTTCCATGCTCTGCTCCAGTGCCATCTTTTCTGATCATTGCAGAACTGTGCTCCCTATTCATGGGATTTAACAACCATAAACTAGATTGAATCAGATGGATGTATTCAGTAAGAGACGCTCAACATATTTGGGAACTGCAGCCTCTGACCAGAGATCCCTCTCCCCCCACCTGAGACACACACATTTCCATCAGGTGAAATCCACCCTGCAATTTACCAGAAAGTAACAGTTTTGCTCCCTGGTGGAATACAAAAGATGGCCATCTGATTATTAAAAACAAAAACTGGCACCAAGCCTGCAACCTACTTACACATTAATCTTTCCTGACAGATGCTGACAAGCAAACACACTTTCAGCTCCCAGCAGGAGGACGGGTCTTCTCTCCAACTGTGTTTTATTATCCTTTAAAAGCTATGATCTAAGTCTAATTATGAACTCCAAGCTCTTAAAGCTTTGGTGCGGAGGATCAGGCCTCAGTGAACATATTGGCCTCTCTAAACTTCAGCAAGGGCCAAAGGGGAGACAGGATCAAGCACATTTTTCTATTTTCTGCAAGCAGGAAACGCAGACACCCCACCCCCTGTCATGACAAACTAACGTTAACCCTGTAAATAAAGGAAACTGGGTTCATTGGCATGGCTGACTTTGCACAACTTGGGCTGCCTGCATGGCATAGTCTTGCTAGGGACTGGGAGGATTTTCCCCTTCTTCCTAAAAGGATTGGGATTTCAAGTCCAGCTAAGGGCCCTGCTTAGTGGAGGGAATCACATTCAGGGAGGATTGCAGACTTTAAAGTAGGACATCTACTTACGGACCCCACACTCCCCCCAAAATCCCTAAACTGAATGCACCAATTGAACACGAAGGAGGATGCCAATTTGCAGAAAAATTGGATATATTCATTTATCTCTATAAGCATATAATTAAATAGAATGGCTGGAATTTAAGTAGAAATGCAATATATCTCACCACAGGTGGGAAACCACTGCTAACAGCGATCTTTAGGTTGCTAAATCTCGAAGGGCAACTTCAAGGTCTGTGCTGTCCTCCCTTTTGATGCTCAATAGCTTTTAAGATGGATGTGGAAAGGACAAGAGGACTGGCATCCATGAATGGTCTCACTGTCCACCCTACTCCGAAATCCCAAAGTATGACTGGAATCCTGCTGGTTCTTTCCAACTAGTGTGGGGATGGGAGCTCCAGTTTTTCGGGCTCCAAAGTCCTCCAGTGACCCACAAGGCCACACATTTTTTTAAAAAAGAAGTATGTTGGGGTTTTTGTAATTAAACATGGTGTTTTAGCTCAACTTTCCTTAGAACCTTCCAAATCCCTAAAACCAAGAAAAATGCAACACCATTGGCTTAAGATCAGCCACTTGCAGCCTCCCCAAAACTTTATCTGAAATCAAAAACTGACATACGTAACAGCTGTAAGAAAGGCTTTATTGCTGGTAAATGAGGCAGAAGGTGGTCTACGGATGAGGAAGTTTCACAGCCCTTCTGCTAAGGAGTTCCAGGATCCCCTTACAGCAAGTTGTAGAAGCAATTCCCCAAAAACCAATTCTGTCCATACTATCTGAGGGTCAACACTCCAGCCCTCTGCCCATAGCTGGATAATGGATCCCCTGGGCTGGGATGCACCCTGCCCCAGTGTGAAGCTACTGCAGGTTAGATCTCTGGGGTTAAACCAAGCCCTCTGAGGCATGGCTTAAGGAGTTGAGTCTGTTTAGCTTGGGAAAAAAAGAAGACTGAGAGATGATAGAACAGACATCTTTAAATACCTGAAGGGATGTCATGCAGAAGAGGCAGAGAGCTTGCTTTTTTGCTGTTCCAGAGATTAGAACACAGACCTGGGGAACGTATTATAGCAATAGCATTTATTTCTATACCGCTTATCAACTGAGTGTTATCTAAGCGGTTTACAACGTGTTTTAGCTAATTGCCCCCAACAAGCTGGGTACTCATTTTACCAACCTGTGGAAGGATGGAAGGCTGAGTCAACCTTGGAGCCCAGCAGGATCGAACTCACAACCTTGTGGCTGCAGTACTGGCATTTAACCACTGTGCCACCAGGGCTCCTATTATGAGAAAAGAGATACCTACTAAATTTTGGAAAGAACTTTGTGGGTCTAAGAGCTCTTTGACAGTACAATGGGCTAACTCAGAGGGTTCGTCTTTAAACAATCTTTTGGGAGTGCTTTAGTTATGTATTCTTGCAGTGGATTTGACAAATGGCCCTTGTGGTCCCTTCCAACTCTAGGGCCATTTCCGCACTACACTGTTGTAGTGCTATTATGCCACTTTCAACATCCAATGGAACCCTAGGGTTTGCAGTTGAGGGAGGGGCATTTAGAATTCTCAGCCAGAAAACTCTTTGGCCTCAGTAAACTACAAACCCCAGAATGCCACAGGAGGTTGCAAGTGGAATGATTGCACTATAACAGTGTAGGGTGGATGTGGCCCATGATTCTATACAGGGCAGAACCAAACCAAGGAAACTGAACTGAGCTGGTATGACCCATCTGCCATCCTAATGGTTCTGACTACTGTCCATGCAAGTTGCTAACTGGAACATTTACTTCCTCAAGTCGTTCTCATCCATTTTTGTATCCTTGAACTGCCCTACTAGAGTGAATCTATCTCTCAGAGCCTATTGAACACCAAATAAACCTTTTAATGCCACTGGACAGTTCTTAATGTATGTCCACGATGCTGACAAGGATTCTAAAATTGATCTGCCTTGTGGGAGGGAAAACATCCAGCACAGCAACCGAACCCACCTTGCTTTTCTTCTACTTTTTTAAAACTTATTTATTTCTTAGTTTTAAAACAATCTAATTCACAAAGAGGTCTATATATTTTTTAAAAAAAGAAATAAAAAGAAAATACAGGGAGAAGAAAAGAGAAACTAAAACTCAATACTATCACACTAAACTGAAACACTTCTTTTCCTTCCATTGTTGAAGGAGCTGTGTTCTAATTTAGCACACGTCTGCAGGTCCAGCTCAATAAGAAATGTGGGCAACCATCTCCCAAGGCTAACCATTGATTCCTTTGAGGGTTGGACTATAAAGAAACAAAACATTATTTAGACTTCCAAGCTTTTCCAGTGTATTAGGCATTTGCTTGTACACAGGGCACATCTTTGTTCGAAGACTGAATCAATGCCTTGAACAGAACTGCAGGGGGAGAATACAGAGATGTATGAGGGCCAACAATGAGCTTGTTTAAAAAATAGTTAAATAGCTTTATGGAAGCAGAAATAACTGCACCATTGAGTGACTGGCATCATCATCATCATCATCATCATCATCATCATCATCATCATCATTCTCTTGAATCAATTGAGTGCTCAAATGTGGGTCAAAGAATTAGGTAGAGATCAGTACAGTGCAGTGGTTTGATTCCCCACTTGGCCATGGAAACCCACTGTGACCATGGGGGCATCATTCACTCTCATGGCCTTTCTGCACTATATAACTATTCCACTGTGATTTCACCTTAACTGCCGTGATTCTGATCGTTGGACTCATGGGTTTTGCAGTTTAGGAAAGGATATTTAGCAGTCTCAACCAGAGAGCTCCAGTACTTCCTAATACCAAGCTAGCCAAACCTTAGCAGTAGGCACTTCCCATATACCTTTCAAGCTCCTTCCAGGTCCATTGAGATGTCTGACAAGTATTTCTTTTTTATCTATCATGAGCCTGATGCAAACCAAGACTTGCATCAAATATTTAAGAAGCATGCAACTCTATGTTGCAATTTGCCTCCACCGTTCTGACTCTGAAACCACAGCAGAAACTCCCACACTTCATCAGCCAGTTTGGCCAAATGACAGAACACATCTGTATGCTAGATGCTCAGTAGTAGCTTTTAAAAGATAAGGGGGAATTATTTTGATTGCTAACTTTGTATGGGGAGTTTGGAAGTTGCAAGGGAGAGAAGAGATGGGAGTCTTTGCTGAATGGATTTCTTTGGGGTGATGCATTTTGAAACACTCTTTGCAAGATCAGTCAGAAAAGATCTGAGAGGAGAGTGGAGGAATGTGGGGCAAGAAAGAGTCCTGATTGGCAGGAAAGGATAATGGATCTTGGGTTTATTGTTCTGCCTTCAAGTTGTTTCTTCCTTGCAGTAACCCTACCGACAGAATTTTCTTAGAAAGATTCCATACCTCCTGGACATACCTCCAATTCAATATTTATTCTGCTAAAAAAATTGCAAGCAGTTGCCTCCTTTTTTTTTGCTGAGAATAAGGTATTATCTGTGCAGAAAGCCAATGTGCTTCAGGGATGTGCAGAATGTGATTTTTTTTCTGTGCAAAAAACCATAATTTTCTGTCCAGAAATGTAACCATCTGCAGAGAAAAATCACACTTCCTGCTTCCTTCCAGAAAACACTGGGGGAGGGGGGTTTCGCACACATGAAACGCCCCACATGTGCTCTTTCACAAAATAAGACCTGAACTAGGTATCGTCCTTGAAAACTGCATTTTTCAAGGACTTTTGCTCATCAGGGAGAAAAATGATAAAATTATTCGTTTGTCCTTAGGAGGAAAAAAAATTTCAAAGAGTGACATCTCTGCTCCCCACCCACATGTTGACTTTAATGGATTCTCTGGATGGAGGGGGCAAATTTTCCTTCTATGTGACACCCAAGGTAGAGGATTGACCCTCTCCAAGGATCAGTCCCACACTTTATGTTTGTAAGTATGTAAACCTTTGGTGAATAATTTCTACATTAGTGCTTCTTGCTGGAAGCTGCTACTCTTTCCTCGTCTCAGGGGCGTTCCTTCCGAGAGGTTGTAATTCAACCCGTCCCTTCATTTAATTACTTCTGGTAAGAGCAAGCTGTAAATGTCTAAAGTGCTTGAGACCTCTGGGTAACAGCTTGTGATTGAAATGATGAACATGCCAAAACTGGAAGAGTTTTTTTTTTTTTTAATAAAGTCTGTAGTGGAAACAACTAACATACAGCACTCAGTCCGGTTCTAGAATAAATTGTCAGCAGGAAAGCAAAAGCTCCCATTCTCCAGCTTCTTGCTAGGTAAGTTGATGAGACTGTGCGGAACAGATGTCACTGGATACAGAGGCAGTTTGGTCATCCACCTTTGGGAGCAGGAGATGTATGAGGGACTGAGTAAGCAGCTCCAAGGTTGCCAGAAACTGAGCTGGGAAGACGGCAATTTCCTGGCACCCAGACTGGCTCTGAAGCCAAGACAACATGTGCTGTTCATCTCGTTGGACGCCAGGTAATTCTTTTCAGTTAAGCTGAAGAATAGGATCAGCTATAATCTAGCTGGTTTTTTTTAAAAAAAAAAAAACTTAGGTGTGCACAACCTGTGGCCCTCCAAATATTGTTGGACTGCAATGCCCATCATTCTTCACTGTCAATTAATGCCAGTCAAGACTGCTGTCAGTTCCAGTCCAACATGAGCAAGAAGCAGCCTCAGAATGGCCACCAGAAAGCCCTCTCTCACATTTCTCCAAATGCGATGGAATCAAGACAAGTTTTTAATCCATATGCAAACTCATGGGGGGAATATTGGCCAAGGTTTTCCACATAGCTGCAGTGATAGAGTTCCATCATCATGGTTATGTCTCTTGATACAACCTCCGCAAAGCCTACCTTAGAACCCAGGCAATCCCACCAACATAGAGACTTTTGAGGTCCTAGCACTGGAGAATGGGGCGGTGAGTGAAGAGATGTTCAGCCCTTTGCTGGCAGGTAGGGCAACTGGGATGGGCCCCTGCTCCTAAGGTAAGCTTTGGGGGCCCCTTTCAGTTGTTGCAAAGTAAATTCCAAAAATTATGATTTTATAAGTCTGTCTTAAGACATCGTCAATACTGAACAGCATGCCGGCCGTGTTTTCTTCCACTATCCTGGACCAAAGTCATATGGGTTAAAGGTCCCCTCTACTATTTCTGATCTGCTGGTGACATTGGCCTTTATCTGCAGTGTATACATCTCTATTTGGAAGTCATCTGGGAGACTTCCCTTTTGTTTTCCGGTTACCATGCAGAAGTTCAATTATCCACTGTGTGAGCAGCATCTTTGGGACACAGAAACCTCAAAGCTGCAAGAGGGAAAGATGCTGTGTAAAGATGACCCAAAACATGTACACAGAGACGGGGGTGTCGGGTGTGTGTGTGTGAGATTGCCCTTTGTAAAATACATGGCTGAAAAGGTATAATTAGAGACTGAAAACAAACAGGGGACCACAGTACATCCCTCACAAATGAATCATCCCTCCTGAAATAAACACGGGACTGCCAGAACCCTATAATGAGCGGTGAAAGGCTCAATTAAAGAAGGATCTAACAACATAACATCAGGAGAATCCTGTCAGATCAGACCAAAGGCCTACCTAGTTCAGCATCCTCAACCCATAGTGACCAACCAGATGTTTTGGGGAAGGAAGCAAGAAGGATGTGATCAGAATAGCATCCTCCCACGTGTGTTCCACAACAACAGGTGTGCAAGAGCCATACCACTCTGATCTAGAGAGCCGTATATAGTGCTTGACTGAGATCCAACATTGGGGTTGTGTGGTGGAGATCTCTGCCTACACAGGCATTACTCGTGATGTGAACCCAGGTGTTGAATGTCAACATTGTGAAGCTGAATCAAGGCAGCAAATGGGCAGCCTGTTGCACAACTGAATGTGCATGCCCATCCATACACACTGTGCATGCATGCACAATGAATATATGCATGTAGTGCTCATTTATACGTAACGTGTCCACAAGCAATGCACATCCATGCACAATGGCACCATAGGTGCAACTTGGCACCTGAAATTTATAAACTGAATGTGGACATTCCAATTTGGACAAAAATATCCAATCACTTCTGTAGTGATTTTTCTTTCCTTTTCTTTTCCTTTTTTTTTGCATGAGTAGGATACTAACATATTCACAGACTTTATGGCTGGTAACCATGGGAAGGCTTGTCTTCCAGCTATTTGTCTCTAATTCCATTGTTTTTCAAAAGTACAGAAACTTTGCACACCAAGCGTACAATCACATAACATCCATTCCACAACAGAAATGACAGTGACAAGGGTATCCAATGAAACATTACAATGAAGTAGAATAAGTACAGTTAACGGATACAGTAATACTGAGGAAAACCACATCCTTGAAATCTTCTCACAGGCTGAGATTGCAAGAGCTGGAATTACTCCAAAGACATCATCTGCAAGAATCCACCAAGGACTCCAGACATTCCTGCTGGTACCCACTAAAGTGTGCCCAACAAAGGATGCATAGCTCGATGCATCTCTGCTGATGCCTCATGCTCCCCAATGACATGGAAATGGACATGTTGCAGAGGCTACATTTCTGACAAGGTGGGTTCTGTGGAGAGGGTAGCATTGGGAGAAGTAGCTACAGGGATGTAGCTATGTGCCATGCACATGCTTTCTCATGTAGAATTTAAGTCATAGTCTTCCTACTGTTGCTATTACCCAAAAAGTCCAATATCACCAGCTGATGACCGTTTACAGTATCTACAAGCATTAGACCACACCATACTTAAAACAAATCCAACGAGAAAGTGATCAAACAAAAATGCACATTTAAATAGATGTGTGCACCTGATGCAAAGAGCTGACTGAACAAAGAAAGACACCCTCATGTGCTTCTAGAGTTCACTCACCATTAACCTCAGTCTGTGTGTTGCTGCTTCCAACAAAGAAAGACCTTTGCACAGATTCAGCTGGCCTCTGACATCTATCTTGGAGAGCAGAGGTTTTATCGCAGGAGAGATGTGCAGCTGGCCCCTTCTTTTGCTCTGGATGGACAAATCACCCGGCCTCAGCTTTTGTTCTCCATCCTCTCATCTTCCATTCCATTTGGCAAGAGAACTGAAGAAGTTTCACTGTGTTCCGAGTGCTTTGTTTGGGAACAATTACCACTAATTAGTTATGGAGCAATGCTTATTTTGTCAGTTACGCGGAGCGTGTGAGGGAAATTAGGAACGGCAGTTCGCTCTCTCTTTTAAGATCACAGGGGTATCCACTGCGTTCACATGTCACGTGTTCTTCCTAATTGCTGCTGATTGAGTGTTGCTTCAATGCAACTACAGGTAAGCAATCACCTTTATATTGTTATAAGGTGCCTTCAAGTCAATTTCAGCTTATGGCATCACTATTCTAGGATTTTCATGGGAAGATTTATTCCAAGAAGGGCCATTTCCACACTAGACTGTTACAGTGCTATCATTCCACTTTCATCCTCCTATGGAATCCTGGGGTTTGCAGTCTAGGGAGGGGCCTTTGAGGCCCCTCCCTAAACTGCAAACCCCAGGTCCATAGGAGGTTGCAAATGGAATAATAGCACTATAACAGTCTAGTACAGAAATGGCCAAGGTTGCCCATAGCCTTCCTCTGAGGCTGAGAGGGTGTGACTTGGGCAAGGTCACCCAGTGAGTTTCCATGGTTAAACCAAGATTCCAACCCTCTTCTCCAGAGTCACAGCCCAAAACTCAAAGCGTTATGCTACACTGGCCCTTTCTTATGTTTCCAGCTCAATGATTAAAGGGTGTGTGAGTGTTTATATTTCTACTAGCATCAGAAGGCTCAGCTTGACAACAGTATTTTTGGACTACAGCTCCCAGAATCCCCTATTCAGAATGGTCACCCCCCCCCAAGCAATCCTATGCTACTTTATGTGTTTTTTATTTTGTGAGAATTGGTTTTGCCCCAATACATCTTAAAGGCTCTCTGCCAGTCTTGCTTACAACTGCAGTGAAGACTGAACCAAGGGTTTTTTTTCTCCTTTCCCCCTGAGCTAACCCTTCACCATAAAAGCACAGCCACTCTCCAGACCTAAATCTGAGGTCTTTCACATCGCTACAAATCCTCTGAATGGAGCTAATAAGGTCATTGCTTTGCCTCTTGCTCAAGTGAAGAGAAGGAGACAATGGAAGTAACCGTGTCCGCCCAAAGACGGAGGCTGCCAGTCGGCATCCAGGCCTGTATCTCTTGAACATTCTCTTTGCTTGTTGCAAAGCTATTTTGGGAGGGTCTCCAGAGCTTTTCGGGTTTCGTTTTGCACTCATGTGCAAAACGAAACCCGAAAAGCTCTGGAGACCCTCCCAAAAATAGCCTTGCGGCAAGCAAAGAGAACCTTCAAGAGATGCACTACAGATGGAAATCAATCAACATTCATATTTAATTGCTCTCTTGCCTTCCAGCTCCCACCCACCCTGGTGGCTGCACCAAGACCAGTTGCATGCTGATTGCCAGGGTGGGAGAATTCTTGAAAACATTTTAACTCACAAAGGGTGACATGCTTTTAGCAATATATGCACGTGCAAGTTGCCCTACGCAGATGGGACACATTGCTCACCCTAGCACAACAGATGTATTCTGCTAACAATGGCAGAAGCCATTTCTGCCCCACACTGTTCTAGTGCTCTTATTCCACTTTCAACTTCCTGTTGAATTCTGGGGTTTGTAGTTTCCTGAGGCCAAAGAGTTCTCTGGCTGAGATTCTAAAGGCCCCCTCCCTAAACTGCAATCCCAAGGATTCCATGGGATGTCAAAAGCAGAATAATAACACTACAACAGTGCAGGGCAGAAACAGCCTGGATTAAGACCCTTTAACTCTGATACTGAATACCAGCTAATGTTCTTTTCTGTGCAGAAATTCATATGTTCTGTACAAGAAGTCGATGTTCATTTTTCATGATGAATATGTCCTAATTAGCAAAGCTTCTCCTCCCTCCAATACTCTTCTCATCAGGGATTCATGATACTCCAGAATCTTTTTCTTGGTCTATTATATGAATATTTTGGAACATTCTTTCCATTCCCTACTGAGCGAACAATAAAACAGCTCACAACATATGGTAATATCAACACATTGGTGCTGATCTCTGCTTTTGGGACTCCAGTGGAAGAATTCCCTTAGCCAGAAGGCCCACTGACTGGCCTGGATGGCTGTGAGGGTGATGTTTTGTTCTTAGAACCATAGAATCATAGAAATGTAGAGTTGGAAGAGACCCCAGGGGCCATCCAGTCCAACCCCCTGCCATGCAGGAACACCCTCCAAGCACTCCCAACAGATGGCCATCCAGCCTCTGCTTAAAAACCTCCAAGGAAGGAGGAGACCCCATCACACTCCAAGGCAGCAGCAGATTCCACTGCTGGACAGTCCTGAAGTTCTTCCTGAGGTTCAGGTGGAATCTCCTTTCTTGCAGCTTGAATCCATTGCTCCTTGTCCTGGTCTCCAGAGCATCAGAAAACAAGCCCTCTCCTTCCTCTACGTGGCATCCCTTCAAATAGTTATAGTTCAAAAAGAGGGATTTTTCTAAGCTGAGGGCATGTGCTTCCTTCTACTTCACACAACTGCCTTCAGCTGTGTGCATAGGATAACTTTCTGTTGGATTGTTCCCATCATGTGTGGTTTTAGGTCATTGCTCCTGCCCTGGACTGGTAGATGCTAATGTTCACTATTGAAACAGAAACTCATGTTCCCTTTGTTAATTTTTGAATCAGCTCATTTGTAAAGAAGGAAGGGAGGGTGTGCCATCCGCATGCTTGGGATCTCTGGGAATTCAGCCAAACATGCAACAACAAAAGCTCTTGATTTAAAACTATCAAATCAATATCATCCTTTCGTATGGGGTTGCCTTAAGCCAGAAGACAGTCTTGGTAAGGATCAATATCTCAACTGACAGCAGTATGGATGTGTTTATCTTCTCCACCTTAAATGGTAAAGATGTCAGTTTGTACATCCTCCAACGCCAGGTGAGGGGAATCGTGAGCAGAGGAGCTGAGAATGAAACAGCAAGTATAAATCTTTGATGTATCCAGATTTAGGCGACTGTAAGCAGTTCTAAGCTCCCCGGCTTTCAGAAAGAAAAAGAGGATATAACAGAACTGGAAATGTTTCAGAAAAGGGGAAAGAAAGATCCATGAATAGGAGTCTCTTCCCAACAAGAAGAGAGTAAAGCATTTGGATCTCGTTAGCTTAGGGAAAACAAATAACTGATGAAAGATGAGAAAGAAGTTAAGAACCCAAGAATTTAAGAAGAGCCTTGCTAGATCAGACCAAAGTCCAGATTTTTATTCCCACATTGGTGTAGTTATGGGGGGGAAAGAGGGAATACATTGCCCCCCCAGTAAGAATTCTGCAGTCTTAAATGAAATTTCCCTTAATTCCTGAAATTTCTAGTATTTCAGAGAGTGAAATATTGAAAATCATTTCAGCTAGAGCTCTTATCTTTGCTGTATTCACATTCCCTGAGTCACTTTGCCTGCCCCTGTTCTTTGGATGCCTAACATTTTTTTTCCTAGTTGCTCAACTGATGTTTTCAGTTCCCCCAGTGCTAGAAATCGGGGAGGTGGAGGAAAATTTCATTGGGGGAGAGACAGAATTCTTATTTGGATGGCAATACCCTCATTTTGGCCACCTTGCAGCCACATCCCTGGTGGCCAACCAGATGGCTATCAGAAGTCTGCCAGGGAACATGAGTGCAACTCCACTCACTGCCATTGCTCCAACTTAAAAATTTCTAGCATTGCAGTAACTTAAGTAGGAGTGATGCTATAGCACAATGTCTGTGTTCCAGAGGTTTTTAGGGAGGGAAACAGAAAATGGCTGCCTATTGGCCATTGGCCTATAATGGCTAGCTGTGACACCTGATGTGGGTCACCACATTGAAACTGACCCAAGAGTGTAGGAAGCATGAAATACCTTTTTGCCCAAAAAGTGTCTCCCCCACCCATGGAAATACCTGCACAGCACAACTTCCTGCAACTTTACAACATGCAAAAATCTCTTTGAAGTTCTCATTTTCTTCCCCATCAGGGAGAAAACTATAGAGACTACAGGGATGAAACGAATATTCAAAAATATTTTTAGAAAATATGTCTTCTTCAAAATTCCATAAAACCCTGATGAGGACAATCCTCGATGGAAAAGCATATTCTCAGTCCAGGACTTATTCTGTGAAAAATTCACAAAATTCCACAAGAAATAACACTCCTGTATCATCGGCACAGAAATAGTATTCTCTGCGTGGAAAATACTTTTTTTTCTGCACAGAAAATGCTGCCTTTAGTACATGCATGTCCACTGCATGTGCACATGCCTTTAAATTTTGCACAGATTAAGTCTTCAACTGTCAATACTTTTCAAAAACTTTGGTATATTTTCAAAGCTTTCTCTCAGCAGGAAAAAAATTCTAAATTTACTCATTACTTCCTTCGAGCACAAAATTTACTAGAGTTCCACCCGTGGGTGATTATTCTTCCTTGCTTGGAAGGAGGGAGAATGTGAAGATTTTTACATCTCTACCCCTGAGCAACTGCCTGATTGCATGTCCTTTTACATAATAAATGGATCCTGTACAAGATGGCTCACAGACTCGGCAAGAACTGTTGCCGGCTCAGCTCCCAACCAGTTCGGTTGTACAATCTGATGCCTCTTCAGGGAATGGACAGAAGATGACAAGAATGAAGTATTTATGCTTCCGGTTCCAGCGCTCACCACTCTGAGGCAATGATATTTTATGTTTTTGGGCCCGTGACATTTCTTCTCTAGCTTGGGGACACTTAAGCCATGGGGACGGATTTTTTGAAAAACGAAAATGCACGCACACGCCGAGTGTTACCAAGCTGTTACTAAGTGCTCAAATGTCCTTATTTCTTTGGGGCTGAGCCAGCAAAAGGGATTTGGTGCTATAACACAGGATAGAAACCCAAAGCAGATGCAAAACTATATTGGGAAAGTGAAGGCAGAGGCCAGATTCTTGTTGGTGACTGATATGCACATAATGCAAGGATACGTGTGAATATATACCCTGTTTAGGGTAAGTTGCATACTATACAAATATAGCTCTTTGTGGTGCAACTTATTAACTACCATAGCTGCACCTGAGGGAAATTGGGGATTTGTTGTTTCTTGGTCACTACAGCTCTTTGGAAGAGTATTGTAAGTACATCACAAAACTACAAATTCCAGGATTAGATAAGACGGAACTATGGCAAATAAAGTGGGAGCAAAACCATATAACTGTGTGATGTGAAAAAGATTTTGGACAAGATTCAAGGGGCAGTCCCTAGCACGTTGAGCTCTCTCCAAATCTACCTCTCTGCAGCTGTCAAGTCCTGTGGACTTCTATTACATTAAGTGGGACTGGGGAAATGCTGGAGAGAAAGAGGGAGAGACCAGGGTTAAGCAGCAGGGACTGCATCCCATTCCCACTTAGGCTTGCCAGAAGAAAACTGGAAAGTATTCCTGTACCTGTAATGGTTGAATAGAAGACAGAATTTCAGCAAGTGTTACTTGTTATCTAGTTGCATGACAAGCAACACCTAGAATCATAGAATTGCAGAATTGGAAAAGACCACACGAGCTGTCAAATTAACACCCAGCCATTCAAGAATACACTATCAAAGCACTCCTGACAGATGGCGATCCAGCTTCTATTTAAAAATCTTCAAAGAAGGAGACTCCACCACGTTCCAAGACAGCATATTCCACTGTCACCCTGCTCTCACCATAAGGAATTCCTTCCCAATGTTTAGGTGGAATCTCTTTTCCTGCAGTTCTGTGTCCTAGTCTCTGGAGCAGCAGAAAACAGGATTGCCCCATCTTCCATAACACATCCCTTCAAATATTTAAACATAGCTGTCATGGTGCCTCTTAACCTTCTCTTCTTCAGGCTAAACACCCCCAGCTCCCTTAGCTGCTCCTCATAGGGCTTCATGGTGTCCAAGCCTTCTACCATTTTGGTCACCCTCCTCTGGACACATTCCAGCTTGTCCATATCCTTCCTGAATGATGGTACCCAGAACTGGACACAGGTGGGGGTCTGACCAAAGCAGAATCAATTGTTACCATCACTTCCCTTGACCCAGACATTATACTCCTACTGATGCAGTCTAGAACCTGGTGAAATTTCCTCCTCTACACAACCGTTAAGGATACAGGAGGCTTCTCCACTTTTCAGTATTGCAACTCTATCCCCGCTATAGTTCTCCAGACAGAAGGAAGACCTCATGCCTCTTCCCTGCTGCTCCGCTACCTCCTTCCGTCTCTCCTTCAGCCCTAGAGGTCTTGTCAACTGTCAGGAGGAGACATGAAGGTGCATGTGTAGAGCGCTACACTCTGCCCACATCAGTTTAGGATCTCAGTCAGTCTGCGTTTCAACAACTGAGTAAAATGTGATTGGAAATGCGGGATCTCAGACATGGAACAAGTGAATAAATTTGCCATTACAGCTGTATGCAGTTAGAGTGAATTCTGTGGGAGGTTTCCAAAGCAGACACGATGAAATCCTTCCCAGTCCACAATGAGCAGAAAAAATCCCAGACAAACCTAGAGATCTCCCTGCTTTATAGTTTTCAAAAACACATAGGCCCTTTCTGCACTGGGGTATTAAAACGGTGCAGAGTGACTTCCAACAGAGGTTGCCTGCACCCTGGAGTGGATTGGGGCGGACTACTTTATCGTAGTTCCACACCTCAATCTGCTCTGAAGCAACCGGAACTGGTGGCGTGGCATGTTTTTAAAAAATCTCTTTTCAGAGGTTTTTAAAAAGCACGGAGTGCACAGCCCCGTGCAGCTCCGTCGCCGTGCTCCGGTGCAGATTTACAGGTGCGCACTAGTGCGTGTCTGCAGATCTGCTGGGGGTGGGCTTCCGGCTGACGAGCTTCTCCAGTAGGTGGAGAGCCCCCGCCAGCTGGAAGCTGCCATTTTGGATACCAAAGCTGCCATTTTGGACACCGCAGGAGTGCGGAGCAGCAAGCTCACGCTGCTCTGCATGGTGATGGACTTAGCCGTCTGCTGGTAAGCTCCGTTTTAGCGCGTTTTCCCCTGTTTCCCCCTCCACATGCAGAAAGGGCTATAAGGTGCTGTCTCTAGGAAGGCCACAGTTCAAGGCTGGAGGTAGAATGCCATCAATCTCAGGTCTCACCACTTTAGAGAAGGTAAGTCCAAAGAGAAGGTAAGTCCATTTCACTTTCCAGTAGATAGTTGTGCAAAAAAGGGCAAGTGTAGATGTATTATTTTCTATGCAGACAATACTGTTTTATGCACAGTAAGCTTTTTTTTTCTGCACAGAAAAAAAATGTTATTTTCTCTGCGGAAAATGCCATTTTCTGGACAAAAAAAAGGGTACATGCATTTTTTCATGCACAATATGTTCCACACGGTGAAGAGTCTCATTCAGACTGTGAAGATTCTCTCTCCCTCTCATGGTTTCCCAATACTCATGTTTGGCCCATTTTTCAAATATTTTCATTATCTTTCTGTTACAGTTGTTTCTTCAAAAGGGGGCCATTTTGGTTCTGACCAGGGAACTATTTTGTCCACCATTCTGTTTGCACAATTGCTGGAGGGAAGCCAACCAGTAGGAGATGAATGCTATTGCATCCCCCTGTCTTGCTTTCTCCACCAACTGGTATTGGGAGGCATTCTGTCTGCTAGCCCCAGATATTCACAAGACACTTTTTAGCTCATATTTTCAACAAATTCTACCCAGTTTTCAAATTCCAGCTGGGCTGAGAATGAAACAATACTGCTGTCTTCTGAGTTTGGACTACCCTCTTCTTCCTAACCACTCCCTGCATTTTGGTGATCAATCTTTTTGTTCCAAGAGCTTACAATATTTTGTAGCACACAGCACCACCCACTGTCCAATAATTTTGGTTTCTTCCCCATCATGCCTCCTCTGCTTGCTGATTAAATTGCAATTCCTTCTTTAAATGGATTTAATGAGCATTCCATATTGGGTGTGTGCTGTGATGATCATTTATGCTGTTTTAATGAATTTCCTGCTGTCTGAATATAAATGCAAATCTATTAATCTCCGACAATTGTTCGGAGATTAAGAGAGGAGGCAACATAGAGAGCTGCCTTCTATTAAGACGGACCAGTGGTCCTCTTAGTTCAGTTTTTTTTTTTCTACTCTGGCTGCTGGGAGCATTCTGGGGTCTCAGGTGGGATTTTTGAAGCTTTAATTGGAAAAACTAAGGACTGAATCAGGGACCTACCCCAAGTAAACCACATCCTATGCTTTATATCACTGTGCCTAAGACCCCATGCACACTACAAAATTCTAGCAAAATGATTCCACTTTAACTACCAGGACGACACCCCACGGAATCCTAGGTTGTGCAGTGGGAGGAGGAGGATTTAGATCTGTCATCTAGAAAACTCTACAGCTTCTCCCCAACAACAGACCCCAGGATCCCACAGGATGTAACCAAAGCAGTTAAAATGGAACCATTGTGCTTTAATTGTGTCATGTAGAAGGGTCAAGGAATGGTTGACTTCCATGAACCTAGGGAACATTTTTTTCTGCCTCCAGGACCACCAGCCAGGTTCTGAACAAGCCCAGCCATAGGAAATAGTAAGAGAAGGGTGATCTCATCTTGAATAGACCTCATCTTGAATACTGTGTCCAGTTCTGGGCACCCCAATTCAAGAAGGACATGGTCAAGCTGGAGCAAGTCCAGAGGAGGGCAACCAAAATGGTGAGAGGCCTGGAAGCCATGAAGCCCTATGAGGATAGACTTAGAGAGCTGGGTACGTTTAGTCTGCAGAAGATAAGGTTGAGAGGGGACATGATAGCCATGTTTAAATATTTGAAGGGATGCCATGTAGAGGAAGGAGAGGGCTTGTTTTCTGCTGCTCCAGAGACCAGGACAAGGAGCAATGGAGTCAAGTTGCAGGAAAGGAGATTCCACCTGAACCTCAGGAAGAACTTCCTGACGGTCAGGGCTGTCCAACCGTGGAATGTGCTGCCTCCACGGAGTGTGGTGGAGTCTCCTTCTTTGGAGGTTTTTAAGCAGAGGCTGGATGGCCATCTGTCAGGAGTGCTTTGAGGGTGTTCCTGCTTGGCAGGGGGTTGGACTGGATGGCCTGTGTGGTCTCTTCCAACTCTACATTTCTATGATTCTATGATCTCCATTTCCTAAAACAAACAAATTCTGGGTTTTTTTCCTCTTGTGTCTGTGGTCAGCAGCTAAAAGTCCAGGGGACGTTGGCTGGCATCCTCTTCATGAATTATGGTGACTCACACCATCATAATTCATTTTTACAATCATTGCCTTGGACGGAATTCTCTTTGAAGCACTCAGTGACCAACAGTTTCCTGAAACCTGTCTTTTAAGCAGTGGAGCCTCTCCCAGCTTGGCCATTTCCGTGTTTCCAGAAAGCAAGAGGATGGAGGGATAACATATCCAGACCTTGAAGAGTTTACTCTTTTTTGAGAATCAATGTAGAATAATAGTTTGAGTGCTGAACTAAGACTCTGGGATAACAGGGCATAAACCTCCATTTGGCCAAGGAAACCAATCGGGAGACCTTGGGTAAGTCATACTCTCTCAGCCTCAAACCTCTTTTGAAGAAACTGTGCCAAGAAAACCTTGTGATGGGGTTGCTTTAAACCAAAGTCCACCTGAAGACACACAACAATAGCAACATTGTAAATCTTCATATTCTTTGTCCTCACATGCAAGAATGAATAGTCTTTGTGGTTTTCTCCCGGTTACAAGAGAAAGCAAAAATTTCTGCACAGTTTTCAAGAGGTATTTCCTGGGGAATTTTAGGGAATGTGCAAAAACAACATTTTTTGTGCCAAACCTAAGTTCCTTGCATGGGAAATAAGGTTTTCCTGTAAAACAAACTGTTTCTTGTACAGGAAACACCTCTTTTTGAAGAAAAACATAGGGGAATGTGTGTGTGAACAGAAGAACCATGTGTAATTCTGCAAAAATAATACCATGAGAGACTTTGCAAAATAGAAAGAATCCCACTGCTCTCCTATTCTTGTTGGCAGCAGTTTCCCAATTGTTGGGAAACCTCACTACTCTGCTGGGAAACCAATAGTCTTTGCATTGAGTTGAGGTACAGCACTGTTTAGCTTCAGCTTTGGTTATAAAGATTTTGCATTATCGTTATTACATCCAATTGGGAAAGTGTTCCAAAGCTTTTGGATTAAATCAGGGAAATGAAGAAGAATGGAGGATCTTATTAATCACTCCACAATTTTCTGCATGGGCAAAAGTAAAGCGTTTAGATTTGTTTAAATGTGAGAGACCACTGGAGTCTGGATGGGTGAGGATTTTAAGTCACCTGGTACTTGGTTCTATATGGCCATCTCCATTTTCTTCATCTCTATTTTGAAATGAGTATGACAGACAGCATCATCTTCATGCTAAGAATATCTGTCCCTGTTGAAGTTGGCTGGTGCAACTGGGTGAAAACTTCAGATGAAATGCTACTGTGACAATGTGCACCTAGATGCATATTCACGTTGGTACACATTGCTTTATGAGACATAAGGAGACACACTGAGAAATGGCCAAGGCATATCAATACTCAATGGCACTCTATGTGCAACTCCACTTTTGCAATCTTGGATAGAATGCTAGGAGTAGAAAGAATATTCCAAAATAGTTTTTAAAAATGCATGTTTTTCAAGCGTTGAGAGCTTCTGGTGAGAAGAATCCTGAGCCAATGAGAATCTTTGAAGCTTGGGATTTATTCTACACAAAATTTGCACGTGGTTGCTTTATGCAAAAACATTTTCTGCACAGGAAATAATATTTCTGTTGATTCAAGACCGTCAATCCTTTCATGAGAGGTCAAAGAATGTGAATATTTCTATGCAGAAATGTCATTTTCTGTGCACACACAAAAAGTTGTAGTTGGGGTCTGTGCAAAATTTGCAAGGAAAAAATATATGGACATTTTCATATAGGAATCTGTTTCCATGTCTCAGCAACACAATGCCTTTATTTCGGTGCTGGGATGTACAACCTCGAATTTTGTTTCACCACCTGGATCATGTGGGTAATTTTTCATTTTCTCAGAGCTGATCATTTGAGTCAGAAGAAAAAGGATGGAGTTGGAGAGAGACAGAGAGAAAGAGAGAGGAAGGTGAACCAGAAGGTAACTTTTTTTTTTCATAGATTGATGCAGACTTAAACAAAAACCAAGCAAAAGAACTTGAAACAAACATTGCACATACCAGACAGCCATGTGTTGGCCCCTGTTTGCACATTCCAGCATTCCAGCCCCCGCTTCTTGTTGGAATAACAACAGACCAAGGTGTGTTTTTCTGACACTCCCCTCCTCCAAGGTTGCAACGAAACAAGTGGGGAGGGAGCACCCCACGGAGCACGCCTTCCCCCCTGAAGGAGGGTTCTTGTCTATGCTGGATGTTTACCATTGCTTCAGGAAAAACATGGCCAACTGACGCCAGAGTAACAGCTCCAGATAAAGCTGTCCTTGGGCTGGCTGGAATTAATAAACTTACATAACACACTTAATGCAGGGGAAAACAGCTAATCCCGCATCATCAGATTCATGACAGTGAATCCTACTGTTGGGGTGTGTGTGTGTGGATTTTTCTTTTGGAAAGGCGGGGATGACACAAAAAGAAACTGCTTTTCCGCTTCAGGGTGATAGTTGTTTTCCATTCAGTGTGTGATAGGTTTTTCATAGAATCATAGAAATCTAGAGTTGGAAGAGACCCCAGGGGCCATCCAGTCCAACCCCCTGCCATGCAGGAACACCCTCAAAGCACTCCCGACAGATGGCCATCAAGCCTCTGCTTAAAAACCTCCAAAGAAGGAGACTCCACTACACTCCGAGGCAGCAGATTCCACTGCCAGACAGCCCTGACCGTCAGGAAGTTCTTCCTGAGGTTCAGGTGGAGTCTCCTTTCCTGCAGCTTGACTCCATTGCTCCTTGTCCTGGTCTCTGGAGCAGCAGAAAACAAGCCCTCTCCTTCCTTTATGTGGCATCCCTTCTTTTGGTTTGTTTTAAGTGTTGTGTGTCTACCATATCCTGTGGCAAGGTTGGGGGGAAAATGACCAAATAAGGTCTTAGAGAACCAGAAAAAGCTAAGTTAATCAGGACCAGGCTGAGGGGCTTTGCTTCTCTGAGGTAGACAAGGAAATGTCATCTTTGTGAGCATCCTCCCCATCTCTCTAAGTCAACAGTAGCCAAAATGTCTTTTTTTTTTCTTTTTTTGCTTGGGCACCCCATCCAGAAAATCCCACAGGAGCCCTTTTCTGGGAGTAAAAGTACAACATCAGTCCATTAAGTAGTTTTCAAAGAGATAGTGGTGTTAATCTTTCCGAAAGGTAAATGGGGAAGGGCCAGGGACTGGCTTATTTCAGAACAAAAGCCCAGTTTCGTTCTGCCCCCTCCCTGTTTTACTATATATAATCCACTAAATAATTCTTGAGCACCCGTTCATGGTACTCAGATTTGGTTGCCTGAGACAACCACCACATTCTTCTTCTCTTAAGGGCCAGCTCTGACGCTAGCATCTGATTGTCTCCTGGATGAAGAGCCAAGAGTGACCTGGAGCACTCATGGGGCTTTTCTGCACTAGACTGTTACAGTGCTATTATTCCTCTTTCAACAGCTTCTGGAATCCTGAGGTTTGCAATTTAGGGACGGGCATTTAGAATTCCCAGCCAGAGAGCTCTTTGGCCTCAGGAAACGACAAACTCCAGAATTCCACAGGAGGTTGAATGTGGAATAATAGCACTATAACAGTGTGATGTGGAAAGGTCCATAGTCATAACAACTCAAGAGAAGTCATCTCTATGCTATGAGGAAGGGGTTGCAGGGGACTAATTGCTCCCCACTTCCCTTGCTCTGTAGGTTTGTGTTGTGCACCACAAAGTAGAGGTCCAGTGGGTTGATGCCTGTCTTCTTCCTCCAGCTGTGGAACTGCAGCCAGATCTTGCCCAAGTGCTTCCAACCTTGCACAGTTTCCACTGGCCATTAAATACCTATGGGAGCAATGGGAAGGCCATGGAGAGCTGCCTTCTATGGGAAAATGGGGCCACTGAGCAAGGAGGCATTGACTTCCTCCTTCTGCAATGTTCCAAAACTGAGACATGTTGGTGCACGTGTCCACTGTCTGTTCCTGTGAACTGTAGGTGCCCTTACAAGGGCATTGCTGGCATCCAATATCACTTCTCTCCTTGAGACAGCTGGTGATGGCAGATATATCAGCCATATTCCTTCATCATCTGGTACCACTGAAAGCTCATGAGGGTTGCATGCTACCTACCTGAGTGTCTATATCCCTGCCGTTGTGCCAGAAAGGAATGCCAAGCAGCCAAATGAGCTAATTAAAACACAGCATGGGATAGGCCTGTGTGTCCAAAGCCAGTCAGGACACCACAAAGTATTGGGACTTTGTGTCTTCAATTCTATATTGGGTAAATTGTTTGAAAAAAACAAACAAACCACAAAGTTTGACATTGCAGTCTCAAACCAAAGATGAGATTTCTTCAGGAAGTTTCTCCGAGCAAACAAAGTAGTCTTGTCATGCTCAAAGAACAAAAGTTGTGTAAAATCTTGGGAGCAATGAAGGCTTTTTTTTTCACACCATAGAATCATAGAATCATAGAAATGTAGAGTTGGAAGAGACCCCAGGGGCCATCCAGTCCAACCCCCTGCCATGCAGGAACACCCTCAAAGCACTCCTGACAGATGGCCATCCAACCTCTGCTTAAAAACCTCCAAGGAAGGAGACTCCACCACACTCCATGGAGGCAGCAGATTCCACTGCCGGACAGCCCTGACTGTCAGGAAGTTCTTCCTGAGGTTCAGGTGGAATCTCCTTCCCTGCAGCTCGAATCCATTGTTCCTTGTCCTGGTCTCTGGAGCAGCAGAAGACAAGCCCTCTCCCTCCTCTACATGGCATCCCTTCCAATATTTAAACATGGCTCTCATGTCCCCTCTTAACCTTCTCTTCTGCAGACTAAACATCCCCAGCTCTCTAAGTCTGTCCTCAGAGGGCTTCATGGCTTCCAGGCCTCTCACCATTTTGGTCGCCCTCCTCTGGACTTGCTCCAGGTTGACCATGTCCTTCTTGAATTGGAGTGCCCAGAACTCTCTGTGAAAGAGGATGAAGACCTATCGTAATGATTCCTGAGCCTGATTCTCTATTTTTCCACACGCTGGTGCTGTTCAGTACATGACTACAGAATTTCTCACATTCCTGTAGAAAGACTTTCTACACTAGAGGGCAGAATCCACCAAGAAATCTCCACGGAAAGGCGATAATGCATTTGTTCATTCTGTTAATGCAAGAAAAAGTCAGAACTTAGAAATTACTATACAGAACCTAACTCATTCTGATACTGATTATCATTATTTAAAAAATAACCCATTGTCAATATTTGTTCCACCTTTGAAAAAAGAACTTACTCCCTTACTCCCTAAACTGCAAACCCCAGGATTCCATAGGATGTTGAAAGTGGAATAATAGCACTATAACAGTGTAGTGTGGAAATGCCCTTATCTTCTGTAATGCATACCATCAACATTTCACAGATGAAAACAGGGACGAGTGTGGCCAAGAAACATCATGGTGGGATCAGGAGGGCAAAAGTTGTCCATGAGGAAGAACCCACAAGCTTGCAAAGCCTTCAGCAGTTTGCTTTTGCCTGAGCCTCCTGGAAAGGGCAGGATTCCACCCTCTCCTCTCCCCCAGCTGAGTTAATTGAATACGTCCTACTTCTGCCCTTCAAACTCACTTTGCAGAAGCTGAAATGTGCATGAATACCTGTGTGTAAGTAATTTAATTTAGCCTAGAGAAAGTGTGGACACAGGTTTTGAAATAATCAGAGCAGTGGATGGGAAAAACGTGTCTGTTTTCTTTGCGGCTTTTAAGAATTCCTCTGACTGCTTGTTTCTCTGGCTTTATGAGAAGTTTTCGCTTTGTGCCATTTATTAAAAATGATGATTAAAGATATGCATTTTCTTGTAAGGCTTCCCGTGATTAGGCATTTTGCTGAAAGCATCTCAGCCTGCCTTTGAATTCCAGTGCTTCCCAACCCTCCACCCTTGACACTTTCACTTAATTACTATAATTTTTTTAAAAGGTGGTTCTTTTTTTCCTTCATGGAGCTTAATGAGTCATGTTTCTTTCACAGGAAAACGTTCCTAACCAGATATCCAGATAAAGAGATGCAATATGGATATGACTTCCTGGTGTTGGAAAAGTTGGATTGTCTATAAAAGAAATAAGATCTGTGTAGAAGAATCAGCTGGTATTTCAACATAACAGAAGTAATGAAAGGTCTTGTCAGATTTTGATGTGAATGAAAAGAATATGCCCACTGAGAACAAGGAAATAGTTTTCTTGACTGTTTCATTCCAACTACCATCGTCTTCTCCAAAAAAACAGCTCTTCTGGTAAACACATTCCAACTTGGAAAGCCACTTTTTAAAAAAGTAGTTGCTTGGCAGTAGTTACGTTTCCAAGGTCTACCAAAATAGTTAGTTACCACTATCACTGCTGATGTTCTGTGCCTTTATGTCATCCCCAGCTTATAAGGGATCCTTTCCTAGGGTTCTCTTGGCAAAGTTTCTTCGGAGGAGATTTGTCACTGCCCTTTTCCTGAAGCTGAGAGAATGTGGCTTTCCCACAGTCAGGCAGTGGGTTTCCATGGCCAAGAAGAGATTGGAACACCAGTCTCACATAGACCTAGTTCAACACTCAAACCATTTCACCATGCTGGGTCCAAGATGGCAACCGTATCTTAGGGTTTTCTTGGCAAAATTTCTCCAGAGGAGATCTGCTATTGCCTTCCTCTGAAATTGAAAAAATGTGACTTGCCCAAGGTCACTCACAGGTTTTCCAAGGCTGAGCATGAATCTGAACCCTAGTCTCTGGACTTCTAGTCCGACACTCACTTCACCACACCATGCTGGCTCCCACCAGCTGTTGTTGTCCTTGCTGTTGGGTGTCTTCAAGTTGATTCTGACTTATGGTGACTCCCTCATAGGGTAGGAGAGAGAGGGTACAATTTTTCTTCAAAGAAGCTATGGTAGATTCCCTCTCCAGGATGGTCCCACCATTCCAATCCCTTTTTCTCTCCAGATCCCTCCTTGGATGGGGTAATTGGACCAGAAGGAGACCCCTATGTGGACCAGTAGATGAATTGTTCTGTGGGTTCACTGTGGTAAGTGTGACTCTACTTTCCGTCAAAATTGAACAGGCACAACCAGGCAAAGTTGTAAAAAGAATAAACAAGTAGAAGTGTATTAAGACGCACTGAGCGCTTTGTCACATAGCGCAAGCAAATTGCACTTATGGCAGGATAATAATGTCTTTGGCCAAGAAATACACCCAACACACTCAACCCCCTAAATGTATGCACATCATTTTAAAACAGAGGCAATGCTCTCGCCCTGAGATTCCTCCCTCTTGCCCTGATGACCAGATTGATGGGTTTGGGCCGTGTGAGACTCAGGGCCAAATCCTGCAACCTGGAAACTCTACTCATGAAGGAATATGGTCATGGGAATGGGGTTACTGGAAAAGGAAGGAAAGAACTTCCCTCTGCACACGCAAGAAGGAAATTGGAAAACAAATATGAAAGACTGTGGCTTTTCAGACTGATCAAACTTTGCCTTGCAAAGACTATATTGACATGCAGTCAGAGCTTTTATAGTTACATGAAAAGAGCACACAAAGAGAACAAATAAGGCTATTATATACCAAGGATGGGCAAGAGATCAGAGATAATGTGGGTGTGGCCTGAACATGTGAAGATAACTTTGTTCCAGTTATTTTTAGGATGAATGAATTTTTTTTAACGCTTCCCACTGCTTTGAGCTGGAGGAATTTCCACAGCCAGCCTTTTGCAGGCTCAGTTTTCCTCTACTGAGAGTGCAAGAAAGTATATGATTACCTTCTTTTCATTTCTTATGTTGAAGAAAATTAGGCCCCACTTTCCTCCTCAACCCAGGGCTCAGGCTGGATTCAGCTGTTAAAACAAGCAACTCAAATGCCATCAGTAAACCATCTTAAAAAGTTATTTTTAAAAACAGCAACCGAAAATCAATGAACACTTAGTGCAAGATTCAAATCGCATCAGTGTGAGATATGCCAAGTGTTTCCACCAAATAAAGAATTGCTTCACAGTTGGTGCTGGGTGTTGGTTCTCCCTGGAAAAAGACCACAATGTAAAGCCATTTCCGCATTAGACTGTTATAGCGCATGATTCCACTTTCAACATCCTATGGAATCCTGGGGTTTGCAGTTTCGGGAGGGGCCGCTCCTGAAACTGCAAACCCCAGGTTTCCATAGGATGTTGGAAGTGGAATCATAGTGCTATAACAGTCTAGTGTGGAAATGGCCTTAGAGAAGGACTGTAGCCTCTCTGAAAGTTTCTCTGCATGTTTTGCATGGAGAAAGTCCCAGGTTCGATCCCAAGTATGTCCGGGTTTGTTTAGAAATGACTCCCAAATCATTGCAAAAGTGCAAAAACAATGCCAGTGTGGAGGAGGGATTTGCTCTCTTCTCCCCCACAGCACCCTCCAAAATGTGGGAAATGTCACATCTCCAATAGAATTTCAAACTTGAAGTGGCATCAGGTCTGTCCATTCCCACCATCATCACAGGCCATTTCCGCACCAGCCGGCCCCTCCCGAAACTGCAAACCCCAGGATTCTATAGGATGTTGAAAGTGGATCATAGCGCTATAACAGTCTAGTGCGGAAATGGCCCCAGTTTCATCTGGAAAGAGCCTTCTTGTTGGCTGCTCAGAGATTATGAAACTCCTTCCAAGGGAAGCCGAGGTGACCCCCTCTCCATTCTCTTTTGACTGAACTGGCGAAGACTTTGCTATTTAAACAGGATTTCATCTTTTAACTAGAAGGATGTGCTAGGGGTGTGCTACTTCTTATATATACTAAGTGCTTTATGTGTTTGTTGTTGTTACAAATGTACATCTTAAAGTCATGTTTCAAAATAGGATTGGTTATTTAATACCTTTTCCCCAAACTCTTTTTTGCCTCATATTGTGTTTTAACTGTTTTTAAGCATGTTTTAATTATTAGAATATCTAATTTCTTTTTAATTTTTCCAACCTAAATGTTTTAGGGTTTTTTTTATTATTATTGTAAGCTGCCTTGGAGTCAATTTGGGAGAAAGGCAGGATGTAAATTCAATCAATCAATCAATGTTATTGTACCTGTTTTGTTTTAACCTATGCTGTAAGCCAGCATGAGTCCTGTTTTGAGAGAAAAGTGGGAGAGAAATCAAATAAATAGATAAATAACCAGGTCAATTCCAGATCACTCAAAATGCATGGGTACAACCAGTTGAAAAATGGCAAATGTCCCTGCTTGGTTGCCCACACCCTAAACTGTAGAAATTCAGAGGCAGGTTTGTAACTGGATACACATTAGAAGGATCATGGATAGAGAAGGTAGTTGATGCCACGCTATATATTAAGTACTGCTTTAATCTATAATTTTTTCCCCCAGCAAGGGACTCAATGTGACTTATCAACATTGTAAACAATGTCCAGCTAAAACCCTATTTACAAAAGTTTTAAAAAAACAAATGGACAATGCAAGTCCTCCCTCCACATTCGTGGGTTTGACCTTCATGAATTTGATCATCTATGAACATGCATGCATTATTCCCCCATTCTCCTCCTCCTGTTCCCATGCATTTTGCCCCTGTATGGAGAACTCACACTGAGGCAAAACAGAAGGGTATGAAAGGAAGGCTTAAGCCAGCCTTCCTTTCCCCCTCCAGACCTCCCCACTTCCGGTTCCCATGCAAAACAGAAGGAAATGGTGAGGAGAAGGCTCACGAGAGTCTTTCTTTTCCCCTCTGGAGCTTCCCCTTCCATTCCCATGCATTTTGCCCTGGTGCAGAGAACTTGGGCCATGGCAAAACAGAAGGGGATGGGGAGGAAGGCTTGCATGATTTCTCCATGCTGGGGCAAAATGCATAGGAATGGGAGTGAAGCTCCGGAGGAAGAAAGGAAGACTCGCACAAGCCTTCCTTCACCACCCAATTCCCTTCTGTTTTGCAAGGGAATGGGAACGGGGGAGCTCCAGACAGGAATGGAAGGGGGAGTGGGGTGAGATATTCATGGTTTTTCCACTTTTGTGAGGATTCTGCACCCTGAACCCTTGCAAAAGTGGAGAGGCCACTGTAATTAAGACTGTTTAAAACCCTTTCAAAAATTTAATTAAAAGATTTTTTTAAAAAAGTATTCAAAACACCCTTCTACCTCATAATTAAAGCACAAAAGATACGCCTAAGTTAAAAAAATGTATTTGCCTTTTGGAGGAAAGGGAGTAGAGATTTTAAATCTCAGGCAGGCCCATATTGGGAGGTACAGTCTTTTAGACAATCTGCACCCAAGCCATGCAGGGCTTTCAATGTCATAGCCAGGACTTTGAGTTCTGCCCAGAAATCATTGTGATAAATATGTTTAAAATTGTAGGTTTGTTTTCAGGGGTAAAGCAGACAAGCGTAGAAAAAAACAACTCTCCTGCATCCCTTTTTTTTTCTCAAAGGGGGACCTAATGCTCTTTTCTTCTTCCGAGGACCAACAGATAGCCATGCCCTGAAGATCTTAAAATTCAGGCCATCTCCTCTCTCTCCCCATAGTTGTTTGCCCCTGACTCTGTTTAATGGACTCAGGGGTTTGAGAGAGTAGGACAAGCTTTAAGCCTTCTCATCCCTGCTCTAATTCACCAATGGTCTTACTCAGTCTGATTTTTGCAACACACGCTTGCAAAATTTACACATTTCCCTTTGAAACGGAATACCTTATTCCACAGGTCACAGCTGGGTATAGAAATTATCTCAGAGATGGCCCTTGTTTTTGCAAAATGATCTTATTTCCCTTTGAAATTCCTTAGATATTTTGTCTCCCTGTTTGCTCCAGATTCAAACTGCAGCAGCAACCATAATCCAGGGGCAACCTAGGCACTTGGAGGAAGAGTTTCCGGTGGAACGTGCTTAGCCTGGTTGACATGAGCTTGCCTTCCTGTGAACTCCTCAGACGTTTGGCTTGAAGAGGAACCTCCAAACTTGCTTTGACATTTCATTGGCAGCTCTTGTGTCAGCCTGGCCAGATTCCACGCTTTGCAACAGCTGCATGCTCATGGCTTGGCACGCCTGGATTAAGGACCTCACAGAGGAGGTCTCTGAAGAATTACCTTTCCCCAGTCTCTAACCTACCACAGCTTGTGAGGAGATCTGCAGCAGTTTGGTGCTACTGTAACTGTTCTGTCTCTGTATCCCAGGGAGTAGTTTGCGGAGGTACATAGATCATTTCTGCACTACACTGTGATAGTGCTATTATTCCACTTTCAAAACCCTGGGGGATTCTCGGATTGTAGTTCACTGAGGCCAAAGAGCTCTCTGGCAGAGAATTCTAAATGCCCCTCCCGAAACTGCAAACCCCAGGATTCCATAGGAGGTTGAAGGTGGCTCTATAATAGCACTATAACGGTATAGTGTGGAAGTGGCCTAAGAATTCTCCGTCAGAGAACCCCAGTGTGGTAGTGAATGGGAGAATGCATCACAGCAATTTAGCAAAGAATTCTAAATACCTTCTCAAAGTACAAATCCCAGGATTCTATAGGAGGGAGCCATATTGATAAAAGTGCAGTCATAGAATCAGCTAGCCAGAAGGGACACCAGAGACCACCAACCAACTAAGGCACTCTTATCCAACATCTGCTTGAGGATCTTCAAGAAGGAGACTCCATCACCCTCTGAGGCACTATTCCACTGTCAAACAGCTCTTACAGTCAAGAAATTCTTCTCGATTTTTAATCAGATTGTTTTTTTCTTGTAATTCGAACCCATTGGTTCATGTTCTAGTCTCTGGAACAGCAGAATAAAGCTTGCTCCATTTTCTACATGACATCCCTTTGGGTATTTAAAGACAGCTCTCATACCAAGTTGCAACCTTTTATTTTCCAGGCTAAACGTACCCAGTTCCCTAGGCCAGTCCTCATAGGGCTTGGTTTCCAGAACTTTTACAATCTTAGTCACCCTCCTCTGATCATGTTCCAGCTTCTCAATATCCTTCCTGAACTGGGATGCCCAGAACTGGGACATAGTATTCCAAGAAAAAGTCTGACCAAAACAGAATAGAGGAGGAGACAATTTATTCCCTCAATCTGGATATAGAGTTCTGTTGATGCAGCCTTGAATTGCATCAACTCTTTTGGCTGCCACTACACTCTGCTGATTTATATCTAGTTTGTGGTCTACTAAGACCCCTTGATCCTTTTCACATGCACTGTTGTCAAGCCAGATGTCATCCATTGTATATTTGAGCATTTCATTTTTCCTGTCTAAATGTAGCAAGTTACACTCATCCCCGCTGAAATTCATTTTGTTAATTCTGGTCCAGGACTTCCATCTGTTAGGACCATTTTGAATCCTAAACCTGTTATCTAGCGTATTATCTTCATTGTGTTCCTTCAAGTTGTTTTCAGCTTATGGCAACCCTGAGGCTTTCTTGTCAAGATTTGTTCAGAGGGGGTTTCCCATGGCCTTCCTCTGAGTCCAAGAGAGCATGACTTGCCCAAGGCCACCCAGTAGGTTTCCAAGGCCAAGCAAGAATTTGAAACCTGTTCTCTCGGAGTCCTAGTCCAACACTCCAATCACCCCGAATGCTGACTTGACTTCTGGGCAGGTCATCAGGCAGATGTTCCTCAAGGCAGCTCTGCAGCAAGGAGACCTTTCATGGTAAAAGTGCTGGCCAGGGGATCTCTGGCTGGAGTACTCTCCCTGGATCAAAGGAGGAGTGAGGGATTACCTACAGGGTCCAGAATTCCCATGACTTGCATTTACTCATTTGTAAACACATAATGAATGAGAAGGACTGAGAAAGTTACATCCTTTGGCCTTGCTGTGAAATGCAGCTATTTTGCTCTGAGGATCAGTAGGCCCCATGCTGGCAACCTGCTTTCTTAAAAAAAGCTCTTAAACAAAAGTTTGGAGTTACAAAAGTGAAGAATTCTTCTGATTAACATAGAACAACAGAAGCCTTGCCAGTCACCTTCTTTCTCCAACCAAGAGTTGAGTAAGTGTATTTATCCCATAAGATCAGGACAAATGAAAGACTGGGGCTTGATTTGTTTAAAAGAGAACAAATCAGGATTTGACTGCATATATTTTTATGGACAGACTGAATTGGACTTTAGTGAGGAGAAACTACAGGTGAGAAAGTGCAGGCATTATTTCTTTGATGATGGTAAGACTGACTAGCTGGTTGTATTTGGCCAGGTGAGAGAAGAACTGAACTGTTCGTTCTGCATCTGCTGGATAGGAATGGAAGATGGAATCTTCTCAGGAGTTTCCTCAGGACTGTCTACAGCAAATTTTGAAAGAAGGGGGACTCTGAAACTGGAAGACAGATTTGAGACAGAACCTTAGGAATGAGATCAAGGAGATGAAGACAGAACTGTGGGGCAATGTAATGGAGGGAGAGGGAGAAATGTGTGGCTAACATAGGAGTGGTGGCTGAAAAACTACATGGAAAAACAAGTCCAAGTTGATCTAATGGAAGGATCAGCCACTGAACCGAGCGAGATGAAAGGCCAAGAAGTTCTGGTTTGTGAAATGAGGATTATGACCCAAGATGGGGAGAAGGAAGAACTTAATCTGAAACTAATCTGTAATGAATTTATATTGGTGATTGAATGAAACCATGTTGGTTTAATGAGAGGATCAGCCTGTATGACCTAGGACTAAGATAGAGGAGAAAGCTGCAAAAAAGTTCATTCAAATATAGTGAAATGGACACATGCAGTCCACTAACTACCTCTGTTCCTGGACATGTTGAATCTGCCCATAGTAAAATTAGACATGGAAAAAATATTCCAAAAATATTTGAAAAAATGGACAAAAACATGTTTTTTTGAATGTTGAGAATCTTTTATGAGAAGACACTTGGACTGATGAGAATATTCGCAGTTCTGGACTTATTCTGTGCAAAATTTGCATGTGGTTGTTTTGCACACCAGAGTTTTCTGTGCAGAAAACTGCATCTTCTAAACAGAAAATGCTGTTTTCTACACAGAAAATGCTGTAATTTGGGATGTATGCTCCATAAAATTCACACATTATTGATCTGTATATAAAAAAAGCATGTACAAGAGCCAACCAAAATGCCATATATATATATTTTTTTTACTGAATGGGATGCAGTGGAAAGTTTTCCCTCATATCCACCTTCTTCTTCTTTTTTTCTTCCACCAAGTCTTAAAGATGCATCTGGAGATCCTGAAAGAGATTTGTGTGTCAAGCTTTAGAAGATTCTGGGAGTATTCTGATGAATAGTTAACAAGGCGGTTCAAGCTAGAACTTGAATGCTATGAAAGTCCATCTGTGGGTAACATTATTTAATGAGACATTGCTGAAGCGGGTATGTCTTCTCCACCTCCTGGGAATTCTCATCGGAGCCATTCAGTTTCTAGCTTCATTTTGCGTTGCCAAAAACACAAAACCCTCAAACCTCACCCAACTAAAACAAACAACAAATTGTCCTCAGATAATTTGAGAATGAAATTCCTCTTAGGGGAAAAACTCCACCTTTTTCTCCTTCTTGGAAAATAAAAGAAAAAAGAAGGAGCCTGTGTCAGATTCTCTGCTTAGATGTCTCCAGAGGCGTAGCTCAAAATGAACTGAACATTCTTTTACGTGAGCAGATCTGTTGGGATCTTTCTTTTGGGAAATCCAGAATTTGGGTCACCGTCTTCTGTTTCTACAGAGGTGTAGCTGGGGAGGGGGCAAAGTAAGGGAAAAATTTCTCCCAATAAGAGTTCTGCCATGAAATTTTCCTTCAGTCCTCATATTTCCAGTAGCCTAAAACTACAGTGGAACATTTAGAAATAAAATTTAGGCATCCAAAGAAAAGAGGGAGGCAAAGTGACCAAGCAAAGATGAATACAGGGGGCCCTTGGTATCTGCTAAGGTTTGGTTCCGGAACGCCTCATGGATACTAAAGTTCATGGATGCTCAAGTCCCATTATGTGCAATGATGTGTAGTAAAAAGGTGCCCTTTATACAAAATGGCAAGATCAAAATTTGCATTTTGGTTTTTTTAGGTGGGGGTGCATTTTCAAGCTGTGGTCCGTTGAATGGCATTTGCACGTCCCAATCTGTTTAGGGGAGTTATACCACACAGAAAAGCACTTTTTTTTTTCTGGAACCCTGTCAAACATGAAAAGCCAGGAGAATGCCATACAATCATTCCTGTTTGGGATGGCAATGCCATCACTGAGAGAGGCCCTTCTCTTTCTCCAGCCATCTTCTCATGGTCATTTGGTGGAAGCAGGGTAGACAAGGGCCTTCTCAGTGGATGCTCCCAGACTTTGTGGCTCCTTCCCTGGATAGCTTGGGATGGTTTCATCCTTGATCTCCTTCTGCCAGCAAGGTAGAGCATTTTTATGCCATCAGGCTATTAGAAACTGAATGGGATGGGCATTTAATAGTGTGTTCTGCTGTTGCATAGTGTGCACATAGTCTTCCAATGGATGTTTATGTTTCTAACTTCGCACATAGTCTTCCAATGGATGTTTATGTTTCTAACTTCATATATTATTTAAATGTCTTTTAAATAACTTTTTATATGTGTACTTCTACTGAAATTTTATTATAGTTTTTCATCTCTATTGTTTTTATATATGTTTTAAGCCACCTTGAGTCCCATCACAGAGAGAAAGGTAGAATATAAACGAAAATCATAATCAATTTCACCGTCATGCATTTTCTCCCAAAGTCCAGATAAAATTGCAGAAATTGTTTGTCCCTGTGTACAAGGATAAAATAGGTGAAGATTTACATCCCAACAGGCTTCCAGTACAAATGTTTTGTAAGCAGTTGAAAATATTAATGTTGATCCACTAGGTGTCCTCTTACCACTAAATAAAAAAGCCAACAATCATATACTCAAGTACTCCAGTTCTGCACTTATGAATTTTCAGGCAAAGATGAGAGATAAGCTAAAGATTTCATTTGCAGTTTGTTTGTTTGTTTGTTGAGAAGAATATACCAAACTCTACAAACCTCTTCATATCTGGGATGGAAAGAACTTGAGATTTCTTTTTTTAAAAAGTCAAATGTAAAGGCACCTAAAACTGGTAGATTTGTCCATTCTGGCTCTGGGTTTGAGTACTTCAAAGTCTGATTTTTAAATCCTTTGTGTACTAGCACGGCCATGGAGAATTAAGGTTGCCACCTCTTTGTCTTTCCTGGGTTCCTGGAGTTTAATGTTTACCCGTTCAAGCTGATTCAATGTGATCCTCTTTTCCATGCTGGGAATAGCTTGTGAACTTAGTAGATGCAAAATGGAGAGTGGAGGAAGCAGAATTTTGTTTTTAAGGTGGTTGTGCAAGAATTTATCAAACTGCAGAAGCTTTTCATAGCTGGGACAAGGAATTTAAGGGTTTTTAAAAAATGGAACAGCAACAGCAACAACTGTATTTCAGCAACAGCAATGAAATGAAACTGACAGATTATCCTGTCCCTAAACAGAGACCAGTATAGATATTTTTGCCATTTCCGCCCTATACTGTTACAGTGCTATTATTCCACTTTCAACCTCCTGTGGAATTCTGGGGTTTGAAGTTTCCTGAGGCCAAATTGCTCTCTGGCTGGGAATTCTAAATGCCCCTCCCTAAAATGCAACCCCCAGGATTCCATGGGAGGTTGAAAGTGGAATAATAGCACTATTAACAGTGTAGGTTGGAAAAACCACAGATATTGAAATGCTCTGTGGGATGAGGACTAAGGCATGGTGGGGAGAGCAGGCACCCAAGATCCAAACAGGCCAAGAAAAGAAGAGGGAAGGGGGTGAGCTGGCATGGTGGCCCTATACTTCCTCTCCCTCATGCCCATCCCCTTCCTTGGATGTGTGTGGGGCATCAGGAGAGGGTCTGTGGAACTGAGAAATCAGGCTCCGATCTATCCTTAGCTGCTCAGGCAGCAGCTCGTAGAAGAGGAAGGGATGCCAGGTAGAGGAGGGAGTGGGCTTGTTTTCTGCTGGTCCAGAGACCAGGACAAGGAGCAATGGATTCAAGCTGCAGGAAAGGAGATTCCACCTGAACCTCAAGAAGAACTTCAGGGCTGCCCAGCAGTGGAAGATGCTGCCTCGGAGTGTAGTGGAGTCTCCTTCTTTGGAGGTTTTTAAGCAGAGGCTGGATGGCCATCTGTCCAAGGGAGTGCTTGGAGGGTGTTCCTGCATGGCAGGGGGTTGGACTGGATGGCCCTGGGGTCTCTTCCAACTCTACATTTCTATGATTCTATGATTCTAGCAAGAGGGCCAGAAGTGGGTTTTTAAAGGGCTGCACAACCTAATCAGAGCCACCAAGAGAGAAGGTTCCCTTGGAAAAGAAGCCCCTGAGGCGGGGGGCAGGGGTTGGAGGAACATGCAAATAATCAAATCCATGAAAGTCAAAGTCACAAATGTGGAGGGATGACTGTATGCATATACATACACAAATGGATTCCATGAAAAATTTCTCAACCTTATCCTACAAAGTTTTAACCCTCTACTTATTTTTATTTGCTAGTCCCTTATCAGATTTTGAAAGGTTTCCTTTGAGGGTGGGACTACAACTCCCAGAATCTCCCATGCTAATGGCCATGTTGGCTGGGGGATTTGGGAAGCTGTAGTTCTCAAAAGCAACTTTTCTAAGCTTTGCCTCTGTTCAGGAGAGTGCACATCTGTGGGCTGGATTGCATTATGCGAGGAAAGCATTGCATGATGGAGTGGTTTTAGTTTAGATAGATTCAAGGCTATTAATTCAAGGCCCATTTATAGACAAAAAAAAATATATTGAAGGTTGCAGGCAGGGGGACGGCAAAGGAAGGGTTGGAAAACAACAACAGAAATCCATTAAGACTTGCCTATAAAATCCATTTCTCTTCAAAAGCTGAGGTTCACCTTTCAAGAGCCTGAACATTAAGAAGGCCAAAGAGGAAGTCGATACAGAGATGGCAGAATTTATATTGACAATTGGCAAGCAAGGTCACAGACCTCTCCTGCTGAGAAGGAGATACGTTCTATTTTGGCCTTTGAAAGGGCTGGCTTACCTCAGACTTTAAAATCTATTTACAGGCAGGAGAGCATTACATTCCCCCTCCCGCTGCTGCCACCTCCCCGTGAAGGGCCAGAACCTGTTTGTTTTGTTCTGTTTGTTGGATGCTTGAAACCAAACCTAATACTTTAAGATACCCATCATAGCCCATTTCTGGGTAGAGTTCTGGGCTGTTTCCAGGTAGAATTCAAAGTGCTGGCTATATACCTTCTAGCAATCCTGCTTTGGCAGTCACTGCCCGGATTAATCCTTTGCCATCATGCTTTTTAAAATGTTCAGTTTCTTTCTCCTCCTCCCACTTTCCCCCTTTGTCTTTAGCTTCCTTCAGCTGCTGCCAAGTGATTTCAAAGTGAAAAAGAAGGGCCATTTCTGCACTAGCCAGTTATAGTGCCATTATTCCACTCGCAACATCCTATGGAATCCTGGGGTTTGCAATTTAGGGAGGGGCCTCCAAGGCCATCCTCAAAGGGAGGGAGCCAGTTATAGTGCCGTTATTCCACTCGCAACATCCTATGGAATCCTGGGGTTTGCAATTTAGGGAGGGGCCTCCAAGGCCATCCTCAAAGGGAGGGAGCCAGTTATAGTGCCGTTATTCCACTCGCAACATCCTATGGAATCCTGGGGTTTGCAATTTAGGGAGGGGCCTCCAAGGCCATCCTCAAAGGGAGGGAGCCAGTTATAGTGCCGTTATTCCACTCGCAACATCCTATGGAATCCTGGGGTTTGCAATTTAGGGAGGGGCCTCCAAGGCCATCCTCAAAGGGAGGGAGCCAGTTATAGTGCCGTTATTCCACTCGCAACATCCTATGGAATCCTGGGGTTTGCAATTTAGGGAGGGGCCTCCAAAGGCCATCCTCAAAGGGAGGGAACCAGTTATAGTGCCGTTATTCCACTCGCAACATCCTATGGAATCCTGGGGTTTGCAATTTAGGGAGGGGCCTCCAAGGCCATCCTCAAAGGGAGGGAGCCAGTTATAGTGCCGTTATTCCACTCGCAACATCCTATGGAATCCTGGGGTTTGCAATTTAGGGAGGGGCCTCCAAGACCATCCTCAAAGGGAGGGAGCCAGTTATAGTGCCGTTATTCCACTTGCAACATCCTATGGAATCCTGGGGTTTGCAGTTTAGGGAGGGGCCCCATAGGCCATCCTCAAAGGCCTCTCCCTAACCTGCAAACCCCAGGAGTCCATAGGATGTTGAAAGTGGAATAATAGCACTATAAGCGGCTAGTGCAGAAATGGCCCAATTTGCACTCAGTGAGGAGAAAGGAGGTGTAGGGTAGACTCTTGTCCTTCCTAGTAGGCTCAGGCCAGAGCAAACTGCTGCAGCCTTTTCCAGCTTGTGTGTTTTGCCTCATTCATAAATTTTGCCCTCTTGACCATGCTGTGATGTAATACAGCCTCATGTGCCCTGCTTTTCCTCTGTGAAATGCTTCAAGGTATGTGGTAATGGCCTTTAAAGCCATACACAGCCTGAGTCCAGCCTATATGAAAGACTGTGTCCATTTCCACGCCTCACTGGATCCTGTGGTCGTCCCGTTGCAATACCGGCAGCGCCTTTGATGGGATGGGAGCGTGACGCAAATGCGGAGTCCAGGGGCCGCATTCAGCCCTGATGCAGACTAGCCGAGGCAGAAGATGGTCCAGAGGACTGCTTTCCCGTGAGGGAGAGCCTTGTGTTTCTAATTAGCCTGTCTTCCAGCTGAGAATGAGGGGCATACGGCGGTAGAAAAACTGCACAGCCATCTCGCCTCGAAACGCTCTGTGAACGCATGAAGAAAAGGTAGAGCTACATGCTGGCTTCTGACCCCTGTTCTCCCTCTGCTGCAATTATCCCCACTCTGGAGAGATCTGAAACGGACGAGAAGAGCCAATTAGAGTGGGCTTCACTTGTCAGCCCATTAACAATCCAAGAAAGGTAAATGTAAACAACAACTCCCTATGTGCCGGACCCAATGTGCTCACCTTTTAAAAGTTTCTGATTCTAATTCTTATCCTCATCCGTGCTACTGACATCATTGTCTTCAGCGAGATGCTCAAGGGCAGGGGTGGGAAGCGGAGGGCCCTTTGGATGTTGTTGTACGGCAACAACTGTGCAACTGTCAGCTATGCCGGCAAGGATCACTAGAACCTGCTGCCCAAAAAAGCAGATTTTCAAATATCTGTTTTGTAGACTCCAGTATTTCATAGATGCAAACTGGGAGCTGAATCTTGATAAGGTGGAGGCTCTGTGGATTGGCAGTGCTTAGGTCTGGGAAATGGGTACACAGCCTGTCCTGAATGGGGTTGCACTCTCCTTGCAGGAGCAGGAGCATAATTTGGGAGTAGTCCTAGATCTATCCCACATCCAAGTGGATTCTGTGGCTCAGGGAGCTTGGTGCCAGCTCCAACTCCTGCACCAGCTATGGCCTTTACAAGATAGAAATAATCTAGCCACAATGTTAAGTGCACTAGTAACCTCCTGGTTAGATTTCTGTAATGCGTTCTAAGTGGGCCTGCCCTTGAAGAAGACTCAGAAGTTGTAGCTAGTGCAAAAACACAACAGCTATAGGTAGCATAAAATACCAGTCTTAGGCCATTTCTGCACTACACTGTTATACTGCTATTATTCTGCTTTCAACCTCCTGTGGAATTCTGGGGTTTGTAGTTTACTGGGGCCAAGGAGCTCTCTGGCTGAGAATTCTAACCCCCCGTCCCTAAACTGCAAATCCCAGAATTCCATAGGATGTTTAAAATGGAATAATAGCACTATAACGCTATAGTGCGGAAATGAGCTCATAAAAATTGCTTTGGGCTGCCAATATGCTTCCAGTCTGAATTCCAGATGCTTGTCATTTAAAGCCCTGAACAGCCTGGAGCCTCAAATGCTTGAGGAAGCACCTCTCCTTATATGTGCCTGCCCAGAAAAGAAGGTTTTCTGGGGCAATATTATTAATATCATTTATTTATATAGTGCCGTTACTGTACCTGGCAATTTACAAATAAAAGAACAAAAAACAGTTCCCAAGTGAGGTTGATACACTACATGGGCCATTTCTGCACTAGAGTGTTATAGCATGATTATTCCACTTTCAACATCCTATGGAATCCTGAGGTTTGCAGTTTTGGGAGGGGCCAGCCAGCCCCTCCCTAAACTGCAAACCCCAGGATTCCATAGGATGTTGAAAGTGGAATAATTGTGCTAAAACACTCTAGTGAGGAAATGGCCATGAGATGTGGGAGAAATGCTTCTCAGCTATGGCACCCCAACAGTGGAATGCCTTCCCTTTGGAAGTCCAGCAGCCATAATACTTATTTAGGTGTCAAGTAAATACTTGGCTGCTATCAAAGGCATTGGCCCTCATCGATTTCTCTCAAACACTAAAGAGAGCCAATGTAATGTAGTGGTTTGACCATCGGACTACAACCCTGGAGAGCAGGGTTTGACTCCTCGCTCAGCCATGGAAACCTACTGGGTGACCTTGGGCAAGTCACATACTCTCAGCCCCAGAAAACCCCATGATAGGGTTACCATAAGTCAAAAACCACTTGAAGACACATGCACACAAAACTAATGTCCCACGTTTTAAATAGTTATTATCTTTTGAAACTGTTTTGGCTTGGTAACTATATTTACTGTGGGGTTTTTTTTAGATTATTTAAACTAATTTAAATTTAACAGGCCCTCCCTCCATCCCAACTGCCACTGCTATGAGCATAGAGGGAGAGAAGAAAAGACAGGCACAGCTTCATCATTCCTAAGCCCAGAAACAGATAAAAAGCCCTCCATCCATTCCAATGGCCGCTACTGTGACCTCGGAGGGAGAGAAGACCAGGCAGTATCTCCTGGACTATATCGCCTCCCTTATTGCCATCCGCTTTCCTTCTGTGCCATGTCTTTTTAGATTATAAGTGTGAAGACAGGGAACTGGTTTTTTTTCTCCATTTTTTGTTCTTTTACTTATAAAATGCCATGCACAGTGACAATGGCGCTACTCAAATAAATACGTTAATAAAATACCTCTTTCTTTTAATCTGTGAGCCACCCTGAGATCTTCTTGATACAAGGCAGGGTGGAAATATTTAAAGAAAGAAAGAATAAAAATTGCAACCATTTGCAAAAAAAAAAAAAAAAGCCAAGATGAAATTCTACTGCTCCATAAGGCCCCCGAGATGCTTCAGATCTAGAGGTCTGGAGTGTGCCTTTACTCGGGGGCTTTTAAAAATGCAGCCTTCCACGAAGAGGTCAACAATGTAAAAAAGAAATGTTTAAGTGAGGCAAAGAGCCCTGCATCTGTATGTTATAAAAGTATAGGACAGCCGAAACCGCAGCATGAGGAAGGCCGTGAGTAATTGACTGAGATCCTACGAACTGCGACCACAACCATTCAAAGATTTCTTCCCCCCCCAGTTTTCTGGAAAAGAGGATTCCTTCCAAGACTATATTTGAATTTCAGAAAAGAGTAGGGTCAGACCTCACCTGGAACACTATATGTCAAGACGTTCTGGGCACTGCGGTTTGAGAAGGATCTTGACAAGCTGGAACGTGTCCAGAGACGGGCAACCAAGATGATGAAAGATCTGGAAACTCAGCCTTATGGGAAAGGACGGAGGGAGCTGGCTATGTTTAGTTTGGAGAAGAGAAAACTGAGGAAGTAACATGATAGCCATCTTTAAATATCTGAAGGGATGTCATGGAGAAGAGGAAGCCAGCTTGTTTTTTCCTGCTCCAGAAACCAGAACACAAACCAGTGGGTTCAAATTACACCTAAAGAATAGGAACAATGTCTTTGCTGTAAGAGCTGTTGGGCAGTCAAGGCTCCGTCCTTTGGAACTGGGATTTGTAGTCTGGTGAGAAAGAGCCAGAACTGGGTCGTGGTTGGAGTGCTGATCTGGGGCTCCAGGAAACTGAAACCCTACTCAGCCATGGAAATCTCAGACAAGTCACACTGTCTCAACCTCAGAGAAAGGTCCCCTGAACACATCCCTCTGAACAAAACCCTGTGATGCATTTATCTTAGGGTTGCCATGAGATAAAATGACTTGAAGACACACAATAATGGCAGAGATACTTAAAATCCTCTGATAGGGAGGTGTAATGCTGTGGTTGTGTGGAATGGAAGAGAATGCTAAGTCCCTCACAAAACTACAGACTCCAAGATGCCATATAATGGAAGCATGGCAGTTAAAGTGATATCAAACAGCCATAACTTTCTTGTCCATATACACCTCCAGACAGCAGACTGGACAGCAAGCATACAGGTCATCTAGTCATTGTCTTCCTCATGGTGGTAAGATTCAAAATAATATCTACTCAACCAGTATGTGCAAGCTTTGGGTGAACCTGTCTGGTCCTCCACCCCACCATCTTTTCTGGCTCATTCAGAAAAGGTAGTCCAAAGGAAGAACAGCAGCAGTACTTAGAGCTTAGAATACCAAGGTGCAAACAAGACAGGTACCTTTATCTTTAGTCATGTTTTAAATGTAACGTAGCAAGTGGGGACAAAGTTGTTTCTTGGTGTAATACAGGTATGATCAACCGCCAGGGATGGAGAGCCACTAGCATCCCATCATTCTCCACACAAGCAACACCAATGTGATGTCATGTCACTTCTGGTTGCTATTTTTGGCCAATTTTCCAGTGCAACAAAGCTTTAGGAGAAACTAATTGCACACATCTACACTTTGGGGGCACTTGGGTTTTCCTGCATAACTTTTCCTGATTATCCTCAGGTTAATTACTTTGGCTCATATCCATTGGGTTAGATCTGGAATAAGTCACAGGGCCTTTCCACAGTACACTGTTACAGTGCTATTATTCCACTTTCAACATCCTGTGGAATTCTGGGGTTTGTAGTATACTGAGGCCAAAGAGCTTTTTGGCTGAGAATTCTAAATGCCTCTCCGTAAACTGCAAACCCCAGGATTCCATAGGATGTTGAAAGTGGAATAATAGCACTATAACTGTGTAGTGCAGAAAGGGCCGCACTTAGAGCAGAACCATTGATATCAATGGTACTTGCATTGGTTGCAACTACCACTAGGTCACCTTTATGTGTGACCACATCCCGATCCAATCCATTCTTTCTGCGATAAGGATGCTGCCATTCTGACCAGATCAGAAATAACTAGCTTGGTGTTTTAAGGGTCTGATGCCATATCTAAAGCTCCTCTAAAAGTGAGAGATGCACTCCTTTCAGGGTGTGCATGTGCGTATGGGCCTACAGGTATGGCAACACCATGAATTTCACAGGAATTTTTTAGACAAAGAATACTCAGAGGTGGTTTTGACAGTTCCTTCTTCTGTGATATAGCCTACAGTGGCAAAAAAAATCTAGGGTCCTCTTGAAAGGAACAGACTTCTCTGGCTTTTTCTTGGAGCTCTTCCTAATAAACATGTCTCATTGCTCTTCAGTTCTCTTCACATAAAGCATCTCACCTCTGACCTTTTAACTTGGATGTGTGCATAATTGGTAGAACTTGAGCAAGGCCAGGCCTCTTGGGGTGAGGGCATACAACCGCCAGAGACGAGGTGAAGCATAACTCTTCCAGCTTAATTAGATTTTTCCCAGAAGCAAACCACAGATATCTCATTACCTCAGCTAGCCTTCTTCTGCATAGAGCACAATCCCCCCTCCACAGCATGCTCCCGCTGGCCTTTCTTCCGTTGTATCTTCCATAACAGCTTAGAGATGAGCCTAACATCCCATATAGAAGTTCCATCACAGGCTCTGTCTGCCACAGATGTTCTGCTGTAGGCATCTTGTTCACCATTGTGAGAAACAGGATGTTGGTCTACATAGGGATCTTCTTATCCTATCAAATACAACCATTGCTCCACCAGGGCCCTGGCTCTTCCTTCTTTCTACAAGTAAGTCAAATTGAACTTTTTCAAGGCTAGCAGAAATGGCAGTGACCAGGGGAGAAAGAAATTAACATGCCTGTGTGAGAGGCATGGTTGACCCTAAGGATAAACTGGCTTACATCTATTTGGAAATCCCAGTTGAAGTAAACCCTCAAATAGATGTGAGCTTGGTTCACATTGATTCAGTGGGTATAACTGCATTTACAACCAACAATTGGCCATCATAACACATGCTTTGATTATGTTCTGGTTGGATTACTATAATGCATTCTACGTCAGGCTGCCTTTGGCAATTGTTCAGAAACTTCAGTGCTCCGGTCAGACTGCTGACTCGGGCTCATTACAGGAAACACATAACTCCCAGTTGAAATGGCTTCACTGGCTATTGGTGTGTTTCTGGGCAGAATCCAAAGTGCCAGTTATGGCCTATACAGACCTACACAGCTTGGGTCCAGACTTTCTGAAAGATCATATCTCCCTACAGGAGCTTGAATTTTAAGATCTCCAGGGGAAGGCTTTCTTTCAGTCCCACCATCATCACAGGTATGGTTTATGAGGACACAGGAGAGGACCTTCTTGGTGGCAGCTCCCAGCTTGTGGAACTCTCTCCCATAGAAGATACAGTTGGCCCCCTCTTCTGTCTTTTCCAGCCAGCGAGTGAAGACCTTCTTCTTTAGATGGACGTTTGGCTTATACTTCATACATCAGAAAAGGTTTTTAATGGGCTATGCTTTGATCTTTTTTATTTTAAGTATATTTAGAATTGTGTTATCTTTGTAATTTCAATGTTTGTGTTGTTTTCCCAGTTTCTTCCTCTGAAATAGAACCTGCAGCACCTGATATTTACTAGCAGTACTAACCAGGGCTGAGCCAGCTTATCTTCCAAGATCATATGGGATCTGGTGCCTTTAAGTTTTGGCCAGGAAGCTAAGTGTCTTCAGCCACTTCCGCATTAAACTGTTATAGCCTATTATTCCACTTTCAACATCCTATGGAATCCTGGGGTTTACAGTTGAGGCCCCTCCCTAAAGTGCAAACCCCAGGATTCCATAGGACGTTGAAAGTGGAATAATAGCACCGCAACAGTCTAGTGTGGAAATGGCCTGGGTCTCCGTGAAGCTTTGGTCAAACCTATGTTAGAAGAAAGATGGAGAACATGGTTTTGTCATTGCTGCTGGACCGCTTAGTTGCTTCAGCACCATGGACAGTCCTATCTTCTCTGATTGGCTGTGTTAATTGGAGGCTAAGGGGACAGTATCTTGGTTACTCTGTTTGTACCTGTGTGTTTACTACCAGAGGATAATCTTAGGGAACACCACTGTTCCGTTGCTGGGGACCGTCCTGATGAACAACCCCTATATGAACTTGCCAGAGCTTTAAGATCCACAGGAAAGGATTTCTCTCAGTCCTCCTACCGTCCCAGGCTCACCTGGTGAGGACATGGGAGAGAACCTTCTCAAAACCCTCAAAACCATCTCTAAGTATTCCTTGCTTACGAAAGCTCTATAAAATACATGAAGTCACCATAAGGAAGACATACCCACACCCACACACAGCTACCTACCTGGAATCATAGTCCATCACTCAAACACTACATCATGCTGCTTTCATTGGCAATATTTATTCACCAAATGCCCATTTATATAAAAAGGCCTTTGCCTGATACCAGAAGGAGAGCAGAGAGGGGGACAGCCAACTCTCCCATGGGAGGGAATACCATACTATATTAGCAACTACAGAGAAGGCCCTCTCAAGTGTCCTCACCAGACAGGTGAGCAGCAATGGTGGCACCAAGAAAATCAGTTTCATCGAAGAGTTGGGCATGCTTTCCAGCTGCAACAAATTCAACAGAAAGTTTTTAGGGCACCATAAAAATTAGGCTGTGGTCCTGCATCATCAACATAACTTTGATGATGAAGTTACATGTGATGATGCCACCCTTTCCCAACAAACTACCTTTGCAGCCTGGCTCCTAACCAAAAAGGCACTGGAGACTGGGGTCTTAGATCAGGGTCTTGGTCCTTTTCCATTTTCTTTTTTCATTCCCTTCTTTATTTTCTTCTTCTTTTTCTTTTCTTTTCCTTTCCCTTTCCTTCCTCTTTCTTTTCTTTACTTTTTATATTGCTTATATTTTTATCTCTTTCGTATTCTGTCCTTTTTTAAAAATTTTGTTTTCTTTTCTTTTGTTAAATCTAAGTTTAATTAGATTCTCATCTTAGCTTTTCATAATAATACTGTAGGATAAGAAATATTGAGTATATAGAATAGGTCTGGGTTGGGGTATAATAACCGTTAGGCTAAAATAATGATTGTTCTTCTAGGTTATATTAGGTTATATTAGTTATAGATAATCTCAAAATTATCTAATGATTGATCTATTTCATTTATATTTTGTCTGGGGGTATAATTGTGTATTGAATAATACTGTAATGCTCCATTTACACTGTTCGTTGATAACCTTTTATGGAATGTATGGCAACATATACATATGGATTTGTTGTATATTGATTTATATGTACTGTGTTGATTAGTAATTAATTTTTTTTAAAAAAAAGAGAGAGACGGGGTCTTAGAAAATGATACTTGCAGCACTCTCACAAGGTGTATCGAGAACAAGCCGCTGGAAAGTCCTCTTAGGGTCCAGCTACCCTAAGGGGAGCTCTTTATGGGGTTTTCTGGGGCTGAGAGTGTGTGACATGCCCAAGGTCACCAGTGGGTTTCATAGCGGAGGGGGGAAATGAACCCTGATCTCCAAGGTCATAGTCCAATGCTCAAACCGATCAATGCTCTCTAGTGACCTCATACTGCTGGTTCTGCCAGTTAATTATTTTCATGTTATCTCTATTTACATGTAGATGGCCTCCCTGCCCAAGGCTAACATGAGTTTATTTTCATAATATGCTACTATCTAATATGCATCTATTTTACAGTGTCAGGAGCTTAAATGAGGCAAACAGAACTCTAAAAGCAGTCCTGCCTGTTACAACATTGTCACTTGCTAAGAGGATGCCAGTAATTATCATTAACTTAGCTAATAATAATAGTTATTATTCATTTTGATCCATTTTCCAGGTGGAGATTTGAGAAGAACAGAGCAGTGGGGAGATTCTTCACATGTGGCAACATCTTTCAGGGCAAGTTTTTTGGTACAAAAACAAATGATTTTTTTCATCGTAAAGATAGATTTTGTGCAGGAAATGTATTTCCTGCACAGGAATGTCCTGTTATGTGGAGAAAAGGCAGTTCCTTCAAGGGAAACTTGTGTTTTGCACAGAAAATGTGCTTATTGCACAGAAAACAGTTTCTTTTGCTCAGAAAACTTTTCTGTACACGGTTGTCCTATGCAAAGTAACTATATTGGATTTTTTTTCAACAACGAAAAAAATGCCATGTGCATTTCTGCACCAAATATTTCCCCCACAAAATGCAAATATTTCTAGAGAACTGCACAGAAATCTTTGTTTCCTGGTGCAGCAGGGAGAATACTACGTATTTGTCCTGCCCTGCGAGGGCAAAGAGCGTGAAGATTTCGATCTCTTCCAAATGTTCAGAAAGAGCTCATGCTATACTTGGGGAAATTTGAAAATGGAAAGATGTCTGCCCAGATCCTCGGAGATCAGGTGCTTATTGAAGGTTAGGGAAGAGGAAAGGTGAGGGTAGCCAACAAGGGGACAATGCAATGGAGATTTCCCAGCATTCCCCTGCAGCCAATCAATGGCTGTTGAGGTGAGGGCGGAGCCATGCCTAGTTGCATCCAAAGTCATTATTCACCTGGCAAAACCGTTGCATAAAGAGGTATTGCATACCTCCTTATCTGCTCTGCTGTGCTGTGTAACTGGGGGTTAAGCTAGCCTGTAGCCCTGCGGAGATTCTGGCCTTTGTGTATCTGATGATGAATTAGTCTCAAGTCCCTAAAAGCTTTTGCAACTATTACGCTGGCATGGGGCCAACATATTCCCTTTCTATTTTATTTTTTTTTTGTTGGAGATACAAGTGTGCAGCCATCCTCCCTCATTCCCTCAGATTGGTTACTGTGCGCTAACTCAAAGCAGCCTAAGAGAAAAAAAGGCCAACTGCATTTGAGTGAAGCAAACAGATCTGATCTCTCTACCCTCCACATACAGAAGGAGCCGTCCCTGGCACAGAACCCCAAGCAAAATGTCTCAAGCATCAGAAATCCCACACATCGGCAAAGTGCAACTTTAATTGACATTCAGGAATTTGCATGCAAAGATTGCAATGCTAGTGCCAAATTGTTGTTGTATTACTTCACTGCTTTTATTTAAAAAATCACATTATTGCAGCAATGGCTGTTCCAACATCTAAACCAGAGCTTGGAAAAGTTACCTTTCTGCATTAAAGTGCCTCAAAACCTCCTGCCACAACCTGGCTGTGCTGGCTGGGGGATTCTGCCAGTCCAAAAAAATAGTTTTTCCCAGCTACTTATGCTGCATACTGTCTTGAGCATGGATGATTTCACTTCCCAGCTCAGTTTCTCCCCTCTAGGCCTGGAAAGAGAACAATTTGACTTGTTAGCTGGTAGAAATCTATATCTTGATGGGCTCCTTCACTCCACAAATAGAGAGCAACATCTAAAACTCTTTCGTCTGGGCCACACATCAGTTGTGAGTTATTGCTTTCTAGGTTTCCCTTACTGCAGCCAACACATCACGTACTTTCCAGATGTGGGTGTTGGGATGACTCTCGTTTACCTGGTTAGATCCAAGGAGAATTTTTTTCCCTAGTTGAAAATAAGTTGAAACTTCTCCATTTTATGGGAAGTTTCCCTGCCCAAGATCCTGTTCTTGCATCATATAAATTTATGCTATCGAGAGTTACAGTGTGCTGGACTTTACTGGACTGCCCTGCTGAACAACTGATTGCACATTGGGTGGCAATACTTTTCTCCCTGGTCCATGAAAATATAACAGATTCTGTGCAATTTTCAACTATTATTCATACTTTGTTGGGGCAAATTTGTGCAAAAATGCGGGTGGTTTTCTTGCATAAAGAACAGTATGTGTGTATGTGCATGTACAGATGTATATTTTGTGCAAAATATACATATTTGTTGTTGTTATCTGCCATCAGTCAATTTGACTTACGGCAACCATTTGAATGAGGAACCTCCAAGAGCCTTAGGCCTCAACAGCCCTGCTTGGGTCTTGCAAACTCAGAACAGCCATGGCTTCCTTCTTGTGCCAAAATAGCTTTTTTGCATTGAAAATACATGCAGGACAACTACATGAGTTTTTTTCTGCACAGAAATGAGTGTGACTATCTTGGATTTGCTCCAAAACATGCTTTCTGCATCAGAGAACTGAAGGCAGGTTACTCAACTATTTCACCCTCACGAGGTCATAGGATATGGTGTCTAGATCAAGGGAGGTAATGGTACCATTCTATTCTGCTTTGGTCAGACCTCATCTGGAATCCCGTGTCCAGTTCTAGACACAGCTGCAGACTAAACATCCCCAGCCCCCTTAGCTGCTCCTTATAGGACTTCATGGTGTCCAGGCCTTCTACCATTTTGGTCACCCTCCTCTGGACACATTCCAGCTTGTCCATATCCTTTCTGAACTGTGGTGCCCAGAACTGGACAGAGGATTCCAGATGGGGTCTGAGTACAATTATACAAAGCCTATTTGCCCCAAATAAATAAATAAATAAATAATAATAATGATTTCAAAGGTCCACTGTGGAAAGACTGCAGGGAAGGTGCCAATCTAACCTCTTTGAGAGGGGAGTTCCAGAGTTTGGGAGCCGTGGACAGCACACTCTCTCAGGAAGGCCATGACAAACCTGCTCTGAAGAAATCTTTCCAAGAGAACCCTAGGATAGTGTCACCATAAATTGGGGTCAACCTAACCGCAGCAGCCGTGGCGGCTAAATAGGTGAGCAGATGGACATGGATTAATATTTTTGAGCTTCTGCAGTGTTCCAGGCAAGGAAGTGTCCATGTTCCTGATCAAGAAACCTGAAGTCGAACCTGGGCCCTATGGAATGTAAAGTAGGTTCTTGGCCACTAAACTGCAGTCCTTCCCCAACAGAGGAAGTTGAATTAAACTGTGGCCATTTCCGCACTACACTGTTATAGTGCTGTTATTGCACTTTCAGCATCCTATGGAATCCTGGGGTTACAGTTTAGGGAAGGGCATTTAGAAATCTCAACAAGAGAGCTCTTTGGCCTCAGTAAACTACAACCCCCCGAATTCCACAGGAGGTAGAAAGTGGAATAATAGTACTATATCAGTATTGTGAGGAAATGGCCTGAGTCGGGCTGTTGGTCTAGTCCATTTGGACCAATGTGGAGCCCTTGTAGGGCTGTCTACAAGGACTGGCAGTGCCTCTCCATGGTTTCAGGTAGGAACCTTTCCCAACCCTACTGGAAGATGCCAGGGAATGAGGCTGGGACCTCTTCCAAGGCTGACATGTGTTCTGCCACTGAACTATGGCCTAGTTCTCCCGATAAACACAGCTGATCCCCAGATCCTGGAAAAGCGACTGCGATGCCAGTATTTGTGTTTCCCAAATACCTGAAAGTCTGTATTGTGAACTCCGTGTTGGCAAAGCCATCACTGCGAAACCATGAATGATGAATTATCATTAATTAGGAATGCAGCAAATTAATCAAAGTCAGCCAGAGTTCACGATGGCTTTCCAAAAGTGCTAATGTGAATTCCAGGAACTGTATATGATTCACAAATTTGGCAAGCATGATCTTTAATGTATTTTTTTTAAAAAATATATATATATAAGTAAGACGCATGGATTAAAATGGCAGGCTGCGTAACAGAAATCAAAACTCAGTCAATACAAAATGACATCCCTACTGCTCGTCTGCTCCAAAACTCTAATCCAGTCTTCTACAAATGAGAAATGATACTTATCCAAATGTTATCCAAAACCCCAACTTTTATTTACAACTTTTTATTTACAACTGTGTACAGTTGCCTCTCAACTTTCGTAAGGGCTTCTTTTTCCACTCCCAGGCAAAAGGCAAGTGAATGTAGGGGGCAACCTTACAAGCAGGGGAGGTGCCCACAAGCCTTTCCCCCTCCATTCACCTGTCTTTTGCCCAGGTGCAGAGAAAGAAGGCACGGCACCCAGGCAAATGGCAAGCAAAAGGAGGCAGTGAGGCACAGAAGGCAAATGGAGGGCAGAGGCCTTTTTGCCGGGGTGTAGAGAAGGAAGGCAGCGTGCCTGGGCAAAAAGCAAGGGAATGGGAAGGAGGGAAGGGGGAAGGCAAGCGGGCACCTCTTGAATAATCAAATTTGCAAAGGTCAAACTTGCAAACATGGAGGGAGGACTGTATTCCATTTACACAGCTAGGCTTTTTAGAGTTAAGCACCCCAAATCCTCCGCCTAAAGGCATGACTCTGTCAGTTCCAGTTTCTCCAGAATTTTTATTTCTTGTAATATCTCAAGAACATCTTCTAGGATCTCTCATTTATAATTTCCGTTCAATTTATGAAAAAAATAGGGACTGACATCCTAGATCCTATTTACTTAAATTATTTATGTACGCTTAATTAATTAACAAAGCAGCATCTCCTGGCCCAAACCCCCCAACCCAGTGGTTCTTAATCTTTTCTTTACTTGGGACCTCCTACAAATATAATTTTTTGCCAGACTTAACTCAAGGTTTACATATTTAAATTGCATTTACTTATTTATGGGTTCTAGAGACTAGGATTCAAATCCTCACTCAGACACTGGGCGACCTTGGGCAAGTCACATTCTCTCAGCCTCAGAGGAAGGCGAAGGCAAACTATCTCTGTACAAATCTTGCCAAAAAGACACTGTGATAGGTTCACCTTAGGATTGCCAAAAGTCAGGAACAACACGCAGGCACATAACAACAAAGCGCCACTGCTAAGGAGAGGTTCTTTCTAGCCATTATGTCTCTCCCCTTTGAAAGCTAATTTATGGTGACTGTAAGGTGAACCTGTCCTGGGAGTTTTCCTGGCAAGGTTTTTTTCCCTTTACCTTTCTCTGAGGCTGACGGAACATGACTTGCCTGAGGTCTCCCGGGGGTCTCCATCGCCAAGTGTGGATTCATACCTTGGTCTCCAGAGTCATAAGTCATTTCTGCACTAGACTGTTACAGAGCTATTATTCTGCTTTCAACATCCTATGGAATCCTGGGGTTTGCAGTTTGCAGTTTGGAGAGCTGCAACAGTCTAGTGCGGAAATGGCCATAGTTTGGGTGCATGCACATGCCACTGCTGCTGCATTCCTGTTGCTGTCACTGGTATTGGTATCCAGCAGCAGAGTTTCACAGACCTCCTGCAAGGGCTTTCTGGACCCCGAGGGGTCCACGGACCACGTGCTAAAAAAACCCTGCCCCAACCTTCCTTAACAGCCATGTCTGCTCTCCTTTCAATCAGGGCTTGGCAAACTGATGCTTCCTTTCCCTTCCCTCCAGAAATCTCCCCAGCAAGGAGGAAATGCAACAGGGATACTGTTTCTGATTGCCACATTGGAAATCAATGATGCAAGGTGGGTAGATCTATCTGAAAGTGTGCCCTCATTTCCTTCCCTCCTGGAATTGTCTCCCTGCTCCCTTCCCTACCAGTAACCAGCAAGAACATAGAATCACAGAAGCATAGAGTTGGAAGAGACCCCAGGCGCCATCCAGTCCAACCCTCTTCTGCCATACAGGAACATACATCAAAGCACTCCCAATAGATGGCCATCCAGCCTCTGCTTAAAAACCTCGAAAGAGGGAAACTCCACCACGCTCCATGCAGGCAGCATATTCCACTGTTGGACAGCTCTGACCATCAGGAAGTTCTTCCTGAGATTTAGGTGGAATCTCCTTTCCTGCAGCTTGAATCTATTGTTCCTTGTCCTGGTCTCTGGGGCAGCGGAAAACAAGCCCGCTCCCTCCTCAACATGACATCCATTCAAATATTTAAACATGGCTCTTAACCATCTCTTCTGCAGACTAAACTTACCCAGCTGCTTCCCGCCTCGATCCGTCAGGAGAGGCAGGATATAAATATCATCATCATCATCATCATCATCATCATCATCATCATCATTATCTGCTTGGAGGAAGGAAATTCCAGACAAGGACCATTTCAACACTAGACTGTTATAGTGCTATTATTCCACTTTCAAAGGCCCCTCCATAAACTGCAAGCCCCAGGATTCCATAGGATGTTGAAAGTGGAATAACAGCACTAGAACAAGCTACTGCGGAAATGGTTGGGATGTGAATGGCTAAAGAATAACCCCTTTCTCTCCACCCAAAAACAGGCCTGTGTGCACAAGCCACACTTAAGGATGCCCATAGAAGTGTGAAGCTCAGGGGCATGAATATTAGAATTTTGTGGGTGGTTATTTTTAAAAGCAGGGTCTCCGTTGAGCTTTTAATGTGTCTTTTCTTTCAAAGAAAAATACTTTCGAAGGCCCAAGATGGAAGGTGTTAGAAGAACATAGGATGCTCTTAACAACATCCTGAAGGAGCTGCTTGTTAACTCGAAAGCACCCGGGCTTCAAAGCCCACCATCTGACATCATCATAGGAATTCTAGCAGCATCCGTGCCTGGCTAGTCAGCATTTGCTCACACCAGCAACTTATAGCAAAACCTCAGGGGTGGTCAGACCACACAAAATAGCTTTAACGGCTCTTTTCAGACAACCCTTGGCTTGCAAACGGGGACAAAGGAACAGGGAGGGGAGGCGAGCGCTAAGCCCCCTACTCAACCTTGAACAAGAACAGCATGCTGCAAATTATACAGGAAAAAAATTCAAGGAATCTGTGACCAGAGAGAGTGGCCATTGCATTCTTGACGTTGAAATACTTGGAGTGGCAATCTCCAAAATATTTTCGGCGCTTGCACCCACATAGAGAAGTACTTTCTTTGGCACCCGGCTGCTGCCCCAACGAAACATGCCTGGAACGGGCTGTAGGAAATAATTACCACAATAAACAGCTAATTAGAGGGCCCAAACCCCTACTTTGAACACATTTTTATATATTTCATATCAAAGGCTAAAGCTAGAAAGGAGGCATGGCTGTATTTAGTTCCGCTCTTCACTACTGTAATTAAGATTTTTATGTTTACCAAACCCACCCACCCCTTCATTCTTGAAAGCTTGGGAGCCAGACAAGAGCTGGAAATTTTGGACAAGCTTTCAAAATACATATGTTTCTGGTAGACTGAAATGCTTTCTAAGCTATAGCATAAGGCCCCAGAGAGACTTGCAATCGGATGAATAAACTCAGCTATTCATAGAGCGGAATCTGAAAGCGGGGGGTCGGGGGAGAGGCTGGATGCTGGATTTCGGGTGTTCCCTTCTTCAGTTTCATATCAAGCACATGCCTCTCAAAACATCCAAACCAATCCCAAATGGATCTCCTTTTGGCCTGCAGAAGTCTCCAGGAGCATGCCTGACTATCTGCTCCTGCAAACTAACTGAAGTGAGAGACAGCAATGAATTCCTGAGTGTGAGCACACACATCCATGGATACCAGGATCGCAGGAAATGCCCTCGCCCTGGATCCAACGCGACTGGATATTGCTGTTAGTGCCGCCAGATTTTCCAAACAGCATTAAGAAGGGACCGTTGAAATCCAAGACATCCAGGGTCGATGATACAGAAATCTGCAGGAAATAAAAGGAATCAATACCACATGTGACTTTGCAACAATTTGGTATCACTTCATTAATTTTGCCACCGGACGTGGAACAGCTTGTGGACCTCTGAGATACTTTTATGAATTTTTCGAGAAATCCCTGCTAAATACAAACTGATAGTTGTGTTTGATGGCTGTGTTATAATGAACTGGCTTGTGAACAATGAATTTATAACCATTTTAGTTGTTGTTATTTTGACATTTAAACATTTTTTTAAAAACTAAGTTGTGTTCTATCTCAATACTCAATGTAAGTATTGATTTAAATTAACTTTGCCCATTTCTGCACCTAGGCTGTTATAGTGCTATTATTCCACTTTCAACATCCTATGGAATCCTGGGGTTTGCAGTTTAGGGAGGGGCCTCAAAGGCCATCCTCAAAGGCCCTCCCTAAACTGCAAACCCCGGGATTCCATAGGAGGTTGAAAGTGGAATAATAGCACTATAACAGTCTAGTGCAGAAATGGCCTTTGTCATGGATTCACATAGCAATCCTGGGGTTTGCAGTTTAGGGAGCGGCCTCAAAGGCCATCCTCAAAGGCCCTCCCTAAACTGCAAACCCCGGGAGTCCATAGGATGTTGAAAGTGGAATAATAACACTATAACAGTCTAGTGCAGAAATGGCCTTTGTCATGGATTCACATAGCAGTTCAAGACAGACAGGTAGGCACTCACACACAATACTAATTTCACCAAAATCTTGCAACTGTGCTCTCCGTAAATGATCCACCCCACACTCTGTTATACAGATGGAACTCCCTAGTGAAGAGACCGGACCCAGAAAGAGAGACGTCCTCCAACTAAATCTGCAGAGGGAGATCACTAACAGGGTGGTGTGGCTGTGAGTGGCTGAGTGAATGCTTTTTCTGTGCAAATGTTGGCAGGAAAGACAGTGTGGTTTATGGGTCAACGATGCATGGGACCTCAGAATAATTTAGCACAGGTCCCATTTTTGTTTAATTTGGCTCCACTCCCTGTAGTGGTTCAACTAGCCGGTGATACCGAGCTGATAAGCAAATGAGACAACCAATTAGAAATGGTCTTAAGAATGGATGCCTTGATTTGTTAAGACAGTGACTTCTCTCCTGCTTGTTTTCTTTCTCAGTGACCAGATCGCTGTATTTCAGAGAGAGGAATTGGCAAAACCACTTCTGAGTATTCCTTGTCTAAGAAAACCCAATGAAATTCATGAGGCCACCATAAGCTGACAGGAGACTTGAAAGCACACAAAGATGCACACACAACCAATCTTCTCATTTTCCTCCCAGGGTTTGTTTGACATCTGTTTCAGAAATGCCTGTGAATAGCACAGTGACTACCGTCAAACATCAACATTTCTAGCCTCTGGGTGACAGACGGGACTGGAATCATGGAGTTAGAAGAGACCACAAGGGCCATTGAGTCCAACCCCCTGCCACACAGAAAGACACCATCAAAGCATTGCCAACAGATGGCCATCCAACCTCCATTTAAAACAAGGAGACCACCACACTCCATTGAGACAGTGTATTCTACTGTCAAACTGCTCTTACCAACAGGAAGTTCTTCCTAATGTCTAGATAGAATCTCTTTTCCTGAAGTTTGAAGCCATTGCTCCATGTCCTAGTCTCTGGAGCATCAGAAAACAGGCTTGCTCCATCCTCCATATGGCATCCCTTCATAGGAAGGGAAGGGAAGGAAAGGGGAAGGGAAGGGAAGGGAAGGGAAGCATCATATTGCTAAATTACAATGACATAAGTCAGACTTGTTTTTATCTGCCAAGGCAGTTGAAATTCACTAACAAACATGCAATGATGAAAATCTCACCAAATTACTTTTTCTCCTGTGCAACCCCACCCCCTAGAAAACCTTGGCCATTTCCCAATTATTGATGAGTGGGGAACAAGCATCCCGTTCTTTTCCTACAGCTGTATACAGAGCAACGGCATCATCCACAGGGACCTACAGAGGACACATGTCACTGTGGCTCCAGCTGTAGGAAATGTCAGGATACTTGTCTTCTTCTTCTCCTCACTCCCCAACATCCAGGTAATGGCTAATACGGCAGTGGCTGTAGCTGAGAAAAGTGGGTTTGGGGGCGGCTTAGACAGGAGACTATCATAGCTACATTTTACTTCACTCTTAAAGTGGGAACAATTAATTGCCTCACTGTTTTACTCACTGCACAAAAAATAACGGAAATTTTTGGGCTATCTTTGAACGCTATTTGTGTTTCAGGAAGTCTTTCAAGGAAGCATTTTGTGTATAAATACAAGTGGAAAACACATTTTTTTTGCACGGAAAATATCTGCCCTACGCAAAGTACACTGCCCCTTGTGCAGAAGACAGGTTTTCTGTTCCAAAGCCTCACCTCTTTCACAGAAAAATCATGTGTGTTTTTGCAGAGAGGAAGCTGTGGGGGGCTTTCCAAAATGCAAAGAACCTCATGGCTGCTGTTATTCTACCTGACAGGGTTTCTGTCCTGACGGGAAAATGATTTTTAAAAACCCAAATATTATTTCCTTCTCATGTATGCTGTGAAACCCAGAAACGCTATTCATCTTTGCTCCATTCAGCCACTAAAACCTGAACGGCTTGACGCTCTGGAGCGGCCACTGTATTACCACAGGCATTTTTGGAATGGAAGTCAACAACACACAACAACTCCTCTCTTTGAATGGCTTCAACATTTATGAGCCTAGGCATTTTCAGCATGTTCACGGCAGGCATTTCACCAACATTCAGGAAGGCTCAGAAGTATTTTGAAAGAAAACAACTGTTCTTTTGATTATCCTCGCCCTTTCCTAGCCATTTCGCCCAAGGTTGCCACAGTGTGTTTGAAAACGGTGTCTGATCTGAAGTTAGAAAAGCCAAAGAACTCTTTGCTTATCACTTCTCAAATTCCTCTAGATTCTGTCCTCGCCTACTAGGTTCTGCCAGGGGGCCCTTTGAAATCTGGCCCTACTTGTTGGCCCCAACTAGGAAGTCATAAATAATGTCATGGATGACCAGGTCAAAGCTATCAAAACATGCCTGACACTGATTTCCCAGTTGGGTCAGCTTTGGTTACTTTAATAGCAAGGAAATTGTTTTAGCTGCAGCTCCAGCCTTTCAGATTTAAGACCTATTTTTACAAAGCCTTTGGAAAGTGAAGGCCCCTCTTTCATAGAGTTTACACAGATTGAAACAACCCAGCTCCAAAATGCTAAGCAGGCAAAAAATCATGAACAGTAGGGCCTTGTCGTGGGTGAAAACCAGTAGCACATTGGGTGAGAAGAGAAAATATCAGCCTCATATCCAAAGTGAAGAAGGTTTCCCTAAGGTCAGAGATATCTGAACTGTTGCCAAGTGGTTTGGCATCCACTCTAATGAGATACAATCCAAAAATATTATTCAACCGCACACATGCACACATGAAGCTCTCATCTCCAAGGAACGTTACCAGTAACTGGCCCATTTTCTAATGCCAGATGTTCCGTACTTTGGTGATTAGTGCCACAGATTTCTTCTCTTGCCCCTTGCCTTGACAGTTGGGCATCTATTCCAGTTGAGCCAGTCCCGAGGTGACACCTCAAAAACCAATGTCCTGTGAGCAAGATCGTCTAGGTTTGTGACCCCCCATGGAGACAGGCTAGGCACGGTGGCCACAAGACTGTGGCAAACCAATCCTGTACACTTGCTGCCACCAGCCTGGGTGTGGAGATTTCAGCAAGCATCAGACAAAGCTGGCGAAAACAGTTCCCTGCTAAAGGGTTGAGTCATCTGCTCTGCTTTGTAGCTGAAAACTGGGAAGTATTCACATACAATGTTGTTGGTGCTTTTTCAGGTGTGACAGCCCTTTTATTGTTGTCAAAAATGTAATGGGCTCAGTTCTACCTGTCGCCCCGAGTATTGCAATACTGTGATTTACCTGCATGTTGAATTACCATTAAAAAATTGATTCCATACACCCACGCACCTAAACATTAGGAAAAACTTCCTGACTACAAGAGCAGTTTGACAGTGGAATATGTTGCTGCCTGGGAGTGTGGTGGAGTCCCCTTCTTTGGAAGCTTTTAAACAGAGGCTAGATAGTCATTTGCTGGGAATGCTTTGATAATGTATTCCTGCATGGCAGAATGGGGTTGGACTGGATGATGCTTGTGGTCTCTTCCAGCTCTATGATTCCATAAAAGACATGTTTTATAACTTTTTCTCCTAAAATACACATTTGCCATCTGAGGACATGGCAAAATTCAGATATGTGCAGAGTCTAAAGGACAAACTTTTGTTTCCATTCCTATATTAGTCCAGAAAGTGCAGCTGAGGTTGTTCCACTTAAAATGGCAGGCTAGAAAGAAGTTCTGCGGTGCCTCTAGTAAAATCCAACTACCAGGACAAAGGAGAATTCCTCATGTACTAGCTCTGTTCTGGAAACTGGTCTGGATCATTAGGAACTATAAAACCCTGTAAGAAACTGAGACAAAGAGAATTCCAGCTTTCTTATTAAGGAATAGAAGCATCACTATAGCAAGCTTCGCTAAAGTGCACCCCATTCTGGGACTGAACACGTCAGTTATTCCACGGAAGAAATTGTCCCTCTGGATTCAGCACATCTAGTGACAGCTGTAATTTTGCAGTATTGACCATTTTTCATGGCTAATTAGTCTAAAGCCCAAACTCATTCCACTTGAGTCACTGATGAATGGATAGGAATTTTTTCAAGTCATGGTTGGCTTAGTGTGCTGAGCCACTGTAAATTTAGATCAGGACTGACAGGGTGGGGCTGGACAACAGGGACTTTGAAGCTGACAGTTTTGTAACATGTGAATGCCCCATGATTATTTTAGCCAGAAAGCAAGCAAACAAAAAAAGGGGGGTGCGGTGTAAAAGGCAGCAGACACAAAAAATGCCCAGGGTTTGCTCCCTTTTCTGACTACCGAAAGGAACCTCAAAGGCATTCCATTTTTGGAGGGCTCTGGCTTTATTAGCTTTTCTTCTCCCCGCCTACGCACGTGAAAGGAGATGCCAACAAAATTACCCCGAAGGCACCGTCTGCACAATAGTCAATCTCTAGAATCTCCAGACGGATCCACAGAGACTGGCAGGGAGCCGAGTTCATGTATAAACTGGCCCACGTTTGCTAGGTGCCCAGGTGTTGCGCAAGGTCTCTGTCTCTGGAGGTCTGTCTGCTGCACAAAACTCAGTACATGGCTGGTACACTACAGTTACTACTGATTTCCAGAAACTGACCCCGGATATGTGGGGTCTTCATTGTTAACTGCCATCAGGTTGACTTGGATTTATGGCAACCCTATGAATGAGAGATTTCTGAGTCATCAACAGCCCTGCTCAGATTTTGCAGAGTCAGGGCTGTGGCTCCCTTCATTCAACCTATCTATCTGCCCTGTGGTCTTCCTTTTTTCCTACTGCCTTCTACCTTACCAAACACTGTTGCCTTTTCTAATCAGTCATCTCTTCTTGTGAAGAGTGCAAAGTATGACAATCTCTGTCTATCTAGTCATTTTCGTTTCTAGGGAGAGATTAGGCTTGATTTGCCCTCGGACCCATTTATTTATCTTTTTAGCAGTCTAGGATATCCGTAGAACTCTTCTCCGGCACCATATTTCAAGTGCATTGATTTTCTTCCTGTAAGATTTTTTTCACTGTCCAGCTTTCGCAACCATACATGAAAATTGGAAATGCAATAGCATGGATAATCCTAACTTTAGTATTTTATGATATATCTTGACACTTCAGGATCTTGCCTTCATAGCTGCCCTCCAAATTCCTAGTTTTCTTCCAGTTTTTTGACTGCAGTCTCCCTTCTGATTAATGGCTGAACCAAAGTATGGAAAATCTTGAACTATTTCAATGACTTCATTTTCTGTGTTATAGTTATGTAAACCATCTGTAATAATTATTTTTGTTTTCTTAATAGCCAGCTGTGAACCTGCTTTGTACTTTCTTCCTTGATTTTCTTCAGGAATTGTTCCAAGTCTTTGCTATTTTTTGCTAGTAGTATGGTGTCATTTGGATATCATAAATGGTTGAGGTTCCTTCCTCCAATTCTCACACTTCCTTCTTCCAAGTCTAATCCAGTGCTGTGTATGATATGTTCAGTGTGCTAGTTAAATAGATAGGGTAACAAAATGCAGCCTTGTCTGGCTCCCTTGCCAATCTGAAACCATTCAATTTCTCCACATTCTGTCCTGACCATAAACTCTTATCCTGAGTATGGGTTACATATTAGGACAAACAAATATTGTGGCACACTCATTTCTTTAAGTCCATACTTTTTCATAAGCTACACAGTCAAAGGCTTTGTTATAATCTATAAAGCACAGGCTGATTTTCTTCTGGAATTCCTTGGTGAGTTCCATTATCCAACATATGTTTGCAATATGATCCCTGGTGTCTCTTTCTTTTCTGAACCCAGTTTGGACATCTATTATTTCTCACTTCATATATGGTATAATATTTTGCTGCAGAATTTTGAATATCACTTTGCTTGCATGGGAGATTAATGCAGTAGTCCTGTGGCTACTATAATCCCTGATGTCCCCTTTCTTGGGGATTGGGATGTATACTGAGCATTTCCAATCTGTGGCCATTCTTTTGTTTTCCATATTTGTTGACAGATTTTAGTTAGAACTAGAGCATATTCTGTCTCTGCAGCTTGAAGCAGCACTATTGGTATGCCATCTGTTCCTGGTGATTTATTTCTCCCAAGTACTCTGAGTGTAGTTTCCACTTCACTTTCTAAAATTGTACGTTCATTTTCAAATGGTTCTTCCTTGAATAAATTTGTCATCCTTTCATCTCTTTTATATAGTTCTTCAGTGTATTGTTTTCATCCTCTTTCTTATTTCTACTTAGTGATATAATGTGTTCCCCATCTGGGTACAGAGCATCCCCATTCTTGGTTTAAATTTCCCTCTGATTTCTTGGATCTGCTGGAAGAGCTTTCTTAATCTTCATTTTTGTTATAATCTTCTATTTCTCTGCATTGATTATTACAGTAGTTCTCCTTGCCCCTGGGCAAAAGTAGCTAAACAGTCACATTCAGAGTTGCATCTCTATTTCTCTTCCCTTTTATTTTTGGTTCTCCTCCATTGTTAACTGCTTGAAGAGTTTCGTCTGTCATTCGTTGAGGCTTCTTTTTCTTTTTGGCCACAGATGGCATCTTTTTGCATTCTTCCTAGACAATGTTCTTGGCTTCTGTTCAGAATTCTTTTGGTTCCTGGTCAGTTAGGCTTAATTGGGCTGGAGCACAAACTTGGATTATGGTTATATTGATATGTTTTCTCTGAAGTCTTATTGACATGATTCAGTCAGATTTTGCATTCTATCCTTTGACTGCTTTTTCTATATCTCTCCTTACTATAAATGTCACTTTCTTCCTAGATTTTCCTTTCCTATGTAATGATCTGACTCAAAAGGTACCATTCCTGTCCACTTCACCCCAAATACTGCAAAGTTTATGCACTCCATTTCTTGTTTTACTATGTCTAGCTTCCTCTGATTCATGCTTTTCGCATTCCAGAACTAAAAGGGATACACTGTCACTTCGGTTATTTATTTGTTTATGTTCTGTTTTTCTCTCAGCACGAAACCCAAGATGGTTCACATTAAGGCCATTTCTGCACTACTCTGTTATAGTGCTATTATTCCCCTTCCAACCTCCTATGGAATCCTGGGGTTTGCAGTTTAGGGAGGGGCCTTTAGACTTCTCAGCCAGGAAACTACAAACCCCAGGATTCCACAGGAGATTGAAAGTGGAATAATAGCACTATAGCAGTGTAGGGCAGAAATGGCCCAAGTTAAAAACAAAGTGCATGAAAAAACTATTTCATACAGGAGTTTTTTAAAAAAATAAATTAAACAAAAATTCTTTTAAAAATACACTGCAACAGTTAAAAACCCATTAAAACATAGGAAAAAGATAAAAACATAATACACCCCATTAAAAGATCCTTCTGCGACAGTAACCTAAAAGCCAAAGACCTGCCTAAATTAGAAAGGTCTTTGCCTGCGGGTAGAAAGAGAGGAGAGGGGGCCAAATGAGCCTCCCATTAGCAGGAACTCCGCCGGTTGGGAGCACCTACTGAAAAGGCCCTGTCCTTTGTTCTTATCCAACCCAGCTGTCATGATGGCCCTCCATAGCATTCCTCCAAAGACCTTCAAAGCTGGGCAGGCTCATAGAAGGAGACATGGTCTTTCAAATAGTCTAAACCCAAGTTGCACAGAGCTGTAGAGGTCATGACCAGGACTTTTGCCAGAAGCCCCTGTGTGGTACATCAGGGGATGGGGAAAGCAGGAGTGGCTGTGTCATGCCAGAAGTAAGTGGTTGGCACACCTAGGGGTCATGGTGGGGGGTAGGTCTCTGTCACCACAGCTGCCTACCACTCCTTTGAAAGACTGCTCCCTTTCTTCAGCCCAACAGTTGAGCTTTCCTTCCGCAGTTATTTCTGCCTCCACCTCCTTTTCGCTCGACAAGGAAACCACGCCTTGACAAAGCATGGATAGCCTTCCTGTTTCCAGCTTCCCTCACCTCTCTGCCTCTTTGTTGCCATGAAAAATGGCTTTGGATCATTGCCCAAAATCTCACCTTTTCAGCGCCTGGGGCTTTCACAAGGAGCCTGTCAGGAGAGAGGTGTTATTGGAAGATGGCTGAGATTAGAGGTGGACCTAAAAAAAAAAGAGGAAGAAAATGAATTGACTGTCTTGCTTGCCTTTGATAGAAGAGAGAGGAAAAGAGAGAGGTTTTCTCCAGGGACTTAAAAGAATGTTATTTATTCTCCCACTGTTGTTGAGCCTCCCAGCATTTTCTCGCACCTCCATTATCAGTATCGAAATCAATGGGAGCTGGATAGTTTTGGCTTGTTTCAAGCCCAGTGTCATATCTTTCCACATGTTGTAGAGCCAAGCACATGAATAGCTTCCTTGTTGGAACTGAGGTCTGTTCCATATCGTTCTCAGCTGCCCTGGTTTTGATTCCGATTCCCTTATTTTCATTTGGAAAAGGTATCACAGAGAGAAAGGGGGGCTGGGGAGTAGGAATAGTCCCAGGGAAGAAATTAAATGGTTCTTTTATCTACTGGGTGAAATAGATGCTGTATTATATGGCTTTCTACATTGAACACTATGTATTTTGGCATTCTGCTTCCCATAAGGTCTTGCATTCCTGGAAAGACATGCTTATAACTTTATTATATAAAGAACAGAGAGAAGAGCGGGGGAAGGAAACTTGTCAAACCTTTAAGATTAGCCAATTTATTTCTGCATAGGTTTCGGGGGGCTGAAAGCCAGTGTGGTATAGTGGTTTGAGCTTTGGGCTACAGCCCCGGAGAACAGGGTTTGATTTCCTGCTCAACCATGGAAAGCCACTGGGTGACTGTCCTGTGCCAGTTGCCAGCCAAGGTTTACGGCTCTCTAATTATCTTTCAGCAGCAACCATGAGCAAAGTTTATTTCAGTTTGTTAGCCAGTTACCAGTCATGGTTTTCGCAGTCCAGGTCCATAGTAAATTCAGAGTGAAGTCCCTACACAAGGTGAGGGTCCAGATTTCCAGGAACACGAGGAAGGGGTCCAAAACATGATGTGTGCTGCTTCCACTAAGATCATTTATCTGCAATTGTTTCTTTCCCATCCAGTTCCCTGTTGGTATAGGCTGAGAGCCTCTCCCAGCTGTTTGTCTAATTGATGCATCCTTATTATATAAAAGCTCCAAGTCTCCTGGGGTCTCTCTTTTCCATCTATGCTGGCTTCTGTAAGTCCTATTCATGTCTCTGTGCTGTGGCTGTTGGGAAGGATCCTGTCTGAGTCCTGGGATAGGGGCATGACCCTGACCGTAGGCATGTCACACTGTCTCAGCCCCCAGAAAACCCTGTGATAGGTTCACTTTAGAGTCACCATAAGTTGGAAACAACTTGAAGGCACACAATTATTGGGGGGGGGCTACAACCCACTTCTGCAAAGACATCAGATGCATCTAAAGATGCGGGCACTAATCCATGAAATCAGTTGGAGCTCCTCCAGGTGGAACAAATGTGTCAGGCAGTTTGTTCAGGTAGTTCTCGGGAGATACACACACACATATATTTTCCAGACTGGTCTACAGAAGAATGACTTCTTGCAATACAGCTCCTTGGCTTTTGCCAGATTTTGCAGTTGTCATCACCCACATGTTCCATTATTTTGGTAATGGTGTGAGTGTTGGACTAGAACTCTAGGAAATCAGGGTTCGAATGCACACTCAACCATGGAAACCCACTGAGTGACCTTGAGCATGTCACAGCCTCCTAGCCTCAGAGGAAGACAATGGTGGGAAACCCCTTCTGAACAAATCTTGCCACGAAAACCCCATGATAGATTCACCTCAGGGTCACTGTAAGTCAGGAACGACTTAAGCGCACACAATTTCCGACTAAATTCTGGAGCAGATTCACTGCCCCACTGACATGGAAGCCACTGGCCCCCACTGCTAATAGGATGAAGTGGTTCACAGTGGCATCTTTCCCAACTACCTTGGGTCACAAATCAAGGGATGTGGCCACAGATGCTTCCAGCCACAGAGCTTTTCCTGTGCAGCCTTCGAGCTAGACTGTTGACCTTGGGTGCCACGAAAGACAATGTCCTGTGGCCATTTCTGAAATAAAATTCAATTTCCAGTCCAGTAACTTCTGTACATGGAATGTAGACTAGGGACTGGTGGGAGACAGCAATTATACCAACATATTGTGTAGCACTATAATTAGAGGTATCGGTTTCTTCGAGTCCTGTGTGACTAAGTGATTATCTTGGCATTTTATAGTGGCAATTCCATTTCTAGGCTTTGCAGAGTCTGGGATTTGAGCTGGGAAGTCATACAGGATAATTTGAAATTTCGGGGAAAAAACAAGGCATTGTTGAATAAACACACCATGTTCTGTGGCATGCAATCTTCAGTTGGTTGCAACATGAGATGAACTGAAATAGAGACTTGAAGATCTGGGTAGAGGAAAGAAGTGGCTAGATATTATATGATATATCCTTTTCAATTAAAAGAAATAAGTAGCCCTTGGCACAGAAAATCCAATTTTTGTTCCTAATTCCCCATACATAGGATTACAATCCTGAATGGCAATCCACGTCTACTTCAATAAAGTTAAGAGTTTGGACAGCAACTCCAACAGAAATGATTCCAAACCTATGAAGAAAAATTGAGGATGCTTGGCGTGCTCAGCCTGGTGGAAGGAAGACTGAAGGGTGACATGACAAATATCCCAAAGGCTGTCACAGAGAGGAGGGTGTGAGCTTGTTTTCTGCTGTCCCAGGAGGTAGAACATTCAAAGGAATTTCTTGATGGGAAGAGCAGTTTGGCAGTGGAACCAATGGCCTAGAGAGGTGGTCAGATCTTTCTCCCCGAACATCTTCAAAAAGAGGCTGGGCAGCTACCTACTGAAGATGCTTTAGCTGGAGTTCCTGCACTGAGAGTGTGTAGGGGGGGTTGGACTTGATAGTCCCTGGAGCATCTTCCAACATTATCATTCTATGAGTTCAATGGGGCTTGCTCCCAATAAGTGGGAACAGGATGGCAGACTTAGGGGAGTGCTCTTCGGTGCATTGCAATGCATCCCTTCCTTAGCAGCCCAGGTACGTTCCTTGGATCTCCTTCATTCTAATTCATTGGATTCTAATTCATTGGATCTCCTTTCCAAAGGGAAAAAGACATTTCTTTCCAATTCACAGTATTTTGATGCCACTTTAACTACCATAGTTCCCTGTCATGACATGCTGGGATCTGTAGTTTGATGAAACACTTGGAATGACCTATTGAAGTGGTTCTAAAACTTTGATCTTCCAGGTGTTTTGGACTAGAGCTCCCCACAATCCCTGACCATTGGCCAAGCTGGTTGCAAGTTCTGAGGGATGAAGGCTAGATCTCCTGGAAGACAACAGTTTGAGAATCTACAGCGTTGGAGCTTTCTGTCAGAACAGTCTAAAGGCTTGCCAAGTCAGCTTTGTTCTGCCCGTCATGTATTGCAATGCCATGAAAAGTTCTGATGTTTGATGTCTTGTAAAGCCATGTGATGCAATGTAATGCCATGTTATTTGCCATGCAGTGCTTCACTCTTATATGTCATGTAATGCTTGGAACACAGGGGCTGGAAGGGCATGATGGGAAAACAGTGTTTTGGGAAATGATGTTATTTTAACCAATATTGATAAGGAAGAGAACAAAGGCAGAAACAAGGTCAGGCTGCTGGCAGGCAAGAAGTGAGCCTCAGAAAAAGAGCTATTTTAATTAGCTTATGAATAGGGGACTTGCATACACAAATGTGTAATGTTGCTGCTTATAAGACACTGTATTTCAAGAGGTCTTTAGTCCTGGCAATTGCCAGAATGTGAGGTTGTTACTCTGAGTAAAGCTTTTGCAAATTTCTAAGCCTAATTTCTGGGACTGGAGTTATCCTGTCCATAACGATGCTTCACCAGACTACAAAGCCCAGGATTCCATAGGAAGGAACCATGGCAGTTTAAACAGTATCCAATATTATAATTGTATAATGTGGATACATCTCAAAACTTCAATCTCTCTGCTTCTGCAATATGGGGAAGGGACAAATTTAGCCTTGTCTACAACTGACCAAAATAACATAACTAGATTTGTTTGATTGGTGCCAAGTCCATTATTACTGCACCTCATCGAGGGGCTTCTTTGGTTCAGCCAACCTCTCTCAGCCTGCCCTACCTTACAAGGTTGTCATGACAATAAAGTAGGGGGAGAGAAAGTCATATATACCACTTCCTAGAACAATGCAAATAAATTAACAATCCATCCAATGTGTCTCTCTTTCTCATTACACAATTATAGACCTTCTCTTCCACTTTCATTTCTTGGGCTGCCTCCTACAAAATCATGGGATTTGCAGTTTGGTGAGATGCTAGAATGGTTGTTTTCAATGTTTGGTCCTCCAGAAATTTGGGACTTCAACTCCCAGAATTCCTGACCATTGATCATTGTGGCAGAGACTTGTAGGAGGTGAAATCCAGAACATCTGGAGGAGCGAGTTTGAGAATCGCTGCATTCGAGCTCTCTGGAATAGAATTCTAAATACCATACTGAATTCTAAATCTCAAAATTTCATAGGGCAGAGCCATGGCAGTGGCACTGAGATGCTATAATGATGTACTGCCAAAGGGACTGTATTTTGCCAGAGGCCTCCTCAGAACTACCCAGTCCAGGTGTAACCACCTAAAATTTTATTTTGACTACATTGGGTGGGCAAAGTGTGGACCGTGCAACATACGTGGACCCAGGACCTTAGTTTTGTGTCCCCTGAAACTCCCTACCAATCATCGAAAGCTCTCCAACCTGCCCCCATTTTTTAAAAGAAATCAGTGCAATAATTTGGTGAAAAACTATTAGTGCTAATTATTATTTGTGCAAAAAGATATCAGCACAAAATCAGTGCAAATTACTATTAGTGCAAAATTGTATCAATGCAAAATTAGTGCCATGTTTGGGCATTTTTCAATCGAAAACTACATGGAGAGTGCCAAAATGTGCAAAAACTCCTCAAAGCTGTCTTTTCGGAATGCTAAACTTTTACGGATGATAATTTTCTAAAGGATTCCAAATTTCCCCATAACATCATCTGAAAACCATTGGATGAGAAGACTAGGACCTGAATAGCTTCTCATCTCCTCCAACGCTGCGGTTGTACGGTGGCCGGACCTACACTTGAAACCCATTAAATGTTGCAAATCCCAAGCAAACTTCCTACTGATGGCAAATATTACAAATTGCGTTTCTCCAGCTCCTGGGTTCCAGGGCTGGGGTTCTTGTAAGATTTCGTTGGCATCGGATGGCTCGTATTCTGAGTTGCTCAAAAACTAACCTAGATCTGTTTACACCTCCCACTGGAGAAACCAGACTTTCTGCTGAGGTTTTGCAGGCAGGGAAGTGAGCCAAAGGTATCAAGCTGCATGTTTTCTTTGTAAATATATACATTGGAGACTCTTACTTGCTTCTTCATCAGGTCCAAGAACGACCTACATGTATTATAGAATGGAACATAAGAACCATGGCAGAGGAGGCATTTTTAAAATATGTGTGGCCAGAGATGGGACAAAACATAAATATGGCATCAAGTCCACATGGTTACCAAAGTTCTCAGGTCTCATTTAGTCACTTATTATAGCCAGATTCCTGGGGGGTGTCCTACCCTTGGCCTTTAGACATGTGGCTATGCATTTTTGGCCATTGTACAATGGCCATAAAGTTCTACAAGTGAAACCATTTCACATGAGTCCCAATCCTATTGTCAGACTGTACGATAATAGAACCATTGAACCAATTGGATTTCCTTATGCAATAACTGGGCTAAAATCTGGGCTAGACAATGCTACTGTTAGGTGGATTTGTAATTGGTTGACCGACCGAACCCAAAGGGTGCTCACCAATGGCTCCTCTTCATCCCGGAGAGAAGTGACTAGTGGGGTGCCACAGGGTTCTGTCCTGGGCCCAGTGCTGTTCAATATTTTTATCAATGACTTGGATTAAGGAATAGAGGGCATGCTCATCAAATTTGCAGATGACACCAAATTAGAAGGAGTAGCTAACATCCCAGAGGACAGGATCAGAATTCAAAATGATCTTAACAGATTAGAGAAAGGGGTGGGAAGAAGCCATTGCAGACAACTGATCTTAGTGGTGGAAGCAGCGTGCTTTGATGTTTGCATTCCTTGCTCCTAGCTCCATCCTATGGAATCTTGGGATGTGTAGTTTGGTGAGGCACTAGAACTTTCTAGCAGGCAATTCTAAACACTATATGAAATTAAAAGACTGTAGGATTCCATAAGATGCAGCCATGGCAGTTAAAGTGGTAGTAGAGTGCTGTCATTGTGCACTGTGAAAGATACTTTTGGCTTCCTTTTTGTGCATCATAGAAACCCCAAATTAAATTGTGGGGACATGTAGATGATGATAAAGGCAATAATCCCCGTTTCCTATTCCTGCTTCTTCATTTAAATCTGAATTAAGTTTTAGAAATCATGTCAAAAGGATTCTTCTTTTTTAGCACTAGCAAGAAAGAAAAACAGCAAAAAGCAAAGCAGAACCAAACTGGGGCCTTTCTGGAATTAGCCAGCGTTGCAATTTTCTGAATGGGAATGTTTGGTCCTGACCCTATCTAAGTTTATGAGATGCCTCTAAAAATGAAGAAAGAGGGATTTATGGCAATGCCTGAAATTCTCAGAGGAATGGCATGTCGTAATCCTCCAAGAAGGGCAGCTGTTTAAATCTAGGCTTCCTTTTCATCTGGGATGGCTGCAATCCATCTCCACCAAGTCAGATCCAAAGTGGGCATTTTGAACAAACAAAATGTATCTTCAAAACTTGAAAAGCCAGAACTCCCAAGTCATGGGGTTTTAGCAGGAGAGTAGGCCAGCTATAAATCAAAGCAAATTATAACTTTTAAAGAAAGCTTTCATATGTAGAAATCGACATTTTCCTCCTAACTCATCAAAACATAATTGGGCTTAACTTTCAGCTTTAACATTCAGCAGAAGCCTCACTGAAACGAGCAAAGGCGAAACTAGGTAAGAAGATTGCCAGATGTTAGAGCTCTACTCTGAGGTCCTTTCCACATGATATTGTCATCCTCCCCAAGGGGACGGGAGAAAGACAGGGCCACAACGATGTTTCTGCATAACGTCATCATGGTCCCGTCTTTCTGCCATCCGCAGACAGCGCAATCACGGAGTAAATCATTGCCGAGTTTTCCCCATCAATGACCTGCAATCACGCTACCATCCCACACTTACCTGGTGTGCAGAGGGTCTGGAAACGCAATGGCATGCTTCCTGCCCCAGAAGGCAGGGAAGCTACCTGGCTACACTGCGGTAGGAAGAGGTGTAGCCATTGCAGAGAGGGTCGCAGAGGCAGCTGGTGCAGAGGGGAGTGCTCCCATTGCGTTCCCCTCCCAGTAGAGCTGGTGCTGGGATCCCCGCAAGATGCCGCTGGGATAAAGTGGAGTACAGCAAGGGGTTTAGTCTTAGAGAGTGGATCCTCTCCTCCAGTGAGGATCCTCCAGGCCCTTACACATTAACATCACAATTCAAAAGATTCCACATCCTGTGGAATTCTGGGGTTTGTAGCTTAATGAGGCCAAAGAGCTCCCTGGCTGAGAAGTCTAAATGCACCTCCCTAAACTGCAAACACCAGGATTCCATAGGAGGTTGAAAGTGGAATAATAGCACTACAGGAGTATAGTGCAGAAATGGCCAGTGTCACAATCCTGGTGAAATATTGATTGTGAATATGGAACAGTTATGGATGAGTAAACCTAGGTAACCCCTTTTAGCAAGCATCAGCTACATGGGGGAAAGGAAGTCCATTCTGCCAGAGATCAGCGCACGTAGGAATGACCTACGTAAGATCAGGTTTGAGGGCAGTCAAACCAGAAGAACTTACTTAGTTAAGTACTGTTAACAGGCTTCCTTAGCTGCTGCATCACCTTGCTGACTCATGTTCAGATTGTGGTCTACTAAGACTCCTAGATCCTTTTCACACGTGCTGTGGTCAAGCCGAGTTGTCACCCATCTTATACCTGTATATTTCATTTTTTCTGCCCGAGCATAACACCTTACACTTCTCCCTGTGGAAACTCATTTTGTTATGCAGATGTAATCCCCAGGTATGCCGGCAAAAGCCAACAAGGGGATTCTAGCCTCAGTCTTTGTTTTATTGGGGGAACGTGGGCTAAGGGGTTAAGTCTTGGCTTTGCAGGAAAGACTGTCTTTTAAGAAGGATTATGTGCTGTTGAAGAAAGCACTGCTGTTTCCAAGAGTAATATATAGGGTGATGAACATCTGGATGTGCTCTGGAAGGGAGGGTTGCCGCGATTGTATCTGAGATCCAGTATTTGGCTAGGCTCATGCTAGCATTTCTGACAACGGCTGCATTCGACTCATAATAAACAATCTTTTCCAGTTTGCAAATGCTTTCCCCAAAGGATAAGTCTTTGTAATTTATTCATGCATTAGAAAGAAAGAAAGAAAGAAAACCACTTAAAACTGCTTTCACCTCTCCTTGTATTGAGATTAAAGGCTTCGGCTCTCTCTGCTGGGAAGAGAAGCTGAGCCGTGGTAAGTCGTTCCAGTATTTAGACATGTCCAGTTTTCCTCGAACAGGATTGCAAATGATCCAGACTTCCTTGGATCATGACGGCAGTCTCATGCTGGGATTGCACTCTGCCGCTTTCTTCACTACAGCACATTTCAAGATTATTGGAAAATAATGGCTTTGTGAAAAGGCAGCTACTGTTTCCCATTACTGGACCTCTTTGTGGCAACAGAAATGGGATCAAACCCCCTGCGTACTTTCGCACCAGCGTAATGGATGTTACCACAAGCTCTCTAAGAGAGCACGCTCCTGTCACGTTAAATAATAAACTAGTTTGCTTTCCTCTCTTTCTCTCTCTTTAAGAAACATTTTTCACGCATTGTGTCCCAACAGACCACAAGATTATGGCATCAAAGCACTGTGACGGTGGTGATCAGAAAGACTAACTTTTGAAAGTATGAGAAAAAGACCACTGAAGTTACTGCTACTGGCATAAATTACTCCGTAATGATTGTTTCTTCCTTTGAGTGTTGAGCTGAAGCAGCATGGCCATTTCCGTCCTACATTATTATAGTGCTCTTAGTCCACTTTCAACATCCTATGGGATCCTGGGGTTTGTAGTTTAGGAGGGGCCTTTAGAATTCTCTGCCAGAGAGCTCTTTGGTGGCCTCAGGAAACTACAAACCCCAGAATTCCACAGGAGGTTGGAAGTGGAATAATAGCACTATAAGAGTGTAGTGTGGAAATGACGTATGTCTCCTGGGCACACCTGGAGTTGTTGTTGCTATGTGTCATCATGGGGTTTTCTTGGTCGGATTTCATGAAGAGGAGGCGTTCCACTGTCAGAGAGAGTGTGACTTGCCCAAGGTTATGCAGTGAGCTTTCATGGCCAGGTGGGGATTCAAACCCTGTTCTCCCAGAGCTCTAGTTCATCACACAAACCACTAAACCATTCTGGCTCCTTACAACCATCCCTCTAACCCGAAACTACTTGTACTGTGAGGCCTCAAACAAACTAATATTCTACCACTTTGGTTGACCTCCTCTAGACACGCTCCAGCTTGTCCATATTCTTCATGAACTGTGGTGCCCAGAACTGGACACAACATTCCAGGTGGGGTCTGACCAAAGCAGAATTAAGTGGTATCATCACTTCCCTTGATCTAGATACTATACTCTTATTGATGCAGCCAGAATTGCATTGGCTTTTTTAGTTGCTGCATCACACTGCTGACTCATATTCAGTATATGGTCTTCTAAGACTCCTAAATCTTTTCCACAGGTACTGTGGTCAAGCCAGGTGTTACCCATCTTATACCGGTGCATTTCATTTTTTTCTGCCCAAGTGTAATATCTTACACTTCTCCTTAAGACAACCCTAACAAGAAGATTCTTGGACAGATGGATAAATATAATGTGGTCTACAGCACAATCAAAAACGCTAACCTATAAAGATTGGACAAAGGAGGACTCAAAGATGATAAATGTGAAGAAATTAGGGAGCCCTTATGACTTGTGTCATTTGTACAAACGCTGGATTTAACTCACCATTTGATCAAATGTTTTCTCTGCAAAAGGATGTTTTGAATATTAAGAACAATACACAACACATTTGTCAGTACTTGGAAAATGAGTTAGATTTACACCGGTAAACAGTGTAAACAGTGTAAATACTTGACTTGTTAACTTGAAGGGAGGAACAGAAGGATGGGGGGACCGAATGTTACCCTATATCTGTATAACAAGAAATATTTGTAATGAGAAAAATGTAAATAAAATTTTAAAAGAAAATTTTTAAAAGTATCCTGGATGCGTGGGAATCTTAGCTGTTCAGGACTTAGTATGCACACACCAAAAAAGACCCGTTCTGGGGGGGGCGGAAATTCTGCACAAAAAATTACCTATTTAGCACAGAAAATGTAGTTTTCCATGCTAAAAAAAAAAGTTTGCAGACTGAACCCTGAACTGCAAATAGTTATTGAAATATGCAAGTTTTCAAGCCCTTTTTTACAGTGGGAGGGAATGAAGTAACTTTATTTATTCTTGTCTCTGAGAATGAAATTTATGACGCTTTATATGCTTACCTGTATATGAGAAGCCACCAGTAAGGACAGTGGGAGCTGTAATGCAACACCTTTGCCCTGGGCTCGGTGGCTTTGACCTTTGCACACATCTGCATGCGCCACTGTGCTCTGAGATCTCTCTTCTCCCATTTTGGCTGCCTTTGGGATCGTGGGGTGTGGCGCTGGCACACCGAGAAGCTGTCAAGAGCTCTGCCAGCCCATGTCACGTTACTCCTGTCTTGCTTAAATGGGAACCAATTATTTAGCTACTCATTCCTCCAGCACCAGGGTGGGGTGGAAGCATGACAGCCCTACAATCAGATACAGCATCCAGCACTGGACTGGAAATTGTTTACTTCTTTTCGTGCTCATTTTCATGAGTGATGAAAAGTGCACTTATTGGAAACACATGTGCGCTGCTTCGGTACCTTTCATCTGGGTACCATTTTCTTTTCCTTGCCATCACGGTACTCCTCAGTCACATTTTCTCACAACGGTTCTTATCCGTATTGGCACGATCACTCCCACGATTCTGGCCCCATTTACACAGGGTAAAAAAGGGAAATGCAGGTTCATCAGGATTCTAACCTGCTGGAGCAAATCTCAATTTTTTTCATAGCCCAAGGGCCCAAAACTGTTCGTTCTGCTTTAAAACTATCTGCAACTTGTGGTCATCCTAAGATGAACCTGTCACAAAGGTTTCTTGGCAAGATTTGTTCCGAGGAGTTTTGCCATTGCCTTTCTCCGAGGCTGAGAGAGTGAGACTTCTATGGTCAACTGGGGATTTTTTTATTATTATTATTTATTTGTATCCCGCCTCTCCATATGGATCAAGGCGGCGAACAACTTCCAAATAGCATGTATTTTGAAACACTTCTATACATGCCCCCAACAAGCTGGGATTTGAACTCTGGCTTCCTAGAGTCATAATTCAACATTCAATCCCTACTCCACTTTTATATCTATGTATATATTTAAAATTTAAATATATATATATATATATATATATATATATATTTATCCAAGTTTTTAAAAATACCCTGTTGTGGGTGTGGGTGTTTTAACAAAAAATATGTGTTCTGTCATCCAAATTAGAATCAGGCTTGTCAGAAATGGAAAGAATATTAAAAAATATTCAAAAAATGCTATCAAACACTATAAAATATTAGTATTGTACGTACTAAATAATGGAAAATTGGTGAGATCAGCATAACGAGAACCATTTTTAAGAATAAATGGTATTTGTTGTAAAAGAAATGCGATGAAATGGATGATAGATAAGGGGTTGGGAGAGGGGAATTTTATTGTATTTTTTTAAAAAAATTGGAAACGTTTGTTTAAAAGTGATGAAATTGAGATATGTTGATATATACTGGAATATATCTTAAAAATAACAAAACATTTTTAAAAATAAAAATACCCTTTTAAAAATAAGAGATGTGTTCTGTCATCCAGATTAGAATCAGGCTGGTCAGAAATGCAAAGGATACTCAAAAATATTCTCGGCTGCATCAATAGAAGTCTGGTGTCTAGATCGAGGGAGGTACTGGTACCACTCTACTCTGCTTTGGTTAGACCTCATCTTGAATACTGTGTCCAGTTCTGGGCACCCCAATTCAAGAAGGACATGGTCAAGCTGGAGCAAGTCCAGAGGAGGGTGACCAAAATGGTGAGAGGCCTGGAAGTCATGAAGCCCTATGAGGATAGACTTAGAGAGCTGGGTATGTTTAGTCTGCAGAAGAGGAGGTTAAGAGGGGACATGATAGCCATGTTTAAACATTTGAAGGGATGCCATGTGGAGGAAGGAGAGGACTTGTTTTCTGCTGCTCCAGAGACCAGGACAAGGAGCCATGGATTCAAACTGCAGGAAAGGAGATTCCACCTGAACCTCAGGAAGAACTTCCTGACAGTCAGGGCTGTCCGGCAGTGGAATGTGCTGCCTCAGAGTGTAGTGGAGGCTCCTTCCTTGGAGGTTTTTAAGCAGAGGCTGGATGGCCATCTTTCGGGAATGCTTTGATGGGTGTTCCTGTATGGCAGGGGGTTGGACTGGATGGCCTGTGTGGTCTCTTCCAACTCTACATTTCTATGATTCTATGATTCTATGATTCAAAAGACTTGTCTTGATGGCTGAGAAATGTTGACCCTCGATGAGGGAGAAGTTTCAGAGTTTAGGACTTCCTTTGCTCCAAGTGTCCTGAAAGTCACAGGAATGTCCCTGGGAACCTGGAGGGACCCTGTTAAACTACCGGCTGTGGCAGAATCCCAAATTCAAAGTTGCTGCCTGAGCTCCCACCTTCAGAAGCCTTTTAAAATGACTGGATGTCTTCCCTTGGGTAACCCATCAATCACTCAGAAAGTGGGTGGATGGCAGTCTTGAGGAAGGAGAAGGGTCTAAAAATGAATCAGAAGTGGGTTTGGGGCGAGCAAGCTTTTTATTTCCTCTTGCAAAAACTGACTGAAGAAGGAGGACAAGAGAGGGACCGGGCAGAGTAGCAGGAGACAAAGAGCAGTTCAAAGTTTTTTCCTACCAGCCTGCGCATGTCTTATGCAAACGCAGGGATTTTTATTTATGGGAGTGTGAGAGCATTTGTCTGTGAGAGAGGGAGTGCATCCTTGTTGGGGAACAGTGTGCATATGGATGTGTGCAATTGCACACATATCTGCTCAGGAATATGCCCCATTAAGTTCAATGGAACTCACTTCCAAGTAAACATGTACAAGTTTGCAACCCATGTACAGTCTTGCAAATATTGTAACCCATGTAGAGAGGTGTAGTGGTTTGAGCATGGAACTATGACCCTGGAGACAAGAGTTTGATTCCCTGTTTGGCCATGGAAACCCACTGGGAGATCTTGGGCATGCTATATACTCTCAGCCCCAGAAAACCCTGTGATAGGTTTGCCTTAGGGTCACCATATGTTAGGCCATTTCCACACTAGCCTATTGTAGCGCTATGATTCCACTTTCAACATCCTATGGAATCCTGGGGTTTGCAGTTTCAGGAGCGGCCATGCTACAACAAGCTAGTGCGGAAATGGTCCTAGAAATGATTTGAAAACACACAAGAACAGCAACAACCTATATAACGCCTTAACAGACACACATCTCTCTCCTCACTGCCTCAGGCCACTTGTCTGCCTTGTAATTCATTTATCAAAACCTCTCCCCAGAACTTCATAAACTGTACCATAGACAAAATGAAGTTTGCAAGGGCTGCAGTGTCTTATACCACAAATTTGTCCCAGGGCTTCCTGCAGAAAAACATGCGCTTGTCTGATAGCTTTTTCTCTGGCCTGTGGGGTTGGCACCACTGTCACGGTCCATCCATCTCAATAAAATTAAGTTTCTTTTGGTTTTGTCTCTTGGGAAAAGAGCTGGGTGGATTTTGACCAGATTGGAGGGTATGTTTGGGAGGCCTGACTCCAAATATAGGATCTGTGACAAACTTAAAATTCGCTTGAGAGGGATCTGGGATGCATCTCCATTTTTTCAATTTGATTTTTACTGAATGTGAAGGGTCTGTTTGGGATGTGTGATCGTGAAAACTGGAAAGTGAAGAAAGCTGACAGGCAGAAAATCAACTCATTTGAAATGTGGTAATGGTAGAAAGTTCTAAGAACACCATGGACCACGAGAAAGACAATGACCATTTCTGCACGAGACTGTGATAGAGCTATTATTCCACTTTCAACATCCTATGGAACCCTGGGGTTTGAGGCCCCTCCCCAAACTGCAAACCCCAGGATTCCATAGGATGTTGAAAGGGGAATAATAGCTCTATCACAGTCTCGATGCAAGAGCCATGAGGCTATCTTATTTTGGACATATCATGAGACAACATTAGAAAAGATGGTAAAGTTCAGTGAAATGGGAGACTGGAGGAAAAGAGGAAGACTTCACTACAGACGGATTTATTCGGTCAAGGTTGTTAACAAGGGTCTCTTGGAGGCCTCTCTCATTCATAGGGTCACCACAAGTCCAGACCAACATCACAGCAGACAACAACAACACAAACACTTTCCCTTACCTTGTCGTTTGGTACGCCAGCAGAACTTTACTCTTTGCCAACATTAAATGGGATCTTGCTTCCAAAAGCAAACTTGTCTTTTATACATCTTTAGGCAGATTCATTTGAGCTAATTAAATGTCTAATAGAAGACCATACATTCAGGGTATCTTACCAGGACAATCTTGAATACCTTTTAAAATTATAATCTGCAGTCTAGACTGTGGAATTTAAAGGATAGTCATTGCTGTGTCATTGGATACAGTTATATTATGGACTTGACGTAGTCGTTCTGACAGATAAAAAAGGGGGAAGAATTTAACGCCTTGGGGATTTTGGTGGATTGTTTCTACTGTTCATTGTCCTTTGCTTCAGAAGCTTCCTCAGTTTTTTTGAAAGAGAATTTTCTCATATTTCATCCTCTTCTCTGGGAGTAGCTTCAGGCTTGTGGGGGGTGCTACCCAGCCAGAATTGACTGGCCTGACCAGAATTTCTTCCCTTTGAACAGTTGCCAAGAAAGAGGATATTTAAGTGGAGCACTGTGTGTTCAGTTGTTTGTTGTGATTTCTGCTGGCTGTGCTTCTTAAAAGACAGAAAGAAAGGGGGCTGGGTGCACACACATGCTCAGAGGAAGCCTGTCCTATTGAGATGCTCTTTTGAATCTGGAAAGAAACTCTGCACATGCTCTGAAAAACTCTGTCCTTCAGTCCTTACTATTTTAAAAAATGTTCCACTTCAGACAAAACACTCTAAAACCCGAATTCAACTGGAAGTACCAACGACAACAGAGCCACTCAGTCAAAGGGATTTACATAAGTACTGGTTTTCCATTCCTTGGTTAATTCAACAGGTGTGCTCCAGCTGGGAGCATTGTATTTTTGGCCAGCATATGCTTATAAACATATGATCTGATCTTTCTCTTTCAAAGAAAAGGTAGTTTTTTTTTTTTTTAACTTTCTTTCTTTTCTCTCTCTTTCTCTCTCGTTTTAAGACATCATTGCCAAATTGCTACTGGTTAAAAGCAGGGCTAACGCTGTACTGAGCCACAAAAGTCACTTGCAATGTCCAGTCGACTCTGAAACCAGTGCTTGTACCTTCAGCTTATATGCCTGCATTTTTTAAATCTTTTTAATTTTTAATATTTATTTATTTATTCGTTTAGATCACAGCAAGTAGCAGAATTCAGCATCTCCATCTGCCGTGACCCCCCACTCACGTAGCCGTTCAATAGCCAGGGGAGGACAGGAAGTAGACAAAAGGCGGCCACGTTTTATGTTCAGCTGATGTGATGCAGGATCGCATGATAATTTCATGATAATTAAATATACGGCTCAGGCCTAGACTATTTGATGTGCTGCTTTCACCGGTAAGATCAGTTGTCTGCAATAGCTTCTTCCCATCCCTTTCTGTGTTTATATAGGCTGGCAGCCTGCCCCAGCTGTTTGCCTAATTGATGTGCCCTTGCTATACAAATGGTCCAAGTCTCCGGGGCTCTCCCTTTTTCACCTATACCGGTTGCCATAAGTATTGTTCCATTCCTGTTCTGGTGTTATGGCTGTTGGGAAAGATCCTGTCTGGTGCCATTTCTGCACTAGACTGTTATAACACTATGATTCCACTTTGAACATCCTATGGAATCCTGGGGTTTGCAGTTTGAACATCCTATGGAATCCTGGGGTTTGCATCCAGCGCCTCCCAAAACTGCAAACCCCAGGATTCCATAGGATGTTCAAAGTGGAATCATAGCACTATAACTGTTTAGTGCGGAAATGGCATGAGTCCTGGGACAGGGCGTGACCTTCTGGAACTGCTCTAGGACCTCAGGCACCTTCATTTGACCGTGGTGGCTCCCCTAATCTAAACGCAGCTCACTTGGTGACCTTGAGCCTCACAGTATCTCTCAGTCTTGCCTATTTCACAGGTGTGGTGATACCTCAGTGTACACGCAGATCTTTTGAACCGCTCCAATCAATGCACAGACCTATTTAAGTCTTTGAAAGGATGCTGCTCTCCTATGCTTGCTCACCCGGCAAAATAAAAGGTTCCCATAACATTAAAAGGTTTCCGTAACATTAAAAGATTGTAATGCAATTCAGCAAGGACTCAACCCATCACTTGAATATCCATCTCCAGGCCCAGCTGGATTTATAAACGGTTGTGGGAGAGTACATTTAACTGGCATTCATCAACACCCATTTTTAATTTCTCAGGAAAATGCCTTTGATTACTCTTGCTGAACTTTAAAGGGTTATGATTTTAGATTCACACTTTTAATGTCACCTTGGAATAATATTCCATAAAGTTTCTGAGAGCACATTTGTGTTATAAACTGGGCCTTTCTTTGCTAATATAAATTGCACAGAATATTGATGAACCCCTGGGAGTTAATAGAGGTTATTGAAACCTTGAATGGATTTCTCTGACGAATCTAACCTGATTTGGTCAGTGGCCAAGTTTTTCAACAGAAATTATGGTATTGTTTTAAAACACATCACATCAGACCCCGCTATATACAACTTTGTCCAGATCTTGGAACATTAGATTTAAAAAAGAAGAGATTAATGTTTATTGGAAAGGGGAAAATTAATACGTTGCCATTAATGCTGGGAACAGGTGGGGAATGGATACTTGTAATTATTCATTCCAGGTTGAAAAGCAGGTTTCCTGAATTTAGGAGGAGTCAGAGTACCAACAATTTTAGTGCAATTTGCTCCTTGTATTTGAATGTTCCAAAGTGTAATGGAAGAATTATTCTGTGGAGGAAAACACAGGTTTTTCACATATGCACACAACCTCACCAATTTTGTTACCATGCTGTACACTCCCACTCCATGATAGGATTAGCAATGAACATTATTTTAATTGGCACAAAATAGAAATCATACACTGTTATGGCTGAAAAACCATGCTAGCAAAGAGGACTGGTGGCACACATGCAAAAGTAGGTCAGATGGGACCTCAGAGCATGGCCAAGTCTTAAATTCAAGGGATCAGTTGGGACTCTCCGGTGCTGATGAGCTTGCAGCAATCCCCTTAACGACTCAACCTTCAAACACAATAGCTCAGGAAATTGTCTCAATAGAGTAACTGATGGTCATCAACCTGTTCTTTCCTCCTGCTAAAATTCTCCTTTGTTTCCACATCTGCCTAGATATTAAGAAGCTATCACGATTCCCATCAATGCTTTGTCACCTAATGCAAAGACCATTCCAGACCCCACTGTTTGCTCTGCCAGAGATCCATTAACATGTTCCCCTTCAGGACAGAAAAGGGGTTCTTAATCCCTGGCTCTGAGCCAGACAACTCGTAGTACCTTGGATGCAGTACACTGGACATAAGCCATCACTCTGCTTCATCTCTTCTCTTCGGGATAGGGTCTGGTCCCAGATGTTTGGCGACCACCAAGGTGGGCAAAAGGCCCCTCCAGTTTCCTGGCCAATGCACCAGAAAATGTAGTGGCTGAATTCAAGAAACCAGAGATGCTCGGATTGGAAAGCAAGAGTTTATTTAGTCGGCCGGACTCTCTGGTGGAATCTCTTCCAAAGACCAGAAGCCCTGAATATTCATCTCTCTAAGGTTTTATACTTTTACATGGACAATTGCAACATTTGCCAGCTTGACATTTCTTGATCATTTGCCGCCCTTACGATGCTCTTCTGACTGTTCCCAAACACTGAACATAACAGTCCAAACAGACATGCTGAACCAGCATCTAGCTAAGCGATATACGTACACATGATTACTCAAACAGCTCTTCAAGAACTCACAGTTTATGAACTTGTATTTTTCTTTCTTAATCTGTTCTCACATTAAAATATCACTTCATCCCAACTCCTCACTATCCAATTTTCCTTCCTTTCCTTTGGTTAGCCTCGTATGGTTGTGAGACTGCTTGAATCTTGCCTGTGTTTGTGATTTTCCCTAATAAAACTTCCTTTTAATCTCCAAGTGGTGTCCCTGTATTAGTACCTGCGTACAAAAGTGGAAAGATCCTGTAAGGTTACCCCTCTCTCACAGGCCACCCTTTTTGAGCTATAATTCCTCACCCTTCCATGGAGGTGTTGGCACCACGGGTGGACCTCTGAGTCACCCACCTTTTGGAGTAACAAGATCCTACAATGCCTACTTAGTTAGAAATGTATAACTAAATAACCTCTCCTGACCCTCCAAACCCATGTTAGTACCCAGCAGCTGCATCAAGCGATGGAGGTCTGTTCCCCTGGCAATCAGGATGTAAGGGGGATGACGTTTGCAGCCGCCTCCCACCAGCGAGTAAGTCTGCAATGAGGAATTGCAACAGGGCTCCTGCTTCCAGTTGTCATAGCCTCTCTTTCTCTGGTCCATTTTATTTATGTATTTATAAATTATTTTTATTAAAACAGAGAAGAAAGGGAAAAATATGGCACAAAAAAACCCACAAGAATCCATACAATGAACTGCCACACAATACACATTGAACTATCTGTAACATTGCACTAATGTGAAACAACTACTATAACAAACATTCCCTTAACAACATTTAATCCTTCCAATTTAGACTCATTTATTGACAGATACACTTTTAAGACCAAACTTGGGCCGAGGAAATCTACACATACAGTAAAAAATTAACATTGAAAGGACCTCTCCTCTGTTGACTTACCTGCATAATAGAAAACAAACCATATGGTAAATTTCTTTAGCTTTGGCACCTGTTAATGGAATATTTGCAAATGAAATCAGGGACTGAGCTTGATTTAAGAGGGAAAGCTGGCTGAAAACAAGGTTTACTAGAGTCCATGAGTGGGAATTCAAGAGTCTGGGAGTTTGCAAAGGTATTTCTCTGGTCCATTTTAGAACCTTTGTTTTCCCAACAGAAAGTATACTAGGGCTTCCACAGAGAGCCAAAACACTGGTGAAGAAGGGGAATGGGGGGATTTCAGGGCAAAAAACATAATTCAGAGGGAATGAGGTACTGACTCTCTGGGAAACCTTGGGGTCCAATGAAGTCCCCTAACTCTTCATTGTCCTAGGCTGACCCCTGCTGTCATCTGCTAGTATTCACTGAGAGTAGGTTGGCTTCCAGGTCTGAGCAGCAGAGAACAAACCACACCCACAGAATAAACTTGATTAGGTCAACGATGTGGAACCTGTCAGCAAACAACCCTCTGACGAAAGGTACCTAGTTACGGTTAGAGGCGTTGCCAAAGTTCTGAAAACAAAGATAATATTGTGTGTGCATTTTCAAAGGATGTGCAAAGCAAAGGATGCCGGTGTCAAGTAGTGTAAATAAGTGGGGGAGGATTGCTATAGTCCATATGAATCAGTGAAGTGGAGAAGTGGCATCAAGGGCCATCAAGTCTAACCCCCTGCCAGGAATATGCAATGGAAGGTCTCCCAAGAAATGGCATCTCTTTGCTAAACTCTATAGCGGGCTCTGACAACAGCAAGACCAGGAAGCTCCAAGAATTAAGAGAGGCCCCATACTGGAGCATGGACCTTGGTCCAAGGCTTCAGAGTCATAAAACCATAGGGTTGGATGGGATCTCAAAAGCCATCTAGTCCAACCTCTACCACACAGGAATACTCAGCAAAAGCACTTCCAAAAGATGGACGTCCAACCAAGACCTCCAAAGGTGGGGAGATCACCACACTCTTAGGGAGCCCATTCTACTGTCAAACAGCTCTTACTGCCAATTAGTTCTTTCTAATCTTTATGTGGAATCTCTGTTCATGTAATATGATTCTATTTGTTTGTGTTCTAGTCTCTGGAGTAGCAGAAAAAAAGATCACTGCATCTTCTACATGTGGGTGGATGTGCCTTCAAGTCATCTGGCAACCCTATGAATCACATAGAGCTTCTGTAGCCCAGACGTACCCAGAGATGGCTTTCCAGTTCCTACCTGCCAATATTTCACAGATGAAAACCAGGACACATGTGGCCAAACAACATCAGAGGGTGGTCCAGACAGCAAAAATTATTAATGAGGAAAAACAAGCAAACCATCTTGACTGAACTATCATGTTATTTGGCCAACACGTCCCATCTTCATCTGTGAGATGTTGGAGAGTATGTTGGCAGGGCCTCTCCTGGTCCTAAAATCATAGAATCATAGAGCTGGAAGAGACCCTATTGAGTCCAAGCTCTTTCTGCCATGCAGGAATAAACCATCAAAGCCTCTGTTTAAAAACATCCAAAGAAGGAGACTCCACCACATTCCCAGGCAGCAGCGTATTCCACTGTTGCACTGCTCTTACCACCAGGAAGTTCTTCCTAATGTTTAGATGGAATCCCTTTTCTTGAAGTGTGAAGCCATTGCTCCATGTCCTAGTCTCTGGAGCAACAGAAAAAAGACTTGCTCCATCCTCCAGCTGACATACCTTCCTAAAATTTAACACAGCTATCATGTCTCCTTTTAACCTTCTCTTCTGCAGACTAAACATCCCCAGCTCCCTAAGCTGCTCCTCATAGGGCTTTATGGGTTCTAGACCTTCTACCATTTTGGTTGCCCTCCTCTGGACATATTCCAGCTTGTCAATATCCTTCCTAAACTGTGGTGCCCAAAACTGGACACAGTATTCCAGGTGACCAAAGCAGAATCGAGCAGTATGTAGCATCACTTTCCTTGACCTAGACGCTATACTCCTATTGATGCAGTGCAGAGAGGGTCAAAAATGTACAGAAATTGCCTCCACATCCTTGAGAGGACTCCAGGGGACATGAAGGGGGCCAATTCGGGAGGTGTGACCCTCCAAGGTCCCCTGGAATCCAATTCAGCCCTCTCATCCCTGACAGTTGCCCACCCCTCCTTGAGAGCATCCCTTTTTACTGTTCGAAGAGAGCAGAATTCCCTCCCCACTCCTTTTTTATTCCCTCTTCCTCCAGTCCTCCGAAGCTAATTGAAACCATTCTTTGTCTCCCTCGCACATCTCCTTTGCTGCTCCATGGATGGAGACGCAGCCCAAGGGCGATGAGAGAACTTTTTGTTGCCCGAACCCAGACATAGGGGGCATTTAAACTGGAGTCGACTCCCCCCAGCCACAGAGAAACCTTGAGTCATCATCGCTTCTTCTGTCTTTCTGGCACCTGAAAGGGAGTCCAAATCCCTGTGGGTTTCCAACCGATGACAACAAAGCTTCTGTCTTGAGGCTTTTTGAAGAAAAATCAGCAGGGAAACATTTACAAGAAAAATCCCACAGGAGCGCAAGGTTTTGATTCATGTCATCTCCCCAAAGCAGCGTCTGGTGGGCAAAGCCGCAGCTGCACCCGATTGATTTATAGTAGAAGGGGTTTTTCTTTTCTTTTTTCTTTTTTCTTTCCCCTCCTTTAAAGCATCTACAACCAGTTAACTTCCACTCTGAAACAAAGCCTGGCATTCACAGCATTTCTCCCGAGTCAAGCCCCTGGAAATATAGGCCTGGCCTGATGACTCGAGCTTCCGTAGGTCGTCCCCAGCAGAAGACAAGGGTGCAAATTCTCCAGTTTGGATGGGCTCAGCTCCAAGCAAAGAGAAAGGGATGCATATCAGTTTCCAGCTCAGGAAAGCAGCAGCAGCTTGGTACAATATTCTCTTGAGAAACCCATTGGATGACTTTGGGCACATCACACACTCTCAGCCCCAGAAAACTCCTTAGGGTCACTATAAGTTGAAACGACTGAAGGCACACCACAACAACCACACACCAACAGATTTCAGACCTTGATGTGCTTTTCCTCCTAATCATGAAAGAAAAAATTCATTGAAAAATATCAAAAACAAACTGAAACCAAATTCCCACCCATTCCCCATCTCATTTTGCATAGCTAGACTGCATTTCATCTGGGTTGTGGTGGGCTTTCTCCGTGACACATTGCATCATGCTCCAGTTCAAAGAAATGTGGAGCCATCGTTTCCACTCTGTTGAATAACAGGAGCAGTGGGAGATATTATGCAGAGGAGAACAACAGGGAGTGCATGGAAATAAATCTTGCAATGATATTTGGAGCAGAAAGTCAGACGAATGTGAAGGAGAAAGAGCACCCCACCAAAAAAAAAAAAAAAAAACTCTCTTTACAGCAAGCTCATCTGCAGATTCCTGTAACTGTAGCTGAGGTTCTTGTGTCTCCTTAATAATTCAGCTGCCGTTGCCAATAGCATCCTCTCCATTATGCTATTTTCTCTTCTGCATTATGCCGAAATCAAAGCATAGACTTGGAGGCACCAAGTGTATGCAGATATAAATATATATATATATACTATAGCAAAAGAAAAAAAAATCTTCCTGTATCTCGCCCAAAGGCAGCAAATATCAAATAAAGGAAAACCCATGAAGCTTGTCCATCTGGGTTGGGTTGCCATAATCGTTCCAACATGGTGTCTGAAGCAGCAGAATCTCACATATGTTGAGCACCGTGTTTCCTGGAGGTTTTCAGGGGCCACTAATATGGAGTCCCTGAGCAAAAAAAATCCAGGGAAAAGTGAGTGTGGCCACAACCATATTAGAGGTAGAGATGTTAACATCCAATCATTTTGGTCCCACAATGAGGACAAATAATTTATTTCTGAGCAGTTCTTGCCTGGTCTTTGCATATCCTTAAGTGTTTTCAGGACATTATTCTGCACTGATTGTATGAGAATTGTGGGGGTTTGCACAAAAAACAAACAAACAAAAAAACCCACCTCTATTTCCCAGCAGCCACATATTCTGTGTTTGTGCAAGATTTTCTGTATTTAAAAAAACACACACAAAAAACAGCAATCTTGCACTATTAAAATCCTGCCCAAAACTCAGCAATCTTACACCATAAAAATCCTAAGGAGTCTCACTCTCCCAGCCTCCGAGGAAGGCAAGGTCAAACCTTGGCTGAAGAAATTCAGCCAAGGAAATCTCATGATTGATGTGCCTTAGGCTCACCATAAGTTGGAAACAACTTGAAGGCACACAACAAGAACAACCAGGTTATTCCCAGGACAGATTCCCAAATGGTTCAAAAGCAGATCGAATGCTTGCTCCACGGCTTTGAACACAGCACTGACACCCAATTCTCCCGAGCAGGAAAAACATTTGGGCATTTCAGGGACTGTTTGGGGAATATGAATGGGGGTGTGATCCTCCAATGTGCCCTGGGTGACAAAGCAGCCACGGAACTTCTTCTCTAGCACCTTGTGAGAAAGCATTTCAAGCCCCTTGAGCTGCAAAGGATATTATCAACATTTTGGGAATTTTTGTAAATGGATCAGGATTGGAAGGGAAGCTGGATGCTTCTTGATGTTCTGGGAAACAGCTTGGTACACCAAGCCTGGTTCTGGAGGGTGAGGCTGAGGGGAATTCACCTCTCACGAAGCTGGTAAAAAACATTTTGAAGATAGCAATCTTCTGTTCCTTTTTGCCTGCCAGTGTAAATCCAAAAGGTGAAAATAACAAAAAAAGAGCAGGATCAACATATGCCTTCAGTCATGCCATGTAATTTTTGTTGTTGTTCATCTAGCTGCAAGTATGTCCAGAAGCCTTCTGGGTGCTTTTGGAAAAAAAAAAGTTGGATTGCTATCAGGGGTTTTTTCTCCATTAAAATTATTTCTCTTGTGGGACCTGTTAAAAGGCTCTGCAGGCAGTGTTGAAGCCCAGCCCTTTGTGCAAATAAAATACCTCCTGAATTTGAGAGAGAGGAAAGAGAGAGGCGTAGCTGGAAGAGCCAGCTCCCTTCTTGGTGCCTGATTAAAATTACAGAGTAGTTCGCTTATTATGGTAGCCTACCTAGGCAAAGCATCAGTCTCAGAGAGCCTACCGGGAGAAAAAGATCTTTAAAAACAGAGATCTCAGGATCTCTCCAAACAATTAAGACGATTAAGCATGTTCACTCATGCATTCAACTGACAGCACCTCCTGAGAACTCCAGGGTCTACCCAACACCTCTCCTTTGCAGCAATCCAGATAAAAATCCACACCCATGGGCCCCTCCTTTTAGCCCACAACTTAGACAAAAGCCAGGACAGGCTCAGTTGGGAAGCAGGAAGCAACGGCCTTCTTTGCACATCCAAAGAATGACGGTGGTGCGTTGGCATCGGGCCAAGCAGATGAATATCAACCAATTTACACAGAGACTTCAAAATTACAAACCACCGTCCCAACTGCTGGGAGCAGAGCAAGTTCCCATACAGTACTCTCATTGACTTGATTGGGACAAGAGCCAAATCTTCATTAAGTTCCATTGGATCCCTCCTCTATCATCACTACGACTACCATCTCCTCCTCTTCCTCCTCCTTCAAGCATACACTTTTATTATTGTCCTGGTGGAAGATTCTTTACAGCATCTTCCATTCCCTTCTACTCAAACAAGCAATAAAATCCCCTTCCACACATTGTAGGCCATTTCCACACTAGACTGTTATAGCGCTATTATTCCACTTTCAACATCTTATGGAATCCTGGGGATTGTGGCCCCTCCCAAAACTGCAAACCCCAGGATTCCATAGGATATTGAAAGTGGAATAATGGTGCTATAGCAGTCTAGTGCGGAAACGGCTATAGTTAGGCACTTTTGATATCACTTTAACTGCCATAGCTGCATCCCACCAAATGTAAGGATTTGTACTTTGAGTGGAGATCATGAGAATAGTTAAAGAAGCCTTTCAGTTTCTTCATTTTTTGTCCTGATGTACAAGTTATGCATCAGGACAATTAAATAGTGTGGTGTACCCATTCCTTTAAAACCAATCCATACTTTTTCATGATCTATGCAATCAAAGACTTTGCTATAATCTTTAAGGCACAGCTGTTTTCTTCTGAAATCCTTTGGTATGCTCCATTATTCAACATATGTTTGCAATATGATCCCTAGTGCCTCTTGCTTTCCTTAACCCAGCTTAAACAGCTGGCATTTCTCACTCCATATAAGCTAAAAGACTTTGTTGTAGAATTCTGAGCATTTTGAATCAATACAACGATCCTGCAGTTGCTACAATCCTTGATGTCCTCTTTCCTGGGGACTGGGATGTCCATTGAGTGTTTCCAATCCATGGGCCATTCTTTTGTTTTCCATATTTGCTGACCAATTTTACTTAGAACTTGAGTATATTCTGTCTCCGTATCTTGCAGCAGCTCCACTGGCGTGCCATCTGTTCCTGGTGATCTATTTCTCCCAAGTACTCTGAATACACTTCACTTTCTAAAATTGTAGATTAATCTTCAAATGGTTCTTCCTTGAATGAATCTGTCATCTCTCATTCTTCCCAAGACAATTATAGAACAGATTATCCAGATATAATAGGGAAAAAAATACAAAGCAAGTAAAGCAAAGTAGCAAATATATATCATCAAAATATACAAGATAATAAAACAACACTAAACCAAAACTCTAAAAGCTTTAGAAAACAAGGAAGCATTCCATTGGTATTTAATTTTTTTTAAAAAAAAAATATTATGGCAGTTAAAGAGGGAACAAAGTGCCATAATTTTGTAGTATGACAGAGATCTTCTTACGGTGGTCCCTTAAAACCTCACAAGATTTATTTGGCATAAGTATCCACAAACTGCTGCCCACTTCATCACGTACGTACATGCTGAGAATTATAAATGAATTCTAAAGGCTCCTCCCTAAACTGCAAACCTCAGGATTCTATAGGATATTGCAAATGGAACAATAGCACTATAACAGTGTAGTGCGGAAATGGCCTTAGTGTTGATTTACCATTCAGCAATTGATTTAATGGGTCTCTTCTAAATGGGATTGGCAATCAGATTTAGACCCAAGTTTTTCCCATCACATTTATGAAGAAATTTGCAAGCTTTTGAAATTTCGGAACAAAGCATGTCCCAAGTGAAATTTTCACTCATTACCAAGTGGTGCTATGTTAGAAGGAAAGATATTTTAACCACATATGGTGAAATTCCCTCAAAACTCTCCTTTGTGAATTTTGACAGCGACTGTTGTCTGGATTACCTGCATTTATCACATCGTCAACACTTGGTGTGCAAAGATTCATTAGCACCAATTAACATTTCACAACACTGGAGAATTGACAGGATTCTGCTGTGGAGCCATCACTACCGGATTTTATTTGACAGCTGTCGTGCCGTATCCATCAGCACATGATAAAATCTGACAGCTGGCAGACAATGGCTGCTTCAGTTTGGCACAACTGGGCATGTGACAAAAAAAAGGTTGACAACATTTGATGCAAGACCTGCAGTAGCAACCAACACTTTGCAACTGATTTCCCCAACAAATAGTGGCTTCCATGCCAGTGGAGTACCGAATCTGCTCTGGATTTTTTCCAAACTGTAAAGAAGCTAGCCAAGCTGCTGAACTGTATATTCCAAAGGTTCGCAAGGCTGGCTTCCAGTTCTGACAAAAATGAGAGGATTCACTGATTTGCTAGAGAATGTTAATATAGTCGGTCTTCCAGATTTGCAGGTTTAACTTTTGTGGATTTGATTATTTGTGAGTATCTCCAATCCATACCCCACACACACCCCTCAAGCACTTCTTTTCCAGGGCAACCTTCCTTCTCAGTGGCTCCAATCAGGCCGTGCATCGGCCCCAGTTCTCCTCCTCCTCCTCCACTAGCCACTCCTTGAATAACAAAGGATGGATTGGAACCCAACTTCTCAGCACCACAAACTCTCTCCCAAAGCCCTCTCACACAGAAGGAAGGAGATGGGTGAAAAAGGAACTTTCCTTTCCCTGACCCAGTTTGGAACCTGGATGCCCGCTCTCCCCACTGTGCCTCGGCTCCCTTCTCACAGCCACAAACACACATTTTTGTATATTTGTGGCTTTCCTACTTTATAGGTAGTCCTGGACCCCTAACTCTAGCAAGCGTAGAGGGCTGATTGTAAATGTTTCCACTAGTACTACCCAGACAATTTTTAAATCAATGAATTTTAAAGTACGTATTTATTATTTTTAATATATATTGGTTTTACGTTTTTTTAAAACAGTGCTATGTGATTAATTTGTTGTTCTCTGAAATAGTCATCACCATCATTATCGTAATCCGCACATTTTTGTCATCAAATTGGTTCCAGAATTTGTCCAAATTCCAACTTGAAAACTCATATTTAAATATTTAACCTTTTAAAGAAGAATTTGAGAAATTAGGAGTTTGTTGAGAAGCAAGCGCTGCAACCGGGATTCTGCCAAGTTCCTTCATCCCAGATGCAGACTGGGAAACCAGTCAGCCAGTAGAAATGGAAACTACATGTTCACGCATTCTCAGAGGAACCAAGATTTTATTATCCCATGTGGTATCATGTCTCAGCTTTTGCATCAAGAATAGTCCAAGACCCCAGACATCCAGTGTGGTGCCCTACATGTGTTCGGGCTTACCGTTTCCCAAGGGTTCCAACTTTGGGAAAGTCATGCCATAAAAGTTTCAAGACCAGCACCATTTCCGCAGAGACATTTGAAATTCAATCACTAATACAAAAATAAGCAGCCCCCCACCACACACACACACAAAGAAAAACTGTGGCAAGGTGATGTCAACAATGTTTTTATTTTACGAATTTCCAGCTCCTGGATGTAATCCCAGAAACAGAAACTCATTCTGTATCTCGTCCAGTCAAATAAATAGATCACAAATGGTTGGCAGAGGTAGAATTGCCGTAAGAAAGTCCAGGTCAGGACCTCTCAGTATGATTGGTTTGTTTAAGCTTTAGGGGGAGCTTAAACCACCCCGCCCAAACTCAGGCGTCAGGAGCATGTTTCCATCAGGTCCCTGGAAAGGAACATTAGTGTTCTGGGAGATCTTCTCTGCCACTGTTGAACAGAATGGCGGTTTGGCTTTATACGAAGCATCAAAATTGGACAGCGCCTGCTGAAACCCAGCTGCGTATTTCTGAAGGTCATTGTTAAGCCAGCTGACAATGTTGGCTTCTTCGGAGGAGCCTTGTTTGAACAGGCAGACCGTGTTGATCATGTTGTTTCGCTCGTTGTCCCTGATGACGATGACATCTTTCTCTTCCAAGTTCTCCAAGGCCAGGTCCAAGTCGTTGGAAGAAACGGAAGCAATGCTGGATTGACTTGTAGTCCTCTTGGCTTTGTTCTGGTCTTTCTCCTTCAGGTTCAGGCTGGCAACGTCAATGAAACAGACCACTTCACAGTTCTTGTCTTTGGGGATACCGTGTTTGTACAGGTCTACACGGCACAGACCTGCTTGGCTGTTCAACCAATCGATTTCTTGAGACATCTTTGGGGTTTGAAAGTCAAACAATGGGAGATGCCCAGAGCTGTAAAGTGTCCTTCTTCCAGTTGACCGGCCTGGTTGATTCTGCCAGACTTAAGAGGCTTCCTCCTGTCTTGGCTTTCTTTGCTGCTTTGAGTGGAGAGCAATGCTACCCTTGTGTAGACAGACGGTTTCTAAGCAGCCGTGACATCACAAACCATCAGTATCATCCACCAACCAATGGCACACTGGTTATCCTTCAACAAGAGGTTGCTTGCAGGAGTGGAGTAACAGGTGTTGCTCAATCACATCTACTAGCACACTAGCTAGGAGTCGTAGGAGCTGAAACCCAACAATATGTGGAGGGCCTTGGGTTCCCCACTCCTGTTCTAGAACTAAAGACCAGGAACTGAAGGCCGGTGATAACATCTTATATACTTACAGTGAACTCATTCTTTTGAGTACGGATCCCTAGATAGTTACAATAGGACTTTCTTTAGAGATATAAATCTCCCTAAATGTTGTTCTTGCAGTTGAGAATGAATTAAGCTGATGATCTTTCTCTTTGCTGTGAGAAAGTCCCCAAAAACTGTGCAGATTTTGGAGACTGTGGCCATTTCCACACAACACTGTTACAGTGCTATTATTCGACTTTCAACATCCTGTGGAATCCTGGGGTTTGCAGTTTAGGGAGGGGCATTTAGAATTCTCAGCCAGAGAGCTCTTTGGCCCCAGGAAACTATAAATCCCAGAATTCCACAGGATGTTGAAAGTGGAATAATAGAATTATAACAGTCTAGTGCAGAAATGGCTCTAGTCTTCTTAGACTGGGAATTATTCAGTACAAAAACCGCACATGGGGTTGTTGCACAGTAAGCAGCCCACAGAAAAGGGTAGTTTTATGTGCAGCAAATGACACTTTCTGTACAAAAAAAAAAAAAATGGACATGTATTTTTTTGCAAAGAGTAAGTGCTGAACTATGGAGATTATTGGCCTTTTGGTATTTTTCTCATCAGGATTTCCTGACACTCAGGAGACCCATTTTTCATCTGTTGTTCAAATATTGTCAAATATTCTTTCTATTCCTGCTGTCTGTTTCCAAAGGCAGGTATCAGCAGGTTCAGGGAAACCCAAGGTTTGCAGAAGTACAAACAAAGTCCTACCGGAGAGCGCTTTCAAAACAGCCTGATGAAGACTGAGCTTCAGGGATAACTGGCAGATCGATTCCCATAGGAGCAGTGAATCAGCTCTCAGTTTTACATCTGCTCTTCTTGTAGCTTCTCTGAGTTGTACTGGAGCTCTGCCAGGGATGAATTTCTGTCAAGAACAAGGTCCAGCATCTGGAATGTTTCCATATAACTTGAATGACATGCAGGAAAAAAGACAGTGAACACAAGAGGGGATCTACTACCCCTGTGGGAATAGATCCACAGGCCATCTGCGGATGATTATGTTCTCTGACCGTAGAATAATGGTTTCTGGATTGTGGAAAAGTGGTAACAGCAAGTTGGGAAAGAATGGAATAGAATATCCTGAAAGAGAATATTGTTGGCTGGCTAGCAAGGACCTTGAAAGAAGAGCGTCTGATTCTGCAACATTTTGTTGCAGGTTCAACTTGTACAAATCCAAACAAGAGTCCAGTGGCTGCACTACATTCCATGGTTGCTGTCATTGGAACAATGCAGCCATAGTTGTAGGAGTAAAGTTGTTAGTAGACAACACCATTTCTGATTACAGACAAGAAAACAGGGATGCACAAACTGGCAATACATACTCACCAAGACTCTCCGATCTCCACCTTGAAGCTCTAATGTCCACATTCAAAGATTTCACTGTTGCAGTCACTGACTCATCCCTCTCCTGCATTATTTATTTCAGAACAAATTAACACAGTGCAGAGTTCCGCAGTGAGGAAATATCTTGAGTCTTATCTTCATTTCACATTCTGAGCGTAATCCCTTTCTTACAATACTTCTGCTGGTCTGAACTGGCCAATAGAATGGTTCTTAACCTGGGGTCTGGGGACCCCTGGGGTTGCAGAGCCTTTACAGAAGATCTGTGCACTCTGCTGGTAGACACCAAGAGCAGTGGCATCAACAGGGACACAAGCAGCAGGGTTTGTGTGTGTGAGTGCCGAAACCGTTCCCTTGTTTGCAAAAACGGGAGCAGTTTGGGCTTGTGCATATGCCTGCCTCCACTTTGCCGTTGTGTACCTTCAAGTCACTTTGCCTTCCTCCGAGGCTGAGAGAATGTGACTTGCCCCAGGTCACCCACTGCCTGAGCAGGGATTTGAATCCTAGCCTCCAGAAGTCTTTAATAAGTCTATATATTTGGAAATTTAAATCCAAACATAAATATTTAAATCCAGATTAAAATGTTTGAATCTTAAGTCTTGGAGGTCCTCGGCAGCAAATTAAGAACCAGTGGGCTAATTCTTTTGTAACAGACGTTCATAATCAGTAAGGAAGTAAAATAACCCAATAAATAAGTTTAGGATTGGTTACCTGGCCTGCTTTCACCAGAGCTGGAGCTTCTCTCGCCATTGGTCCACCCTACATTTAAACAAGAGAGATAGCTTTTCCTTACCCGTGGTTCCCGTAAATACGTGAGGCATCGCTCCAGATCTTTTTTCTCCTTTGAACCACCCAACATTGTTACAGAAAGGGAGCCTTTCATTAGAGGAAATCTTTCTCCTTCCCAGATCTATTACAGGGTTTTTATCTCACATCCCCACTCAAAGGCACAGAAGTAGGAAAATATACCTTTTTTTTTAACTTCTATACCAAAAAAAAAAAAAAAACCTTTCTAACTGGGGGATTTGGAGAATTGTAACCCAAAAAGGTATATTATACTTTACAAAAGAATTTGCACAGAGGTTTCTGTTGGATGATTATCTGTAGAGTTTCAGGGCACAGGAGTCCTTCACAGCACAAAATTATAGCACTATGATCCCACTTCAACTTGCCACGGCTGCATCCTAAAGAACTTTGGGATTTGCAGTTTAGAGAGGGGTAGTCAGAGCTCTAGTGCTTCACCAAACTGCAGACCTCAGGATTTCCCAAGATGCAGCCACAACAATAAAAGCGGGATCATAGTGTTGTATAAGATGCAAATGAAAAGGCAAGTGTTAGCCATATGCTCTTCTTGTTTCTGGAGGGGGGTGTAGGGGGAATGTTCAGTCCATGGGCCACATTTGGCCTCTTCAGGGGTCCCAACTCTGGCTCTTCAAAGGCTCTGGGACTCTTTCCCCCAACCCCCCCCCCAAGAACTGTATCCGCAGTATAGGTAATTTAATGATCCATTTGCAGATCTCACAGCACAGAGGCCAAGCTAGGTCTTTTCCCGATCCATTTTTGGGCCACTTCTCCAAAAGGAAATGCATGAAATTACATCCAGTGAGCAAATGATGTGTCAGCAATATGCTGCTCCGGGGAGTCATTTATTTTAGGCAGGAATGTTATAAATGCGTCTCTTTCTCTTGGCTCTGGCTTTTAAAGGATTTTGTAGATTTACCATAATTCGTCTCTCCTCTTCGATGCCCCTGTCCTCCTCCAACCCCGACAGCCGATTGTCTGGGTCGTCCGTATTAAGACAGCCCTTACTAATTTCAGGAAAGTAGATCACAGCATGAGAGAGACAGTGAGGTGTAGTGGTTTGAGTAGCACCAGACTAGGACTAACAGGAGGCCAGAGTCTAAATCTCCGTTTGGTCACAAAAACCCACTTGGTGACCTTGATCAGGTCACACTCTCTCAGCTTCACAGGAGTTCCTGTTGAATATGGAACCCAGGGGAGCCAGATGGGGGGATTGAGTCTGATAGAAATTTACCTGGAACAGAGTTTTGAGAGTGTATGTGCGTGAGAGAGAGGAAAGAGAGTGTTTGCTGGTTTAAATATACAGGTGTTGTGCTGTTTGCTAATCTTTAATTTGCGAACTACCTTTTCCCTTGTCAGTGTGTTCAACAAGGATTTTGTTATCTACTATATAAAAGTCAAAGTTTGTGAGTGATCTTGTCTGTTTGTCTGCATCAGGCAGGCGAAGATCTCATATGATTGGCCATGTGAGGTGAGAAGACCTCATTGGATTGGCCAGCTGTGAAGATTCTATGGAATCTTGGGACTGGAAATTCATGGAGGGGCCTTTAGAATTCCCAGCCAGAGAGCTCAGGCCAATGGCTATGGAGGCGAGGCCTAGCAGCAAGGAGGAGGGCAGTGTATTCCCTCAGGAACCCAACCTCCGTATGTTAATAACTCTGAATACAGATTGGATTGGGGAATATGGGGAAAAGTTACAGTTACTGGACAAGACAGATTGGGGAATTAGAGACACAGGATCACAAATCTGTGTATTTCAACCACATCTAATTCCCAAGGCAAGGTAAGGTAAGGTAATTCCTAAGGTATTTCTGACAAGTATTACCTATGAGAAAATAAAATCCTGGGCAACACCAGTTAAATATGCTAGTCTTTTTAATAAAAAGCCTTCTCCATAAAGTGCCTCTTTGCTCTGGATTGGGTGAACACGCTATCACCAGTGACACAGTCATTTGGACAAGCTAATCCATGCTTTGCCCTATATCTGCAAGGGTGTGGACTTAGGGAGAGCAGTAGAGGGAGATAAACTGGGAGAGGAAGCCAGTGGGGGACAAAAATATAAAAGGGTGCTGCTTCTCTGGGAAGGGAGAATTTAAAGTCATAACCCTGGCTTGGTCCAGATCTCTCTGGTTTTGGCAGTTCCTTCCAGACATCCCACACCTAAAGACCTAGTGAGATACTGGGAACCGAAGTCCCAAAATGGAACTTTTCCCATCTCTGAAAACATCCCATGCTTTTGGGCCACAAACAATGAGGGGGAACGTGGTATTGGTGGCACTACGAAAGAGCGCTGCAAGAGCCCGAACAAGACCGAGAGCTCTCTCCAGATGAATTCCAGAGAGGAATATATTGCCAATCAGGTGGAAACTAATGGGTGATGGGCTGAAGGCCAAAACCTCCAGGAAACAACACATGTTCTAAAGTACAAAGCATCGCTCAAGGCAGACTGGGCGGTGGAGAGACGGCAGACAGAGCTTGGAATTAATTGCACGTGGAGACACGGCGTGGGCTTGAGCCACATCTGAAGATAAACTACCTGAGCATGGAGCCAATTAAGATGAGAGAATGGCTTCATATATTTAAAAAGCATTTTAAAAACACAACAGTCTCCAAGAGAGCGTTGGGTGGATTAAATACACGAGTATACATTGATTCCATGGCAGAAAATACTTACCGTAAGTGCAGCAGCAACCGTGGCTGGTTTTAATCGAATTTGGGGCTGGATGGCATGCAAAAACTTGTAGATCCTTCAAGTAGGATCCACCTCACCTTAGCTGCAGTTTGGTACCATTGAAATCAATGTGAAAGATTAGTCATGACTTAAAATGCATTAACTTTAGCAGAAGCCAAGCAAAACTTGCTGTTGGTACATGCCTTCAAGTCGACTCCAGCTCCAGAAAACCTCATCTGGGGTTTTCCTGTCAAGATTAGTTCAGAGAGGCGTGCCTTTGCCTTCCTCTGAGGCTGAGAGTATGTGACTTGCCCGAGGCGAGTTTCTATGGCTGAGCAGGGATTCAAACTCTGGTTTCCCAGAGTCCAAGTTCAAGACACCAGGGAGCCCTGGTGGCACAGTGGTTAAATGCCGGTACTGCAAGCCACAAGGTTGTGAGTTCGATCCTGCCGGGCCCCAAGGTTGACTCAGCCTTCCAGCCTTCCGTAGGTCGGTAAAATGAGTACCCAGCTTGTTGGGGGCATGTATAGAAAAATGTATCGAAATACATGCTATTTCTAAGTTGTTCACCGCCTCGATCCATATGGAGAGGCAGGATACAAATAAATAAATAAAAAAATAAAAAAGACTCAAACCACTACACCCTAGTGTCTCTCTAGCACAACTGGATATGTAACATTTCTGGAAATTTTGAAGCTATGGTGGAGAAAGAGGTTTTCTTCCTGTTTTTGAGGGGGGGGGATAGACATTTTCAGGGGGAAAAATAAAAATGCAATATGAGGACCTTTCACGGACTGAGGTCACTTAGTTACTTTAGGAACACAAAATGCATTACATAGAACTTTGCTTGGCATAAAAGCTTTGTCCTTGATGTATTAAAGGTACAACTTATTCAGAAAATAATTACGAATTGAATTTATTTTTTTAAAATTTTATTGTTACGAGATCCTGAACTCTAAAGCATATCATAACGATAAGGAACCCCTTTGCTTTTGCAAAGGAGAAGGCAGAAACAAATAAATGCACAGACAACCAGAGTACCAATATCCTTAAAACGATGAAACTGCTTTTATCTCTTCTGGGTCTCTGTAGCGTCAAGGAGACACAAAGTATTCATTCCCATAAAGGAACTGAGAAAAAGAGACCAACATCAGGAATTGCAATGGTGTGAGATACTCGCTTGAATACTTTAATATTTTATTCATCATGCAAAAAAAAAAAAAAAAATCCAAGTTTTTCCAGTCTTTCTAGGCAAAATAAATAAATAAATTGGGGGGAGCAAGGTTTATTCGAAATTCTTCTGGAATCATAGCACCTTAGAGTTGGAAGGGACCACAACCCAGGATTCCATAGGATGTTGCAAGTGGAATCATAGCGCTATAACAGTCTAGTGTGGAAATGGCCTTAGTCTCTGAAGCAGCAGAAGACAGGTTTGCTTGATCTCCCATACGACATCCCTTCAAATATTTAAACATGGTTATCATGTTGCCTCTAAATCATCTCTTCTCCCAGTTAAAGCTCTCCAGTCCCCTTAGCCACTCCTCATAGGACTTCATGGTGTCCAGGCCTTCTACCATTTTGGTCACCATCCTCTGGATACATCCCGGCTTGTCCATATCCTTCCTGGACTGTGATGCCCAGAACTGGATGCGGTATTCCGCATGAGGGTCTGACCAAAGCAGAAAAGAGTGGTACTATCACTTCTGACCCTATACTCCTATTGATGCAGCCCAGAATCAATCACATTGGCGTATTTAGCTGCCACTTCTGGGTCTCCCTAAGCTGGTCTCCTAGGGCATGGTTTCCAGACCCTTCCCCATTTGAGGAATTATTTCTAAATTAGTAAATCAGCACCCGTAAATTTTATGCTGATTTGTGGACCAGACCTCTGATTCTTTTATAGGTCTAGTGCAACACCCAGTCCAGCTGTTTCCAATCCAATCATACTCGCAAATCCAGGAATCTAACTGGCCTTTCCTATGCATGTTGACTCAGATGTAGGTCCCACTGTGCTCAATGGGGCACACACCCAACTAAATGTGCAGAGGACTGTGGCCAAAATTAAATTAGATTTCCTTTTAAACACATTGTGCAACAGCCCTTGGACATCTATAATATATTATTTTTTAAAAAACATCGGATTGTCCACAGGCCTGGATATTTTGTGTTCACTTTCTGTAAACTGATGTGGAAGGGATGCTACCTTCTGGTTAAAACAGGAGCAGAAAACAGGGGTTAAAAGAGCTTCATCTGTCTGAAAGCCTTGACACACAAACTGTTTCTCTTACTTACCTCTCCGATATTAGCCACAAGTTTAGTTTGGATCGGCATCCACAAACCAGAGAATATTTTTAGACGTTAATGATCTGCTGGTATTTGCAGATGGCCCAGGGGGAAAGAGATGCAAATTAAGGCCCCCAATATGAAACAGGCAAACAATTCTTGCTTTTAGATCCCTTAGGTAAGCGAGCATAGGCGAATGACACAAGTGATATTTCACAATATTTGGAGACAGCAGACATCTTGTCCACCACAGGTCATAGCTGGCTGGCCAGACACGGCACCCAGATGAAAGGGAGACCTCCTGTGTCTTCTGGAAGCTATCCAGCCCCTGGAATTTATGGGAAACCACTGACCACCCCTTTCCTGGCAATATGGGTAGGGGAAGGACCACGATGTCTTTCCCTTGTTGCATTTGAAATAACTCCAGACAGCTAATTCAACAGAGGAAAGACATGGCACAGGGAAACTGGGTAGAGGGTCTCCTCCCCTTTCTGGAGAGCCCCATGGAACCAATTAGCAAAGCAGACGGAAGACAAGCGGGACAGCAACACAAGGTTGCAGTGTTCCATACGCATGCACCCAAGAGCCAATGTGGTGTAGCGGTTAGAGCACTGGGCTGGGACTTGGAAAATCCAACCTACATTAACTTACTGGACAACCTTGGGCCAAGGACCGAACTCAGAGGATTGCTGTTGTGAGGACAGAGTGGAGAGGAGCCGAGCCAAGGACACCACTTTGAATTCACTGAAGGAAAAGCAGGATTACAAATTTAAGAAAGTAAGATAAATTCTACAGAAAGTGAACACACCCACTCTTTGGGTTTATCTGGGAAGGAGAAAAGGTCCCTGGAAGTATCAAGACTTTCCAGTCCTTCTTGCTTGGATTTTACTTGCATATTGATAATTCTTTCTATTATTATTATTATTATTATTATTATTATTATTATTATTATTATTATTATTATTTCTGGAATAATTTCTGATAGAAGGCTCGGAAACCGTTTACAGGAAGGTAAATTCCCTGGTCACTTCTAGTTGGAAAAAGGACTCTTGGGGCCTAAAGCCCAGAGCTATAAAAGCAGCCCATGTTCTTCGTGGATAAAAAGTAGGACATATGAGGCCAAGTAACATGTGGCCATTATTAACGAGGAAGAAGACATAAGCTAGGAGAGGCTGCAGCAGTTTGCTTTTGCCTGAGCCTACTGGGAAGGGCAGAATTCTGCCCCTCTCTTCTGTGCCCCCAGCTGAGTTCACTGAGTGCAAAAATCTTTCGCACTTTGAACTCTGTTTGCAGCCATTGAAGCAAGCTGAGGACAAAGGGGGAAAGTGAGAGGAGGAAAGAGAAACTGGGACAGTTTAAAAGTAGGTGAAAAGGTGGGATGACAGAGGATTAATTGGAACAGTGAAAAATTCTCACAAATTCCAGAGCCCTTAAGTCTTTTCTCTTATGTGACGCTTGCAAAAAAAAAAAAAAGTATGTGAATGATGGATAATCTATAGCTCAAAATACTTTTGCATACCTGTGTTTATGTGCTTTAAAAACATGTGGTTTTTTTCCAAAACTGTGCAGTGTATTTTCATAAGGGGAAAAAAGATTTTCAGGAAACAGAGAAATCAGTTGTCCTTCCTTTACCAACTTACACATAGGTGCCATTCAGTCACAGAGATGGATTCTTATTTATCTTCTTGCCATTTCCAAGAATAAATAACAGGCAGTGGACGGGAGTGTCAAGCGGCGTGTTTGAAACCTTGATTAACATACGGCCATGTTCATTCCACGTTGCATCATCTGCAATCAATGGCCAGCCCTGACATTCTCCGGGCTGCATTCCATCTTGGCTTTCTCGAGCAGGGCTAACAAGCTTTCATCAATGAATGGCTATGATTAATTGAGACTTGCCTTAATTGCAGTTTTTTTAAAAAGAGGAGAACAGTTGTTTCACTATTCTTGTGCACAGAGTGGTTTAGCATTTCCTTCTTCTGTGCATTAGCTTTGGCACCACTGCCATTGACCCCGAGGACTCCTCCGCCAGTGTCACCCCCTGCTACATCTGCTGCCCAGTAGCTATTTGGCACATTTAGTCCAGCCCCTCAGCAAAAGCCTGTCTGACATGGGAGACCCTACCAGCAACATTGCTGCCCCCAGCATAATCTCTTGCCTCACAAGAATACACAATCCCATTGCCATAGAAAGGTATTGCCATGGTGGGTATGAAAATACCTGCACATAAAAATCAACAGTATACAAATGGAAATGCTTAAGAATGCTTAATCTGAAATGTAAATAAGAGGACGATTTTTTTTTCCCCGGGAGTATTGTACAATTAAGGCAATTTGATACCAATTTAATTGCCTTGATTCTGTCCTCTGTAATTCTGGGATTTGTACTCTGGGGAGGGACTTGGGCTTCTCTACTGCGCTCCACTGAATGAGAGCTCCCTGACAAAGAAGTCTAAGTCCCTCACCAAACTACAAATCCCAGGATCCCAGAGGATAGAACCATGGCTGTTAGACCAGTATTGCTGCTATAATTCTGTAGTATGGATATGCCCCAGCAGGATGTAAATGTAACTAGAAAACAGGAAATGCTGATCATCCCATTTTTTTATCGCCTCAGGTTGTCCCAGTTTGACAGGGACAGTCCCAATTAATCTTCTATCATTCTATTTTTTCCCCAGCCGCTTTTAAAACGTCCCAGTTTCCCTCTTTGTCCTGGGCTTAATCCAGTTCCTTCAAACTGAGTTCACAGAGCAAAAGGAGCATATGTGCTCAATTATCTCAGCAGAAGGGAGAGGAGAGGAGCGAGGCAAAAGCTTGTCCTTCCCCATAAGCTCAGGCAAAAGCAAACTGCTGCAGACTTTCCTAGCTTGTACGCTCTTCCCCATTCATGGTGTTTGCCATCTTGACCACACTCTGATATTCCTTCAGCCCTTTCCGCACCTTACCTTGTTCCAGGGCTGGGGTGCGGGGATCGCGTGAGCAGCCTCTGCCGAGAGGCTCTCCCTTCTCTGCTGCTTCAGCTCTGCACGAGCTGCCTGCTCATGCGAGACCCCTGCCTCTTCCTTCCACAGTGCAGCCTGGGACCTTCCCGGGCTGCGCTGGGGCAGGAAGTGTGACCAGCCTGGCTCCAGAGGCTCCACATACCAGGTAAGTGTGCACTGGCCCCGGGAGCAATGTGCAATTGCACACCATTTTCGGCTTCTAGCCGAAAATGAAAAGGTGCGTAACTGGCCCCTCCCGGCCACTGGAGTGTCACACGATTGCGAGTGCATCGTGCAGATCGGTCCTCACAATCGCGCAACGCTCCAGGCCCCCTTTCGCATGGCAAATGCCATGCGAAAAGGGCCTTAGTCTTCATCAATGAAATGTTGGAGGGTGCGGAAGCCAACATGATATAGTGGTTTGAACTCTGGAGACCAGAGTTCAATTCCATGCTCAGCCATGGAATCCCACTGGGTGACCTTGAGCACCTCACTCACTCTCAGCCCTGGAAAACTCCATTACAGTGTAACCTTAGGGTTGCCAATATGTTGGGAATTACTTGAAGGCACACAACCAACTTGAAGGCACACAACCACAAGGGGGCTCTATCTTTCTCGCTTCCCCGGGATACTGTCAAAAAATGTCTTGAGCCTACCGCTGCACAGCCTGGAGCCTTATGGAATAATGATTCCCAGATGGGAAAATGGCCAGGAGAGTAAGGTAAGGTTCAACGGGCTCCTGCCGTCAGGCGCAGGGTGTGGTGATCTCAGCCATTCACCCTTTGTGTGATGGAATGACTGAACTCACACGGCACACAGGTGGGTGGACTGAATTTCATGCTTTCATTGCACATAATTGGCCTTTGTAAATGGCCTAACGTCTTGAACATGATCTGTGAGCTACATGTGGATACAGGCCCCTGGGATCAGATTCCCGTTTCAAGTGTCACACGTCAGTAGCAAAGAGACACCTCACTGGGTTTGTTTTCTCTTTCTTTCTTTCTTTCTTTCTTTCTTTCTTTCTTTCTTTCTTTCTTTCCTCTCATGTGTGTAATCCTCCGTGTGTAAACACAACAAGATTATACCTGTTGTTGGTGGTTCAAATAAAAGTCACAAAGAACTATGGCTAAATGGAACACATTGACTAAATTCAAGAAATAATGATAGTATGGATTTGCTGTAAATCATTCTAATTCTAGGGACAGCTTAACAATAACTTTGAACAATAGCTTTTTGTGGGTTTTTGCTTACGTCTTTCATGTGCTTTTATCTGTATTTGTTTTGACTTTTGTAAGCCGCCTTGATTTGCAGGATTGCTAGGTTAATATCATCACAGGTCCTGAGATTTCAGGGCTAAAATTAGAGACCGAGGAATCTTTAAGCATCACGCATTCAACATTAACAGACAAAGCAAACACAATGTTCCCATTCATTTTCATGGCCTGGTAAAATTACCATTTTGGAATACAGCTCCTAGAATTGCCCTGACAAATCCTGGGAGTTGTAGTCCAAAGGTACTTTTCCAACCTCTGCCTTTTAGGGTGCCAATGAATGCATTTTGGCACAAAATCAACAGACATCAGAAAAGACAAATCAGCATTATGAGCTTCCTTGGAAACAGCTGGGCTGCAAATATTTTAAAGCAGTTTTATATCTCACGCCAGTTATTTATGGCAAATGCTTGCAGCCGCTAGGTGAAAAATCCAGATCTTCTCGGAGAAGTGACAAACACACAGTGGCGTGTCAAAGATCCATGGGTGTGTTCCCAGGCACCATTTCATTCCTGGACTAGCTGATGTTGCAAACTAATCACTGTACAGGCTCGCTTACATCTGCATGGCTGTACAGCTTTCTTGCTGTTAACTATCCATAATGCTTCAGTTCTTCCCTGGCTTTGAACGTTCCAAAACCGGCTCAGCAAACCTGGTACTGAATGCTGGGAATAGGATGGTGAATAGATGAAAGGGGGCAGGAGAGAAAGGACAAGCTCTGCATGGAGGGAGGGGGAAGGAGGATCTAACTTTGTGTGATGCCCTCCAGAATGTTCCCAAGAGCAGATGAATGACGCCTGAAAACTCTATCTGAGTATCTGAAAGTTTGTATCTCTCCATATGAGCCTGCCCAAATGTTACAAATTCTGGAGAGGTGCTTTCTCTTCATCCCACCATCCTGAAAGGCTTATCAGATGAGGACAGAGAAGATCTTCCTGGTGGCTGCTCCTAGGCCGATGAACTCCCTCCCAAGGGAGGCTTAGTTAGGTCCATCTGCAAAGAGCAGTTATTCCTGAGCTGACATGGGCCTTGGTGAATCGCAGACTGTCTCTCCTGCGTCAATGCCAGACTGCCTTGACCATGCTTCTGCTCTCCATGACTCTGTGTATGATATGACCCTGGATGTGCTTGGTAACTGCCCCCTTGATTCTCTACCCATCCCCTTCCCTTGCAAAATCTTTGTCCATTTTGGACCCCACTGTGGGTTGGGAAGATCAAAGTGCTTTACTCCATCAGGACCAACCCTGTTCTATGGATTTGAGGAGCAGAATTATGCTAAGCAGGGGCTTAGCATTCTTTTTTCATTTCCAAGAGCAAGATGGAAGACTCCCAAGAACTTAGAGATCATAAGGTCATTAAAAACCTTGAAGGCAGGTCAGCATTTTTAAACCCTATCTTGGGATAAAGGCACTGGAGGTCCGGGAGAGTTAGTTTGACTGTGTAGAAAAGGTGTGGACCAAGCAAAGAGAGGTTCAGAGCTAAACGTGAAGGTGGGAAACATCGTTGAAAGAACCAGCCATGGTGGGGGGTGTAATGTAGGATTGTGGAGGCATTTTCCTAAGCTTCCGGCAATACTGCCAAATTTCAGGGAGGGATAGGGCAGAGGTGAGATTGGAATGAGCCTTAGGTCATTTCTACACTACAGTGTTATAGTGGGATTATGCCACTTTCAACATCCTGTGGAATCCTGGGGTTTGTAGTTTACTGAGGCCCAAGAACTCTCTGGCTAAGAATTCTAAATGCCCCTCCCTAAACTGCAAACCCCAGGATCCAACAGGATGTCGAAAGTGGAATAACAGCACTATAACAGTGTAGTGCAGAAAAAGCCAGAATCTCCAAAACCTTACACCATCTTCAGTTGGGTAGTCTTTGAGGAACCACAAGGCTCTTGGTCTGCAACAAAAAGAACTGTAGTTTGGAAAGTGCAAAGGAAAAGCAACAGAATCTTCAGTAGACAATGTCCACCATTTTGGTTCCTGAAGGTTGGTCCTTGCATCCTTTACTAGCAGTTGAACTGACCAAAAGCAGAAGAATGGAACTTATTTGGAGGCTTCAGGACATTGCAGATATTAAACAGCACCACCTGGTGGCACTTGGTGCAAGAGAATGCGCGTCTTTTGATGTAGCGTTCCTATACGAGCTTTTCAAATATGTGAGTGTATTCACATTTCACAATAACAGCAGTGTGAAACCACTTGAAATGCCATAGCTCCAAACTACAGAATGCTGACATTTGTAGCTTCATGAGGTACTTAGCATTTTCTAGCACACTCCCCTAAATTGCAGTATTATAGCTTTCTGGCAGAGAAGGACAAGTATTCTGTGAAACTGCAAATCCCAGGATCCCTTAGGATGAAGCCATGGCAATTGAAGTTGTATCAAACTGCTACAATTGTGCAATATGTATACACCCCATAAGAATCTTGTAATATTTGGGTGCATTAGCAGTCTCATGGCTATAGCTGAGCAAATAAACTTAGAGAGAGCAGCAATACTTTTTTTTAGTTATTTATTTAAGAAATATCTTATTTCCACCTTCACAACTGCATGTACAGTTGTTTGATTGATTGATTAAATGAGTGACTGAAAGATATATATTTTACCAGATATTTAAAGATCTTGGGGCGGTGTACGGACAGCAAACCAGCATTACAAAATTTAAAACACAGATTCAAAGTTCCCAACTTAGCCAGGGCCAAAAGCCCCAGGTCCCAAGAGCTTTATGAAAAGCTTAGCTGGCTTGCTATCCAAATGACTGAAACCATTTTTGCACTAGACTGTTACAGTGCTATTATTCCACTTTCAACATCCTATGGAATCCTGGGATTTTCAGTTTAGAGAGGGGCCTCCAAAGGCCCGTACTTACTATCCTCAAAGGCTCTTCCCTAAACTGCAAACCCCAGGATTCCATAGGAGGTCGAAAGTGGAATAATAGCACTATAACAGTCTAGTGCAGAAATTGCCTGAGTCTCTCAATAAAGAGAGATATTCAGAAATCTGGCCAGAAGACTTCTTCTGATGCACCTAAATTATGGCAGAGCATTTTTTAAAATCCCAGCTCTCCTTCTCCAAAGCAAGAACATTAAGAATATTTGGTACCTGGTATTTGTGCATAATACAAATTTGTGTGTGTGTGTGTGTGTGTGTGTGTGTGCGTGTGTTTTCAACTACAAAAAGATACAGAAATTGGACAGAGCAGGCTTATAACAACTATGTGTGAACCGGTACATCATCAGAACTTTGAAAAGTTACTTTTTTGGATGACAGCTCTCAGAACCCCCTACCCATCATGATCACTGGTTGCAATATCTAACACTGGAGTGCCAAATATATGCTGGATCCTCATCTGCTGTCTCTGGCTAAAATCTAGAAGGCACACATTTGGTGAATACAGTAATATATTACAAGGAAAACATCAGCTCTCTTTTTCAACATTGGCACAGCAGCCTGCATCCATTGTGCAAAGATAATGTTAGATTTGGTAGATTATGGAAGTTGGAAAGGTTCACAAAGAGGAATGAAGGATTAAAGGTAATGAACAGCTGGCTGGATCCTCAAGATGACAGACAGATTGGCAGATCTCCTGTTTTGCACATTATGTTGATCCCATAAAGGTTGGACATGCCCGTATCCGCTGTTTAAATTATGTAATTATTCCTTCTAAATCGGTGCAAATTCTGAGTACAACCGAACTTCAGGGCAGGAACACAGGTCTGTTTTGCCAAATGCCCTCAGCTGCTACAGCAATTTTAAGACGAAAGCCTATGGCCAGAATTATGCATTATGAGCATAATTCTGGACTCCCAAACTCATGGTTGCCTAATACTGCAAATGTGGAAGGAGAAGACATTTCCAGGGAGAATCACCTGGGAGAAAAAAGTGCTTAAGACTTTCTTACCTGTTGCTTTCCTCCTAGAAGAGGGGTGGGCAAAGTGTGGGCCCTGAGCTATATGCAGCCCCTGGAATCCAATTTTCTATTCCTTCAAGACTCTATCAGTCATCCCCACAAACCTCCAAGCCCCCAAAATGTTTTTTTTTAAAAAAGCATGCTTTTGGGGTAATTTTTATCCTCAAGCCCCAATACATAAAAACATTAATCAGTGTTTAACTGTTGTACGTCACAGTCTTTTTAACTATGTGTTCTTTTTTAAAGTTGTAAGCCGCTTTGAGTCCTTTCAAGGAAAAAAGCAGGATATAAATAAAGATGATGATGATGATGATGATGATGATGATATGAAAATTACTCCAAAATATTTTTTAAAAAATGCCATTTTCAGGAAACTTTTGCCTCCAAACCCCACAAAAAAGCCAAATACATTAAAATACCCCCACCCCACCCCCATAAGTACCCCAAAACCTACATTACCTTCTAAATACTTCCGTTTTGCTCTGCAGTCCCTCTCAAAATGGTGACAGGAATTGAAAGGATGTTTTTGAGCTTGCTGAGGGAGGGATGTGGCTTCAGCATCTTCTGGGCCAAGGCATTTCTTTGCAGTCCTGGAACGGAACTGAAGCTCACAGACCTTTAACACTCAGGTTTATTCCCGGTTGCCCTGAGTGTTCGCTTTCAGCGACATAATTTAGTGGGAAAAGTCATTCTGTTGCAATTGTCAAACAAGCTGGAAGTTGGAAAGCCTTGAAAATCTCCTGCAAATCTTTCAATGATGTAGCAGTAGATTGCAGGGCAGCTCACGGTGTTCATGGAGCTGTCATCTGCTCCGCATTTTAGACTGAACTTTAAAGGAACTATCCACAGAGCCAAACTTATTTGAAAGGTAGGCTTCAGCACCTTGGAAAGCTCCCCTAAAACCTGGAGTAGGTCCTAAAAAACCCAGCACTGATATACTCCCACAATACAAATGTACTACCAGCCACGAGAACCAGCTCCTATGATGTCACAAGGAACCACCTCCTCTTGACAATTTTGGGCTCGAAATCCCAGAGAAAAGGATGCTGCTGAGTTGGCATCTCTACTGAGACCAGCCCCCAGGTGGGGATTTCTGCTGGTAGAAGTGGCTTGCACCTTATACTATCATATAGTTGGCACATCTTTGGGTGAGGATGGCATTGCCTAACATGAATCCATAATTACACATAGATCTGGGAGCAAAATCACTTGAAATAATTTTCTGAAAATTCTCTTTTCTGGGGTCCCTGTAAGCTGCTGTGGGCCACTCAAGCACATATGATTGAATTTCAGTATCCTGAAATAGAGTGGAGAAGATCAAGCACAGGTATGGGTCCAGCCCAATTGATATTAATATTGTGGAAGGAAATAGGCACTTCAGACTTTGCTTCTAGCCCTGCTCTGACCTTTCTTCATCCATCAGAATGAATTAGGGATGGGGGATAAGACTGCTCGGTTCATTTTCTTTACTAGAATTTAACTATTATTTCAAGCATCTTCATAAATAGGATGGGATAGGGAAGCATAATTTCTTTTTTTAAAAAAAATACAATTGAATATTGAAGACAGTGAAATGGGCAGATTTGTCCATCCTGGAGAGTGTGGTATGCTCAGCTGTCTAAAAAGCCAGACTTCTGAATTTTGTGTATTCAGCTGTGAACCGGTTGAAATCTCACACCCACTGTATCCAAATGGGTTGGACACAGAGCTGGGATGAGCCCTGAAACTGAGTAGGAAGTGAGGCAACAACACAGAATGTAAAGTATGCAATACAATAGAACACACAAAAGAGTTTTCTTTGCCCAAAGGATCCCACTGATAATCAGAATCATAGAGTTGGAAGAGACCCCAGGGGCCATCCAGTCCAACCCCCTGCTATGCAGGAACACCCATCAAAGCATTCCCAACTGATGGCCATCCAGCCTCTGCTTAAAAACCACCCAAGAAGGAGACTCCACCACTCTCCGAGGCAGCATATTTTACTTCCAGACAGCTCTGACTGTCAGGAAGTTCTTCCTGAGGTTCAGGTGGAATCTCCTTTCCTGCAGCTTGAATCCATTGCTCCTTGTCCTGGTCTCTGGAGCAGCAGAAAACAAGCCCGCTCCCTCCTCGACATGACATCCCTTCAAATATTTAAACATGGCTCTCATGTCCCCTCTTAACCTTCTCTTCTGCAGACTAAACATCCCCAGTTCCCTAAGCTGCTCCTCACAGACATGACTTCCAGACCCTTCACCATTTTGGTCGCCCTCCTCTGGACACGCTCCAGCTTGTCGACATCCTTCTTGAATTGAGGTGCCCAGAACTGGACACAGGATTCCAAATGAGGCCTAACCAATGCAGAATAGAGTGGTACCATCACCTTCCTCGATCTAGACACCATACTCCTATTGATGCAACCAAGAATCACATTGGCCTTATTCAGTTCTGATCATTCAGTCCAATCTACTGTCAGTAGTGACCCAAAAGGATAACTTTGTTCTTCAAGCTTCATGTTTTTACACTGTTTTCTTGAAAGCAGAATAAAACATACATCAAGAAGGTTAGTATTCTGCTCAAAACTGACTACTTGTTATTTCTTATCTAACTCTTCTGGCCAGAGAGTAACTATCGTAATGTACACCGACAAGGCTATTACTGATGTCACAAATGTACTCCTGATTTCAGTAAGAGTAGTTTCATGACGAAGTTCACAAGCTAGAAGTTAGTCATATAATATGCCAGTAGGAGCAGTGAATCAATATTCTTGTTAATCATACTAATAAAAAGGGTGATTGAGAATCTTCCAACATCCCTCATGGATATTTTAAGCCAATACAACCATTGGCAGTGTAGAATTAGGGTAGCCACCTCTTTTGCTTTTCCCCTTGATGAATTCCTCTTCTTCGATACATACATGTCTAGATCGAGGGAGGCACTGGTACCACTCTACTCTGCTTTGGTTAGACCTCATCTTGAATACTGTGTCCAGTTCTGGGCACCCCAATTCAAGAAGGACGTGGTCAAGCTGGAGCAAGTCCAGAGGAGGGCGACCAAAATGGTGAGGGGCTTGGAAGCCATGAAGCCCTATGAGGATAGACTTAGAGAGCTGGGGATGTTTAGTCTGCAGAAGAGAAGGTTAAGAGGGGACATGAGAGCCATGTTTAAACATTTGAAGGGATGCCATGTAGAGGAAGGAGAGGGCTTGTTTTCTGCTGCTCCAGAGACTAGGACAGGGAGCAATGGATTCAAGCTGCAGGAAAGGAGATTCCACCTGAACCTCAGGAAGAATTTCCTAATGGTCAGGGCTGTCTGGCAGTGGAAGATGCTGCCTCGGGGTGTAGTGGAGGCTCCTTCTTTGGAGGTTTTTAAGCAGAGGCTGGATGGCCATCTGTCCAAGGGAGTTCTTTGAGGGTGTTCCTGCATGGCAGGGGGTTGGACTGGATGGCCTGTGTGGTCTCTTCCAATTCTACATTTCTATGATTCTAAATGACAAGCACAGGGCTGTAGCTATGGGATGGGGGATGAGGGCTTATCCCTCTCAAATAAAAAATCTAACCCTCATGAAATTTCCCCGCATGCCCTACATTTCTAGCATCACAGAGAGAAAGACATTAAAAAGCTTCCTTCGATTGATGCAAAATGAGTTTGAAGTGCAAAAGTATTTTGCATTTAGTTAACTCAGCAAGGGGAGAGGAGAAAGAGAGACAGAATCTTGCCCTTCCCAGCAAACTCAAGGAAAAGCAAACCGCAGCAGCCTCTCCTAGCTTGTGTGTTCTTCCTGATCAATAATATTTGCTATCTTGACCACACCTTGATAATGTTTGGCCACCCATGTCCTGGTTTGCATCTGTGACATGTTGTGAGGGTGTGTTTTGGGTGCTCAGCTCTTTAAAGAAGGGGCGTAAATTGTGTGATCAGAGGAGCAATGCACAACAGTCCTGAAAAAATAGACCAAAAAAACTCTCCAATGGACTACCAAAAATGTCCAAAACCTAGAAACCAGAAGTGCCTGCAAGTGGTTAAAGGAACACATGTAGCTCCAGGAATGCTTTCTTTCCCTCCCTCAATTGAACATATTAATTCTGAACACGCATATATACATTTACAATAGCCTTTATTGTTCACTACCTGAGCAACCCTTTTTTCACACTGCCGAAGGCCCATCTGCAAGCTTTACATGAAACTAGCTACAAAGCAATTACATAAAAGTTTACTTTTTCAAAAAAGGGACACATTTTAGGAATATTTATTCATTATTTTTATTTAAGGTCAAAACATTTGCCATCTTGAAACAGTGAACAGAGTTCTCTTATTGTGGAATTCTTTTTTTAAATATGTTTCAAATGCATTTTTAATTGTTTTAAAACAACGTTTTGATTGGATTATTTTTGCTATATATTGATTTAGCTATATTATATTTTAACCTAAATTGTAAGCCATTTCATGTCCCATGGGAGAAAGGCAGATACAAATGAAACAAACAAACAAAATAGCCACTCATGAAGGAAAGGGACAAAGCAGCACTCGCAAGACATATTTTTTAAAAAAAAAGTCTTGAAAGTTTTTATGGGGGAAAGGGGATAGACCATTGGGGACTGAGCATGCTCAGTGGCGATGGGATGCTGGCTGACCATATGGAATATTTTGAAAATGGGCATGGCTTGCTGGCTGGCCAATCCCTGAACAGGAGAATTCCATGCTGCAACATTTTGTTGCTGTTCCTGCTCGTACACTGTGGAATCTTCCTATGATGATTCATCCTAGAAGAAGAATAGAGAAATTGTGGGCTACACATAGCCCAACCAAATACTCTTGTGTCACACCAGACCTCCTGCAGCACTCCCACACAAAATAGGGGTGGGGTGGGGTGGGGAAATTGCTTTAAATCAGTACATTGCCATGTCCAAAGGCCTCTAGGAGTGATGGACCAACTTAATGGAGAGCTATTCAAGGGTCATTTCTGCACTAGCCTGTTATAGCGCGATGATTCCACTTTCAACCTCCTATGGAATCCTGGGGTTTGCAGTTTCAGGAGGGGCTGGCCGGCAAACCCCAGGATTCCATAGGAGGTTGAAAGTGGAATCATCACGCTATAACAGCCTAGTGCAGAAATGGCCAAGGTGGTGTTTCATGGGCTTGACAAGCCATCAGTGGCCAATCCCTGGAAAGTTTCCAGGAAAAGTGTAAGCAATATGCACAAATAGGATTCCAGTCGCTAGCATATTGCGGAGCAGGCGATATTATTCCCCCCAATATAAGAAGCATCAATTTAAAGCACTCCAAAACCTGCTGGTGAAACGGAAAACAGAAAAGAAAACCAGAAGTTACTTCTACTGTATCCGCAGCCAACTTTTACATCGGTTTTATAGCACCTGGCAACAAAATTCAAGACAGCCCTGCGGTCTTGTCACTGTTCCTGGGTGCCTTCAAGTCATTTCTGACTCATAACGACCCTAAGGCAAGCTTTCAATCAGGTTTTCTCACCAGATTTGTTGAGAAGGGGTTTGCCTTGGCCTTACTCTGAGACTGAGAGAGTGCGAATTGCTCAAGGGCATCCAGTGGGTTTCCACAGCTGGGTGGGGATTCGAACCCAGAGCCACAGTCCAATGCTTCAACCACTATACCACGCTGGAGATATATGGTAGCACATATTAGAAATATATTGAATACTTTATCTGTTTACTGCATAAAGTTAGTAGCCTTTCTGTGAAATGTGACCTTTTACACAACATTTGATGAGGGATGAAATCACATTTTCCCCGCCACAAGATTAAAGCATTGGGGGGAAAAAAAAATACTGTTTCATTCTCCTAGGCTCCCTTCCGACTGCACAATTAAAGCCCTTGGATACCATTTTAACTGTCAAGACTCTAGGCTATGAAACTCTGGGATCTATAATTTTGTGAATTCTCCACCGGGGAACTTTAGTGCCACACCAACTACAAATCCCAGTATTCCAGACGATACAACTACAGCCATTAAAATGGTATCAAAGTGCTATTATTCTGTGAAAGGAGCCACATCTCTCAGCCTAAGTGCCCAAAAGTTCTCGTTATTGTTACTACGTGCCTTCAAAGTGACTCTTGAGTTATCATAGGGTTTTCTTGGCAAGATTTTTTTCAGAGGAGCTTTACCCGTGCCTTCCTGTGGCTGAGAGAGTGTGACTTGCCCAAGCTGGGTTTCGGTGGCCAAGCAGGGATTTGAAACCTGGTCTGCTGGAGTTCTAGCCCAACTCTCAAACCACTTAACGTGGAACCTCTTTATTCAGAAGCAACATCTCCTTTGTCAGCACTCTGGCACCAAAACCGGACGGCCCCTTTCTTCTCTCCCCCGAGTCTCGGCAGGAGAGGGCGAACTATAGTTGGTGGTTGATGGTTCTTAATTAGATGGATTATTTCATGGCTTTGAGAAGTGTGTTTCTTCACATTTCTGTCAGTAACAAAGATGCTCATCGATTTTTCCTTTTCTCTCGTGGACCCACACTGTTAGCAACAATATTTGTGGATTAGGTAAACCACAACTGACCTTATGCAGGGAAACAGGGTGCTTTTTCTGCCGCTTCCTTAAAAGCAGACAGCTCTGGTCGGGGATGTCCCAAGACATTTTGCCACCTGAGGAGGAAGAGCCAAGACAAGATGCAAAGTGCACAATATCCAAACAGAACCGCATAAAGAGGTAGGGCAGCCGAGAGCAATTTCCACCTTACGATGGCGCACGGTATCTCAAACCGGCCAAATTATTTTGGCACAAGAACCTCCCTGCCTCCCTGAGACAAAAAGAAAGAAAGAGGAAAGGAAAAATAATGATCATAACAAATTAAACATCTAACCATTGGCTACTGTTTCACGCCACCCCTAATCTGGCTTGCCGGTGCTTCTCAGGCTCTCTGATGTGGGGGACCACCAATTAATTATATATGTCTAACGACGTGCCAAGGACCCGCACTAAATTTATGCCCATTGGGCACAATAGTTTCTTTCTTTCCTGGAAATGTTCCAGGGACCAGCAGCCAATGGCTCAAGGGACTGGCCCCAGTCTAGGGGCCACGACGTTGCGCAGCAGCATCTCTTAGCAGCATCACAAACAAGGATGCTAACGCGCAAGACGCATAAATGCCAAACTGGGTGAACTTCTGCCTGCCCGGTGGCCTAACAGTAGCTACCAGGAGTCGAAAACTCCTGCCGCTACTGCTCTGGCCCGTTGCTAGCAGGAAGCCGGAAACCGACGAGACAAGGCGACTGTGTGTGTGTGTGTGAGAGAGAGAGAGAGCGCACATGCTGTAATGTGCGTTTGTGCAAGAGGGGGGATGAAGTGACTCAACTCTCCCCTCCTTTATCTGCAAGCAGCAACAGCCTGAGTGGTTTCCCATTCTGTCCCCTCTGTGCCCCCGATTGCATCCATTCTCCTTTACTGCAGAGTAAGCCTCATTGATCCAAATAGGGCTCCTCTTGCTTCCAAACTGACAGCCTGATTCTGGGCGCTTGACATAAGCTTCGTTGACCTGAAGCGAAACCTTTTCTTCCTGGCTGACATGCCAAGTATCGCAGCCGGACAATCCCCGGGCGCCCTTTCTCTGAAGTTAAGCCCCAACGATCTCTCCAGGGGACTTCTCGTCTTTTCTAGCTATTGCGCAGAAGACGGCCACCAGACAACCCAAACCTACTTTTTTTTTGGCGAAGTTTCCAACATAGCTGCCCCTCCAGGCCAAGAGGATTGGAACTTACTCACGAGTAGGTATGCAGGCTGTGGCAGCAGGGCAGCATCAATGTGGCACCTATTTGGGTCGCACCTGAAAATCTGTTTGCTTTAACAGCCTCAAGAACCACTACAATTCTGGCCATTTCCGCACTAGGCTGTTAATAGCGCTATGATTCCGCTTTCAACCTCCTATGGAATCCTGGGGTTTGCAGTTTCGGGAGGGGCCGGCCGAATGCTGGGAGTTGCAATCCAAGGAAGGATGGTTGCCATTCTGAAAAAGTTTTAGAAGTGGAAGCCCGGTCGGCCCCTCCCGGAACTGCAGACCCCAGGATTCCATAGGAGGTTGAAAGTGGAATCATCGCGCTATTAACAGCCTAGTGCGGAAATGGCCCATCATGGTCTCAGCAGCCTTTGGGAAGCTCTGTTGTTACTGTGTTGTTGTTTTTTTACTTATGGCAACCCTACAGCTAACCTATAAGGGAACTTTCTTGGCAGGATTTGTTCAGAGGGAGGTTTGCCACCCCCTTCCTCGGAGGCTGAGAGAGTGTGACTTGCCCACGATGGGTTCCATGGCCACGTGGAGATCCGGTCCCCGGTTTCCCAGAATTCTAGTCCAGCACCAAGACACTACAGGGCGCTGGTGCTTTTGGAGAATAGCAAAAAAACCTACCCCTTATAGGATCAGGCTCCAGAGTGGCAGAAAAAGCCGAGGAATGCCCACTTGCACATAAAGAAGCCCCATTGAAACTGGGGGTTTGCCTCTGCGTGAAACAATGCACAGATCCGGTGCTGCAGGGAGCAGGACAGCCCTTAAGCAGGTCAATTAATACCTATCCAAATCAAGTTTTATAGGCGGAGGTATAGGATCGGGCAACTAAATCTCCCACCCAGGGAGAGAGTCCTTTTCCGCCCTCTTTAATGTTAGCTGGACTTTAGTACCAGCTTTTTAAAAAGACATCACCCATAGGATCGGTCCAAAGACCGCGCAACGGCATCCTAAAAGTTGCAAACTCTCCCCCCTCCAGGTTGGGCAACCTGGGACTGCCATCCCGCTCCTTCTCTCCCCCACCCACCCTGCCCGCGCATGCGCACTGGGGCCACCCCTCCACAGACAGACAACCCCCCCTCCCCTTCCGCCCTCCGGGGACCCGCCCACTTTGCCCTGGGAGTTGTGAATGGCGCCGCTGTTTGGCCGGAGTGCCCCCCTTCTTTCTTTTTTTTTCTTTTTTTCCGATGAGGGAGGGGGGAGGGAAAAAAAAGAGAAGGGAAGTGGCGCGCGCACACGCCGGCTCTCCGGAGAGGAGCGCGTGCGCGTGCGCGAAGGGGGCGCGAGAGCGCGGAGGGGAGAAGCCGCCTCTCGCTTCTCTCCCTCAGTCAGTCAGTCAGTCGAGAGACGCCTCAGCGGCGCGTGGTCGCCTCCCTCGCCGCTCGCGCCCCCAAGCCCCTTTCCCGCCCCCTTATTATGACAAATATCACCCAGTATTAATTAATATTAATTAGTCTCGCCCTTTATTAACACGAACCCCGTTTTCCCTCCTTCCTCTCTCCGTCTGAGGAGGAGCGGCGGCCAGTCCAGCGGCGGCAGCAGCGTCGCCTCAGCGGCGTGAGGGGAGACCTGAGGCGGACAAATAAACCCATTTCACATAAAAAAAAGACACCGGGACTGGGTTATTTTTCTTTTTTTCCCCCTCCTCAGCGGCGGCGACTTTAATATTTAAATAAATGACGAGGAGCCGGCTTTGCCTGAGGTAAAAAAAAGAGAAGAAAGAGGCGGGAGGTGGAGCCCGGCCCGCTCCAGCCCGAGAGAGAGAGAGAGAGAGAGAGAGGGAAGGAAGGAAGGAAGGAGGAGGGAGGGAAGCCGCCTCGTCAGTTAGTCGCGGCGGTGGCGGCGGTTGCTGCTGCCGCCCCGCTCGCTCCGTCGTCTTCTTCCTCCTCCTCCTCAGTCTCCGGGGAGGGAGTGTGTGGAGACGCGGGGGGAGGCCGCCCGGCTCGCTCGCCCGCCCGCCGCCGCCGCTTCCTCCCTCCCTCCCTCCTCGGCTTCCACCATGCCGCGGGTTGTCCCCGACCAGCGGAGCAAGTTCGAGAACGAGGAGTTCTTCAGGAAGCTGAGCCGCGAGTGCGAGGTGAGGAGCCCGGGCGGAAGGAAGGAGGGGAGCCGAGCCGAGCCTCGGGCGCGGGACGGGGAGCGGGCGAAGGACGCCCGGAGAGGAAGCAGCCCCGGGGAAGGGAGACGGAAAGGCGCCGGACAGGCAGGCAGGCAGGCAGCCGGGCGGCCGTTTCCCGCGACCGGCGGCGGGGGATGGGGACGGTGGGAGGCCGGCCGGCCGGCGGGGGAGAGGCTCCCGAGGGCGGCAGGCAGGCAGGCAGTCGCGGATCCCCGCTTCTCACCCGCTCCGTCTCTGGACTCGGAAGGGAGCCTCCCTCAGGCAGCGGGGCTCGCCCGGGCGCTGCCCGCGAAGAGACGGTGCCCGCCGTGGGTGGGTAGGCGCTCGCTTCCGCGTAGCTCCTTCCACAGCTCGGGGGAAAAGTTACTTTTGCTGGTGGGGGGACTCCAGGATCCCCCTGGAGGGGAGTTGTGGTCCAGAGAACATCCGCAAGAGCAGCATCTTGGGGAGGGAGGGAGGGAGGAGGGCGCTTGCTTCCGAGTAGCTCCCTCCACAGCTCGGGGAGAAAAGTTACTTTTTTTATTGGGAGTCGGGGGACTGGGAGTCTCAGGTCGCGTGGAGTTGTGGTCGGAGGGACATCCACAACGACGACGTTGTAGCAGCATCCCGGAGTGGCGGGTAGGGGCTTGCTTCCGAGTAGCTCCTTCCACACCTCGGGGAAAAAAGTTACTTTTTGTGTGTGTGTGTCGGGGGGACTCGGAGCCGCAGGACCCCCGTGGCCGAGGTGGCTGGGAGTGACGGCCCGAAGAACGGCAAAAAAAAGTAACGTTTCCCGGCGCTGGTGCGTGCATCGGGAGGAAGCCTTGGCTCCGGGAACGGGCGTGGGGATCGGAGCCGCAGCCGCCGTCCCTGCGCGTGTTTTTTGGGGACGGGGGCGTGTTTAGGACCCCCACCCCCAGTTCTCAGTCCCTAAGCTGCCTTACTCGTGAGTAAAGCCCTCTCCCGTTCCGGAAGGCGCTGACTTCGGATCGCGAGCGTGCGAGGTTGTGTTTTCCTCCTCTTTCCGTGCCACATTTAACTGAAGATGTGGGGCGGAGTTGCAGAGATAGGGTAGCGCTATCCTGAGCCTCCGTAATTTAAAAGCAAAAGTCTGGGAACTGGGTATTATTTTCTAATAAAGATGCTGAATGTCCTCACTGGAGTAAGATGGTCTTTTTGTGTCTTTTCTCCCATACTGGGAGGAGAAAATGCCCCCCCCGAAAGTCCACAGCCCATTTTTTTGCATTACACTCCCTGCTCAGTTGCTTAGCCTCCACAGACACATGTTGGAAAGCTATAGAGGAAGTACGCTCTGGCTGTGTATGACACTACAGCTCAGGAGCCGCTGTGAACTCTCATTTCAACTCCTTTGACATGTGCTGTTGGATGAAAGCTCTGCTGATTCCGTAGACTGTCCAAAAAAATCAGTAAACAAATAGGTCCTGAAGCCTCCCTGGAAGCCAGAATGGCTGAACTGAGGCGTTCGTACTTTGGAACAGAACATGAGATGACATGACTCCGTGGAAAGGACAATAATGCACGCGGTAAGAGAAGAGAAGGGCTGCATTAGAGAGGGCTTGGCTCCATCAAAGTAGCCATGGCCCCAAGTTTGCAAGATCTGAGCAGGGTTGATGATGGTCGAGATTCTTGGAGGTCTCTGATTCAGAGTCACTAAACTGAAGCTGACTGGATGGCAAATAACAACAAGGCTTGCAGTAATGTATAAGTCAGTTAGAATGTGCGCAACCCAAAGCATGCACCGAAAGAGCAAGGGGAAATCCATCCTCGGTTGCCTGGACCTTGATTTTGAGAGTACTAGGTGGGTGAAGGCATTGATGGATTTACAAATCTGTTGTGATCGTATCTGTATGCACATTAGGGGATATTGTGCTTCTTGTATCTATCTATAGTCACCAAAGGAAGCGACACAGAGGTCAAAAGTAAAAATTTAAGAAGGCAGGTAGAAAGGGGATTCCATGGGATTTGTCTAAAGCAACATGCATTCATCACACCTTTTGCATTAATGTGGTGCTTAAAAGAATATTTTTCTTCCTCATACGATGTAAATTTATGTTACGTAGCATATGGTGTGAAGCTCTTGTGTTGAGATGTGATCATGTATGTGTGTAGAAGTGAATACAAGATTGATTTATTCCTGTTAAAGATGAATAACCTTACATATAGCGGTGGTATTAACACAAGTTGGTTAACTCAGCCTGTCCCCCAGATCTTTCAGATTTCAGTACCCCTGATCCAGGGGTTGTTAACCTGGTGTCCATGCTCCCCCTAAAGCTTCAAGAGGTACCATGAACTGAATTCAAAAAGGACTTTTTTTTTCTCCCTTAGATTTTCTTATTACTTCAGTTTTCTTTCTGTCACAGTGAATTTTAAAGCTAAATGTTAGTTTTTTTCAATTCTGTAAATTTATTTATTCCTAATCTATGTGGAAGAAATCAGTTTCCGGTACATGTGCAAAAGGTTGCATGTATTTTTCTAGGCAGGGAAAGTTTATAGCTTTCTTCATATTCTTAGGGGGTCCTTGGTTAAAAAATAAAAAAGAGCCCCTCACCTGATCTCTCAGCATTGGCCATGGTTTCCCTTGGCTGATGGCAGTTATAACCCATAATAGGTGGGGAGCAGTAGGGTGGGAAGTGCTGGTTTGGATCCAGAAGACTTGGCCTTTTATATTGAATTTGGAAGACTGTACTTTGTGCTCAGTTCTAATCAGCTTGAATACCGACCTGTGTACTTGAGAGGGGTGTGATGTTAATATTAGTAAAATTATTGTTGAATGAGAGCATATATTAACATCTTTACATGATGTTTCAAGGTATGAACTTGTGAACACATCCCACCCTCCATGTGGGCACATGTTTTTCCCTGGGGTTTCCTATCTTTGGCGCACATGTGGCAGTTCCTATTTCTTTTCTTTTTTTTCATTGTGTGCTCACAATGTCCAGCCCATTTCTGGCATTTGTTGCCTCATGTGCTACTAGTGATATTAAGACAGAAGTTTGGCTTTCTATTTTTAGATTGCGGCAGTTCGCACATACCTTTTAATTTCTCTTTCTGAATCTTGGGTTTCTCTCTTCCTGCCTTATTGTCACAAAACTGAATGATAGACTGTGCTGAATGGTGTGTTTTCTTTACTTTGCATCTATGTGTGCTGCAGTTGTGAATCGTGATGCTTATTCCTCACAAGCATGTGAATTCGTGACACATACATAAAGTGCACAGAGAGATTATAGGATCTGAAGTCTGTATAGTCTACTTGCTTGAGTGTATGGTTGCCACTTTTTACAGATAAAGCTGATTGGCAAACTGTTCATAGTATTGGAGAGTCATGTCTATGTCTTTTGTCATTCCTTTTTTAATAGGTACATTCCCATCCTTCAGCCACATAGAAAATACATACATCCTCTTTTGTGAATAATGCTCCTTTTCTCCTCTTCCCCACACAATAAAATTTCTTTGCCTGCCCTATTCCATTGTCTATGAACAGTGTGCTGTAGGACCTATATAAAAAATAGGTATGCTAGAGATCATGGTCTAGTTTTCAAGATAAAGCTGACTTATGTAAGGAGATAATTTTCATTATCAAAAATTTCAGGAGAGTAGTAGCATGTTGGTATTTTCTTGCACCTATTTTGGAGTCCTGTCTGTGCTCATTCTCCCAAGAAGTAGAGTACTTGGTGTGTGTTTCACTGCATGATCTCTGCAGACTTGTCCTTATCTCTTCTCTGGTGTAAAACAGACAGGATTCACTTTTTGATTTGGCTCATGCTGTTTGCAGATTAAATACACTGGCTTCAGGGACAGACCGCATGAAGAGAGACAGGCCAGGTTTCAGAACGCTTGCCGAGATGGACGGTCTGAGATAGTAAGTACATGTACTTGCAGTCTGTGCTTTTGTAAAATTTACGTTTTTCTCTCCCAAGATTTACTTATGCTAGTTTGCTAGTATGAAATAAGTATACTGAACTTTAATTCTTAAAGCCTCCCCCGCATTTATATTCTTCCTAAATGTATGGGATTTTTTTTCTACTTTTTAAAATTAATTATTATATATTAAAAACCCAACTGTAACCTGTTCTTGCAAACATGCTGTCATTGTCACCCATCTAGCGTATATACCTTAAACTTGATGTCTCTTTTGACAGAATTATTGCCTAATATTTAAATCAGGAGTTGAGTATTTTAGGAACAGATCTGCAGACCGTATGTTGTCAGGTGCTAATTAACAGTAAAATAGTCCCTCCTTATCCATCTGAGATATGTTCCAAGACTCCCAGTGGATGTCTGAAACCATCTCAGACCCTATATATATTATGATTTTTCCTATACAGTAGGCCCTCTTCTCATGTGACATCCTCACACACGTGCAAGGTCACATGAAGCATCATGTCCCATTATAGTCAATGGATATGGTGGTCAAGCACCTGTGCTGCTGTGTGCACTTCACACCAGTTGACTATAATGGAACACAATACTTCACATTTCTTGCTTTACACAAGAGTTCCTGGAATGAAACCAGCTCATATACTGTGGGCATACTGTGCATATATCCCTATGATAAAGTTTAATTTGTAAATTAGGTACAGTAAGAGATTAACAATAACTAATAAAACAAAACAATTATGACAATATACTGTAATAAAAGTTATGTGAATGTGGTCTCTCTCTCAAAATATTTTGTTGTACTGTATTTTCAGACTGCAGTTGACTGCAGGTAACTGAAACCACAGAAAGCAAAAATCCATCAATATACTGTTTTTATTCATGATAGATGTAAAATAAATGTAAAATAAAATCTTTGGTAATGTGGATAAATTGTTTAATGTAAGGATTGTGTCGAAGACACTGTCAAATACTTCTGTAGCATGTCTATTCACAATAGAAGTTTGAGAATCTATGCAGCTTGCAAGTTAGTAAGTCTTGGGCCTTATTTGGCAACCTACAAAGTGTTCTGATTCTGAGGTATAGCTTGGCTTGCCTTTATTGAGCTTAGCCAATGTCTGTCTTCTGCAGCTGGATTACAGGAGCACCTGGGTACAGTCTTCACAACTCAAATGAAATGTTATCAATCAATTTATATATTTAGGTGTTACAAGCAGGCACCTGCAATAAAAAGGGGTATTGTTTCTTCAGCCTTAAATGGAAGTGTTACTGTTAAAGATTACAGCCATCCTGAAGCAGGAGTCTTGTACTGTTCAGACTTGCATGGACTCTTTTTTTCCCTTTCTCACATTCATCACACTGTCCATTTTACTACATAATGCCAAAGAATTTGGGGCTGATAGTTAATCCTGAGCCTGGGTGGTTTATAATTAGATAACTTTGTGAAGGGGAAGGAGTCTTAAATGTTGAAGTTGACTATGCTTCTTCCCTTTCTCCACCATAATGCTTACCTCTTAAGATATAGAGGTACAAAACAACTCACACGCAACTTGTTCATTCTTGGTTTAATTGACAGGTTCATAGAGTGTATGTTCCTTCTAGTTGCTTTGTAGGTGCGTCTGTTTCCCCTGGACAAGAAATGAAAGCTGCCTGTATGGTGCAATGGGGAAATCCAAGGTTTTAGTGTAACAATGATTGTTTATCAGTATATTATAATTTTGTTCTCCCTCATCCCTTTTCCTTGGAAACAAATTGGCACCAAAGACAGGAGCTTTGGGTTCACAGTGAGTGCCAGTGATACAAGATTCCCTTACCAGACAATGACATGAATTACTATAATGTGTTTTGGGGGTTTTTTTGTCCTCTATGGCCTCAACATTTCATAGATTGTGAAGGTTCATGCAGTTTCAGGGGTTAATTTTTTAAACATTATATATTTTTAAAGTATGTTACAAAGTTACATACTTCTTTGTAACTTTGTAACCATGGATAAGCAGAAGTTTGTTTTTTAACTGTTCATGAGAACCTGTTTTATTCCTGTTAGAGGATATAATTTTAGCTAACTGGAGACCAGCAGTACATCTATCTTCTTGGCATGGCAAAGTCTATGCCTGCAACTCTTGTCAAATATCTTACCATAAACTAAATGAACACTTAAAAAGTATACTCAAGAAGCATGTCAATTTCTTCTGCATATATTTATTGTTTTGCTAAAAATGACTTTGAAACTTTTTTTAAAAAAAGGTCTAGATTTGCACAATATATTGATGTTTGCTTCAGGAAAGACTTAACAGAAAGTTTTATTTTAATATTGTGCAAAATTAAATCCCAACCTCAAGTGCTTCATCTGCAAGTCTTGTTTTGATCTGCAGATGTAACCTTGGTATCCTACTGTTGATGTAGTAACTGTTGCTTATTTGTTTGATGTGGCAGCTTCATCATGAATAGATGTAAAATGGGCATTAAAGATGATCAGGTGCTCAACACTGCTTCATTATATGAGAGTTTGAGGTATTAGGATAAGATTCTAAGAGTTATGGGATAGAATATTTCTGAACACATGACGAAAAAACTGCATCAGAGGAACATTTAGCATAAAGTATAAACTTCATAACTGAAGTTTCTAGTCCTCATCCTGTGTTCTAGGATGAGTTTTAACTCCCTGTAGAACCCCTTTACTGGTTAGGACTGATAATGAATGAATTTAAAGTGCTTTTGGTATTTGGAATGTATAGGCTATAGCCAAAGAGAGGCTGAATTTTTGGAGTGTTTTGGATTACTGCAGTGGTCACGGATTTGAAAATCAATGCTCTTTTATTTGGTGAGCACATCAAGTAAGTAGAAGATGAGAAAAAAATTCATCTCTGTAAGAAACCCAAATGATGAATACATGTGAATACATTTTCTTCCTGAAGAAATACGCCCAACATCAGGCTACACACTCTACTGCAATGTGAAATGTTCCCTTTTATAATTCTCCTTCAAAATATATCAGTCCTGATTCCCAACTAAAGCAAAGCCCATTTTCTTATACCTTTATTTGTTGCCCTCACTTTCTACAAACTAAAGTGTAAATTGTAAGACCAATAAGTCAGAGCTTCGTCTTTTCCTTCTGTTGCTGGGCAAAGGGCCATGTGTATCTGTTATATGGCAATTTGCAGTAGCATGATTTTACTTGTTTTATTTGTAGCATTCAGTTTTTGAACAAAAGACTTATGGCTGTTGTGTGCAGAGACTACAGTCTTAACTTTAACAGTTAAAATGTCTTTCATAGAACTTGCAGCAAAAATTCCCAAGATGTGTTCTTAGGGGGTATGTCCGAGGCTGCAACAGTCACAAGGTTGCAACAGTCAAAAGAAATATCTACCTTCATTTTCATTCTTATTGCTGTAGTTACTTCAGTGAGTTGATGTGATGTATCTTGCATTCTGTCATTTCTTACTAATGATAAAGAAAGCTTAATGTTTATGATCTTTCTTTTCAGTCGAATACTTGTTATCAAACATTTGTCCCATACATAGTTTCCTAATATATAAAAACTGTGCAGAGCTCAGACTTGTATGTTATACTCATATGTTGCACTCAAAAAACCAGCAACTTCTTTATGAAATTATTTAGAATAGCAAAATATTGCTCTCAAAACATTTAACCAGCTACTGAAGTAGCATCAGACTTCTTGATAGTATTCTGCAATCATTCATGAAATAGATTGTAATATCTGCAAAAACAATTTAAATAAAGTATTGATTCTGTGTTGTATCTGAGACAGCTAATGGCAAATGTTGTCAAAATGGAATCAGATGTTTGTAACTTAATACTTAAGAAAAATGATGAGTGCATGTTTTTGACTTTGAGTATTCTCTATGCTGCTCAGCTTTAAGACATAAACTGATGTAAAAATAAATGACTGCCTGCATAATTTATGTAATGTCTTGCTCCCTGATCCTGTTTGTATTGATTTTTCTAAAAGGCTTTTGTGGCCACAGGAACCAATCTGTCTCTCCAGTTTTTTCCGGCCAGCTGGCAAGGGGAACAGCGGCAGACACCAACCCGAGAATACGTTGACTTTGAAAGAGAAGGAGGCAAGGTAAGGACAAAAAGTATAGATTATGGCTGTATAGATATATTTTCCAGGGGGGTTAAAAATATGAGTTAAAGGTTATCATGTAAAGTGAATTTGGTCTAGGTTGGGGGTTTTTTTTAAAAAAAAAAACCCAAATTCAGGATCATCCACTGAAGCTGACTCATTAGAGATCCAGGTCACATAAAACAAAGTATGGTACTTTTTTATGCAGTGCATAATTCAAATAACATATATTGTGAGATTCACTATCCCAAGAGGTAATGATACTGGCTGACTTACATAGATTTAGAAGAAGATGAAACAAATTCATGGATGTTTATGCCATAAATGGCTACTAGTCAGGAAACCAATGTATCATCTCTGTTATCAAAAACAATATATCTCTGTATCTCAGTTGCTGGAGCACATTAAGGAGAGGATGGAGTTGCACTTTTGTCCTATTGGCAGCCTGTGTGAACAGAATCCTGGGCTTGGTGGATTCTTGGTCTGATCCAGCTTGGCTCTTCTTATATACCTGTTGGTATACATTTAAGGTTTTTATAATGACCAGTTGCCTATTGGTTAATTAAAACCCTTCAGTATGTATATTATACTGTGGATTTTATGCAAATGTAGCAGCTTGTAGAAGTAAACAAGCAATAATCTTGGGGAGTGGAGAACATCAACTTTGCATGTACAGACCTGCCTCTAGCCTTGGAATGAGCAGAGAAGCCCTCACTTGCTGGGAAATCTGTTTCTCTGCGCACCAGTGGGTCTTGGAACTGGGGCACCATTAACATTAAAGTGAGTAAATATACCCAAGATTGCATTCTACTTATTTTGGCGTTCACCATTTCCAACAGATAGTTCACCCTTTTTAAAATCATACTTCTGAACTCCTAGGTTAGCTGCTTTAGTCACAACACTGCAGATAAGTGACTATTTTTACATGGGAACCAAATTTAATCTTTCTATTTGCTCAGTACAGATTTCTCTATTTGAGCCTTTGAACATGTTTAATATTTGATCCATCTACCCACGTACCCACCCCAAAAAATGTATAACTGTTTATGTATAATATGGGTTATTTCTAAAGAAGAACAGCTATCCTTTCCTATGTAAAACTCACTTTGTTGAACAATGAAACACATGGAAAGATATTTTGCTTGCAGGATTGGAAGAGAGACCTGATAAGAAACAATGAGGGAGCTAACATAGCAAATGAACATGGAAAATCTGTTAGTATTTCCATAAAGTATTTTCTTCTGTCATGAGAAACAAAATAAACACTGTTACTGTTACTCAATTATTCATAATGCTTTTTACTAGTTTTAACATGTAGCTCTCTGTTTCCAGACATCTTAGGTTATCTGGCATATGTTATTTCTCTAATGGAAGTATTGGAAAAGCTATACAAAAAAAAAACAACCCCAAAAATCCATTTCTGCATATTTATATGCTGCTTTTCCATATGGTTGTGTCCAAAGTGATTCACATCATAGAAGAGAATCAGCTTTAAATCTAACAATGAAGGAAAAATAGGAACAGTTACAAATTCTGTCAGTTGGTAAATACACAATAAAAATGTCAACAAATAAAGCTGTGCAAATAAATCCTAATGCTACTTAGTCTATCAGTTTGAAATGAAACAGAAGAAATAGAATCATAGTTGGCCATAGAGTCCAACCCACTAGTTGATTCAGAAACTCCACCTAGAGCATCTCCAGCAGGTAGTTTTCTAGCCTCAGTTTGAAAACCACACTGCCTCTCTAGGAAATTGGTCCCATTGCCAAACTGTTATTATCAAGACGTTCCATCTAATGTTCAGTTGAAATCTCTCTTCCTGTACCTTAAAACCATTAGACTTGGTCCTATTCTCTAGGACAGCAGAGAACAAGCCTGCACCCTCTTCTCCGTGGTAGCCTTTTAGATATGTCTAAATGCCAAATAAAGTAGTTTCCATGAAAAAGATCTTTATGTTTTAATATTTCTGTAGGGCATTTGTAAAATTCTTAAAATCATAGAGGTGGGAGGGGGCTCATGGACAATTGAGTCCGACTCCTTGCTCAGTGCAAGATATACAATTAAAGCAACCCCAGCAGGCATTTGTCCAGCCTCTTTATGAACATATCCAGAGAAGGAGACCTCCCCACCTCTCTAGGCAGTTGGTTCCATTGCATATGCATTCTTACTCATGTAATCAAATCTGTGAAAGTCAAACCAGCAAATGTAGAGGGCCAACTGTAATATGGTATAGTAGCTTAGAAACTTTGGTTGGAGCCACGCTTCTCTGTTATGGTGCCTTTTCTCCCTGCTTTCACCTGGGCCTCCTTTCTCAGTTTCTCATTTGGGAGATATAAATTGCCTGGTCTTCAAGCTCCACCTGCACTCATACGTAATGCAGCTTATTCTCTCACTTGTCAAGAACCCTTCGAAAGCTGTCTTTTGGCAGCAGGATTTATCAGGCTTCAAGACATTGGGATGAGACAGTCTTAGTGTAATCATGTGTGTCATGTGAAAGCACTAGCAGTTACCATAAATTAAACAATTTATATTTCCTTTGTACAGGTTTTCATACACCTGTATGTTAAAAAATATCTTAGTGGAGATATCAGGCAGAGGAGATGTGAGTTGCATGTGCATATCCAAAGCTAAAAAAATTCATATTAAGCTGTTATATTCACGTTTTATCTATAGTTACCACAGTTATAAATATTTGATATGCATGCTTGCTTAGAAATGAACATTTCTGGGAATTTGGAAGACATAGAAAAATATATTTCTTCTCCATTTTTAGGAGAGGATTTAAATATTGGGAAACATTGAAATACATGAAGTACCTGCTTTCATGCCAAATTTAAACTTACTTTGCTGCCTAAACTAATATGAAATGCTTGATTTATATCTTTGTTTATAAAATTGTTCTATTGGGCATATTTATGAAATTTAACCATACAAAGACATATGTCTTGTACAAGTAAAACTATGAATATGTTCTGCACTAAAGAGAGCTGCAGACTGCTGTACCCTGTGCTGAGTAATCACATGTATCTTAGCTTTTGCTGTCTGACAAAGAATAAAAATAAAAAATAAAAACAGATACCACAAATTTTGACATAAACTCAAGTGTACTACAATTTTATCCTGAACGAAGGTGTATTATTTAGATAGAAACAGTCTCACAAATTAGGCTAGAATTAAGAATTAGGCTAGAAGCATATTTGGATATAAAGTTAACACTAAAACTACTGAGCTGTATATTATCAACACAAACAATGAAGCCTCCCCATCATCTCATGAAACTGGTAGTACCCACTGGGTGTGAATGTGCTTTTTGCAACTGAGCACTGCATATTTCTATGGCAGATGCAGAAACTGATGTTATTTGATCCTGTAGACTGTCCTACACACAAATCTTCATATATATTGTTAGATAACAATTCCAAATACTCAGGCATTTTGAATGATTAAAACCATAAAAAGCATTTCACTCATTCCAGAAGACAGTATATTTCATCTGAATTTTTTTGAAAATAGATATCCCAAATTTTCTAATTTTCCTACTTGAGCAACTGCAATTTTTGTGGTTTTTTCCCCTCAAGACATCAGATACCTTACACTTGGTATATTCATAGTATTATAGTTAAAATTGGTATAGTGTGTTGATCAGGTGTACTTTGGCAAGTTACCTTCATTCTGTTCTAAGTCACAGGAATGAAGTGAATTAGTGAACCAATGCATTTAGTACTATAGGATGATTAAATCAAATGTAAAAGGTCAATGAACTTGAATATATTTTTCTTACATATTTCTTCTACAAACATGGGTGTTTCTTCATTCTGAAGATCTGTATAGATCTACTGTGTGTATTCCTTCTAATCCTGTGGTTTATGAAGCAGTTGTTCTCAACTTCTATTGCACTAGATGCTTTATACTTCAGCTCCCAGAAGTCCTAGACAATACAGTTGGCCCTCCACTTTTGTGGGAGTTAGAAGATCAGGACCCCTGGAAAAGTGGAAAAAACACAAATATCATAACCCCCCCCATATTTAATACAAAAAAGTACCTGCACTGTTGGGCTGGGCAGGTCTGGCGTTCTCTTGCTCACACACTTGCGTAGGGGGAGTGTGGAAGAGGATGAGATGAGAAAGTGGAAGTAAGGAGAAAGGGGGCACCTGTCCATCCCTTCCCTCCATGCAAGTGAGCGCGTGCATGTCTTCCTCTCCTCCTGTCCCACCCATTTTGTCCCTGCCTGTGCAAATGAGCAAATGCTTGCACATGCCCTCCTCCAGTCTCATCCCCCCTCCCAACCTCATAGGTGAGCAAGTGCACATGCACCCTGCTTCCTTCCCATCCCCTTCCCCCCACCCTCATAAGTGAGCGCATGGGCATACCCTCTTCCCGTCGCATCTCCCCACCCCCAGTAATCTGTAAAGAATCAAATCTGCAAATGCTTAACCTGCAAATGTGGAGGGCTGGCTGCATTGCAAATGACCAGGGGTTCTGAAATTTGAAATACCAAACAGCCTAAAGATTAAGAACTGGTGGTACAAAAGTTTTAGCTGTGTTAGCCTAATATATTTGTCATCTTTATATGTGGTTATATGTTTAAACTGATCTGTATACCTTTTGTTTTGCTGCTGTTTTATTTTCCTTTTTTCAATGGTGATTTTTGTGTTTACTTTTAATTTTCTTCACCATACTGATCCTTTTTGTTGAAGGATAGCCAGAAAAAGGAATCTTGAATAAAATTAATTCCCATCAGGAGCTGCTTAAAGTAAAATTTAAAGTTGAATCCGAAGGTTCCTACACATGTGAAATATGTGAGGAATTTTAATAAAGGAAAAAAATTAGATGATGACAATCTTTGGAGGTGGCATCTAAGCATGTTTAATTGAATTTACTTCTTCTCTGTGACAACTAGAGTTATCTGCCTTCTTTTGCAAGCTAGCAGATCTAAGCTTAAGTGTGGAAAATACCTGTATAAATAGCATTTTTTGCAGTTTTTCACTGAGCCTACAACTAGGTAAATAAGAATGTTAAAACTTCAGAACCAGGCTATTGTCAGAGACAGTGAACATGGTGAACCAGATTCTGACCCAGCGTGAGTTTTCTTGTATTCATTGTTGCCTTAGATCAGCCTTTCTCAATCTTACTACCCTAGTGGAATCTGTGAAATAATTTCCAGTTTCTAGGAACTCCTGCATAGAAATGATTATACCTGCAGCTCAGGAAAAAAAAAACTTTTTTTCAGTTGTGAGCACTTGTAGAACCCCTAGCAACTTCTCATAGAGTCCTAAGGTATGTATTTGTAACTAAATAAATTTGTCCTGATGTTTAGTCCTTTCTGGATTTAGAAGTTACTTGCGATGCATCAAAATTACCAGTAACCTTTTCAGCAAAGTGATATTAAATATGTGACATTGCAGAAAAGTAGACATGAAGAATGCAAAAAGCTGAAGTTTAGAAACTGAGAATGCTGAAGTCCATGCCAGTTTTCTTCCTGTGCACATGGCTTATATGGAACTGTGGTAAGCTATGCCAGTTGCACTGCATATTATATTGCATTTTGTGGCTAGAACCAAAACTGATAAAACTGGCTAGATGTAGCTGGAATTATGTGAGGGCATAAAGAATAGTTTTTCAGTAAGGCATTCTCTGCCTTTGTGTAAGCTGCCTTGAGTCTTTGTTTGGGAGAAAGGCAGGATGTAAATAAAGTAATGGACATAAGCACGAGAGAAACATTTATCTGAAGCTTACATCTTGCTTTATGTTTGGCTAGCTGCTGCTACAGGTAGCAAGGAAGCTCATGTTTCATTTGCACATTCTTCTGTGTTTCAGTTCCTGCTGGTACTTCCTTATTTGTATTGTCTCATGATGTTAGATTTGTCCTTCCTGCCTTTCTCCATTAATTTGTTCTGATGTTTAGGCGTTCCTAGATTTAGAAAGACTGAGTCTTAATCTGAAGTGTAGAACCTGTTTGGAGGATAGGGTGAAGGACCTTGGATAGCTTCTTTACATTTTGGACTAAAGTTTCATCATATTCTTCATCCCACTAGGCTCCACTGCAGTCTTGACCGAGTTTGTGGAAAAACCAATATGATGCTAGCCAAGCAGACTGTGACATAAGCCACTAGGAAAAATATTCCATTCTTCTTTCTTTTCTAAAACTAAATTTTTTTGTGACCCTTGAAGGATAATGTCATATTTATTTATTTATTTGTTTATTTAGCTTTAACTTGATGTGGATATTTAATACAGAAGGGCAACAAGTGCATATATTTTTAGTAGAAATATATTATTCTATTCAGTTTTGCTTTATCATGTCCTGGCTTTGAGGTATGAGCATTTAGCATATCCTATATTCATTTTTTTTTAAGATGCAAGTGCACGTGGTTGCAATAGGTACTAGAAATAGAACTTTGAACTGTCAGAATCCTGGAACTCTCTTAACAGTGTGGCTTCTCTTGATACTGGGTAGTAAAGATTAAAATGGGAGATATATAGCAATCCATACAGTTTCTTAGATCATAAACATTTTTTTCTGCACATTGGATTGCAGAGGTGGCTAAAGCTGGGAAGTGCTGGCTCACCAAAAAGTACATGGAGAGATGAGGGAAACACTGGGCTTGTTAAAATGTAACTCTTGTTAAATAAAATAAACCAGCGTTGCAACTCATGGGTTGATGTTCACTTGTTTAAAAGCTGCCCAAAATTTGTTGTAAGCCATAGTCTCTGGTTCATACATAATGCTATGTCAAGATTCTGTGAAACTGAAACTAAATGCAGCAGAAGTTCTCCCAGCTGTGCAGCAAGACGAGAGGGAAGTAGTAAGCCTGAGGCTTTGCTTGGGTGCATTGCAGCTTCTGCACACAGTGCTGTTTAGCATGATGTGTAAACCAGTTTCAAGTTGTTTCAACTCGTCCTGTAGACTCTGGCAATGTATTATTCTTTATGGTTTTTAACATGGTTCATTCGAGCATTCTGTCACCATCACCCCTTTTAAATTTTATCTTTGTAACAACCTGGCTATGTTTCTTCCTTTTTCTTAGTTTTTCCTGACAACATACTCTTTCAATGTCTTCTATGACTCTTCCTAAATCCTCAGTACTTTATCAGGGCATGCTGTTTGTTTCATGTTTGCATTGCATTTTCTGTTTTTGTTTACTTGTTTTTGTTTTTTTAACATAGCCTCTAGTTTTGCCTGTGCTAAGTATTATTAAAAATAGTTAATTTAAAAGGCCTTTGTAAAGAAAAAAAAGACCATCTAGTGGTACTTATGTTACTTATGTTACTTATGTTTATGAAAAACATTTAATTTGGCAGTGTTAAGTGTGGAAGTATAATCATCATAACAGTAGTTTATCAACAATTAAATTGTTTTTCATTTTTACCATTTATTATGTTACTGTCTTTCATTGCTCTGAACAAAGAAAATGTCAGAGTTTTAGGCAGAAGCCTAACTGCAGCAGTAAGCAGTGATTGTTAATTGTTAGTTCTGTGAAGTAATTGTACAAATAATACTGCTCCCCCTAAAACCACAAGCATGCATATTTTGGGCCATGTGCTCTTTATCACCATAAAGATGCTAAAACAGTCAGAATACCACAAAAGTTGTCTACTCTTCACATTAGGATTCTCACTAAAGTGTATAATTCTGTGAATTTTGAATAAAAAAGAGGTAGCTTTTTGAAAAAATGAATTGTAATATTATGTGCTACCAGTTAGGAAGTTTTTCCTATTTTTTCTTGAAAAAGTTGTGAGAGGGAAGAAGATGCATTGTGATTTTCATTCTGTTTAAGTTTCATTCTGTTTAAGTCTAGGACACATAAAGTTGTCAGTCAGTTGAGTCAGATCACCAAATGTGAGATACCAGCAGGGCTTTCTATATAAAATTTTTAATCAGAATGGAGATGGCAGTCAAGAAATTAGAAGAAGACTGGGACTTGGAAGGGCATCTACGAAGGAACTAGGCAAGATCCTGAAGTACAAAAATATACCATAAAATATTAAAGTTAGGGTTGTCCAGGCCATCATATTTCCAATTTCTATGCATGGCTGTAAAAGCTGGATGGTGAAGAAAGCTGATAGGAAGAGAATCAATTCATTTGAAATGTAGTGCTGGAGAAGAGTTCGGTGGATACCCTGGACTGCTGAAAAGATAAACAAATGGGTCCTAGAGCAAATCAAGGCTGAATTCTCCCTAGAAGCCAAGATGACTAAACTGAGGCTGCCATACTTTGGCCGTATCATGAGAAGACAGGACTCCTTAAAAAATACAACAGTGCTTGGTAGGATAGAAGACTAGGAAAAGAGGAAGACCACATTACAGATGGATAGATTCAGTCAAGGATGCCACATCCCTGAATCCACAAGATCTGAGTGGGGTGGTTGATGATAGGGTGACTTGGAGCTCTTTCATCCATAGGGTCTCCATAAGTTGAAGTTGACTTTGTGGCTGTTAACAGCAACAAATTCAAAAGATTTCTAAACACATAGTATCATCACATTTTTTTCAGGCTTAACCATAGTTTCTTGAATGTTTGTTCCTGTGAATGCAGTACTTTGAAAATATCAAACTAGAATAGTGAGTTTTATTGCATGCAAAACATTTCATTTGTTATTCAAAATACTAATTGTGATCTCTCTGGATCTGTGGGCTCTGGATCTCCCCATTTCCACTGAATGCAGATAATCAAGTTCTGCTCATATAATGGAGATGACGTGAACATGGATGTGATGAAGTGTCCATGCAGATGTTGCTGTCATTTAGTAACATGGGATGCAATAATTGGCAAAAGTTCTGCACATGGGAATTATACAAGTTGCAGTATGGAATTGAGTGAAAATAGAAAATACATGAAATTTTTGCAGAGTGATAGCTGTAGTATTTCATGGTGTTAGGGAACTAGACAAATGCATGGATTTTTAAAACCAATTTATGCTTTTAACCACTTAACCCATTATTTTATGTAATTGCACAAATTTACTTGCATATTTTTGTCTTCACAAACTGCTTGAGAAGCAGTCACCACCTGTGGAAGACAACTAAATACTAAATAACTGAAAAACATCATGTTCTGTCTTTTAGGGGGTTCTGCTGAGCAAGGGCAACATGTGGCTCTTAGCCTGTTTTGTTTGTTTGTTTATTTATTTATTAAAAAGTTTGTTTATTAAAATAATTAATTTCCTACTCTATCCAAAAATCTCCAAGCAGTATACAATATACATGATCTGGCAAATTTAAAATTCTGTGAATAAGAAAAATGATTTTAAAGGGCTAAAAAAAATATATTAAGCAATTTAACAAATTTAAAGGACAGATTAGAAAGTAAAATAGTTTAAAATGGATTGAAGCTGTGTACATGAGACAGTTTTTGTAAACTGAGTGAGGCTCCAAAAGTTTTTGTGAACAACCATGTTTTTGCTTGGTGCCTGAACAACAGCAGTGTTGGTGCCAATTGAGTCTTCAAGGGCATAATAATTGTGATACTGCAGCAGAGAAGCCCCCCCCCACCATGTCATCCTACGGCATCCTCCTCTGGCTGGTGGGACATAGAGAAGGGCTTCCAGTAGACCTCAAACCTCAGGTAGCACGTATATGGAGATGTTCTCCTTCAGATATCTATGTCTTAAGCCATTTAGAGCTCTAAATGTTATTGCTAGCATCTTGAATTCAGACTTGGAAGCATGGCAGCCAGTACAATTCCTTTAAAACTGGTTTTATGGTTTTTGTATGATATTCCGGTCAGCAGTCGAGCTGCCAGATTTTGTGCTAGCTGCTGATTCTGAGTCATCTTTAAGGGTAGCTCCATGTAGAGTGCATTCCAGTAATCTGTTTTAATGCAACCAAGGACCCCAAAGGGAGCAAAGAAAAGAAAAGAAAAGAAGAAGGCAAATTGGGAAATACCAAAATAAATACAGCAGTGGAAGAAGGGGAGGAGGAAGCTTTCTGCAGGCCATGAAGGTCCAGTCAACATTTATCAAGAGCAGTCTGTTTCTCTCTGGCATCCCACTAGTGTGGAAGAGAAATGAGGGGAGGAGAGATAGAGAGAGAATATGAGAAGGGGGTGTCACAGGGAGAGGGAGGTGCTCTTGCTCACTACCAGCACGTAAACCCAATACAGCTTATCCTTGAGGAAATCTAACTCCTGTTAATAAAAAAGTTCCCCACAGTCATTCTTACACATTCATGTTAACCTGTCAGATTTATTTGCTTCAGTAGCTTTTCTTTTGAGACTAAATGCTGTAATATTGGTGCTGTCCTCAAGGAACCTCTCTCTTTTCTTTTCAGTATAGAAGGAAACTCAAGTCTTCCATTCCTAGTAGTCAGAATGTCATCTCTTGAGTGACATTATTCCAGAGCTGTGTAGAAGATTGGCTATTCCTGTGTGGTTTGTTGTCCAGATGTGTGGCAGAATGCCAGTTGGCAACCATGGTGGTCTTGCCACGAATAAGTGCTTAAGCGAAAACATTGCAATTCATCTGTAGCCTTTTATTTATTCATTCTCCTTCCCCACCTCACTGGGTTACGCTATTCCATCTATTTATAGATTAGAGGAAGTCCTTTTAACAGGTTTTAATTACAATTCTTGTGTTCATAGCATTTTTAGAAACTAAGAAATGAAGTACATATCCTTGCTAGTTTCTGTATTGGAAACATTTGTTGCAGTAATTGAGACAGCACTAAAAATCTGTTCAGTCCTTCTACATTCCCTTTTCATGTATTCTGGATCCACATAAACAAGTATGTAGTTTCTAAGTGTGTGTGTCCTTCATACCTCTGAAACTGTGAAACATGTGCACCTAAAACTCAGCAGTGGATACGAATGGGCCGCTTGGGGTGTGCACCTTAAGGTCATCTAGTTTTTAAAATAGATTAATTAATTTTAGTCTGTAGATTCCGGTACTACATTTAGTCATTAATTTGCAGAGTTCTCTAACCAGCAAGAGGAAGCTGCAAACAGGCCTGAGGTACCCATTTCTGTGTCATAATTCCCTTTTCAGAACCCCCGCATAATTAGAAGAGAGAGGGGGGATCCTAGTATCTGATGGAGGGGGTATGGGAATGAACCCAGAGAAGAAGTAAATGTGCACTGGTATGGAGGAATAGAAGAACAGTTAAAAGCAAAAGAACAGAGATGGAGATGAAGAGAGGAGCTAAGGAGTTTCTCCAGTGCTGGGTATTTTTACTAATACTTCTAGCAATTTGTGATACTGGGGACCCTGAATTACTTTTCTTCTTCCTGAGAAAATAACAGCTACTGTTCCAGCTTCTCTGCCTGCACACTATGTAGCATGTTTTATTTAACAGCTCACAATTATGAAATATGAGAACTTTTTCCTCTACACATCAGGACAACGATTCTAAACCCTTTCTTTACCAAGGACCCCTTTAAATATCTTTTGTTGCCATGGTCCCCTGAGACTGTGTATCAAATATTTGTTTAAAATTACTTACCAAGGGTCTTCAAATTGAGAGAGCAGGGAGAAATAAGTGAGGGCGCACTTCCCTGAGAGGCTCTGGAGGCAGAGGGAAGACTTTTCTCCTGCTTCTTCCCAGCAGCTTATGGTTGGAGCGGATGGAACAGCAGTGCATAAGCCCAGTCTAGCCTTTGCCTTGGTCCCTGTCAGGTAGATGTTCTGTTGTGGAGAGAGTCTGAGTAGCCTTTGAGGCCCTCCTTTGAGGACATTGTGCACCCCCCACCAGGGGTTCATAGACCCCAATTTAAGAGCCGCAGCACTAGGACATTTCCCACCAGGGATTCCCCATTAAGATGTGGATCTGCATGGAACTGTAAATAATCCAAGACTACCCACATCACAGCTATAATCTCCAACTATACAAAATGAAAAATACTATTTGAAACTTGGTACTATAACTCTCCTGTCATTTAATCTCTGTCATCTAGTTATCTTTTGAATAGCTTCTTTAAACACTAAGTAGATACAGGTCTGAGTGATAGAACTCAGAGTATTTCTGCGAGAGAACTATATTTTATGTAAAGTTGAAGGCTTTCACAGACGGAATCCATAGGTTGTTGTGGGTTTTCTGGGCTTTGAGGCCGTGTTCTGTTAGTATTTGCTCCTCTGAAGATGCCAGCCACAGATGCAGGTGAAATGTTGGTTCATTTATGTTGATGGTGTATTCATCTTACTCTCCATTGGGAATGTTAGTTATCAAAGCTTTCTGGCTTTCCTTTTTAGTAGATTCAGTATATTTTTAATGAGAAGGCACGTCCAGTATAAGCTAATGCAGACATCAAAACCTACCTTGGAAGCCAGGCAGAGGTGAAGTACATAGGCACATAAAAACATGATGGGAAACTCAAGGAAGGGAAAAAGGGGGTGTGGTGGGCATAAGCACGTGGGACATTGAAAAAGGCAGGAAATAAAGTGGATTAATGGTGTAGAGTCAGTATATAGCTCCTACTATGTGTCCCTGCTGTACAGTGTGTCTGTGTGTCTGCTGCAGTACAGTACAGTGCATTAAAGTAGGATGTGGTTGGGATCTTTAATTTCAAGTCATGGTGTACCATGGCAGAAAATTAGGACTGGTACTTGCAAGAGTAGAGATGAATAAGAACATAAACCTGATTATAAAAGCACAATCTATTACTGATATAAACAAAATAGGGGATTTAAATCATAGAAGAAGCATGCACTCAGGCTGACCATGTGAGAGAAAAGAGCAAGTTCTGAAGAAATTTTAGAGGGAATGAGAGGTGACAGAGAAGATACACAAGAAGTGATTGAGGAAGGAATTTGGTGCAGTTGCTCAGTTGAACCTTCAGTACTGGTGAGAAAGGAAATGAAAGAAGAGGTGTTTGTTGTGGTTTTACAAGGGTGAGGAAAAGAATGAAAATGAAAAGAGGAATGGAATGAATCTACAGAACAAGTAAAAAAATTATTTCCTTCTTTATGCCCTGTCAGTACCATGCAAAAAGTATTGATAATACAAAAATGAAGCAGATGAAGAGAATGTGTGGAACACTCCAGAGAAACTTGTAAGAAGGAAGTGAACATGGGAGTATTGCAGGATTCAGGAAGAGAAAAAGGGCTGTGGTGTATCAGAAGAGTTATGAGTCTGGATGCTGAAAACCTTACAAAGGAATGGAGAAGTGTAAGGAAAGCACTTCCCAGGCATAAACAAAGAAGAGGCAACTGTGTTGAGGTTGGCTAATACAAAGTGCCCTTTCTCTGTGTTTTTTTCTCTGTAGGGCTGTAAGTAACCAAAAAACAGATGTGCTGAGAGTCTCAGTCAGTTTGGAACCAGATGAGAGATTAGGTTTTTATATACTGATGAGTTCCCATGGCTGTGGAATGGAGTGTGGGAACATTTCTTGGTGTCCATAGCACTTGAGGAAAGCTAGCACATTTGCTGCATTTTGCTCTTCACAACCAGTTCTTACTAGTCCATATTTCCAAGACGAAGGGCTGATATGGAGTCAAGATATTGGCTAAACATTCAGAATGACAAAGGAACATGTTCCTTGGCAATACAGCATGTAGGTGAAATTGATGGTCAAGGTGAGTATCATCAAATACAGCTCTAGATGACAAACACATAATTTGGAGCCCTAAAAGACTCAAAGCAGAGGTAGAAAAGAATGGTGTGATTAACCTGGAGTTTCCTGCTGTTTCTTGGTTGAATAAACCTGTAAGTTTGGCACAGGCCTGTTTTTTTTCTACCACATATCTTATAGAAGATAGAGTTGTTCATTGTCTTATATCTGAGAATCTTTGTCTAATCAGATATTTGAATTCATTGTTTTGGTTACCTGGGCCCTCAGTTTTGTAAGCACCAGTCTTATTCAGTAGTCAGATCGACATTAGAATTTTTCTTAAAGATCTCTTGAGTACTGGGATTGTTGTTTGTGTACCTTCAGATCGTTTCCATCTTACGGTGACTCTAAGGTGAACCTATCGCAGGGTGCTGACAGTGTGTGACATGTCCAGGGTCATCCAGTGAGGTTTCCATGGCCGAGTAGGGCATCGAAGCCCGATCTCCAAGGTCGTATTGCAGTGCTCAAACCAACACGCTATGCTGGCTCTGAGAGTATTGGTTTATCAGGATGTTGTTGTACGAGAATAATTTGTAGGCTTTTAATGTTTTTTTTAAAATAAGTTTACACATTTAGATATGTTTACATAGACCTTGTTTAGTCTAGGCACATTTTGTGTTGTTGTTGTTGTTATTTTAGCTTCATAGTCTACAAGATATTTTTGACTGGATCTTGGGACGATCAGTGATTTGGATTCTGTCCAGAAATCTAGGAATCAATGAGGCATTGTTGGATAATGTGGCCTGTTCCAAGTAGTGCTATTTTTTGTAATTGTCCTGTTGTGATCCTGTCTATGATAATTTCATTCGGTTAGTTTGTCAGTCCATTTGGAATTGTTCCCAGAACACCTCTCACCACTGGAATCACGTTTCCTTATTGTCTATATTTATACTCCAGCATTTCCCCAAAATCGAAACTCAAATCACCTTTTACCTTAAAATACGATAAAGCATGCAAAAGTGGAAGAACTGCCAAAAACATTTTAAAATGCTTCTGAAAAGTTAAAAATTGTTTTAAAAAACCTTCCTTTTCTTAAAAAAAAAAGTTAAAACCATAGAGAACCCTCTCAAAAGTTCTTTCTAAAAAAAATATTCAGTTCTCAAAAGCCTATCCCTTCTCAAAAAATGTCTTTGGATACTGGCAGAAGGGCTGCAAGGATCATTCTAGCCATCTTAGGAAGGGAGTTCCACAGCCTGGGGGCAGCAGCCAAAAGGCTCTGTCTTGTGCCCCTACTCTCATGTTTGTGGACCTCTTTTATGTTTGGTGCACATGTGTGCATGTTAGCTGAGTTTCTCTCCAGTATAGTTAGAAAGTGGAGTGTTCCATTTATTATAGTTGATATACAGCCCAATATCCCTTAGTGGAATGTTTTATGTATTTCTATGTACTATATAGTTGCAAAGTGGAACGTTCTATGACTACATTTCAGAAATTGAGTCACTACTGATGGACCTACAGAATTCTGCTAGGTAATCAGTTTCTCCCCTGCTGTGGATTAATACATTAATGAATTGTCCTGCAGGTGTGTGTGTGTGTGTGTGTGTGTGTTTCCTTTCCAGTTTCCTGTCCACTTATGGAGACCCCGTGAATTTCGTAGGTCTTTCTTAAGCAAAAAATATTCAGAGGTGGTTTTGCTACTCCTTTCCTTTTGATAGGTAGCCTACTGCATCTGGGGTACATTGGTGGTCTTCCATCCAAGTACAAACCATGGCTGACAATGCCAAGCTACCAAGACCAGATGAGATCTGGTATCTTTAGGGTAGTTGCTCCCTGCTAATTGTGCCATGTTGAACAGCTCAGGAAACTTACATGTTCTGAGAAGTATTGCACAAGTACAGCTATCAGATGGTAAATCTGTGGATGGGATCTTTTGAGTTCTCCCTTGCACAACAGCATACTATTTTAAGTATTATGTATTCAGTTACTTACTTTGGGAGCATTAAAAATAGTCATTTACAGTTTCTAAGGAAGTCTTAGAAACAAGGATCTTGGGGTAGGTATATCTTTATTCCAACCTGAGAAAAACAGTTATGACAGTTTCTTGGTTTGAAATAACTTCCAGGGTCTGTCTTGGAATGTGTAAAATAGAGGGCAATGATCTTTGCTCCATCACAACACAAGAAGAACCGCTTTGTATCGGTTGACAAAGGGTTCAGTTTAAAGACTCCTGTGAGAAGAGTTAGTGGCCTAAATGCAGTTACTAGTCCCAATTACAGTTGACTAGTTCCATTTAGAGTATGGAACTTCCATACGTGCTTGCTACCATTCGGTGGGTCAGCACTGTTTGGGACTAGCAGTGGGATTGGGGCCCTGCCTTCCAGACACGTTGAGATCCATCAAGGAAGATTCTATTTTATTATTGTCATGGGAGCATCATCAGTGTTTGAAAGTGCTGAGAAAGGATTTCCCCTGAATTGATCAAAATAGCCCGTCATTAGTATGTCTGGCTGTGTCAAGCACTCTTGAACAACACTGGTTAGAAGTAAACCATTCTGTATTTTCTCTTTAATGAACTGCTCTAGACTGTTCTGTACTGTGGGGTGATGTTTAGTATGACTACATAATTGGAAATGAGAGTGCATTTAGTGACTAGCATGATTCAGGGGCAGGTGGGTTCAGCATTCAAACATAATTACTAGGCTTACCAAGCACACAGGCAGTTCACTGTGTACTTATGAATAGGGAAAGCTGTATATGATACAACTTGGGCAGTGACTCACACCTGAGTGTCTTCTGCAAGAATGCATGATAGGCATGTTTGCTGGGAATACGGTTGAAAACAAATTCCAGTGCAGTGTTCTTGCCTTTCCATTTCCCCTTGGTGACTGTTAGTATGGTGAGTCACTAACTGATGGGTGGTGACTGGTGAACTGCATGTAGTCTGTTGAGTTAGAAATTATTCAGTTGTTTTAGAAAAGAGAAACACTTGTGTGTTGACTTGAACATATGAGGTCGAAATATGATGTTCTCCTGACTATTTGTTCTGTTCCATTCTGTAGAAAATAAAGTGGCATAAAGTAACAGTGCTTTTGGACTAAAGTGCTGAATGAAGAAATCAAAAAATGTAGGAGTACATCTCATGGGATATCTTTTGAAAATAGTACAAAATACAGTATTTAATAGATGCAGAATATGTGTTTAATGGAATTAAATAAGAGAAATATGTAATCTGAAAAAGATTGGAGGGATTATCAAGGGAGTGCTTGTTCTAGCTTTTTAAAGCATAAAATGAGAGCATCAGTGTAGCCCTCATACTTTTAAAAATAACTGAATCCTTTGAGGAAATGAATTTTATTGTACTTTATAGCAAATCACTCCAAAAGCAGAGGTAGCAAAAAATAATTTTAAACTGTGCTTCTACGGGCAATACCCACTACTGAACTTCTGTGCATTCAGTGCAAATTGGAGGGAATCTTTATCTCCACTATAGAATCCTATGTGGTCCCAAAACAGGTTTTGGAATATTGAGTTTGGGGGCATTTTGGAGAATTGCAGTGGGGAGGGGAAGGAAGGAAATTCCACCTGTGCAATGTTGGAGTCAGATTTATAATCCCAGTTTGCTGTGTTGGCTTAAAATAGGTGTTTATTTTCCAGCCCACTGCTTGTTAAAATATACACTTCTGTGGAATCTGCTAGGTTTTCTAATATTGCAAGCCCATGAAGAAGACGTACCAAAGCATTTCATTTAAAGTGGTGATTCCCAAATTTTTGCCCCCCCCCAGGTGTTTTGGACTTTAGCTCCCAGAAGTCTCAGCTGCCCTGACCAATAATCCTGGATTCTGGAAGCTGAAGCCCAGAACACCTGGAAGACCAGAATTTGGGAAGCACTGATTTAAGGATTTTTGGTAGGAAGGCTCTGTCTTCTCCTGGTAGAAATGCTCCACTCATGGATAATGCCTTCATCTGATTTGGGAAGATCTCCTTCCTCCTCCATCACATCTCACCCCGTTCATCAAGGTCTCCTAACATTTTATGTAGTATTTGTAAGATACTGGATAGGTTGCTATGCAGAGAGGAGTTGAAGAAATCCTTCTTGACTAGTCCAGCTGCGTCTGCCCAAATCTGGACCCAGCCTACAACATAAGAGTTGTTTCTGTGTGTCTTCCAATCATTTCTGCCTTAAGAATTCTAAGGCAAATCTATAATGTGTTTTTCTTAGCAAGATTTGTTCACGGCGGGGGGGGGGGTTTGCCATTGTCTTCTTCTGAGGCTGAGAGAGTGACGCTTGCCCAAAGTCACCCAGTAGATTTCCATGGCTGAGTAGGGATTTGAGCTCTGGTCTCCAAAGTGTTAGTCCAACATCCAAACCTCTATGTCATACTGGCTCTAACATTTAAAAATTAATTTTGATTTATGATTGATCGTAAAGACAAGTTGAGTGAACTGATGACTGGTATCTTGAAATTGCTCCAAACAGCCAAACTAGCTTTAGGCCTTACAAAAATCGATACTATGAAATGAGTCAACACTTCTGACAGGAAGTGTGAGTTTGAACCATAACATTCCAAAGGCATATTTGAAAATGTAGCCCGTCATAGGTCCTGTATAGGCAAAATCCCTTGTACCTGGCAGGGGAGAGAAGCAAGCCTATTCCTTTTTAGGTGCTCCTTGAAACTACTAAGTAACTCAGGAATACTGTGGTACCTGGGTTCAGTTTACAGAAGAACTCCCTAAATGTTGTATTGTTCATTATAATCAACAAATGAACCTAATATTGTACATCTTTCTACTTTCCACTTAAGGTGAGGATGACCTTAGGGTGGGATGAAAGCACGTGCAAATCCCAAGATTTGTTCCCCTCGTAACAAGTAGAAAAAAGAAATGGTTTTATGAATATAGTCTCAGTGATCACCAGAAACAGTCTGTGGACTCAAAATTGTGTCTCTCTTCAGTGTATTAGGTTAGTTCACTTTTAAAAAAAGTATTTAAAATGTATTATTTTCTACTTTATACTGGAAAAACGTTTTCTTCATTTTGTATCTGATACCTAATGTGACTAAAGCAGACCAAATCCGAAATGGTTACTTTATACAAAGTTACTGTGAATAGGGCCATGCTAACAAAATACTTTCCTTGACTAATTTTCCTGAGACTGCCAGCAGCAGTTGTTGTGAAGTGACATCTTTTGACTAGGATGTCTGTTCAGGTAACTTTATTTGATAGCTAGTTTACTTTTAAAGATTAAATTGGCTTAGCGTTCAGTGTGACAGCTATGAACCAAAAATAGGCTTAGGAATGGAGAGGAAACAATTTTTATCTTTAAAAAAAGGAAATGTGGTCAAACGACTTCAACAAAAACAGCAGGCAGTTTCTTCCAAAATGTGGCCCTCTGCCTCTCTCTGACAGAACGGAAATTGCACTAATACAATTTAAAAGGATGTTTTCGTGAAAAAGAAGCAAGGAGGTGCAGGTGTCAAATATGCTTGTGCTATTTGGAGGCATTTCAGTTGAGGATGGAGCAAAGCATGGAAAGGTAAAATGTGCTATATAGGATTTAAAGGCCTACTCTTTGGTATTCTGGGTTACAGCAATGTTGTCAAGTTAAGTGAAAAGGAATTTGTCTTTCAGCCTAAACGAACATGAAGGTGCATATTCAAAAAGTAAATTAAATAAAGCACAAACTTGAATTTAAAAGAAATTAGATGCCAACAACTTTCACATAACTGCAGGAAGCTGGATTTTCTGTTTGGCTGGCACAGCAAAGCCAGTCATTGCATCATCAGACTTCATGATGATATTCTTAATTGTAATTTTAGGTGCTGTCTAGCCTCTTAGGTAGATAGACTCAATCAAGAAAGCCATGACTCTGAGTCTGCAAGATAACTAGGAGATCTATTGGTCATAAGATCTCCATAAGTCGAAGTCAACTTGATGGAAACTATCAGCAACAACAACTAGCCTCTTTGTGTTGGCCCTTCTGCTAAGCATTTGGGACTATAAAATTTTGAGCTGCTGCTGTTCCGCATTTATGTGATTTGGCTGTGCTTACATCTGTAGTTGGCAGGGTTTTTTATTCTTTATATTGTAAGCCCTCTGAGCTATAAACTCTCTTGATAAATAACATGGGTACTTTTTTGGTGTAGCCACTGTATTCCTTAAAGCCAAATATTTCAGATCTTTAGATGCCCTAGATTCCTTATATAGAACCGTTTGGGTTATGTTTAATTTAGATTAACATTTTCCCTGAGAACCAAATTTATTTTAAGACTGTTCTTAAATTGTATTAATTTAGGAGAGCTATGTTGCTACATTTTAAATATATGGTAGTAACATTTCAAATTCATATGTGATCCCCTTTAAAATAAATTTCTGTTAAGACCCTTTTTTCTCTGCATGTCACAAAACATGCTGTTCGTGCTCTGGAATGAGCAGTTCTGTCGTTTTTAGGGTCTTGTCGTATTCAAATGTTTTCAATCTCAAGTTTTAAAATTTTGAAATATGCAAATTTTGGTCGTATAAGAAATTCTCACCCGTCCTTAGGGTTCCCACAAAAACATGGAAAAGGGTTCCACGTGATGATTGTTTGGACAGCCCTGGCTCAGAGACCTTACAAAAAGCAGGCCTGCTCTACTGACACTAGTAGAATAATAACTAAAGTAAACATGATTGCCACTGTGTTTCACTATTTGGTATTCTGTTCCCCTACTCCTCAAAGAGGCTTGCTGACATTGAGCATAAAAGTTCTTTAGTCACAGCATCTTTTTTTTCCCTTTTAACCACTTCCTTCGTTGAGGGGTGTTCTCAGAGTGGAAGAAATTCTACTGAATTTTCATCTTTGCAGACACGTATGCTCCAGCAGGAGGGTCAGTTTCAAAAACAATCACTACTCTTGGGAAGCAACACGGCACAAAACAAGGCCTGAACTCCCACCCCAAATAAATAAAGTATAATCAGTGTTGTGCATTGCAGATCTTATTTGACAATAATCCAGAGGTGCCAATGAGTTTGAGAGAGGCTCAGATAGTATACCAGCAATACTTCCCATTTTGTTATAATGGAATCCCAATGATAGTCATTTTTGGATCCTTTAATATCACTTCATAGTCGTATAGATGTTATTTGTGTATTTGAGCTTGGAAGTGATGGAGGTTCAAGTTCATGCTGTTTGCCTGCAAGGTGGCCTGATTGTTGTTGCCAGATTTTAGAGCAGTAACACTGATCCAGTCTGTATGTGTGAGGTGAGGCTTGAAGTACATAAACTCCTATTGGAGTAAGACATACACAGGCATAGGCGACAATAGTTGAGAGATTAGTTATAGCTCTGTAGATGTTGTGTGTTCAGAAATGTGTCTGTATTTCCTGGGGGATCATTAGTTTTATTTCCTCTTCCCGTATTTGTAAGTGGCTTCTCAGCCATAATGGTTCTCACAGTATCCAAAATAATGATAGTGATATTGCCATCACAGTGACAACTTGGAGACTTATAAGACTTATCCAGACATATACTTTCTGAGTATTGTTCTTTTGGACTGAGACAATTCTGATCAAAGAGTAATGAGCATCCCAGTCTTTAAGTACCAGTCTTTGGAAAACCAGGGGCTTTTGGTGGTATTGAAGAAACTTGGGCTGATGTCCAACCACTTGGCTCCTTGTCTTTGTTCCTCCGTAAAGGGTGGTGAAATAAGGTACTGGGGTAGAGAAGATAATCTAGTTTCTATCTCTCTGTTTTAGCCAAATGCAAAGCATTGAAAACAGTATATGAAACATTTCTAAAAATGTTAGTGTGCACATAAATGCTGTGTGCTGGAAGAGAGTAACATGTACTCCCTATTTTTGTCTGTTGTGATTGCTTACAGAAGCATCATGGTTGGCCACACTTTGAAACAAAGTTTGATTTCCAAAGAACTGCTTAGATTCTCATGAGGGACCATTGGAATGTTTGATGATTTTTTTTTCTTTATTTGTCCAGCTGAACCCAATGCTTGATACCAAGGCCGTTTTAAAAGCCCCTTAGTTGCAAACATAGTTTTGCCTGGTGGTACAGGGTGGTTGAAGAGAAACATGCTTAACTCTGTTTCAGACTCACATAAGTTTCCTGACTGTTAGGATTTTGCCAACATACTGGACTGACTAATTAGACTTTAGTCTCATTGAACAAGGTAATTGTGTTTGAACTCCCTCGCTCCAATTTTTTAAACAAGCTGTTTCTGCTAACATAATTTATTATGCCAGACCTCATTTACAAGGATAAAATCTTACAGTAGAGCAGTCATGATTTGCACACTTTGGAAGAATTTAATATCCAAATAAGTTACCAGTATGCCCCCCTAACAAACAGATCCTTATTTCATTATTCTTTTTCACTAGAAACAAGAAAGGTAATAGGCCAAATTACACAGTTCATGCAGTTGCATAATATTGGTAGGGAGCACAAATTTAAAGTTAGAATCTAGACGACTGTCAGGTTTCAGCGCTCTTACCTTTCACATATTTGAACCTGAGCAGAGTTACAGTTTTAATGATAAGTTATACATGTAGAATACCATTGTGAAAACTTAAGAGAAAGGTAGGAGATGACAATAGTAACACAGCTCCACACATTTGCAAGACAGCTTATTATGATATTTCACTGGCATTTCAGTGTGGGGATACTGTGTCAATTTAATCAATCTCTGATTACAGTTAAAATGGGAATACCTTTTTAAAGTGTCATTAGAGAACATAGCTGTTGTTAAGTGCAGTGGACAAAAGGGCAACACATTTTAACCATGATTATCACTGATCCAGAGTTTGAAGCCAACTTTGTTGAAAATGAATGGTAAAGCTAAGCTTCCATATATGTTGTATTCAGAGATGGGAGAGTTATAGTTACTGTGAAGTGGCTTGGGTGAAAAATCTCCTTTTCAACCTTGCTTCTTTTTCTCCCCACCTCAACCATCACCTTTCTTTTTCCTTGTTCTACTGTCTTTCCTCTCCCACACAAAGTCTAGTTATTTTTTTGTGATCCTCCCTTCCCTCTTATTTGTTGATTTGCTATTGTACCTATTTTGCTACTTTTGCATATTTGGGATCTGAACTGAAGTACAGGGAAGAAGGCCTAAAGGGAGTTCCCTTTTAGTAAGCTGTGTTAAGATGGCACTGTGTTGTCTGGGGGACTTCCCTCAAAGCAGCTTCCATAGGAAACCACTATTGTCATCCTAAGTTAGACATAGCCTTCTTCCTAGAGGTGATAACACTTGGCTTCCCAACTGATACGAGACAAGGAGTGGTAGAAGAGGATCAGTAAAGGGGTGGTTCCCTAGTGCTTTTTGACCTGGTCTTGGTACCAGTATACTAGTTTCAACTGTTTGGTCAACACCAGTGTCTTGAAACTATCACATATAAACTAGTCTTTTGGTGTGGGGGAACTAGTTCTGAGTCTGGATGTGGCAAACGGGTAAAACTGTTGGAGGCAAACTGTATTGCATGTATTTATGCAGTACAGTTTGCCTCCAACATTTCCACTGTAACATGCTGTGGAGGAAACGTACAGAATCAAAGTGCTTCATATATGGACAGACGATAGCAGTGTAAATCTCTATGTGACTTAATTTTTCTATACGCAGCCTGCATAAACAGTATATGTCTTCTCTTGTTTCAGGTTTACTTAAAAGCCCCTATGATTCTTAATGGTGTTTGTGTTATCTGGAAAGGCTGGATAGATCTCCAAAGACTGGATGGCATGGGCTGCCTAGAATTTGATGAAGAACGGGCACAGGTAAGGCAGTTTCAAATGTAAGCCTTTTCATATACTAAATTCCTTAACTATAGTATACACTTTGTAAGGTGGGGCAGTATGATCCTGTAAAAAGAGAAACTGAAAACACAAGCAGCACTTGTCTTCCCTACACTAAAAAGGGAAGACAGCAGTGAATGCCAAGACTTCTCTTGCATTTTTACATGCTTTTCATTTTGAATTTTCTGGGGGCTGCATTTTTTCTTCGTTTCTGCATGTTCCCTCCATCAGATTTTGACTTTGATGTTGGATGGAATATAATAGGATCCTGAAAAATGCAAATCATGATCATGTCTCTAAATTTGCAAAGGGTTCTGCAAGGTGGTACTGATCTTTCAGATCTTTACTGTGGTCAGTTAGTGTTGACATGTGAAAGCGATAAATCTGCTAGCCAGAAATCAGTGTGACCCTTTGAAACTTTGACCTGAAACCATTCCACTCTCCCAAGTATGTAAATATACTAATAAGAAGAGAGAACAAGGAAGCTTTATCCCCCTTCTTCCCAGAACTCTCCATGTGGTTCTGGCAGGGCAGGGATTTTTTTTCCTGGTTCTTGCCCATCACCAGGACTCTCTGGAAAAAAGAAAAATGTGCAAATGTCCGGCTGAAGCAAGTCTTGCTGGCTTTAATATTCTTGGTGTTGAGATGGCAAGGAACAAAAAATCATATCTTTTCTGTTTTCCTCCGTCAGGAATGTATGCCTCTCTCGTGGGGGTAGGGGATCAGTTCACTAAGGTTCAGTCTGGGCCCCAATCATGCTTTTGGGGTTCCCTCATCTTTGGGTTTATCTGCCAGGTTGTGATTTGGTGTGACAAGGGAGGAGGGGTCTTCCTTTCTGACATACCTCTTACTTTGCAACTCAAGAGTTTTCCAGATGGATTGGACTACAGCTCTCATCATCATCAGCCAGCCTTGATTAATGGGTTTGTAGTCTAAAACACATGTTGGTGAAGACTGTGTTTAAGGGGGTGTGTTTCAAGCTTCTTTTTCTTTTTGGTTCATGCTTTCAGACAGCAGACTCCATACACACACTGCCATTTGTAGCATCATCATTTTTTACTTCAGAGCTGTCTGGGAAGGCAAAATGGCTGCAGATGGGACTCTGTTGCATCCTTTGCCTCAGGCAGCAAAGTGCCCTGGGGGGGCCTGTTCCCACTTTTTTCCTTCTTCCACAACATGTCTTCTTGGCCTAGCTCTAAATGAGGTTTTTCCTTGGTCTCCTGCACTATGTTTTTGAGCCATAGTCCTGCCCCACCTTCCTTTCATTAAGAGAATTTCCTTCTCCCCACATCTATTGTCCAGTCCCTGTTCTTTCCTTTGTCACCCCTTAGCTGAACTACTAGCGTGGCAGATGCTCACACATCCATTAGGAGCAAGGTAACAACACTATTTGACCTTCCTCCCACTGCCCATTTTTCAAAAGTAGTTTTGTGCTAGGATTTACTTGGCTTAAAATATAGCAGTTATTCAAAGCAGGTGTAAAACAGATCCTAGCTGTGAAATTACTAATTATTTTTTTAAAAATAGGGTAAAAAGATTCTTATTTCATCTTGGTGCCACCTCCTTTGGATCTTTTTTCTTCCTTTAAGAAATTAACTTACCCCTTCATTTTTTTTTCCATGTTCAACATGAAATATATTTTATGTACCAACGTACAAATTGCCAAGGAGACCCAGATATCCTACTTGAAAGGACAGCTTCATGTGGCAGGCTTGCACATTGTCCTTCATTGCATGTTGCTGAGGACTTAGCTGGTGTTTATTGATTGACAGATGTTTGTATTAAATTAAGCAAGGCCACAGGGGGCAGTCTTTCACATCATTTCACAAAATAGCTGTAGGGTACAGGAAGTGCCGGAGGCAAAAAAGGCAATTTGACATTCTCTCACTACAGACATTTTATTTTAAATTTAAAATTTAATGTACTTAGTCCCTCAGTATATTAAAATGTGGCTGAATTCTCTGGAAGAGGACTCTTTTGTGCTTGAAATTCTTAAGAAAGCCTAACTGTTAAAGGGATACCATCACGTGAAATCTAGCATTATGTATTTTGACATTTGTAGCTTGTAAAATTTCTTTAATAGAAAAGTAAAAAAAGAGAGAGAGTGACCAAACAAAAAAGATGGCATTTTCATTTCAAAAGGATCCAGCAGAATTTTACTTTGTGTATTAAATGTATGTGTATTCAGTGTAAGCCAGTCACCTGAGCAACTTGAGAAACTGCCCCATTATAAACTTATAGAAATTAATCTCCTGGAAACTTTATGGTGGAAGATACTCACATTTCAATGCTAATGTCAGATTTTATACTCTAGGTTTCATCACCTCACTATCAACAGAAAGCTATGAGGAATTTTAATAATATACTGATGTTTGAAACTTTTTTTTGTCCTGGAGAGTAACAATCACTGTTGGTTTTCAGTGTGCATAACAAGAGTCCAGCTCTGCAGAGGCAACTAAAGATATAGTACCTGCTTCAGAAAGTGGAGCTTATTTAGAAATATTATGCAACTTTGGACACGTTTCTAGACTTGTTCCATTTGTACTTTTCTCTTTTTTATTTGTGCATTCACATTTGAAACAAATTATGATAATATTTTTGTAAGATTTGAATGTTTTGATGTTAGCCCTTACCCAAACTAAATATTGACATTTGCAACATGTCATTGTAGGATAACTAATAAAGATATATATATAGAGAGAGATGTGGTCCTCTGCTTGTCTGCATAGGATTTACATATGGCTTAACTGGGCCTCATCCTCCACTGTTTCCCCCATTGTGACTTTTCTTCTGTCTCATGGTAGCCTTGTATTTGTCTGCTTACTAAGAAAGACGAGGTTATAGGAATCCCCATGGGGTTGTTGCAAACACAGGGCAACTAAAAATGTCCATATTGTGTAGAAAACATATAGACAAACAGAGTGATTAAGCAGAATCACATTATATTATACAATGTACAGAAAATTTCCTTTGTTTTTACATTGATAAACTGGTGCATAATATGTTAAATATGCCCAAGAATCTGAAAAATCACAATGGGGTTTTGATTCTCCATAATCATCTCGAAAGGATATTCCTTTTTTGCCTTTACCCACAGTCAGCTCCGCTACCTTGAATTTCTTTTTGGGGGGGCAAGGGAATAAAGATGGACTATAAATTGAACAAATAAATATGATAGCATCAAGCAACCACTGTGTGATTCAAATGGAAAGTAAAGCTGCTCCTTGCATGACTTGGTGTTTCTGTTGATAGCAGGAAGACGCACTGGCGCAACAAGCTTTTGAAGAAGCACGAAGAAGAACTCGTGAATTTGAAGACAGAGACAGGTCTCATCGGGAGGAAATGGAGGTGAGAGTTTCACAGCTGCTCTCAGTTACTGGTTAGTACTCTACCAAAATCTAGATTTTTTTTCAATAACTTCTCTGCCAATGTCTAAAGCATGTTGTTTAAACCTGATGTTTTATTTGGATGTTGCCGTTTAAAATAAATCCTGTTTGAACTAAAAACATCACATGAGTACATTAATAGTTCATTTTTTTCCTACCAATTCACATTTGCCATTGCAGTAGGGAGTTGCTGATTCAGTGATCCGTGGTCCAATTAAAAATTTTAATTTAATCTAGCATCGTTAACTTTTGCTGTCTACTCAGGCATAATTTAGTCACTATGCCCTGTTTCACTGTCTTCCACATCAGTAGCTGCATATGGTAGATTTATGCACTGAACTGTGTCTATACATTATTTAGTAAGAAAACTAATTTTTATCGTAGTTGGCTAAATGGAATAGTATCGTAGAATGACAGCCTTGTAGTTGAGGCTGTTGGGACAGAGTGTCTAGTGCTAGCATTAATATGCTGGGGGAAAAAATGAGTGAAACATTTTTTGTTGGGACAAAACTTATTTTAACAGGATGGAATAGTGTGCATCCTTTTAACATTTTTTAAAGCAAACATAAGCTGCAGGGATAATTGTTAACGTGTTTTCAAGTCATTTCTGACTTACAGCAACCGCAAGGCAAATGTATCACAAAGTTTTATTGGCAAGATTTGTTCAGAGAGTGTTTGCCACAGCCTGTTCTGAGGCTGAGAGAGTGTGACCTACCCAGGGTCACCCACTGGGTTTACCATGATCAAGTGTGGATTTGAACCCTGTTTTCTAAGAGTCCTAGTAACAAACTCAAACCACTATACCATACTGGCTCTCAGGGGCAGTAGCAATGGTTTTTAGACAAAAAATCAAATATCATTGGTAAAATAAGAATTAAGTTTTCCTTTATATAAAATTCATTCACTATACTACTAAAACCAGTCCTTGTTATTTTGAAATGAATTACTTTTGAGTGTAAACATAATCTATCATAATCTACGAAGTGGTGATAATACTTGGAGACTCGGCAACATTGTTTTCCCATTGTTCTCTTTTAGTCAATTTATCTGTTTTTAAAACAGATTTAAAAACTGTGAAATATGTGAAAAGAGGACTGTACCTAACTTCAGCTTCAGTTCCATTTTCATAGAAGAAAGTTATAGAACGTTCAGTTGTGTTGAACTGAAAAAAAAACCTTACATTTTCACAGGATCATCGCATACATGCAAGTAGAATATTTAAAAACTAGAATGATGGTGATTGAAAGTTTCATTGTTAGAAATCTATACCTTCTTTCTGCAAAGTCGGCATAAAACTTTTTAAAAAAACATGCATAGCTTAAATCGCTTTAATAGATACCACATTTTAGCTCAGTAAAAAGAGAGGAACCCTTGCAATACTTGGTCTGCCCCTATCCAAAAGAGAGGCGCCAGCTCTTTGGAAACATTCAGCCAAACCTTAGCAGCATATGAAAATGATCACAGAATTTATTCTTTATTTATATAACGTCTTGCCTAGAAGAGATGTTCCTTTATTTCATAACATGGCTGTGGAGCCTTGTTTTTTTTTTTAATTCTCAGAAGCCAGTAGATCATGCATCTGCACAGAAGAACCCTTATAGAAAACCCTTACTAAAGCATTCAGGCACTCTCAGTGTTCATACTGTGAATCTTGCTTTATCTCTTTTAAAGGGTATAGGCATAGGTAGGTCTAGAAGTATTGTGGCTGATTCAATAATGTTAGTTTTGTTTTTTTAAAAAAAGATTATTCTTGTATCAGTAAAAGATTTCACCAATAAAATGTATTTATAGCAAGATCATGTTGAGATATGTAGTTTTGCTATAAAACAGGAATATTAATGAATGGGAGACTGGCATGTGTTTATTTGAAAGGGGAGAAAGACACATGTCAAACCTGGGGAGGAAAAATACAGAATATGGAAATAAGATAATAACACATTGCTTGAAATGTCACTTGAAAAATGTTTTCTAACTGGGGCAATCAATTATTTTTTTTTTTTTGAAGAGTTGTATTACCTAGCTGTCATCTGATTCATTGCTTGTTATTGTTGTGGGCCTTCAAATTGCTTCTGACTTGTGGTGACCCTAAGGCAAACCTATCACGGAGTTTTCTGAGGCCGAAAGCATGTGACGTGCCCAAGGTCACCAAATGGGTTTCCATGGCTGAGCGAGGAATCAAACCCCGGTCTCCGGGGCCAGAGTCCAATGCTCACAACTGAAACCACTCTGGCTCTCTGTTCATGGATGCTTCTCAGTGCTGTCTACAAGATTCCTTTTTAGCACAGACAGCAAAATATCTCTTTCTGCTTTGAAGACTGTACTGATGCAATCTGCTTCAGAGTCACAATTATGCTTTTATGGCAAAAAGCTACAGGATCGTTCTTAGATTTCTCATTTATGTTGTCTTACAACTCAGGTTAACACAGAACAAATCAGGTCATGGGGCTAGGCTCTCAATTTTGAAGCCTAAAATAATGCAATTTAAACCTGCGTTGCCAGTCTGAAAGTGTCATAAATTGCCAGAGGTAAACCAACTTCAGTTGTTCCCACTCTGATAATGAGGCCTATATATACAACTCCCTGCTAAAAGAACTGGAATTTTGTACCAAGTTGCATTCTGTTATGCAGCTCACTAACCACTGCCCACCAATAATCCTTAACCTCCTCACAAATCCACAAATGGCCACCAGGTACAGTTTTCGGATCCATGCAGATTAAAAAATTATATTAGCTTGTATGTAAAATGAAAACTGATATGTTTCAGGTGTTGAATTCTGCAACTAGTATTCTATACTAAATCTTTGCTGTGCTTCTATAGGAATCTCTGATATATGGTCCTAAACCAAAGGTTTGCATTTCAGAAATAGTGATGAGTGAAATATTCTTCCTCTGTATTAGCCCATACCTTAGTACATGAAATATAGCAAAATGGAGAAATTGATTCATACAAGAGCATTAAAAAGACTGTTTACTGGCTACTCTGATGTCACAGACAAAAGATTGCCAGGGTGCCTGCTGGTATTTTTTGTAGTAGTTCTGTCTCACCACAAGTCCTACCACATAATGGGGACTCGAAGAAAGATTGTGTTCTGTGTGGTTGGAAGACAGTAAATGTGCCTCACATGAATGTTCCAAAAGCATTTGTCTATGTTGAACAGTCTTATACTGCCTTCTGTAATTTCATTGCTTAATTGCAGAAATAGAATTCAAAATGGTTTTGAACTAACTGTTTCTAGAGGAAAAAAGCAGCCTTTCAAGTTGTATAGCCTGGAGGCAAAGGGGGGAAAGAAAGCTGTTCCAGGTACAAATACAAGAAAGAAACATTCCACATGATCTAAAATGCTGAAATAGCCAGTTAAATAATGTCAATACCCTTTCCAAAAAGTAACAGGAAACTGCAGCTTCTTGACAACCTGTAAACTGAATCATAACCACCTCACACTTTTTTTTCCATTTGGCCAGTATTGTATCCCTTTATATCTGTGGAAGAAATCCTAGCTTCGTATGGATTTTTTCCCCATTAAGAAAAAAGGTGCTTTCAGTTGAAGAAGAATTGTTCCATGGGCGGTAGAGATGCTATAAATATATAATTACTATTGATCACTGTCAGTTAGCATCTCAGTGTTGCTCAGCCCCTTTCTAACCTGCATTGACAGAAAGAGGAGTATATATTATAGTATTGCTTGACTTGCAAAATAAATCTGCTCTGTGCAGCAGTCTGCATTGATTCAGTGCAAAACATGACATGGGCATTATGGGTATTCAGTGGCATTTTTGTAATGGACCATTTGCTGCTCAGTGGCATGTGGCATGTTGTTCAGATACCTCCAAAGTGCATTTTGATTGTTTGTTTATTTAATCCATTTGTGAGGTACCTTTCAGGACCATAATCTTATATAATATAAAACCATACAAAACGGATAAATGTTCAATATAAACAACTTTAAATAAAATCGATTGGTTTTATTGGCTAACTTGAAATATTTGTTTGTCTTTTAAAAGAAACATGTTCCCAAAAGAACAGAGTTTTGTGATACGTTAAAGGCTAAAACATTTTATTCAGCGTAAGTTTTTATAGAGTCCAGCCCATTTTATCAGCTACAAATGAAGGTTTATTCTAAGGGGGGGGAAGTCCAGTTTGTTTCGAGATAGGTTAAGCAAGTGTAGGCTGGCTGACATTTAGTTTAATAAAAGATAATCAAGCAGTATGATTTTAAACTTTTACCAAATTTTGAAATCTGCATTGGCAATTATGTTTAGTATATTCATCACATGATCTAGCCACAATTGAACCATTTTAGTTCAATTGATCTTACTGCGAGAATGCTTGGTCACAGCTTCATTTTACTCTTTTTCCTCTCCCTCCTTCCATCCATTAAAAAAGAAGTAAAATAATTTAGAATAACATCTAATGGTAATAAAATAACTTATCAAACATTTTCAAAGCTATGTTAGTCAATACCAGTATACAAAGGGATCTTGGAGCACTGTTGAAGCTGGAAGAAAGAAGTTTGTAGCGTAAACTTTCATGGACTTAAATCTACTTTATCAGATAAGTAGATGCATGCATCTGATGACGTAAGTAGGCTGAGTCTACAAAAATTCATGCTACAGACTTCATTCTCACAGGCACTCAAAGGTGCTACAAGATCCCTTTATACAATAATAATCATAGAATCATAGAAATTCAGAGTTGGAAGAGACCACACAGGCCATCCAGTGATCACTCTTCCAGTGAACTATTTGGGATCAGGAAGGGAGAGAGATTAACATGTTTCGTTGCGTTGGTAACATACCATAACATACCAACCAACAGTGTTCAGTTTGTTGTGTAGTAGAAACTCAATTTAGTCATTTGTTTACATGTTGTATATGCCACTATGGCAACTACTAAAATTTGTCATTTGGGATTATCAATATTTTGACATATGTATTGCATCTGTATGTGGGAAACCCGTTTTATTTTGTATGTAAGACTTTAAACGTAGTCTTTAAGGACAGTAGTATCATATTCATGTAAGTTCTGCTGGGAACCTATTTCTTTGGTAAGTAGTCTTCTGCAGCCAGGAAAAATGCTGAGAACAAAGTAACTTCATTCACTACTTGTATGTATTTACCATGTTTGCGATGCACGTCAGTTGGCTTGCGTTTATAAAATCGTGCTACTGTTTTTCTGTATCTGTGTTTCTGAAATCTGTTGCAACCAACTATTTCTTCTCCTCAAACTACTCTTTTTAAATAAGGTTCAAAGCCCATTTTAGAGTAGTGGATAATCTTGGATTGACAGGTCTTCTTGTATTCTTCTCGGGCCATTTCCACACTAGACTGTTATAGCACTATTATTCCACTTTCAACATCCTGTGGAATCCTGGGTTTGCAGTTTAGGGAGGGGCCGGCCAGCTCCTCCTTAAACTGCAAACCCCAGGGTTCCATGGGATGTTGAAAGTGGAATAATAGCGCTATAACAGTCTAGTACGGAAATGGCCTCAGTCTTTAGCATGACACAGAAAATCTTTATCAATATAATATTGTAAGCTTATGTATGCTCATCCGTATCTTAGCAGTAACATTTATTATTTGGTACATTTTTTAAAAAAAAATTGAAAATAATATAACTTTATAAAAATTCATTCTAAAGAATGTTTGTGACCTGACAGCATTCCTGAGCAAAACGTGTGATGTACGCATATACACATACTTGTTTTTCTACCCTTCAAGTTAGAATGTCATTCCAAAGACTCACATGAGAACCAAGTAGACCAAAAGTATTTCTGTTTAATAAAAGAAACAAATAGAAACCAGTCTGTAATAAAGGAATAGTCATGGTGTCCATTTCTTGAGTTGTAAACCTAGTGTGTCAGTTTTTCCACGACAGTGAGGGACAACAGCTTCTCTTATCAACAGGCCAAAGACCAGTTGTGTATCGGTGTTTCTGTTGTTGGAAGGAATTGTACAGAACTGGTTTTGACCTGAATTTAAGTCTTATATTCTCTTTAGAACAAAAGTACACTTTTAGTTGTTGTGGATTTGGTAGAAATGACATACAGTTGAGTCCCTTGACTGAAGTGCTCTTGTCCTGAATTAATGTCTTGCTGCATGTCCTGAACTTTTAACAATTGATAGAGCAAACTGTGAACTTTCTGCAGGGTCTTTCCTGCTCCAGAGGAATTAGTGCCATAGTAATTCTGAGTGCCATACTGGGGAGTACGGAAAGACTAGGATCTATTTTGTCAGGTGTTCGCAGTGTTGGTTTGGAGTGTCATTTGAAATATTCTTTTGCCTTGTTTTTGAAATATTCTATGCATTTTAAATCCTCTCATTTTTTATCCCTATTTCTTTATCCATGTTAATTCAGGCAAGAAGACAACAAGACCCTAGTCCTGGATCAAACCTGGGAAGTGGCGATGATCTCAAACTACGTTAAGAGAAGAGACCGCTGTGCCATGGGCGTGCTTTTTAAACTTGGCAAATGATGGAATTAAAAGACCAGAAACTGTGATAACTGGGTATATACTATAGTTTATTCCCTGACCTGCGGCAGCCAATCTATCATGTCCTGCCATGGTTTGCACTATGTTTATGTTGCATTACCTACATTTTGGTTCTTTAAGCATGTCACCAGTGGGAATTTGAGATTCTTGTTTTTCTATGCAAGCTTATTTTGTTGGCACTGTTTTAGTGAAGAAAGAATTTATGCAGCTATATTAAAAAAAAATTCCTCAACTGGTAATACTTGTTCATTTCAGAATAGGTCAAAAAATATTGCAGAATAAAGTTTTTTTGTGACTTCTTTGAAACCAAAACTTTCTAAACTAATTTTTATATGGGATTTTGGAAGTTTGTTTTTCATAGTGTTCTTGCTTTTAGACATGCATTCTGTGTGGTCTTGTCTTTTGCACTTTCTTTTTTGCTCTAAACTTGCAAGACATTTTATCCTTTTCTGCATTGTGCCTCCTGAAAACCAAGTCGCACAGTATTGCCAAGTGATTTACTAAATTACATTCTTTTTAAAAAAATCAAAATGTAGGAATCCCACAATAGATCATTTAGCATATCTACAGAGATTTTAAACTGTTACATTCTGTTCTGCATTTAGTATTCAGCAGTTAACTTGACCCTGTTCAGATAACCTACTGAAACCCATTGGAATTTGGCTTTGATTTTTTTTTCAGGGACTTTGCAAGAGTACACCTAAAACCAGACACCACAGTTCTGTGATTAGGGTTGACCTTTGGCTAGGCAGGGTAACGGAAGTACCTTTAATACAATGGTGATGAAAATTGCTGCTTTCATTGTTTTTATGTATCTTATTCTAAGTTGAATAGAAACTTTTGAACTATGTGCACAAAATCTCATACTGGTCAAAATATGCCTTTGGTGTTTTTTTTTTGTTCCTGAACAAATCTATTCAGTAAAGTACTTGAGGTAAAGTAGTGAGGAAGTATCAGTCTTTGAAATTCATCCCCTGCTTTCTTGCATCTGTGACCTGAAGCAGTAGTGTTTGCTGTATTTTCAGTCCAGTAGTTCTTGTTATTCTGTTTTGGAGAGTGAATATCAGTCTAAGTGATGATTCTGAGACATTTAAATTGCAGCATTCATTTTCAGGGCCACCCACAAGGGCGCACGCTGCCCCTCTGTGGATTAAGCCGTAGCCATCAGCTTCCCTTTCAATTTAAGAAAGACCAGCCCTTGTAAAACTGGAGGTGTGAGGCAAAATGCACAGGAACTATTTTTGTTTTTGTTATGTGAAACTAGACTTCTGTCTTTCAGTGTTTTTAGCCATTTGACAAAGTCATAGTTATGATTAATGCTTAAGAAAACAGAGCTGGCCGTATAGTTTTAAAAAGTTAGAATAACACAGTCTTGGTCACAAGAAGCATTTTCCTGCTTTGTTTTTAAGACTTTTCTTTTTTCCCTTCCTATCCAAATAAGTGATTGCTACCCCGTGGAAAACCATTCAGGGATCCAAGATTTAGTGTGATTGGGCTATTTTGTCTTTCCAAAAATAACAGTAGCAGCAGCAAAAACAAGGACACCCTATCTTTCTGGTTCCAGGTTCATTCCATACCACCCAAAATGTGATTCCTCCCCCTGCCACAAGTTTGTAAGTATTTTAAAAAAATATCTGCCATTGCAAATCAGGTCTGCCCAGCCCCATAGTGGGTACAATAGGGCTGAGGTTGAGAGAGTATAGATTATGTCATCCCTGCAGATTTACCAAATATTGGGAAAGTTAGACTGGTGTATAACAACTCTGTAGTAGTGTCCAGCATTATATGGTCTCTTAGCATATTCTTATTCCTGGGGGTTTTTGGGTCCTTTTTCTTCTTATTTTATTGAAGTACAGTCAGGTAAGGCTGTGAGGTTGATTGTCATAGCAGTGTTATAGAGAAGGATGGTTACTTTCTGACTCATAGTAGAAAAATAGGAGGAGTCCTGCAGGTGAGGGATTTTGCCTGCAAAAACAGCTTACGGGGAAAGTGGTAATCATTCGTCCCCTAATTCCACCGTTGCCCTCAGTACTGCACCCTCCGTCCACATTTCCTTAAAACAGCTGTGTTTCATTTAAGTGTCAGGCTTGTTAAACTGCTCTACAAAGCTGCTCTACAAGTTATTACCACCACCCTACCTGATCACTTTCTAGCCCGAAATACACAAAATTCTCCTTCTCAGGGTAGCATAGTAATTTAAGAACATTTCTTAAACAAGTTTTTTCCCAATATGAAGTGTTTTGTACTAGGTGTGGGGAATGTGTAACGTCATTAATATTGAACTCTCATCATCTCTGACAATTGGTCATACTGACTGATTAGAGTTGAGGTTCATCGTTTGCAGGGACAAAATTTCCCTAGCTTTATTTTATGCATTTCAGTTGCTACTCAAAATTGAAAATATTTTATATGTATATACTTTGCTCCCATTCCCAGAACTCTTATTTTTATTTTTATTTTCAAATGCCAGTGTGCCTACGAAGCATTATTTTTATTAGCTGAAACAGCTGGACTTAAAATACTTGCAAATACTTTTAAACTGAAATACTTCATTAAACTTTCCTGCATGTGGTAACCCTGAATCTCCCCTGTACTAGAGTAGTTGTTTGATGCTCTTCTCACATAAGTTCACTAAATAGAACTGTGTTGTCATCACATTTCATTTTGTTAACTTCATCATTCTTTTCTGTGCATGTTTGTTTTTCTTCACTTAGGAAATAGTGGTTCAGAAATAAGGTACTATAGGAACAAAATACAAAAAAAAAAAATTACTTTTTGTTGCTCTTCTGTTTTCCACCCTTGTATTCTCAAAAAGTATGGTGTTATCTGACTGATTCAGCTACTGGTTTGAAATCATGAGTATGCAAGTTATACTATTACATACAAACTTTTGCTATCTGTGTGTAAATAATTTTTCCTGTCTTCTTGAACTGTGCGACATAATGGCTACGTTCAGGCAGTGATATCTTGGTTTAATAAACTGAGATGTGAAATATATCATTTGTTCAAGCATGCAGTCACTTTGGTTTTCCCTTCACACTGTGAGCAAACTAGAAGCATCTAATGATCATTTTGCATTTCATCCCTACCAGAAAGGGTGAGATTACCAACTTTGTAACAAGTCAGGATGGTAAACCAGCTCCAGACTATGGTTTAGAATCCAGCTTATTTCAAAGTTGATGACTGTTGTTTGCCAGATCAAACGAAATGGGAACTGTGGTTAGTTGGGGGCTTTCTGGTTTGAATGCTAAGCCGTGTAAAGGGAAGAACCTAGTGGTCACATGCACAGCAAAAGGATTGGTGGTACTTATGATAAGATTGTCTGAACAAAGCCACTTCATCTTAATGCTGGCATTAAGATCAAAGGCCCTCCCTTTCTGCTAATTAGTGCAGACCTGTGAAACTTCAACATTAAGTTATTGATGCGATTTGATATTTTTTTTCATATTTTCTATTTAAACAGAAGTTGCATCCTCTTCTTTGAACTTGTCTCTTTAAGAGTTGCCTTAAGCTTCGAGATTACTTTTGCTATCTCTTTCTGTTATTTTACTCTTTATGTTCATAATAAACTTCTGTGTAGTGACACAAAATGGTTGTAAATTCCTTTCCAACTATTACTGCTCAGTGCTGATGTTTGTTTAGGAATGAAAGAAAGTTCTGAAAATGTTTCAAAGCATGAAGCCTTTCCCCCTTTGGGAGAAATGGTGGGGTAGCTTTACCATCCATTTTTTAAAAATTATAGGGGCATCTGAGGTTATTTTAGTCCTGACTCACTAAAAGTATCAGGATATTGAACTTCAGAACAGATTTAGTGGAGAATTTTAGTGAAGAGGTACATCGTGCAAGTATTAGATATTTAAATGTTACATTTTTTTATAAAGCAGATGCTGGAACATGTGAAAATCTGTTCTGAAGTTCAATTCTAATGCAGATTGTTTTACTTATTAACTTACATGTCTACTATGTTATTTTCAGTAACAATACTACACGTGATGAACTTGCACTATGCATGCACGTCCTTATGCAAAGGATCCTGAAAAGGTGCTGTCTTCACTTCTCCACTTGCGTGCAGGCACACGTAGAGGCCACATGAATAGATTAGCAGAATCAAGAGGCTATACACCTATCCAGCATTCCCTGTCCATTCTTTGCAAATGAATCATGCTTAGATCCTGGATAGGTTTTATTTATTTTTATCTGTTAAATTTAGATCCTCCTTTTCCTCCTGTGAGGATTTGGCTATCTTCTTCCTTACTTTATCCTTACAACAAACCTGTGAGGTAGGTCAAGCTGAGGGAGGAAGTCTGATCCAAATATCCCCAAGACTTGAATTGGGGGTCCCTTTTACACTGCACAGTTATAGGGCTATGATTCCACTTTAACTTTTATGGCAACATCCTGTGAAATCCTGGGATCTGTAGTTTGGCAAGGCCTCAAGAACTCTCTAGCTGTGGATTCTAAATATGCCTTCCTAAACTGCAAATCCTAGTATTCCATAACATGGAATCATGGCAATTGAAGTGGGATGTTAGTGCGTAGTGAAGAGTGAAGGGACCCTGCATTTCCCAAATCCCACTCCACCACTCTAACTATTTTGCCATTCTATGTTCAAGCAGAGAGAGAAAGTGTAGACCTCCCATTTCCTTTTGACATGTGATTTCATTGTCTGTTTGCATGCCAATGCATCCATGTGAGGAGGGTGAAAACACTGCCAAGCCTTACCTGTTGTCTGCAGCGCTATGTCTCTGACAATATTGTGCTCGCCCTTTTCTTAATGTATATTATTAAAGATCCGTATGCCTTGTTTCAATTAGAAGAGGTGGCATTTTTTTCAATTACAATATCACATTGACATAGGCAACAAAATTCTCCATTCCGGCATCAGGTAGAATGATAAGGTTCCTTGATTTGTACAAACTTCCACACCCCACTACCATAAAAGACCACCACACATGGACTATTGTGTTGCGTGAGTGTTGGCAGGTTTGCTATACCGCATCAGTGTTATTTCAAACTCTAGATAAAACATAGAAGAAAATGTGTGCTTTCATATTTTTACACTATATTAATAATAAGAGGATCACAGAAGAGGCTACTTTAGTGTCTCCCAAGCACAAGAAGGGACATAGAGAAGCGACCATTTAGAATACCCTGAGATAATTTGTGATAAACTTACAATCCGTAGTGGATGAAGAAAAATTACAAAATGTGGGACTCTGGCCAACATGGCCGACCTTAAGCGGTATGATTCATGTGCTGCTCCAGCTTTGCAGGATTTATTACTGTCTTTAAGTTTAGAAATATAGGAACGGATTCCACAAGGGTGGAATCACTGTCTCCTAGCTAACCCCCTGACTCGGGGATGAGCTGGAAGCTGTCTGGTTGAGCATGCATCTCCTGGAGAATGCATTGCCTGGAAATGAGAATGCTCCCCATTGCAAAGCTGAAAGCATCACAAAAGGTTCAAGTTCAGCTAGACAGAAACTTCTCCAAGCAAGGATTTAGACTGTGAATAACAGGACCTTTGATGGCCCATGCTGAACAGGCAAGGAGAAACCCATCCACCCCGGTGGAGATTTACTATTGTTTGAGTTAGTACAAGTAATTTGCATCATAAATAATCAGTCTGCTCTCCATTATGTGAGTACTTACAAACTGAAACTAGTTCCAAGAGAAATGGACTGCACAGAGCTGAAAAGAACTGAAGATTATTTTAAGTGGCAATTTGGACTGGAAATCAGCAATAGACATAGCATGACTAAGACTCAAATAATTAGAAGGTTTATGTGAAAGCCACCTTTTATAAAAGGGGAAAGAAGCATTGTCTCTGATACCAGAGCTCAAGTAAAAAGTGTTTTATAACACACCATAAAAGGTATGATAAGAATGAGCAAGGTTGGACAAAACTGAACTCGTGCTTACAAAAATTTGGGTCTCAATATCTGAGCTGGCTAAGCAGATTTATAGAAAGTAACAGAAAGTAATGTGAGTTTAGAAGAGAAGTTTGAACAGAAACCGCTCTTGTTAAAATTACAAAACAAGGACACCATTTTAAAATGTTTACTGAAAAAAAAACAGTTTCGGTTCAGAATCTTGCCGTCACCACACATAAAACACAAACAGGATATCTCTGATAACTCAAAAGGAACTGCTATTTTATGGCAGAATCTGGAAGCCCTGGAGGAGATCTCCAAATGGCTGAGATAATAATCTCATGGCTGTAAACAGACTACATTTGTTCTAGGAGGAGGGAAAATAGGCACAAATACAGAATTATTTGTCTCCAAGAGCTTCATCTAAGAAAAAGAGACTGTAGGCTTTTGCAGGAATATGGGCCTAAAATTTTTGTCTGCAAACAAGAACAGCCTTTTACATAAACCAAACATTGCAACCTAAATTGATGCATGAAGATGGACAAGACGGATGTGCAATTGTGCAAATCAACTGGAATGGTAAGTTCATGCTTTTAATGGGCATCGATGGCCCAAATAATGAGAAATCAACTTATGAAAAGTTATTAAGAAAGATGTCAGAATTGCACTTATGAAATCTGATTTGCATGGGCAATTGGAATGGATTGTTCATCCTAATAAAGAGAAAAATTGCAGTAAATAAGTTATGGAAGATTAAGGGAAACTAAGCAGAATCTTCTTTAAACATACAAAATACTTTGGGTTCATACGTGGAGTTGTTTGCAGCCAAATTCCAGAAACTATACTTCCTTTTTTTCAGATCATCATGAATCTTTCTCTAGACTAGATATGTTTTGACCACATCAGTAAAGAGGATGGACATGTTGCCAAAACATTTTTCGGACCATAATCCCATCATGATGTCTCTGAAAGCAGAACAAATGCAGTTTGATGGGGAATCATAGAATCATAGAAATGTAGAGTTGGAAGAGACCACACAGGCCATCCAGTCCAACCCCCTGCTATGCAGGAACACCCTCCAAGCACTCCCTTGGACAGATGGCCATCCAGCCTCTGCTTAAAAACCTCCAAGGAAGGAGACTCCACCACACTCCATGGAGGCAGCACCTTCCACTGCCGGACAGCCCTGACTGTCAGGAAGTTCTTCCTGAGGTTCAGGTGGAATCTCCTTCCCTGCAGCTGGAATCCATTGCTCCTTGTCCTGGTCTCTGGAGCAGCAGAAAACAAGCCCCCTCCTTCCTCTACGTGGCATCCCTTCAACTACTTAAACATGGCTATCATGTCCCCTCTTAACCTCCTCTTCTGCAGACTAAACATACCCAGCTCTCTAAGCCTATCCTCATAGGGCTTCATGGCTTCCAGGCCCCTCACCATTTTGGTCGCCCTCCTCTGGACTTGCTCCAGCTTGTCAATATCCTTCTTGAATTGGGGTGCCCAGAACTGGACACAGTATTCAAGATGGAGCCTAACCAAAGCAGAGTAGAGTGGTACCAGTACCTCCCTCGATCTAGACACCATACTCCTATTGATGCAGCCAAGAATTGCATTGGCTTTCTTGGCTGCCGCATCACACTGCTGACTCATGTTCAGCTTGTGGTCTATGAAGACTCCTAGATCCCTTTCACACGTACTGCTATCCAGCCACGTGTCCCCCATCCTATATTTCTGCATTCCATTTTTTCTACCTAAGTGTAGGACCTTCCACTTCTCTCTGTTGAATTCCATTTTGTTCGCCCTGGCCCAGCTCTCCAATCTATCCAGGTCATTTTGAATTCTGATCCTGTCCTCTGGCGTATTGGCAACCCCTCCCAATTTGGTGTCATCTGCAAATTTGATGAGCATGCTCTCTATTCCTTCATCCAAGTCATTGATAAAAATATTGAACAATAAATACCAACAACAATTTAAACAGAAATTGAGGAATTTTTTTTTTGAATTGAATTTAAATAAGGACACAAATCCAAAGATAGCTCAGAATGCAAATAAAACTTCTGTAACAGGACAATTAATATAGCTGTGGATTGAAAAAAGAAAGGAAGCAAAAAAGAATACATAGATAGACAAAATACAAAATCTAGAGAGAAGACACAAGAAGAATTTTGATAAAGGGACTCAACAAAATATTAAGTTACTTCAACAACAGTTTTCACTGTTTACAATCCAAAAAATGAATGCCAAACTGCTATATGTTAAAAGAATTTTGAATATGCAGATAAACCCAGGAAGTGGCTCTCTAATAAGTTGAAGGAGGGAAGGGAAGAGCCAGTGTGGTGTACTAGCAAGTCACACTCTCTCAGCCTCAAGGGAAGGCATGGCAAACCCTCTCTGAAGAAATCTTGCCAAGAAAGCCCTGTGATAGATTCACCTTAGAGTCACCGCAAATCTGAGATGACCCGAGGGCCCAAAACTGGGACTTAAGTTGGCTTACAAATTTAAAATGGTTACAACATTTTGAAAAGTCACTCAATCCACTACGAAACGACCCATCAATGGAGTTTTTAAAGCTGTGAGGAAGGACACATGTTTTGTAGTTAGCAACAGTTTCCAGTAGCCAATTCTCACCGGATTAAATTCAGCTCTGTTAAGTATCCCATAAACCCAATAAAAAAGGTCAGGCTGATATTATCCCCATAGTATAGATGCGGAGACTGAGTCCGAGTCATCATTACTTGCCCAAGGCCATCTAATGAGGTCATGGGCAGCTGAAGAAGTGAACTGCGCAGCTTCCTTGTTCACCGTCTGTGCAAAATTGCAACCATCCAGAAAGCCTTGGAGACACATGCTGAGGACACACGCTGCAACGGTTTAGCTTTTCATCTGACTTGTGCTCCAGTGCCTGACTTGGAACACCTCACCATGATAAAGAATGCTAATTTGTCATAGGCCATTTCCGCACTACATGCTTATAGCGTGATGATTCCACTTTCAACCTCCTCTGGAATCCTGGGGTTTGCAGTTTCGGGAGGGGCCGGCCTCTATAGAGTTGGAAGAGACCTCAAAGGACATCCAGCTGGCCCCTCCCGAAACTGCAAACCCCAGGATTCTATAGGAGGTTGAAAGTGGAATCATCGCGCTATAAGCGTGTAGTGCGGTAATGGCCTTAGTGGCGTGGAGCTCCCATATATCACCAATGCCTCAAAACTGCTTGTGTTTCCATCGAAGGCCAATATCCTTTTCAAACAACACTGTTTGTGAAAGTTGGTGATGCTGATCAAACAATGAGAGCAGGTGAAATGGCTTACACGGGGAGAAAAAAGCAGGTGCAGGTGAGTTTTTAACTTGTTTTTTCTTTTTACAAAAGCCTATTGAAAAGGCTTTCTGTTTATGGAAAGGTCTCGAGGAGAGATCTGTACACACAGCAACCCTAATTTCCCCCCCCTTCCTGCTTGTAATGCAATACAGAAAAGCAGCTCAAAAAAGGGTGAGGCTGTGGCATATCTACTTTGAGATATGGGATCACTGGATCCAACTCATTTTCCTAATTGTGATCATGGTGCAATTATATCTATAGTCCTGGGTGCTGGTGGGTATTGGAAATAACCAGAGGGCACAAGGTGGCAACAGTAGTTCTTTGCATATTAGAATCATGGAAGGACCACAACGCCCAACTGGTCCAACCTCCTGCCATGCAAAGTAATTTAGGGCCTTTCTGCACTATGTTGTTGTTGTGCTATTATTCCACTTTCAACCTCCTATGGAATCCTGGGGCTTGCAGTTTAAGGGAGAGGCATTTAGTATTCTCAGCCAGTGAGCTCTTTGGCCTCAGGAAATTACAAACCCGAGAATTCCACAGGACGTTGAACATGGAATAGTAGCGGTAGAACAGTGTAGGGTGGCAAGGCCCCTAAAAAATAAAAAAAGCTTCAAAAGTCCACGATGCAGATCCAAGAAATGGCTACAAACAGCCTCCTCCCCAAAAATGGAACGATAGATGTAGCGCCCTGGTGGCGCAGTGGTTAAATGCCAGTACTGCAAGCCACAAGCCACAAGGTTGTGAGTTCGATTCTGCTGGGCTCCAAGGTTGACTCAGCCTTCCATCCTTCCGCAGGTCGGTAAAATGAGTACCCAGCTTGTTGGGGGCATGTATAGAAATGTTTTGAAATACATGCTATTTGTAAGTTGTTCGCTGCCTCGATCCATATGGAGAGGTGGGATACAAATAAATAAATAATAAATAAATAAATAATAACAACAACCAGTAAAACCCAATTATTTTGTGACCAAACTGAAGTCTCAAGATCTATAAAGAAAGGTTTCATTGCACAAATTAGTCCAGTGGGTTTCAGCCAAGAAATGCAGTAAAGACCCTTTTGAACCATGAAGTGTTCCTCCTTCCAACTCCCGGCTGCCCCTGCTGTGGCTTCGGAGGGAGAGAAGAAACTGCAGTCTCTGTTGGACAGAATCCCTTTTCCTTTATATCATGCCTTAATCAGACTGCAACCTTGAGGGCAGGGACCTGCTTCACGGTTCTTTGAGTTGTCAAGTGCCATCTACGGTGACGGCACTCTATACATCAATTGGTGGTGATGATTGGCAGTGATATCACGTGCATAATTGAGGCCCCAAAGGCTTTTAATACAAAGCCATGTCTTAATGTGGCAGTGGAATGACACTACTCTTAAAATTTGACTTAAATTTAAATTTGTTTAAAATTTAAAATGCCAGTACTGCAAGCCACAAGGTTGTGAGTTCGATCCTGCCGGGCTGCAAGGTTCTCAGCCTGCCATCCTTCCGTAGGTCGGTAAAATGAGTACCCAGCTTGTTGGGGGCATGTATAGAAATGTATCAAAATACATGCTATTTGTAAGTTGTTCGCCGCCTCAATCCATATGGAGAGGCAGGATACAAATAAATCATCATCATCATCATCATCATCATCATCATCATCATCATCATCATCTTGGCATCAATCTGGACTGCAAGGGAAGGGCATTTCAGAACAACGGGGCCAGAGCATCCTCTGGCAGTGTACTGCCCTCACCGGGGGGACACAGAAGAGGGCCCCTTCACCAGACTTCAGTCCTCAGGCAGAAAAGTATAGCAAGAGACGTTCCTTCAAGTTTAGAGCAGCGCCAGCACCTTGGATCTGGACTGGATGTGCATTGGCAGCTTCCTGCTATCTCTTTGGCTCCAGTTTTTGCATTAAAAAAAAAAAGAAGAAGAAGTTCTGACTTGGTGGATCATTCATCATTTTGCAGATGCCTTCCGGCACTCTTAAAACATAAACACCCTCTTTTATGAAAACTGCTTTATTTGACAGTTCCCATGCTGAAGAAAGGTCTGTGTTGCAGTGTTTTTCAGCATGTGGTGGGCAGAAGAATAACAAAGTTGTGTGTGTTTTTCCCTTGTACCTAATACCACAGTGTCACAGCACCCCTTGGTTTGGAAAGCACATGATTCATTTCCCAAAGCTGTTTTCTCTCCTCCCCCTCCACCAACTTCTCACCCGATTTGAGGGGAGCTGATCTAAGTTCTGCTTTGATTTCAAATGTGGGCTTCAGCCATGACAACATGCTACTGTGGTTAATGGAAGAATATGGGACTTGTGTTTTTCAGGAGAGGGGAGGAATGTGGTAATCTGCATACAGACCATCTTCCATACAGTCTGAAATCTTGAAAGCTACAGTCCGATACCTATTGACATGGGAGGAAGCTCCTTTAAACTCAACAGGACTGATTTCTGAATAGCTGTGTTTTGGATGGAGCTCTGTGTGTGTGCCTTCAAGTTGCCTGTTGGCCTATGGAGACCCCACAAATTTCATTGGGTTTTCTTAGGCAAGGAATCCTCAGAGGTGACTGTGCCGGTTCTTTCCTCTGAAATATAGCCTACAGCATCTGGTATTCGTTGGCAGTCCCCCCTCCAAGGATTAACCAAGGCTGACTCTGCTTAGCTTCCAAGATCAGACAGGATCTGGTACCTGTTTACCTTTCTTCAGATAAAGGTATTAGACACTTACGCGCCACTTCCAAATATTCACACTTGTTTTAGGAATGCTGGCCTGAGACCCATGAATGATGAGAGCGGAAAATTTTGTTTTTGCCTAATATTAGAACTTTGCATCATATGATGCCCATAAATCTTGGGCCTTCTTCCCACAGCATAAGGCTGTCCTACCGTGGTTCTTAAACTCTCCCTGCCCTCCTGTGGACCACTTGAAAACTGCTAGGATCTTAGGCGTGTTTGATGAGCTTTCTATTATTGTTCTGCAAATCAAAGCACGTACTGAACTCATATTTCAACAGCAGGAGTCTTGTCCTTTTGGCTGCAATCAGTGTTTCTGTGTATCTGGTTCTGTTGTAAATCAAAAAGGAAACCGGAGTCAAGAAATCAGAAGAAGACTAGCAGTGAAGGAATTAGAAGAGATTCTCAAGTGCAAAGATATATCACTGAATAGGAAAGTCTGGATCATCCATGCCATCATAATTCTGATTTCTATGTACGGTTATGAAAGCTGAAGAATGCTACCAGGAAGAGAATCAGCTCATTTGAAATGTGGTGCTGCAGGGATGTTTTGCAGATAATGAAAAGACAAATGAATGGATCCTGGAGCAAATCAAGCCTGAACTCTCCCTAGAAGCCAAAATATCTAAGCTGAGACTGTGGCATTTTGGACATATCTTGAGAAGACATAAATCAGTAGAAAAGACAATGATGCTTGCTTGGTCAGGTACAAGGCAGGAAGAAAAGAGAAATACCGTATTTCAGAAGGCTAAACATCAAGGAAACCACAGCCCAAAGTTTGCAAGACCGAAGTAAGTCTGTTAAAACAGTGCGCTTTGGAGATCTCTCCTTCATCCATAAGGATGCTGTGAGTCAAAGTCAACTTGTCAGCTATTAACAACAGCACGTTCAGCATCTTTCTTGCTTTGGTATCCAGAAGCTTGGTGGCTGTCCATAGCTCCATGGACTACAAACCATTTCAGAACTTCTCCCCTCTAGGTGAATGATGCCTGTGATTGTCAGACATTCGTATATTACGATCTTCCAGTCACATTTGCCAAAGAAACAAGGTCCTGTCATAATAAGAAAAAAAGTCTCATGTTAAGGATACTCAGATGGCCATTTCCGCACTAGACTGTTATAGCGCTCTAATTCCACTTTCAACATCCTATGGAATCCTGGGGTTTGCAGTTCCGGGAGGTCCCTCCCAAAACTCCAAACCCCAGGATTCCATAGGAAGTTGAAAGTGGAATCAGAGCGCTATAACAGTCTAGTGCGGAAATGGCTTAAGTCTGCAAGCATTCCATTATGGCATGCATTCAGAGTAGCAAATTTTAAGGCAGAGTTGGACAATGTGTGGCTCTCAGGCCATGTGAAGCTAAGACTGGTTTAGAGGTTCCCAGAGCCTCAGAATAGTCCCTTATTGGGGGTGTGGGGAAAATGACCAAAACCATTGGTTTCAGCTCCTGGAAGCCTCAGAGAGCATTGACTTTATAAGTAAACAGGGGTGCAGGGTCCCCATCCCCTCCCAAAGAAATCACAAACTGATTTTGAATTAAAAAAAATCCAGTCCACTTCATCAAATATAGAGTCCACATAACCTTATACCAAATAAAATTTGCCCGCTTTCAAGGTGCCTCTGTACATTTCGTTGTCTTTCCTTCCCCAGATTGACACAACTCCTGCCCACCCACCCCAGAATTTTGGTAAGTGGATCCTTCATTTAACCCTCTAGCGGCATACTCCAGAATTCCTTGACCCAGTGCTCTCCAAGGCATTTGGATATCAACTCCCATCAGCCCCAGCCATCACAGAGTGGTCAGGGACACTGGGAGTTGTCACCTAGAGAGGGCTAGTACTCCACCACCTCACACCAACTGTCTTGCTGTTAATAGTCAGTTGATTGTTGTTAATTGTTAATTGTTGTGTGTGTTAGGGGGCTGGTTTTAGATGGGTTGGTGGATGGGGAGGATTGGGTATGTTTGTTAATGTTTTTAATGTATTTAATATGTATTATTGTTGTTCGCCGCCTCGATCCATGGGGAGAGGCGGGATAGAAAATAATATTATTATTATTATTATTATTATTATTATTATTATTATTATTAGCAGCAGCAGCAGCCTAGAATAATCCATTCATCTGATTAGCTGAACGCTGCAGCTGTGCAACTCTTAGCCAATCTGCCACTCCAAGAACGGAAGAGAAACGTGGGACACACTAGCACAGCATTCTCCATGCTGCCTGGGAATGATGGGAGCTGTAGTCCATCTGGCCGGCATCAGGTTGGGATAGGCCTCTCTAATAGACAGAAGCTGGGGGGATCAGAGGAAATGGAGTAGGTTGTTTGTTCCCTGTCTTGTGCTGCTGTGTAACTCTAGCACTTTGTGCTGTCCCGTGTTGGAAACAGGAGACTGGATTAATATCATGTTTTGTTTTGCTCTGTTTTGACCTAGTTAACTCACTGCAGGCTGCTGGAAAAAAAGGCTTTTCTTTCCCCAAAAATGGTCCAAGAAGTAGATGGAGGAGGTAGAGAAACATGCCAAGAGCTACTGTGCAGAGTAAGCGGTTGATTAATTTTGTAGGAAAGGACACTCTTTTTATCGACTGCAGACCTCTCGGTGGGTGTCCGCTGAGTAATGTAGCAACACCCGATATATTTGCACGGTGCTGCTGCATCTGATACGTGTGAGTGTGTCTCCCCTCCAGCTCCCAGCTCCCCTCCCTGGGCAGAAACACGAGACTCTGTGTTCCTTTTACAATACTTAAAAATCGGAGATGAAATGTGGCCGGCCAGATTCCACCCACCCCCCTTTATTTAATGTGCAGCACTCCAAACGATGTCTCCAGCGCAACATGCAGTATGTATTATCTGTAAAATAAACCGCCTTTGAAAAATCAGGAGAAACGGGCGCATCTGTTTCTAATGAAGGGTACAAATTTAGCTCTAACTCTGCATGAATCACAGCCTCAGAATATATCCGAGGAGGCCAACATTTGTTACATTCATGCCTTTGTAATGAACATGAATGGGGAAAGCACCATAGGGAGAAAAAAATGCCGTGTGCCAGGGACCAGTGTGGAGGAACTGCTAGTTTGTGGTTAAGAGCCTCTGCCCAGGGGCTATTTTATAACCTCATCGTCCTTCCATTTACAAGCCCAATCCATCCTCTTCCTCCCCCCCCCAACTCCATTGCCAACCTTTCCCTGCCAGCTTGCAACTGGCCTTCCAACCTTGGAGACTAGTCGTGCACCCCAGATGGGATGGTGGAACAGCAAAGTTTCACCAGGAGCGAGCCGAAGCCACTGAGCCGTTTTGGGCGCAGTAGCGGGAGATGTTTCACTCTTCCGGATGCTCAGTGGGTGGGACAGATTTGGATAAAATCAAAACCAGATTGGGCTGTAGCCGAGTTGGGTGGATTCCTCTTTGTCAGTTCTCTGCTGGCTTTCTTCTTCCCTGATGGCGCTTTCATCAAAAGATAGTTTAAGGCAGATACTGAGTGACTGGCTGATTGATCGATATTGATTGATTGATTAAATTCAGGAGGCATGAAAGAGGACCAGAAAAGCTTTTGGTTTTGGTCCTTTTTGGTCTTAGTGCATTTCCCAGTTCTTGAGACCAGGACTTGGGTAACCTAGCTGCCCTAGATGAGATGGCACTGTTACCCTAAGAGGGGGGCGATATAGGGGTCTACCTGCAATGCCAGCATCTCCTTAGAATTTGGGGGAATTGTAGCTCAAAGGAGGCCTGCAAGAGGGGTGAAATGGCAGGATCTTTTCACCTGTGTATTCCAGTACTAATTGTAGAGAGGACTCCAGTTATAAGTTAACAAAGGGCCTTTCCACACTACACAGTTATAGTGCTATTATTCCACTTTCAACCTCCTGTGGCATTCTTGGGTTTGTAGCTTCCTGAGGCCAAAGAGCTCTCTGGCTGAGAATTCTTAATGCCTCTCTCTCAACTGCAAACCCCAGGATTCCATAGGATCTTGAAAGTGGAATCATAGCAGTATAGCAGTATAGTGTGGAAATGGCCTGAGATTCACTGGCTATAAGTCAGAGTTTGATCTCACATAGATCTGGTGCCTTTAGGGTACTTGCTAGAAAAAGGTGCCTCCAGAAGAACCAGAAAAAATCAGAGATTTTTCCCAGAGGTTTTATATCTTCTCCCTGCACACAAAGCATGACAAACCAGCTCAGCCACCCAACACTAAACGCAGACAAGCTGTGCAAAAGAGCCAAAGGCTGAGAAGCTGAAAAGAGAAGGGCGTGAGGACAGTGAAACTTTTCAGACATTGGAACATGTGATGATTCAGCCTTAATACTGTGGATAACCAAAGACAAATGGCTACAGTCGCCACCGTGGCCACAGGCCATTTGTTTTTACAAGGGATCCAGTCTTGTAATAGTGAGCCCTGCATACATTCACCCAGCCAGCTGCATTGTACTTTTTTTATTGATGTTATGTGATTCATTGCAACTCTTTCTTAGGGTTTTCTTAGCAAGACTTGTTCAGAGGGGGTTTGCCCTGGCCTTCCTCTGAGGCTGAGAGGGTGTGACTTGCTGGAGGCTACCCAGTGGATTTCCATGCCTCGCCCTGAGCACAGGCTGGAACAAAATAATTTTACCATCTGTACTGTACTGTCTGTACTTTCGCTAGAAGTAGGTGAAGCAAAGCCCAGGGCTTAAAAATGTCCCCTAACTCCTGAGAATTCGGTGAATCTTCTGAAATGAATCTGCAGGCTGTAAAGTCCGAGATGCGAGGAGGGAATGAGAGGTGGAGTTAGGCACAGGGCTCTGATTTAGATGAAGTAGTATGTACTTGAATAGCAATATAGCAATAGCATTTATTTCTATACCGCTTATCAACTGAGTGTTATCTAAGCGGTTTACAATGTGTTTTTTAGCTAATTGCCCCCAACAAGCTGGGTACTCATTTTACCGACCTGCGGAAGGATGGAAGGCCGAGTCAACCTGGAGCCCGGCAGGATCGAACTCACAACCTTGTGGTTGCAGTACTAGCATTTAACCACTGCACCACCAGGGCTCCCTTGAACAATGTCAATTAAGCTTACATTTTGATTGGCATATTGTCATTAATATAGACATTGTGATATTGTTAAAGGGTTGATGGGGGTTGAACAGGACATAGGTATAAGTGGGAAACAAGATAATTTTTAATACAATGGAATCCAGAGCAAGAAGATGAGTGCAGGTAGCAATAATAATAGCTCAGACTGCCAGACATATACTGACAGATGCATTTTGGAGATTTTGAGAGTTCGTGTTATAAATGATGGAGGACTTAAGAAGAAGACAGCAGGAGAAGATTTTAAAGAGACAAATAGGGAAATCAGAATAGACTGAAATTTTAGAGAAAAGCAGAATGGCTAAAAAATGGGTAATAGCTGGGAACTGTCAAGTGGAAATGACTGTATTATGATTGTGGAAATGACAGTGGGATAACAGTAACATCACATGGAACGGGAGAGAGAAAAGCATGTTCAAACATAGAGATAAGCATTGTACTGTGACACATACATGTAATAAGTGGAGTGAATTTCAGGAAACGAAGACCAGATCAGAGTGGAAGATCAGAAATAATTCATGTAAAATTACAGGTTAAAAAACCTTTTTTTATTTTGTGAAACTTAATAAAATTATTATATAAAAAAAGTGTCCCCTAACTCCCTGCGGGGGAGGTCAGTATGGGAGATTTTTGCCACATTCCCACGGTGCCTTTCCAGGCTCTCTAGAGGCCCCTTTGAAATAGGAAGTAAGATGGGAGAGGAATCCAACTGCACCACCTTCAAGTGGTTTTTCTTGGTAAGATTTGCTCAGGGGCAATTTGCCCTTTGCCTTCCTTGGCGAACAGTAACAAAAATCTGAAGAAGTGGGTTTCTATCCGTGAAAGTTCATGAGAAATGAAAACCAGCTAGTCCGCCTCTTTCCTTCCCCCTTTTTAATGTAATAAAAATTATCAGCCAGGTGTCATAATTCCAAATGGCCACTAGGTGTCAGGGTTCTTCCAATTTTCAGCTCCCAGGTGGGAAAACCAGATGTTTGCTGGATAAAGAGCAGGCAGCTCTGGGTGCAACCTTAGCAGGATGTGTAAATGCTTGCCTGCACCTTCAAACCCCCCCAGAGCTCTGCTTGCCCCCTGTATTGATCTGGGCCTTGAGCAAAATGACCGTGAAAAAAATGCAAGGGGTGATCAAAATGAAACAAGGGCCATTTCCGCACTAGCCTGTTATACCGCTATGATTCCACTTTCAACCTCCTATGGAATCCTGGGGTTTGCAGTTCCGGGGTGGGGGTCAGCTGGCCCCTCCCAGAACTGCAAACGCCAGGATTCCATAGGAGGTTGAATGTGGAATCAAAGCGCTATAACAGTCTAGTGCAGATATGGCCATAGTCTACCAAAATGACAAAAGAATGGGTCTAAGAGCAAATCAGACCCCAGCTCTCCACAGAAGCCAACATGACTAATGGACGTATCACGGGACAACAAGACTTACTGGAAAAAAACTGGAAATGCTTGGTAAAGTTAAAGGCAGTAGGAAAAGAAGAAGAGCACTTTGCAAGTAGACCAATTCAGTTAAAGACATTTTGCATTTTGCAAGACCTGCACAGGCGATAACTGAAGTTTCTAGAGACCTCTCCTTCGTAGGCTCACCATGACACAAAAATCATCTTGCGGATACATAACAAGAAGTTATGCACCAAAATGGAGTCCCTGGGGGCTTACTTTCATTGGGAAAAGCATTTCTTTGGCCAAAATGCTTGGAGTGGGCCAGAGGCCAAAAGAATCCACCCCTAAAGCTCATCCAGTTCCCATCCCTGTTGTAACTGGACAGAGAAGATTCTTATATTCAGAGGTAAGATTCCGCCGCTCCCAAAACTCTGAGAATGAAAAAGATCAGGGACTATGCCAAGGTCCCCACTCTATCCACTGCCCATCAGAGGAGAGGGGGAAATAAAGAAACCCTCTTAAGGTCCCAGGAAAGCCTGTGACCTCATTTGTTCTAATCCATTGGAACACTGTGCTCGGGTCAGTAGTTCAATAACGCCTAGCTCAAGTATTTTAAGCAGGGTTGCCAGATCAGGGACACCCAAAATTTCACAACCAAGGCCAGTGAGGGGTTGTGTTGTCATTTTTGCTAGCAAGGGTTGTGCAGACCAGAAGAGCCAGTTCCTGCAGAGCTTGACTCTAGACACAAAGAAGTATGCTTAATTCAACAGTGGAGAACGTTTGGAGCAAATTGACAACCGCTATTTACACACACTTGCCACTCAACACACAAGAGAGGGGCAGCTTTGAACCTTCTCTCACACTTCTCCAAAAATGGTTATCTTCCCTATTTCCCTGCTAGCTTGCAAAACAAAGACCCATCTAAAGCCGTCCATTGTGGATCTATCATTCATCTCACCTGAGCAGGTTTGGATGGAGGCAGATTTTTTTTTCTTTCTTTTCTCTCCCTCCAATGGTTTGCAATGTACACTTTAATAGACCCACAGCCACTTCTGAAACACGTGCGCCCAGATCAAGGCACTTGGCTGGGAGATCGTTTTCTCAACAGTCGTCCCCTCTTTGCTTTATGAGTGGGTTTAGGCCTGGTGCCCAGGTGGACATCAACTTGACAACGCTGCTAATCCCTGTAATCGCCAGCTCAGCGCATGACACATGTTGGCCTCCGCTAGACCGCTCACCCATTAATCATGTGGCCATCTGGGTTGTGGGAGCCTCTTGTCCCTGGCAGCTGGAATAATTGGACAAATTGTTGGTGGAAGGGGAATTTTCTCCTGGGCAGCAGAGCTGGGACTGGAGGAAGTGGGCAGGGGAAGAATTCTGCTGGGTTGAATGCACAGCTGGCCGTCTGCTGTACAGCCCATTGTCTCTCGTGTTGCAGGTGTTGCCCTCTATCTTATTGTGTAGCCCCTGACTACTGTGTCATTGTGGATGCAGGTCACCGACTATTGCTCTACAGATGCAACCTACTGTCTCTCGCGTTGTACTAGAAGCATCCCATGGTTTACTGTGTGGTAAACTGTCTCCAGTGCCGTATATGTACCCTGTATTTAGAATAATAGAAACATAGAGTTGGAAGAGGCCACAATGGCCATTGAGTCCAACCCCTGCCATGCCGGAACAAACACTCAGCAAACACTCAAAGCACCCCCCAGCAAATGGCCATCCAGCCTCTACTTAAAAACCTCCAAAGAAAGTGATTCCACCACACTCCAGGGCAGCATATTCCACTGTTGATTGTCTCTGACTCTCAGCAAGTTCTTCTTGATGTTAAGGTAAAATCCCTTTTCCTGCAGTTTGAACCCATTGCTCCGTATCCTGGTTTCTGGAGCAGCAGAAAACAAGCTTGCTCCATCTTCAACATGACATCCCTTCAGATGTTTAAACATGGCTCTCATGTCTTCTTTTTGTCAGGCTAACCATACCTAGCTCCCTAAGCCTCTCATCATAGGGCACGGTTTCCAGACCCTTCACCATTTTGGTCACCCTCCTCTGGACACATTCAAGCTTGTCAATATCCTTCTTGAACTGTAGTGCCAAGAACTGGACACAATTCTACTGGGCTGTAGATACAGACCACTGGCCTATTCTGCAGCCCACTGTCTACTTTGCTGCAAAGGCAGCCCACACTGAGCAGTGGCAGTGTGTGACACCAGTGTGCCAACGGCTATAGTGACTTTCCAGTCCAGGCATAATTTTTAGAGAGCTAAAGCCCATCAATGGGAGGATTTAAGTCCCAAGGGAGGTTCTTGTGAAACATTTGCAACAAGGTGAGTACCTTGTGTTCTCCTTTACTCACTAAATGGTTCTCTTTTTAAAAGAGGCTCCAAGAGGACAGTCTTCTTTCCGATGGCATGCTCAGGTTATATTTAAAGGCTGTGGCAGCTGGGGGGTCCTGTATCAGTAGATTGCTGCATTCGCTCTGAGTGTCAGTCCAAACTTTAAAGAAGTGATTCAAGGTGCCACCAGTGGGCTCCATGATCTAGTGAGAGATCTAGGAGGGGAGAGAGATGGAGGAAGAGTAGAAGGATGAAGGTGCTAGGCTGGAAATTTACTGGGGAATTCATAGTTGTTAGTCTTTTAATACCGACTGATAGTTTGGACAATTCTAGCTCATCAAACAATCTTGCCTTAGAATTGCTTATTCTGTTCTGCTCCGGTTTATCATCAGTATGTACAAGAGAAGAACTCTTGAAATGCCAGTAATATCTTTGAGAATGACCTAGGATGTAACAGGGTCATGTAAACTTAGGAACATTAAAGGTCAAACAGAATGTCTAACACGTGTGCAAGCTGTGACTCTGCTCAATGCTGATGTATGAATCTTTCCTTTCCTGTAAGCATTCTTTAATATAAACATGAAAATGGCATAAGAAGGGAAGACCGAAAGAATAAATCATTCTACCTGGGATCCTTTGATCAAAGTACTTGTGTGCATCTATCTTTCTTTCTCTTTTCGACCTCCCTACCTTGCGTTCCGGGACTGATATCAGCTCCGTGTCCCATCTGGGGTATGGTAAGGTGTGGTCTGTTTATCCACTCTAAGGCCATTTCCGCACTAGGCTGTTATAGCGCTATCATTCCACTTGCAACATCCTATGGAATCCTGGGGTTTGCAGTTTCGGGAGGGGCTACCGGCCCCTCCCAAAACTGCAAACCCCAGGATTCCATAGGATGTTGCAAGTGGAATGATAGCGCTATAACAATCTAGTGCGGAAATGGCCTAACAAAGAAAGAAAGAAAGAAAGAAAGAAAGAAAGAAAGAAAGAAAGAAAGAAAGAAAGGTAGGTGATGGGGAATATCAGTAACCACAGGTGGCCTACCTCTTACCCGTGCGCTAGAGGAGAGGCAGGCAGAGGCCCTTTCCGCACGGGCCTATTAAAACGGTGCAGAGCGACCTCCAACGGAGGTCTTCTGCACCGTGGAGTGGACTGGGGCGGACTACTTTTCGTAGTTCCGCACCTCATTCCGCTCTGGAGCGACCGGAACTGGTTGCACAGCGTGCTTTTTAAAAACCTCTTTTAAGAGGTTTTTTAAAAGTACGGAGCGCGCGACCCCATGTCGCTCCGTCGCCGCGCTCCGGTGCAGATTTGCAGGCGCGCACTAGTGCATGCCTGCACATCTGCCGGGGGTGGGCTTCCTGCTGGCAAGCTTCTCCGGTTGGTGGAGAGCCTCCACCAGCCAGAAGCCGCCATTTTGGACACCAGAGCAGCGCGGAGTGATGAGCTCGCACTGCTCCTCATCCCGACGGACCGAAACGGACTCACCGAAAAGCCGGTGAGTAGCGGCAGGGAGCGTTTCCCTTGCTGCGTGAGGAAAGGGCCAGAGATGGTTGTGAACACAGAGAGTTAGGCCTTTTTCACACGTTACCTGCTCTCGGAGGTGGGGGGTGCTGTTCACGCAAGCAGCCTCTTGCGCGAGGCATGCACATTGCCCCTCCATTCTACCGCAGCTGGGTTTCTGGTCGTGCGACCATCACCCTAGAGCCCCGACCCTTCCTTCCGCAGCGCAGTCTGGGAGCTGTAGACTGCGCTGGGGGAAGGAAGTGCGACTGCCCCAGCTCGCTGACACACCGCACGCAGGTAAATGCACGAGGGCACCATGAGCATTGTGCAACCACGCAAGTATTTTCGGCTTAGAGCCGAAAATAAGAAAATGCGTGCGTGCCCCACTTTTAGGCTCCTGAGTGTCGCGTGATGCCCATGTACACGATGCTCAAGGGGCGCTCGCACACACACAAAATGCGTGCGAAAAGGGTTTTAGAGGGGCCAGAAAATGACAGAAGGGAAATCACCCTCCACCTTTAGCTATTCCAAAATGGATCACAGGCCTGTTCACACAGGGCATCCTTGACATTCTGCATTCTCCCACCTGGATCCTTTCCGTGCCAGCCAGTCAAAAGGCCTTAGACAGGTCTTCTATCTTTCCTTCCTGAACAAAAAATTTGCAAGGAGAAAAAAATAGATATCGGAAGCAGGGGGTGAATACAGGAGCATTATATGAGGAAGACTACATCGCCTGGGCCCCTGTAATGTTACATGGATGGAATAGGGTGGTTGCAAAATGAATGTCTTATTTGGGGAAACTCCCTCCCTCTTCTGTTAGCCGAGGGTGTATGTGCTCAGCATTTCATAAGTTGATCCTGCTCTGATATTTCAGGATGGCTGGAGCAGCACATGTCACACGCTCAGATTTGTCACATAGGAAAGCATGAAAAGCAGTGTTTCTTGCAGGAAAGTCACTTTATTAGAAAAGGAGATGGGGATCTCAGTTCTTTCAGACAAAGACGCAGAAAGAGACGGTTTGTTCTCCAGAATGATGCAAGGATGCCTCTGAGCTGGGATGTCTCAAGAAGGAGGAAGTGACATGAGCAACCCTAAGAATTAAGGCTGGAAAGAATATTCAACAGCATTTGATTTTTTTTTTAAAGTTTTTTTTTTCAAGTGTCAAGAAATCATGAGGACATTTCTGGGCGGACAACAATTGACCTCTCCAGCCCCCAGGCTCACCCTCCCCATTTTTTTTTAAGTGGAGGTACAGATTTTGGGCAGTTTTTTGCCCCCAAATGGACCAATACTACCTAATCCTGCAACCTTCCTCAAACCTCCCCAAAACACCGCCCCCCCCAAAAAAAGAATGACTGCCTTTCCGCACTAGACTGTTATAGTGCTATTATTCCACTTTCAGCATCCTGTGGAATTCTGGGGTTTGTAGTTTCCCGAGGCCCAAGAGCTCTCTGGCTGAGAATTCTAAAGGCCTCTCTCTAAACTGCAAACCCCAGGATTCCACAGGATGCTGAAAGTGGAATAATAGCACTATAACAGTCTAGTGCGGAAATGGAGTGAGAGAGAGACAGAGAAAATAGGCTAAAATGGCAGCCAGAAATGACATCACATCATTTTGGGCATGCTGAAATTTTTAGTGTGGCCTGCTGGGCGTGCTCAGGGAGTTAAAATAGCCTCCACTGCTGTGCAGTTGCTAGTTATAAGGGATGTCCTCTGTTTGAAGGTTGAAAAGTTTTCCTTTTGAATAGGGGGCTTCCCTTATAACAGAGCCAAAACACTATACTGGTCTGAGTACTGGACTATGCAGCCATTTCCGCACTAGACTGTTATAGCGCTATCATTCCACTTTCAACATCCTATGGAATCCTGGGGTTTGCAGTTTTGGGAGGGGCCGGCTGTCTAGTGTGGAAAGGGCCTGCAACTCTGGAATCCAGGATTCAAATCCCCACCATGGAAACCCGCTGGGTGACTTTGGACAAGTCACACTCTCTCCGCCTCACAGAAAGGCGAAGGCAAACCCCACCTCCGAACAAATCTTAGCAGGAATAGCTGTCACAGCTTTGCCATAAGCTGGAAATGACTTGACAGCACACAAGAACAACCAAGTTTTCCTTTTCTATAGGCTGAACGAGACAGCAAAAAATCCTGTATTCTGGGATGTGGGCCTTTCATAAAGGCAAAGAGAATGTGTGCACCATGTGATTTATGAATATGGGCACTATATTAATTTAACAGAGAAATACATGACTAACTTCACTGGAATCAAGGCTTTAATTCAGTATTCAGGCAGAACACAGACTTCATAATAGCTACTTCTTGATCATAGCCTTGCTTGTCGTGAATTTCGACTGGCCCTTGTTGCTATTTTGGCAACACCACCGGTGACTAAGCCCTGGGAGAGGCGTTCAGCCTTTCAGGGCGGAGGGAAATCTTTGCAAAAGCTGAGAATCCATCAGAGGGTGATGTCTCAAGGAAGGGAGTGCAGCCATATGTGGAAGTCCAAGGGGCCAGACTGGAATCTGGCCGGCCCCTCCCAAAACTGCAAACCCTAGGATTCCAGAGGACGTTGAAAGTGGAATCAAAGCGCTATAACAGTCTCGTGTGGAAATGGCCACACACGCACACACCTTCAGTCTAATGAACTCAGGCTGGTGACAATAAAACCAATGCAACTACTTTAAACTATGCAAAATGAAAAAAAATATTTTCAAGGGCTAGAAACATATTAAAGAGTCACAAAGACAAATTAAATCTGATTAAAATATTTTTTTTAAAAAAATTAAAACCATATATATGGGAGGATTTGCATAAAGCCAGCTAGAACCCAAAAGTTTTGACGAACAGCCATGTTTTCACTTGCTACCGGAATGATTGCAATGTTGGCACCGACTGTGCCTCACGGCAGGCGATATTCCTTAAATAGGGTGCCACAGCCAAGGAAGCCCATTCCCATGTCTTCCCACAGTATATTGCTACCTTCCTGCTGGACACAGAGAAAGTTTTTCTCCTAACAGACCTCACTTCTCAGGCAGGTTTGTATAGGGAAAGACACTCCTTCAAGCATCAATGTCCCAAGACATTTAGGTCTTTAAATATCCTTACACATTAAATTCAGACTGGAAGTATATTGGCAACCTGTGGAAATCCTTTAAAACCAGTGTTATATGATTTTTCTATGGTGCCCCAGGTCAGCAGTCTAGCTGCTGCATTTTGCACTAGGTATAATTTCTGAGTCATCTTCAAGGGCAGCCCCATGTAGAATGCCTTGCAGTAGTCTAATCAGAAAGTCACCAGTACTTTGACTATTGTGGCTTCGTTATCCTTGTCCAGGAAAGGCCGTAGCTGGTGGACCAGTCAAAGCTAACTCGAAGCACTCAGAGCTACAAAGTCCACTTTGGCCTCCGGTGATGGAGATCGATGCAAGAGTACTCCCGCATTATGAGCCTGCTCCATCGTGAGAGTGCAGCTCCATCCAGGGCAGGTAACATACCCAGTTCCCAGCCCTAAGAACCAACAATCCATAGAGTCTCCATCTTATTAGGATTCAGCTACAGTTCACTGGCCTTCATCCAGTTCATTACACCATCCAGGCACCGGTCCAGCATCTGCGCAGGCCATATATTTATATATTTCCAGATACCTAGATGGCTTCCCAGCTGTGCCAACGCTACCTTGTTTTGCAGGATCGCTCTTCAGTTCTAAATGATGATGTACAAGCTCTTCCACAGAGTGGCAACTATTCAGAACGCCATTCCCATTTTCGAACAGATTCTAAATTTAACAATGTTCCAGAAAGAGCTGCTACAAGCAGCAAGAAATAGCGCTTTTGTGTTCAACGTTATTACAGAAAGTTGTCTGCGATGCTCATTATGGAATGTTTTTTCTTCACTATGGAATAATGAACCATGGCCGGAATTCACTGGTGGAGTGGCGCCTTTTTAAGTGGACTTAGGTTTGCGAGAAGCACCATGGAGCAGTTTCACAAGATCTGTATTCAGCAACAGAGAATGCCAGCCCATGTTTACAAGACGGTAAATAAAAGTATCTGTTTCCAATAACCTAAATGGAATAGACAGAGGTGCCCAAAGACACTGCTCATGTGGCATCTCTTTTGTCCAAAACTTTCATGGATTTGACAATGGACTACAGACGAAATACCTTCCCTCCATCCCAACTGCCGCTGCTTTGGCCTCAGAAGGGGAGAAGAAGAGGCAGTATCTCCTGGATTTATTCCCCTCCCGCACGGCCATCTCCTTTTCCTTTTGTGTCATGTCTTAATAAATTCGTCAGCCTGTGAGCAGGGAACTGTTTGGTTGTTCTCTTACTTGTAAAGTGCCATATACAGTCATGGTGCAATATAGATATAGATATAGATATATAGGAAAGAAGGAAGGAAGGAAGGAAGGAAGGAAGGAAGGAAGGAAGGAAGGAAGGAAGGAAGGAAGGAAATGGTTATTTGTTGAGTTTTTCTAATAATATATAATCCTAATCCTAATATATATCCTAATCCTAATCCTATAGAGCCAGAGAAGAAGGAAGGAAGGAAGGAAGGAAGGAAGGAAGGAAGGAAGGAAGGAAGGAAGGAAGGAAGGACGGAGGGAAGGAAATGGTTATTTGTTGAGTTTTTCCAATAATATATAAACCTAATCCTAATCCTAATATATATTCTAATCCTAATCTTATATATATATATATATATATATATAAGAGAGAGAGAGAGAGAGAGAGAGAGAGAGGAAGGTAGGTAGGTAGGTAGGTAAGTAGGTAGGTAGGTAGGTAGGTTATTTGTTGAGTTTTTCCAACTCCTGCCCCCCATCAACTACTCAAGCGTTTCTTTTCCAAGGGAACCTTCCACCTTAGTGGATCTGATCAGTCCTTGCAAGCCTTTAAAAACCCACCTCTAGTCCTCTTCCTGCTCTACCAGCCACTGCCTAGCCAGTTAAGGAAGGCTCACAGCCCAATTTCTCAGCACCACAAGCCCTCTCCTGGTGCCCCCACCCATCCACCCAAGGAAGGAGATGGGCAAGAGAGGAAGCTACTCTGCCAACCCACTCTCTTTCCCTGACCTGGTTTGGCCCCGGGGAGCCTGCTGTCCCCACCATGTGTTGCCCCCTTCCCGCAAACCCGCTCACACATTTTGATATTTGCAGGTTTTCCACTTTTGCAGGGGTCCTGCACTCCTAATCCTAGCAAATGTGGAGGGCCAACTGTACCAAGAAACTAAACGGACATAGGAATTGCCATTTGATCCGCCTGATCTAGTAATTCGGAAATAAGCTGCTATTAATGCAAAGCACAAATGTGTCACTAATGCATGGCTATTGGAATTGTGCTTTCTTTTGCTGCTTCTTTTTTTTAAAGAAACACACAGTGTTCTTTCTGTTGCTGCAACATGGTCCTCAGTGCAGAAACTGAGGTATGAATAATGAATGGGGCTACAGTACTGCACTGAAGCTCTTTGCCAAATTACACTTTCTCCCCTCTCTTTAGTCTTTCTTCTGTTTTGACAAACATGTAGGCTTCACAGGCTCTTAAAAGAGAATCAGTAAGCCCTCGCTGGGAAGGGGAAACTCATTTCTAGCCATTTCCACACTAGACTGCTATAGCGCCATTATTCCACTTGCAACAACCTATGGAATCCTAGGGTTTGCCATTTCAGCAAACAGCAAACCCCAGGATTCCATAGGATGTTGCAAGTGGAATAATGGCGCTATAGCAGTCCAGTGCGGAAAGGGTCTCTATCACCCAAGCCTGGAACGAGATTTGAACGCAACTCCAGAAGTAGGAGTACGGAGTGTGCCATTTTACAAATCAAAACTCTATTGGCCTTGGAAGTTCACACTTTTAAGTGGGAGTTCTCCATTTTACAAATATTATAAATGGACATGGGCATATCAGGACAAAGTGCACACAAGCCTGCCTACAACAGTCAAAAGTAACATTAGAGTGCACAGAATATTATAGTTTAAATGTACATGTGTAGTAGAGAAAATAACATTAAAAATCATAGAATGGTAGGATTGTACACTTGGAAGAGACCACAAGGGCCATGGAGTCCTTTCTGCCATGCAGGAGTACAGCATCAAAGTATTCCTGACAGATGGCCATCCAGCCTCTGCTTAAATACCTCCAAAAAAGGAGATTCCACCACACCCCACGGAGACAGCATATATTCCACTGTCAAACTGCTCTTACCATCAGGAAGTACCCAGCTTGTTGGGGGCATGTATAGAAATGTTTCGAAAATACATGCTATTTGTAAGTTGTTCGCCGCCTCGATCCATATGGAGAGGCGGGATACAAATAAAAAAATAAATGATGATGATGATGATGATGATGATGATGATGATGTTCTTCCTAATGTTTAGATGGAATCTCTTCTCCTGAAGTTTGAAGCCATTGCTCCGTATCGTAGTCTCCATGTCCTATATTATTCCTTTCAGCTACGGAGAAGCTTACTTGAATTACAGCTTGCTATCGAAACCCAGCTTCCCACCGACTAAAGCTTTTGCATGCAACCATTCTCCTCTAGCAGCAAAATCTTTTGCTTTTCTATCTTCACCCAGAGTTCATTTTCCCCTAGGTGTGCACTAGACTAGTGTATTATTCATCAATATATAGGACTGGCATTCATATCTGCCTTGGATGCATATGCTTTATTGATTTGTTCCTGTGTTACAGTAAATACAGCAAACCCTGGTTCAGTTCTGAATGGGATTTTATTTTAAATGTCAAAAAAAGGAAAGGCAGGATCCTTCAATATTTCCTTGGAATCAGTCTAGTGTTATTAGGCTCAGTGATTGAACATTTGTCCTAAAAGAATTTATTTAGCTGTTTTTTCCAGCCGGTACATGAAAGTTGGCTGGAGTCAAAGGCAATTCTGAGCATATGCAGAGTTCTGTTCAGTTTGCCTGGGGCTGTAGCTGTAGAAATTGTTGCACTCGCTGAAGTTTATGGAAAAGCATGTCATGTTTTGTAGCGGATAAATGGCTTTACTGCATTTCACACTGGAAATACGGTGTGAAATGCTGTATTTCACACTATATTGTGGGTATAGACGATCGGATCCTATTATATTTTTGCAGCTTTCAAATGCACATTGCTGAAATCAGTTTGCTGTCCTGTTAAGAATTTTATAGAATCATAGAAATGTAGAATTGGAAGAGACCTCAGGGGCCATCCAGTCCAACCCCCTGCCATGCAGGAACACCCTCAAAGCACTCCCTTGGACAGACGGCCATCCAGCCTCTGCTTTAAAACCTCCAAGGAAGGAGACTCCACCACACTCCCAGGCAGCCGATTCCACTGCCGGACAGCCCTGACCGTCAGGAAGTTCTTCCTGAGGTTCAGGTGGAATCTCCTTTCCTGCAGCTTGGATCCATTGCTCCTTGTCCTGGTCTCTGGAACAGCAGAAAACAAGCCCCCTCCTTCCTCTACATGGCATCCCTTCAAATATTTAAACATGGCTATCATGTCCCCTCTTAACCTCCTCTTCTGCAGACTATACATCCCCAGCTCTCTAAGTCTATCCTCATAGGGCTTCATGGCTTCCAGGCCCCTCACCATTCTGGTCACCCTCCTCTGGACTTGCTCCAGCTTGACCATGTCCTTCTTGAATTGGGGTGCCCAGAACTGGACACAGGATTCAAGATGGGGTCTCACCAAAGCAGAGTAGAGTGGTACCAGTGCCTCCCTCGATCTAGACACCAGACTCCTATGGATGCAGCCGAGAATTGCATTTAAACAAATGTAGAAGAAAAAAACATTTCAGCCATGAAACATTTAGGAACAGCAACTGTGAGACCAGCACAGTTGGAGAAAACACCAGAGGTTAAACCTACCTCCTCTCTAGTCTTTTTCCATCATCTGCCAAAGGCTTGTTTTATTAAGACAGACTTTAGCTTACTAACCAGTTGCTGCAGAAGAGCGTTTTATTTTTTTTATTTTTAATATTAAAAATGTTACATTCCTATCATTAATAAATCGTTAGCAACATATATTCATTACATATAGGTTCTTCCTTCTGCCCCTACCCTTATCAACCCTGTCTTCCTTTATGTGTTTTCACCAGAGTTCATACTCATTTTTTATCCTCGTTTCAAAACCCTCTTCCTTTAATGCTTTTTTCCTACCCTTACATATAACCCCAACTTTTTACATGGAAATAAATATTTACGGTTTTAAGCTTGCCTTCCTTTCATCCTTCCTTCCTTCCTTCCTTCCTTCCTTCCTTCCTTCCTTCCTTCCTTCCTTCCCTCTTTCTTATGTACTGTCCAGTCCTTCCATTTTCACAAAATAAAAAAAAATGGTTTCCACTCCTTTTCAAATGGCGGGACTAAATTCCCTCTAATCAGATTCAATAGCTTTTCCATTTCTATCATTTCGATTATTTTAAATGTTCATTTATCTATCGATGGCTTTGCTTTGCTCTTCCAATGGTGTGCAAAACAGTGTTCTAACTGGGTGTGCAGTAGATTTATCCTAGGGCTTTTTTTATTATATCATAATAAAAGACATACATCACACAGCCAAGAACCACAAAAAGAAATGCTTTGCAATTGCATTAAATTGCATTTTATGTGTGTGTGTGTGTATATATATATATATATATACACACACACACATATATGTGTATATGTGTGTATATATATATACATATATATACATACATATATATATATATACACACACATATATGTGTCTATATGTGTATATATATATACATATATACACATATATGTGTGTATATGTGTGTATATATATACATATATACACATATATGTGTGTATATGTGTGTATATACATATATATACACATATATACACACACACATATATGTGTGTATATGTGTGTGTATATATATACATATACATATATATACATATATATATATATATATATATATATATACATACACATATATGTGTGTATACACACACACACACACACACGATACATACATGAATGCAAAAGAAAAAAAAACCCAATCCATCTTTTCCACTCACTCATGTCTGCCAAGCCTCATATATTTTTTCCCCCAAACCCATCCTTCTGCTTGCAAATACCTGAAACAAAATAGACACTTTCTTCCACTAACTAAAACAAAATGTAACTTTAGCCCTGCAATGTAGGATGGCCAGATCCCTTATTGGAGGGGTAGAAAGCAGCATTCCTTATTTTCAGGGCTGTCCCTTATGTGGGGTTTGGAAAGCTATTCCTTTTCGATGGAGTGAACAAGAAAATCTTTCTTTAAAAAGAAAACCTATTTGGGGAGGGGGGCGCTTTATCAAGTCAGAAGCGCATGCCTCACGTAATTTATGGAAGTGGAATCATAGAATCATAGAATCATAGAAATGTAGAGTGGGAAGAGACCCCAGGGGCCATCCAGTCCAACCCCCTGCTATGCAGGAACACCCTCAAAGCACTCCCTGTGACAGATGGCCATCCAGCCTCTGCTTAAAAACCTCCAAGGAAGGAGACTCCACTACACTCCGAGGCAGCAGATTCCACTGCTGGACAGCCCTGACTGTCAGGAAGTTCTTCCTGAGGTTCAGGTGGAATCTCCTTTCCTATAGCTTGAATCCATTGCTCCTTGTCCTGGTCTCTGGAGCAAGCCCTCTCCTTCCTCTACATGGCATCCCTTCAAATATTTAAACATGGCTATCATGTCCCCTCTCAACCTTCTCTTCTGTAGACTAAACATACCCAGCTCTCTAAGTCTATCCTCACAGGGCTTCATGGCTTCCAGGCCTCTCACCATTTTGGTCGCCCTTCTCTGGACTTGCTCCAGCTTGTCAATATCCTTCTTGAATTGGGATGCCCAGAACTGGACACAGTATTCAAGATGGGGTCTCACCAAAGCAGAGTAGAGTGGTACCAGTACCTCCCGACAATATGTTGATTTTACAGAGAAACAGGTGTCCACGTTAACCAAAATAAATACTTTTATTTGGTATTGAAATAGAACACAGATTTATTAATGGCGACTTCCTGATTGTAAACCTCGTGTGTCGTAAATTTTTTGACCGTCCCTTCTTGCTATTTGGAAAACCTGGCCATAGTCCCTGCAACGGAATTTGGTTTAGAATCATTCAAAGGATGGAACAGATGCCAACACAGGCGTCCTGGCATGGCAAGACCCACTGCTGGAACTGTGCGCCCCCTCTGCTTGGGGACAGGTTTCCCTTTTTGCACTGGGGGAAAAAATGGAATCCTAAAGGCCCCCCCATAAATTACAAAGCCCGGGATTCCTTAGGATGCTGAAAGTGGACCCACTGCTGGGATTGTGCTTGGGGACAGGTTTCTCTTTTTGCACTGGGCCAAGTTCAACTACTGGGGGAAAAATGGAATCCTAAAGGCCCCCCCATAAATTGCAAAGCCCGGGATTCCTTAGGATGCTGAAAGTGGACCCACTGCTGGGATTGTGCTTGGGGACAGGTTTCTCTTTTTGCACTGGGCCAAGTTCAACTACTGGGGGAAAAAGGGAATCTTGCCCCAGTCAGTGCAAAAGTGCAGCCAACAGTGTCCTCGCTAACCAGCCTGTTCTGAAACAGAGGGCCTTTCCGCACCACACTGTTAGAGTGCTATTATTCCATTTTCAACCTCCTATGGAATCTCGGGGTTTGCAGTTCAAGGAGGGCTATTTAGGATTCTCAATCAGGGAGCTCTTTAGCCTCAGTAAACTACAAACCCCAGAATTCCACAGGAGGTTGAAAGTGGAATAATAGCACTCTAACAGTGTAGTGCGGAAAGTCCCAAGTGTGTGCTAGAAAATAAGAAAAATATTTGTGTGTGTGTGTGTGGCCAACTCACACAGGAAGCAGCCGGGGCTGGGAGGAATCACAGGTCCCCAACTATGGAACCAGCAAATTAAAAATCTGTACCCCTGTGGTTGTGTGTGTGTATGCTTCTCATGGGCCTCGGTGGATCTGAAGTTTCGGAAGCTGTGTTATTCTGCAGCAACTGTTAGCAGAAGCAGCTGCCAAAAAAGATAAATTGGGCCAAGGCTCCTTTGAGCCTGGATTCACTGCAGCACAATTATTTGGAGAGAACAGCCTCCAGGCCATTTTCGCACTAGCTTGTTATAGCGCGATGATTCCACTTTCAACCTCCTCTGGAATCCTGGGGTTTGCAGTTTCGGGAGGGGCCGGCTGGATGTCCTTTGAGGTCTCTTCCAATTCTATAGAGGCCGGCCCCTCCCGAAACTGCAAACCCCAGGATTCCAGAGGGGGTTGAAAGTGGAATCATCGCGCTATAACAGGCAAGTGCGGAAATGACCTAGGTTAAGAGTTGGGAACTAAAGGCCCTGAGGCCAAATCAGCTTCCCAAATGCCTTCTGTGTGCCCCCCTGTCTGGCACAACCCTTGATCAAAAGGCCGGTTTGGCCAGCTTTTGCTGGAAGGTATTATTGCTGACCAGAGATTGTCTCAACAGTTTCTCTCCCGGGTATTAAATGTTGGTCTAAAACATCTCAGAGGAGGAATAGCGGATGGGCAACCCACAATGTTTGCAGCCACACGAGGCAGGAAACAGCTGCACAAAAAGCGAGGCGAGAGCATAATGCATGTGCTTCCCTCTGAGCATGTGCAGAGTGCCTTTTAAAGCCCTGAAGCTCGGAAGAAGGATGTTAGTCGGAGGTCTCAAATCTTGGTCAAGGGAAGTTAAGCCATAAAAAGCAGAGAGAGGTCTGGGCATGCGAGAAGTGTGGGTTCACATCTCTGAAATTAAGAGCATTAAATTAAATTAAATTAAGAGCATTAAAAATACTTACGGGCACTAGTTTTTCAGTCTTAAGTAAAATACTAAAAGTGGTAGAAAGTTATCTGAGCGAGTGCAAAGTATCTTGGCTTCCATCTTGAAGATCTAAGAGGCAGAGGACTAATCGTGGGCATCCCTGCCACTTTCCACTAAAAGTTCGGCTAGAGGCCTTGGGCGTTTCCGCACTGCCCTGTCCTAGTGCTATTATTCCACTTTCAACATCCTGTGGAATCATGAGGTTTGTTCTTTAGGGAGGCCAAGGAGCTCTGTGGCCGAGGATCCTAAAGAGAACCCCAATCCCTAAATTGCAAAGCCCGGGATTCCTTAGGATGCTGAAAGTGGGATCATAGCACTATAACTGGGTAGTGCAGAAAGGCCCTAAGACCGACTGGTTTTTGTTTCAGCATCAGCTTCCACGACTATGCGCCCCCGTCTTTGGATGCAGTACGGGGGGGGGGCTCCATGCTCATGTATAAAGCGCATTTGTACAGTTATGGGATAAAATGGGATCCAGGAAGATGCAGATCATGTTCCTTGCCCTAAATTTTCCAAGGACTATGTGCAGGTCTTTCAAATCTTTACAGCGGTCAGATAAGTGTGGAGGCTCTGAACACTGGAGGGAACACACCAAAGGGGTGTGTGGGGGTGTGGGGGTGTGTGTGGTGTACCTCTGAGCATATACAGAGTTCCTTCCCTCCCTGCCCTCAGACAGAAGCTGGAGGCCAAACGGTAGTCAGTTAAGTGTGGAGGCTTTGAACACTAGAGAGAGAACACTAAAGGAGTGTGTGTGTGTGTGTGCGCTGTACCTCTGAGCATATACAGAGTTCCACCCCTCCCTGCCCTCAGACCAAAGCTGGAGGCCAAACGTTAGTGTCGAGGCTTTGAAAACCAGAGAGAAAACATCTTAGGCCTGTATGTGTGGCATACCTCTGAGCATGTGCAGAGTTCCTTCCCTTTCTGCCTTCAGAGCAAAGCTGGAGGCCAAGCGGTGGTCAATTAAGCGTCGAGGCTTTGAAAATGGGAGAGAAAACATTGTGGGTTTGCACGTCTGGTGTACTTCTGAGCATGTACAGAGTTCCTTCCCTCTCTGCCCACAGATCAAAGCCGGGGGCCAAACAGTGGTCAGTTAGTGTCCAGCTTGGAGAGAAAATACTGCAGGAGTGTGTGTGTGTGTGGCGTACCTCTGAGCATGTACAGAGTTCCTTCCCTCTCTGCCTTCAGACCAAAGCCGGGGGCCAAGCGACGGCCAATTAAGCGTCGGGGCTTTGAAAACCGGAGGGAAAACATGGTGGGTTTGCATGTCTGGTGTACCTCTGAGCATGTACAGAGTTCCCTCCCTCCCTCCCTTCGCTCAGCTATAAGTCAGAGGCCAAGCGGTGGCCAATTAAGCGTCGGGGCTTTGAAAACCGGAGGGAAAACATCTTAGGCCTGTATGTGTGGCATACCTCTGAGCATGTGCAGAGTTCCTTCCCTCTCTGCCTTCAGACCAAAGCTGGAGGTCAAGCGGTGGTCAATTAAGCGTCGAGGCTTTGAAAACCGGAGGGAAAACATCTTAGGCCTGTATGTCTGGCGTACCTCTGAGCATGTGCAGAGTTCCCTCCCTCCCTCCCTCCCTCCCTGCGCTCAGCTATAAGTCAGAGGCCAAACGGTGGCCAATTAAGCGTCGAGGCTTTGAAAACCAGAGAGAAAAGATGGTAGGCTTGTATGTGCGGCGTACCTCTGAGCATGTGCAGAGTTCCCTCCCTCCGCGCCCGCTGGCAGAAGCCGGAGGAGGAGGAGGAGGGAGGCGGGGAGGGAGGCGTCTCCGCGCCGGCCTGGCTCCGCCTCCCTCCCTCCCTCCCTCGGGCGGCCTCCTCCTCCCCCCTCCTCCCTCCTCCCTCGCCTGACGGCCGCGGCGGCTGCAAAAGGCGTTCCTGGGGCTTCTTCCTCCCTTCCCCGATGTTTATTTATTTCATTTTTTGCAGCAGCCGCAAGTGAGGTGAGTCGCGGCCGCCCCGCCGGGCTCGGCCGGGCCGGGGGGCCTCCGAGGGCCCTGACGCTCCCCGCCCTCGCCCGCCCGCCCTCGCCCGGGCCTGGGGCGCCGCTGCCGGGGACCCCCCGCCCCCCGGGAAGGGAAGGGAGGGAGGGAGGGGCAGGCGAGGCCGGGCGAGGAGGAGGAGGAGGAGGAGGAAGCCGGCCCCGGGGGGGGGTGAGGAGCCGGGAGGGGGCGAGGAGGAGGAGGAGGAGGAGGAGGAGGAAGAGGGGGGTCTTGGGGGGAGCCCCTGTTTCACCTCCCTTGGTGGGGGGGCGAGAGAAGATCATCTTTCCCAGCAGTAGAATATAATTTCCTAGTTCCCCCCATTCCCCTTTGGGGTTTTAGTAAAAGGGATTTAATAATAATAATTTAATTTTATTATTATTATTATTATTATTATTATTATTATTATTATTATTATTATTATTTAATTTATTTATTATTATTAAATAATAATAATAATTAATTATTATTAATTAATAATTATTATTAATTATTAAAATAATAATAATAATAAATCTTACCCCCTGGAGGCATTCTAGGAAGAGGGGGCAGGCAGTCGAGAACTCCCCTCCCCATTTAAGCCTTGTTGCTGTCATTCAGAATGGTCTGATTGTCTTTGGTGGCCAAGGGGGGGGGGTGAGCGATCCATGGCATTTGGGGGGCAGCTTGGGGCGGAGGGGGTTCCCTTTTTTCAGGGGGGCTTCTCCCCCCACCCTTTTTTCAGGGGTGCTCCTCCTCCGCCCCTAATATTTCCAGCACAGGGGGGTTGCTTTGGGAGGAGGAATGGAGAATGGCTAAGAGAGCAAATGGTTTTTGACTAAGCCCCCCCCCCAAAAAAAATCAAGGTTTTGCGGGTGCTGGAGTTGAAACCTGGACTTGAAGGAAGGGGGTTGTTAGGTGGAAGGAGGGGGAGGGAGTGTGATATTTTGGGATGTGCATGGCTGGGAGGATATAAATTGCAATGCAATCCCTGGGAAAATTTAGGAGCATTAAAAATTTGGGGGGGGGGTCTTAGTTTAGGGTTTCTGCTTAAGAGGAGAGATGTTGGCCCAGGTGGGGTGTATGGGAATGAGCAAAGGTGGGTTGATTGTGGGGGAATCTCTTGGACAGAGTGACTTGGCCTTTTCGGTGCACCATATGGGGGAATAGATTACCTATTCTTGCTTGTCATGAGGGGGGGGATATTTTAAGAATGAGAATGGCTGCCCCTGACAGAGCCGGGGTCTCCACTCTCTGCCGGCCCCCCCTTTGCCTGATTGTGTGCCGGAGAGGGAGGAGACTGGAAAAGTGGAATAAAGATACATTTTTTATTTGCTTTATTGCAGGGACTTCCTACAGGGGCTGGTTGGGAGGGGGTTTTCTGCAAGCAACACCCCCCAACTGGAATAAATGGACCCCTTTGGAGTCATTTGGTCCTGTCTGGGAGGGGGCTTAAGCGGTGACAAAGGGGGACAAGGGCCTGTCGTCCTCCTTCTTTTACCATCACATGGCCCTTGGATTCTTTTGTGCACACCTCTGGTGCATGTCTTGTGCACGCCTCTCTCCAGAGCCAGGAATAGTTACTTTTGGAAATAGATGTGCCGGGACCCTGCAGCCGGCATGACCACCGGCTGGGGAGTTTGGACAGTGGTAGCCCCTCCCCAGTATCTTTTCCAAACCTGATCATGTTTGCTGGATGACTTGGCTTGTAAGAGAAGGATAGACAGCTATTTCCTGGGCTTCTGTCTCTCCTGTTGGAAGGTTTGTAACCCAGGGTGCAAGATGTGGGGCGCCTAATTTGGGATGTCATGAAAGAACAATACAAGGCTAACTGCTTAGCTTGCTATTTTACCTCCTGGATTTTCTGGTGGGATATTCTGCTTTGTGCCCATACTTCCCAGCCCCAGATCTTTGGATGATGGGCCCCTTGGCTTTGCCAAGTGGGAGAGGGACAGCTCATTGCTTTAACCTCAGGCTGCAAAATGTCTTGGGCTGGCCCTTGCTAACCTCCCCGGAGGCCTCTGGGCTGAGGCGAAAGCAGGAGGTTGCCCTCTTGCAGTTTATTCCGGAAAGGATATGTGCCTTGCTGTGTATTTTGAATACAGAGGAGTATTATGGGGGTTTCTGCAGTATTTGCCCATAGATGTGGGTATGGGACGTTGGTCCCCCATGCTAGACTTGGCTGCTCACCCTGCAGAGACAACGTTCTCCTTGAGGATCTTGCCTGGAGAGATTTCTAGCATGGGGTAAAGTTTGGAGAGATTTCTAGCATGGGGTAAAGTTTGGAGAGATTTCTAGCATGGGGTAAAGTTCCTAAGGGTCCGATCTCAATTGTCTGGAGGGGGCTTGACCTTAGGGAATTGATGCCCTGTCCTTTCGCCCTTTCCACCCTGTCCATTTTTTAATTAAAGGAACAGTGGGGTGGGGGAGTGGGAAAGTTTTACAAAAGAAGCCCTCCTGCTTTGCAGAATCCATTTATTATGGGAGAGGTGGGGAGAAGCAAAAGGTTATCCCAAGCTTTGGCCCGGAGAGAATCAATAGACCTCCCTTTTGTTCCTGGCAGAGGGACAAGGCAGAGGTAAAAGCAGGCCAGCTTACATGCCTCGCAGTTCTCCAAGCATTTATCCTGGATGCCTGTCGTTGAATATGGATGTAACCTCCAAGTAGCTTGATCGAAAGGGAAGATACAGGCCCAAAGTTGCCTGATACCACCAGGGCTTGCATAACACAGGTGGTGTGTGTGTGCTCAGAGCTTTTGAATGTTTACAGGGTTGGGGGATCCTTTCTGGCTGAACTTTGGCAGGAGAGAGATGGGACAACTTACTGTTATTAAGAGTAAAATTATTAGCAGTAGCTCAACCACAATAGTTTCCTCGCCAGAGTTTGAGCAAACAGGGACTGTTTACGTGTTCCTTTAGGTTGTGATCTTAGATTACAAAGATGACACATAAACTTGGGTGTGTTTTCTCTCTGTTCAGGTCAAACAACAGTAACATTGTGAACCTGCCGTGTGATAACTGGGCTGTTCCTCTGCCTGGGCCAATGCTAGATCTGGAAGTGGTTCCCGAGCGATCTCTTGGGAATGAACAATGGGAGTTCACCTTGGGTAAGTGTTTTGGTGCCCACTTGTTTATCGGAGGAAGGGTGGTGAGGGGTGGACCCCAGCAGAGAAGGAGGTTCCTTCTGTTTCTCTCGGAGTTAGATTCCAGCTGGAACAAACTACGGATTGTCTAGAGTGTTGGAAACAAGATGATACCATGGATAGGGAAAAACCACTTTTCCCACTGTACATAGTGAAGTGTTAGATTGAGAAGGCAGCATTTGAGGAATGTACTACTTCAGAATGTGGCAGAAATGAAACCATCCCCTATATAAAAGGCCACCTGCATGTAGTAAGTTAGCACCTCAGGAAGAAATTTAGCCTAGCTGTTCCTTTCATGTGCTAACTTACTACATGCAAGTTTTAAAGAAATGTTTTCGGAGCATTTAAAATGGCTTCACACCTATAGTCGTTTGAAGTGGTGCCACCCAGAATTACATAATTTTAGGACTACAATACTTGTCGAATGGCTCCTAATCTACACGTAGATGCATCTTCAGGTGCCCTTAAACAGGGTCATGCTTTGTTTATGCTTTGCTTTGGCACTTCCTCCCCTTGTAATTCTAGCATGTTTAGCAACACCCATCCAAAATCACATGGCTGTTGCTCAGAACAACTGGCATTTACCCTGTTGGAAGCAGAGCTCCTGAAAGCTGTTGAGTATTTTTCCAGACAAGACATTTGGTCCACCTTATTTACTTGAGCAAAGCATGGGATATTAATGCAGCTATTCTTTTTTTAAAACAAGAATAAACAGAAAAAATGCTTTTGAAATTATTTGAGAGATGTCGGTTGTGTCTGGAAGAGCCCTCAGTGAGAAGGCGGCTGATTCTTTGCTGCTGTTTCATGATAATCTTTGACCTGCGTTAGAGATCTGTGCAGGTAGGAAGTCAGAAAACTGTTTTTGATTAATTGACAAATATTACTCAACAAGAGAGTGAAGTTGGAACATAATGGTTAGAGCAGGGGTGGGCAAGATACGGTTGTAGGGCTCAGTGTGATCCCTGAAATTGTTTCTATAGATCTTGACCTGTCCAAAGCCCCCTTTTTCTGGTCCCAGAAAGAGGAGTGAATTGGCTGTCCTGAAAGCTTCTAGGACGAGCGCTTCATCTTTTAAATAGGTTGTAAGACCCTCCCCTTTGCTTTTTTAAACATTTTTTTAAAAAAGTCCTTTTTTTGCCCCCCAAATCCAGAAACAGACTTCTAGCCCCTTTCATTTTTTTGGTATTTTTGACAGTCTCAGTAGTACCTGGAAGATTCCCACATTCTTAGGGCAAAGAGTGTTGGACTTAAGCCAGGAAATATGAGTTCAGTCCTGCTGTCACCATGCTGGGTGATCTTGGACTGGTCAGTATTTTTCAGCCTGTACCACTTCACAGGGTTGTTGTAAGGCTAAACAGAATATGCCTCTGTGCATCACTGTGAGCTTCTTGGAAGATAGGCAGCAGCAAATATGAACCAACGGAATAATCTGAAGCTAACTGAAGAATCAGATCTTATGCTAGTCTTGCCTTGATTTATTTAGCAGATCTATCTTACTAGATTTTTATATTTCACTGGATCACAGCCAGCAATTTGCTGCTTCCATTTCCTGATGGTACCATCAACAACTGCCATACTTTTTTTAAAAAAAGGATGATGGTGTTGCATAATAAAATTGCCTACATGATCAGAGATCTCTAGCTTCTCTTCCCTTTGTTACCTCATTAAGAGGTGAAATGCTGGCAGTTACAAATCTTGTAGAAAAAAAATATTCAGGCTTGCAAAAGGGTGCCTCCATGCTGCTGTGCTCCTAGATAAATTGTGTGTGTATAAGTGTGTGTGTGTGTGTGTGTGTGTATGTGTGTGTATGCTGGTACACAGGTTACCAGATGGAGTTTGTTCTTCCCTGAGGATCTTAGTTTTTACAAAAGGGGAAACTTATCTATGTATCCAGTATTTCTGGATCAGGGAATATTTAGTTATGGCTTACCCCCAATTCCGGGGGGACAGAGTGCATATAATATGTGGCTCAATGGAAGCTGATCATGACTAATCTACATGTTGAGACAGTGTGCTTTCTGTCTTCCTCCCTTCAAAAATATAAAAAATGCATCCAAAATGAAAACTGTCTGGGTTTGGTTATACCACAGTTTCCTGCTGGAGATTAACCACAGTTTCTTTCTTTGGATGCAATGGGAAACTGTGGTTTAACATGGCCAGGAAGTTTTCCATTACATTGTGCAAGAGAAAAGAGCTTGTGTACACACAAAGTTTGTTCCTTTGGTTTACTTGAAGAAAAAAGCCTCCATGTGTTTTACAGTTAGGTCACTGTTTGCTCTCAGGAGCAGCAGCACAACTGAGTTATTAGGAAATATCCTGGCAAGAGGAAAATGGCTTGAGTGTAGCAGTTCCTCGGAGTAATAGATTAGGTTCTCCTGGTTCTCCTTTTGGACCATCTGCAGGTACCTTTTCGTTGCTTCCTAACCCATAATTCTTGATCGATGTGAGTGCTGCACGGACCACGTCTGTTAAGCAGCTCGCATGCCTCAGGCCCAGTTCTGAAATCATCTTTCTGCAGCTTGTCTTGTGCTAACTTATGAGCTCTTTGGAGTTTAGTGAGGGTCCTTTTCTAGTCTGGCATGCCAATATGTGATTATATTTTTCTTTACCTTCTTTATGACCGTCACTCAGAGAAGCTTGATTCAGAGGCAGCACAGAAATAATAATTTTTATTTTGTGTGTGGTTTTTTTTAAAGTATAGGTTGAACTAACCCACTGGCAAGGCAGTTGTTTTAAAAATCCAGATCTAAATTCTAGCAGTGCAGTGACTTTCAAACGTCTTGCCTGTGACAACCTCTTTCTTCTTAGATGTGTCTTCTGAGCAAAGCTTACCTGTCTGCCACTGGATCCTTCCATGTTGCAGGGCATTCTAAAGTGTTTTCTCAATGCATCTTCATACAGTCCCTACCAAGGGTGGGAAGTCTGTGGCCCTCCAGAGGTTCACCTCTAATTTCTCTCAGCCCCAGCCACCAAGACTGTTGATCAGCAGTTATGGACTTGTAGTTGAACAAATACATCTGGAGAGAAGCAGGTTTCTTAACTCTCGTTGTTGTGCACTTTCAAGTCATTGCTGACTTAGGAAAACCCTATCACAGAGTTTTCTGGGGCTGAGGGTGTGTGATGCGCCCAAGGTCACCCACTGGCTGAGTGGTGAATTGAACCCCCCTTTCCAGGGTTGCAGTCCAGTGCTCAAAGCACTATGCTACCCTAGCTCTCAAACTTCATAGTGTAGCAAATATCGCTGTGCATTTTATGATCAACAAACTGTCTTTCCAGGAAATTTGTCAGATTTTGCTGAGCTCTTGTTAAGGAAGCCCTGTTAATTGTCTTCTGAGGAACTCTTATGGAGACAGTATTATCAGATGTTGAGTCCCAGATCTTTGATAGTTGCATCCCCTTCAGTTTGTCAAGTACCAACCTAGCTATCTGTACTGCAACACCTTCTGTCAAGCGTGCACAATCCAGTATTTTTAAAAGCATGTTTTGATACACGTGTTAATGTGCTTCTCTTAGCTGGGCATGGATTACTTTTTTGCACTGGAGGCTCAAAGCATATAGTTATATATTAATAAACATCAGCTGAAATGACTATAAATCTTTAAAGTCTACATAAGCGATGCAGTGCCTGCTCAGACGAAGAAATCTTGTATTGCTTTAGGGTTGTGCCGCTGTTAAGCAGAGCGAGGTGACTGCAGTAGAAGCCTCCTGGCCGTTCCCCATGAGGTCCACCTCTTTCTCTCTATTTAACAGGGTTATGGAGGCAGCCCAATCTGTCCTGGGTCCTCTAAACTAGTTTAGTGCCTCAGACTAGGAGTGGGAAACATAATTCCATGATTCGTGCTGGAAAAAAATTCAATTGCCAATCCATTTGGCTTCCGGCCGTGGAAAGAAAAAGGGAAAAAGCCATCTTTCCTTTGGCCTCTTGGAGTTCTGCTTCCAATGTGTTCTTGAGCGAGGGCTCTGGAGAACATCTAGAGAGGTATCTTTTCTGGTGTTGGATCTCAGTTCCTATCTGCTTTCTGCACTGTGCCACCTAAGGCTGGTGAGAGCTGGTTGATTCCAACCCATTTGGCTGGCACAACGTTGGAGGAGGCTGAATTATAATGTCTTGTGTTCTTTGTTTCTGTGATGGGGGTATTTATTCATAGTTCTACCAGCGCTGACAGATCCATTCAGTTCTTTCATAAACCAGAGACAGCAATGTGTGAAATCTTTCTGTTGAATAGAATGTTGTCTCTTTCTTGCTCTGTAACACAGAACAGGAGGGCAGGAACATTACTGACCGTCTCAGTAGTTCACATGATGGCGATGATAAATAACCCTACAAAGAGCATGTTCTTTGGCATTCTGAATGCTAGCAAGGAATCTCCTCTGGGAATCCCCAGGTAGCAAGCCCTGCTGGAACTGATTCATGAGTCATGCTTCCTGAAATCATTGATACATCACTAGTTTTTATCTCTGTGGTAGTAAGTTGTTGTGCAACTAAGTCGTAACTGGAATTGTGTCTGAATTTGAGATGCAAGGGCAAGGGGGAGAAAAATAGAAAAAATTCCCAGTCCCCTCAAAATCTGAGATTTTGAGGACTTTTCTTCCATAGGGAAAAATGAAAATTTTTATTTTTTATTTATTTATTTATTTGTATCCCGCCTCTCCATATGGATCGAGGCGGCGAACAACTTACAAATAGCATGTATTTCGAAACATTTTTCTATACGTGCCCCCAACAAGCTGGGTACTCATTTTACCGACCTGCGAAAGGATGGAAGGCTGAGTCAACCTTGGAGCCCGGCAGGATCAAACTCACAACCTTGTGGCTTGCAGTACTGGCATTTGACCACTGTGCCACCAGGGCCAAAATTTGGCAAACAAAGCTGGGAAAAAAAAAGGTTAAATAGTTTTTCTTTTGGAACAGATGAAATTTCTTTAAGACAAAGTTTTACCCACTCAAAAGAACATTATGTAAGATAATCTGTAGTCTTGTGTATACTGTAGAGTTCAATGTTATCAGGTTTAACTTGACATCCAAGCATGCTGCTAGTCCTTAATATGATGAGAGTATTGAAAGCTCATGTCTAAACTATGCACTTAGATTACTATTAAGATAAGTAAATGAGGTGCAATAGTTTGCAGCACAAACCACAGTCTAGTATTGGATATACTCAAAATTAAAATGAAGGCATTTATTGTTTTTAGGCTGCAGTCTTACACACATTTGTGTGTGAGTAAGTTTTACTGGACAGAATGGGTCTTAACTTCTAAGCAACATGCATAATATTCCTCTATATAAGCTGCCTTGGGAGAATTTTTACTCTAAAAAGGAGCCTAAAATATTCAAATAAATAAATTTATACTGTAAATTGCATAAGTTATCTGAATTCTACAGTTGTATGTGTGAAGGTATAATGCATTTTTTTGTTGTTAAATGACCTTATGTTAAGTAACTGAATGCTAAAGATATTGAAATTTCTCACAGAGTTCCTTTTATGTTAGGTTTTTTGGGTTTTTTTATGGAACCAAAAAAACCCCAGACTTTTCCCTACAGGTTCAGATTCTCTAAAAGTTTTTACACTTGTGGTCTGAACATTCAGTTTAGACCTAAAGATACCATTGAAGCCAGACTTCCCTCAAACAGCATCCCTTGTGACTGAGAAGAGATAATTTCTGAGAATCTGGCATGGTCTTCTAAGTTGCCAGTCAGCTTTCAATTGTTATTCCTGAGTTACGTTTCATCACTTCTGCCTTCTTACATAAGATTCCTTTCCACTTTACTGTTAATGAACCTGGAATCCTAGAGTTGGAAGAGACCACAAGGGCCATCAAGTCCAACCCCCTACCATGCAGGAACATACCATCAAAGCGTTCCTGAGAGATGACCATCCAGCCCCTGTTTAAAAACCTCCAAAGAAGGAGACTCCACCACACTCAGAGGCAGCGCATTCCACTGTCAAGTTGCTCTTAGCAAGTTCTTCCTAATGTTCAGATGGAGTCCCTTTTCTTGAAGTTTGCAACTATTGTTCCGTGTCCTAGTCTGTGGAGCAGTAGAAAATAGACTTGCCCCATCTTCCATATGACATTCCTTCAAATATTTAAACTGAGCGATCGTAGTTTCCAGGAAGTTCCCTGCCGATCAGAGTAGTGTGCTATAGAGCAGATGGAGTGTAGATGGAGAGGTAACACAGTATAGTGGTTTGAGTATTGGACTAAAGCTCTGGGAAGCCAGAATGCTCAGCCGTGGAAACCTGCTGAGTGACCTTGGGTGAGTCACTCTCTCAGCCTAAGAAGGTGACAATGTGAAGACAACCTGCCAAGAAAGGACAATGAGAGGGTCTCCAGAGTCAGCTTAAAGGCACATAGCGGCCACATCAGCATCCACTATCCTTTGCAAAAATGATAGAAAATAATCAGAAGGCTCCAATTTAGACCAAACACATGGAAAGCACATGGAGTTTGTTTTCTAAAACTAGGAGAATTGGACTCTGAATGCATGGGAAACTGCCTAAGTGCCACATATATGCTACAAGGCTTTTGTAAAGAGGTAAGCAGCTGTGGTCCTTCAGATGATAATTGGAATGCAGCATCCAGCAGCCTTGGCCAGCCTATGCAGTGCTGCAGGATGCTGGGAGTTACAGTTCAGCAACTTCTCTTGGAGCCATTCCTGCTCTAGTGACTAGAGGATGGTAGGTTGAAGAGCATAAATAAAGCATAGAAAGACAAACTAGCCAAGAAACAGCTGTGCAAAGTTAGGATACTTACCAAAGACGGGTATAGTGTGTCAGTTGAGTCAAACAAAAGGATAAAATTCCTGGGCTTTGTTCTGCTTTTTGTTTTGTTTTTCCCCTGTCTACACATGTAAGGTAAGCCTGCTTCCAACATTGTCACTGTAGGGAGTGGGTGGAGAGAGAGATGGAGACCCCTCTGAAACAAAGACATTTCTCATCTGGCTGGCTGAAAGGCTTACACATTACTGGAAGCCCCGTGAAGCACACAAGTTCTATTGTCTGTCATAATCAACCGTTTGCTTTAGGCTGGAGGTTGCATCAGTCCTAGAGATCTTGCAGCCTGCTAAAGAGAGGGAATCTGTTTGTGTAAAAGCTGCTCATCCAGAAATGTTGAAACTTCTAGTTGAGAAACAAGGATCCTTCCTGGAAAATCAGTGGCTTTAGAAGGTCTAGCTGGTAGGATAATTGAGGACTATTAGGAAAGAAGTGTCTCTAGACTTTGTGGTTTAGTTACCATGTGGTTTTTGTGTGTGTACGTGTGATGGCTTAAAATTTTGCCAGCTCATCTTGCTGACTGTTGTTCTTTGAGACTTGCTTACTTGTTTCCTGAAAGCTTACTGCCTGTAAAATCACTTACGTTCTCCAGCTTAGGGTGATTTGTTGATGCCAGAAACAGCCTCTGCATTGTGTTGAAAACTATCTGTGCCATCTAAAGTCTGTCTCTGTTTGTTTGCCTTTCATAAATCGGGAGGAGAGGTTATACTTGAGTGGGACAGTCTGAATGATCTCTTAGTCCACAAGAAAGCCTGCCCACAAAAGGGTGACTTCCAGATATATTGCAGTCCTCACCATTCCCAGGCAGCACCATGGCTTGAGATTATGGGAGTTGTAGTCCAGCACATCTGTTCTGCATCAGCTTGTTAGGAAGCTGATATAAGGGAACACAATGTTTTTCTTCTAAGCACCCTTCAAAAATCACAATGGACTTATCTTCTGATGGTTTGGGAAGCACTTAGGAGTTAATAGCATCTCTTGAGCTCATGGTTTTAGGTGATAATTTATTAGTGCTCTTTATGTGCAAGACGATCGTCCTCAAAATAATTTTGCTAATGAAAAATGTAATAGTCCTCAAATGGCTTAGGTTTTCGTTAGTCGGTTCCCTTCTGTTTGCTCTCGGGCTCTCAGGCCAAGCCCGCTCCTCCACCGCTCTCCCTGCTAAATGATTTGAACAGTACAGATTAGGAAAGCTTGTTCCCTTCCTGCGATTGTTACACAGTCACTTGAGCATACCTGATGCATGATATACAGGAGATGTTGAGCTGAATACTGATGGGTATTCAGTGCTGCAGCTGTTTCTGAACAAGCCAGTGCACGTTACAGATAATTGCCTCCCATTCCTCCAGCCACTCCAAAAATAAAATAAAATGATAACCGTTCTGCATGTCAGGCATTTATAGGGATGCATATATTGACCAATTGAAACGTCAGTGAGGGGTTAAGATTGCACCAAGGATCTCTTTGGATTATATTTGATCGGTTACATCGTAAAGCTGACAGTGAATATGCAGCCTGTGTCATGTTTTGGTTTTTGTTTGGGGTGTTTTTGCTGGCAGCTACAATGTAGGGCAGACTTCTGAGATAAGCTGTAACAGATATTGGCTTCTGCTGAAACTATAAAACCTATAGATGTATTGACACCCTGTTACCTGCTTTGAGGTTGTAAATACTGTCTTGGGCACAAGTAGGATGATCCATGACCTTGATTATTGATTTGTGCCTAATGGAGTCTAATTTACAAACACTTATGACATAATAAATTTGACCGTCTTTGAAGTGCCAGAGGATTCACCCTTGTTCTTGCAGCAAAGGTACCCCCTCTGGAATTTTGGTATCTGGAGAGGGTAGACCTTTATTTGTACAGATCATTAGGTTTAAAGAAAAGCTCTCTGTTCCCGAAGCTTATCTCCTTACAAATTTGGGAAGCACAGAGATGCTCTTGAGAGTGTTTGGAGCACTTCAGGTTCATTACAGAACAATCATTGCAACGCTCTTGTGAAGTAAGTGGTCGTTATTTCGGAATTAGAAGAGGACTAAAGCTGAGAAAATACCGTCTTGCCTTAGGTAAAATTTGAACTCTGGGCTTTGTGGCTCCATGACCAATTAAATCTGTAAATTGATATATTTATTATTGTGGATTTAGCTTCTGGTTGATTGCAAGGGATGATTATTTTGGTTGAAGAAACAATTTTTCGCATTCCTTGTTTAGACAGTGTGCAACGTGTGCAGGTGAAATTGCTGCCTTTAGAACAATATACTGTTGATTTTTTTGGGATATAATTAGAGTACCCTAAAATAAAGGCACTAGATCCTGTCTGAGCTTGGAAGCTAAGCAAGGTCAGCCTTGGTTAATACTTGGATGAGAGATGGTCAATGAATACCAGATGCTGCAAATTATAATTCGAAGAAGGAAGTGGCAAAACCACTTCTGAGTATTCCTTATCTAGGAAGACCCTGCAAAGTTCATAAGGTTGGCAAGTGACCTGAAGGCATGCACAGAATATGACAAAGACAAAACCACTGGATAATGCATTTTGTTTTGAGTATGTTGCATACACTGTCACAGTATGCTGTGAAAGGATGCTATTTTGTGTATGCACTGATGTGATGGACCCACATATTTGGAGCTGTGGCAGAGATTATGACCCCACAACTGTGAATATGTCAGGAAGGGCACATATTCTCAGATTCATAGCCGCCTTTATTCAGATAGGCCAGATCGGGTCATTATGACCTTACATTGGTTGAATAATTATAACTCTAAGAATTCTCCTGCTCTTTTACCTGCTCCCATGGAACTGCTTGTAAACAGTGAAGATGTAGAGAAAGCAGGGCTTGGCTGCCAACATAGCAGCATCTTGAAGCAGAGATGTGAAGGCCCAGATGAGATGGGGAACAAAACCTCTTTTGTTTAACCTGAAACCCCTTTTTTCAAAAACAAAAACGGGGGGTGAAAAATGGTTATGGACTATTTCAGAGTTAGAGAGAAAGAATTTAAAACAAGGTATTCCAATGGACTACTGTTCCAGAATCATTTCTAAAAATGATGTAAAAAGACTTTTCTGTAAGATTGCGTACAGTATCAAGCCAGTGTAGTGTAGTGGTTTGGGCATTGGAATTTGATTCCCTGCTCGGCCATGGAAACCTATTGGGTGACCTTGGACACATCACACACTCTCAGCCCCAGAAAACCCCATCGTAGGTTTGCCTTACAGTCACCACAATTTGCAAACAATTTTAAGGCGCACAGCAACAACAGTGTACAGTATCAGGTCATTAAAATTCCTGCTGTTGGTTTGTTTTTCTGAACTCTTTTTATGGAAATGAGTATTTATGTGTGCTCAACACCACAAACAACTAGTGGAAATAAAATAATTGTCTCTGTCCTACTAATGTTGATATTTCCTTCCATTTTTATGGTATTTTTTCACCTTTTCCTCAAAGAAGCAAAACCAAAAGGGTTCCTTGTAGTTCCAAAATTGCATCTCTTTTTATAACAAAAATCCAGTTTTAAAAAATAAGGTCGGTTTGCAATTATTGCCCAGATAAACTACTATTGTTGTTGTGTGCCTTCAAGTCATTTCCAACTTATGGCAACCTAAAGATGAACCTGTCATGGAGTTTTCTTGGGCTGAGAGCATGTGACACACCCAAAGTCAACCAGTGGATTTCCATGGCAGAGCAAGAACTTGAACCCTGGGCTCTGGGATCGTAGTCCAATGCTCAGATCACCACACTCCACTGGCTCTCCTGGAACTATTTACAATATGTGAATGCACAAAATGCTTCATAGATGGTATATGACTCCAATAAGATTGCAGAAGATAACGAAATCTGGGACTGGGAAGTGTTGGAAATGTGATGAAAAGGTTGGATCCTTTTTCCATTTGTGGTGGACTTGTAGAGGGGCAAAGAAATTTTGGAAGGAGGTACATGATGAAATTCAAAGAATTTGTAATTTGAATTTTGAAATGATACCAGAGTTTTATCTGTTAAATATGTTAGAACAACACAGACAGATAAGAAGTCATCAGAAGATGTTGTTATATTTGATAACAGCAGCGAGGGTGTTATATGCACAACATTGGAAAGAAAATAAAGATATAAATCTACAAGAGTGGAAGTTGAAAGTTTTAGAGAGGGTAGAAACAGAAAAATTAGCATTTTCTTTGAAAAATAAACCAAGACAGAATTTTGAAAGGGAATGGAAAGGAGTACTAGACTGGGCAAAGATATAAATTTATAAGATGTAAAAGACATGGAAACAAGATATAAATGTAATTGCTTTTTTTATTGTTAATAGAAATATAATTGCTCTTCTTGTGTGTAAACAGAAACAATGTGGTTTCAACTGGAGATTATAAGCGGAAGTGGGGTGGAGGTGGGATACACTTAAAGATGATGTAACCCACTCGTTTTTATTTATTTTGTAATTAAATTTTAATACAATATGTGAATGCAAGTGTGAGAGAGGTGTGGCTCATTGCCAGTGGTACCCTTGGTGGCAGTTTTGTTGCTGTGTAATTTGTGTTAAGAGCCCTGCTGAATTATTTTCTTGGGGAAGAAAAGGGTTGTTGACGTGCACTACAGATGAACCAATGTTCTCAAGAAGTGAGGGGTAAATGGGAGATTGTGAGTTTTATTTTATTTTTTTTAATCAGGCCATTTCTGTGGAACAGTCTTTGTGCTTGATATCATCTCCAAAAAAAAAAAATAGCAACTGATTGTCAACCAACTATTTTGGTGGCTCAGCCTTTTCTTTTTTTGGAAATGCAAATTCCTTCTGATTTGATGAGAAATGTAGTCCCTGGTTAGAAACGTGTTTGTTGTTCATCTTGTTCTTGGCCAGCGAGCCAGTATTGCCACATACTGACTCCGCTGAGCAAACAGGTTTCTGCCAGCATGGCTAAGTTGGAACAACATGAATAACCCTTGACGTTTTTCTTCTTGCAGGAATGCCATTGGCTCAGGCTGTAGCGATTCTTCAGAAACACTGTCGTATCATCAAAAATGTGCAGGTTCTCTACAGTGAGCAGGTATGTCCAGCTGCCTTGCTTCAGTTTGCTCAGTCTGACAAATAGCCCACAAGGGATGGGAGAATCTGTGAATATTGTGCAATGCTGTTGTTTGTGTGCTCTGGTCCCGTGACACCCAGCCATGCTCCATAGTTCCCACGTCGTGGAATGTGTGGCTTTCTAAAAATTATATGCCACTTCTATATATACATGTATAGTGGTTAACAATATTTGTTTTTAAGTCTGGAGGTCTGCTGTGTGACTTGATATTAGTATCTTTCTTTGCAGTTTTGAGAGACCATTCCACTATTTAGATTTTTCACAAAAGATGTATTATGTCGTAAATTGGGGAGTGGAAGAAAATGATGGAAAGTGGGAAGGAAGCTTTGCAGTGTCCCCGTTTCGGTGGGAAGGAATTAAGTATGTTCATTTTGTTCTAAAAATTGGACTGTTAAAAGCATCATTAAGGATCTTTTTGGTAGTTTTTTTTTTTTCTTTCCTCCATTTTTCTAGCTGGGTGACGATCTCAGTGGTTTTTAGTTAAAATCAAGTGCAGTTCTAATACTGAACTAGATAATGGAGGATGCAGCAGCAGTTAGGTTGAAAATGTTCTCCATTATATTCTGACAATATTACCTGTAAAAGCAGGCACTATGATTTAAGCCAGGGATGGGCAACTGTGAAAGGGTAGGGGGCCCAGTTAGCTTCCTAGGAGACCTCAGAGGGTCACATACATTCTTGAAAAAAAAATCAATTTTTTGCCCCCAGATGGCCCCAAACACCCTCTAGGGGACACGGAGCATTCTTGCCATGTTTCTGGGCCTTCCTGGGCTCCTAGAGGTCATTTGGCAGCATTTGGGAGGAAAAAAATGTTTTTAACTGCTGGGGGACCTTATCCAGCCCATAGGCTGCATTTTGCCCTCCCTGATTTAATCTTTGTAGATCTTTTAATCATCCTGCTGTTACCATGTAATTAATGCATTCGGTGTTACAGTAATCCCTGTTCTTATGATTCTCCCATATTTTATTGACCCGCAGTCAAAATAATTTGGTATTATTAAACTGTCTCTTTTTTTTCCTTTCAGCAATATTTTTTTAGCAAAGAAATGTAGTGAGGAAAGGGCTTTTTAAAAAGCTCTAGAAATATACAAATTGGTTGTTGCTCAGTTTTCTGCCCTGTGTATTGTGGTGTCTCAAAAAAAATAGAGAAATGGTATATTCTTATCAGTCTAGTATGTTTTAAATTTGTGATTGGTAAAGATAGCAGTTATAAAGTTATAAAGAACTTCTAATCAGTTACTTCAGCATTCACTATACCTGGTGTTGCCAAAATGTGTTGGATGAAGCTTCTGTCAGCCCTAGGCACAATTGCCGGTGGGTGAGAATTGTAGTCTAACATATCTGAAGTGCGTACCGTTGGATAAAGTTGGGCCAAATCATTCCCACATGTGAATCATACCATTTCTGGATCAAGATGATTTTAACCACTAATTTAAACAATATTTTAAAACAGACGAAAAATGGCAGCCGAAATGAGAGATAATACTAATGAACTTGACAGATCTGTTTCATATATCTCATTAAAAATGGGGCGAGCTCAAAATGTATGCATAATTCATTTATATTTCTGCTAACTGTCCATCAGTACTGATAAATTTAGCCTTGGCCAAGGCTGCCCTGCTGTAGCTGAGCCTTAAATTAAAGCTAAGCACCTCTGGCTGAAACATCTGTGTGTTTCCTCCCCACGTTTAGCTTTTCCTTTTTTGTTTCCCCTTTGTTGAAATGAGGAGAAACCTTCCACTTTTTTTGACAAGCTCTAAGCTTGGAGCTGCTGAGACTGGGACAAACTGAAGCTCTGTTTTGATTGCTTCGATATATGCCCTTTGGAAGCTATTCTTGCCTAATTATAAGATTTTCCGAAGAGGAGAGGAAGCTGCAGGCAGCAGTAATGATCAAGCCTCACTGCAAAGCTCTTCTGTTCTCCTTTTGGCGCTGGCATCCGTTCATGAGCATTCTGTGCAGAACCCCTTCTAACAAGCCTTGCGTCATTGGGTTAATGATATGCTACAAAGCCTGTCGGCCTGCTAATATTTTTCTGACATCCTCGCCGGTGTTGTTAAGATGCTTCTTGACAGCTCTTGCTGCTTGGAGAGAACTTGTTTTCTGGTATATTTATTTATTAGTTTTTGCACAAAATTACATAACACAACATTGCATAAACATCGACTCCCAACAAGCATTTCTAACCTAGACATAAACTAACGTTAACACACAAAGTAAAATATCAAGCAACAACAAAAAAGAGCATAGAATATTGACTTTCTAACTAATCTGGACAACTAAAGAGTAAAGTACTAGTACAGTTGGCCCTCTACATTGGCTAGGCTTGGGGCACAGCACCCTTGCAAAAGTGGAAAAATAGTAAATATCAAAATAGGAGTATGTTTGTCTGCAGGAAGGGGGCTGAGGAGTGGTGGGGAGAACAGGCACCCAGAGTTCAAACCAGGTCAGGAAAAGAAGAGGGAAGTGGGGTAAATTGGAAGAGTGGCCCTATACTTTTTGGCCATATCCTTCCTTTGATGTGTGGGGGGCATCAGGAGAGAGTTTGTGGTGCTGAGAAATTGGGCTGTGATTTGTCCTTAGCTGGCCAGGCAGTGGCTGTGTAGGAGGAAGAGGAAAACCAGAGGCAGGTTTTTAAACACTGTGGCCTGATCGGAGCCACTGAGAGGGAAGATTCCCCCAGAAAAGAGGCACATGAGGTTGGGGGGAGCAGGGTTTGAAGAAGCTCGCAAATAATCAAATCCGTAAAAGTCAAAACCGCAAATGTGGAGGCCTGACTGTGTACAGTAATACACAAAAGATCTCTGCCTCCCCACCAAAGTGTAATGAGAAAAGAAAAGTGGAAAAACTCTATAGAAACCTCTATAAAATATAAATCTGTCGAAAGAGATACCTTAAAAGGTAAAAGTAATGATTCTAAATCAAAACCATTTGAGCTAGGCAAAACGTCTTTTCACAGCTTGCTCATTTCTCCTGTATGAATGAATAAAAGAGTTGGCAGGGGAAAGAAATCTGGTGATTGAGGTTAATATTCATCATTGAAAGCCGGTGTGAGTTGCAGAATTTGGCCTTTTCATGTATGTGACTTGTATCTTGCCTCATTTACTTGAATCATACCAAGCTCTTTATGCTAGAAGCACCTTTTCGTGGTGCGCTTGTTCTTCAGTCATGGACCATGGTATGGGTGTGAATTTATGTGGATGGTTTGGATCTGAAAAGACCTGGAATGCACCAGTTGGTTGTTCGGTGGTTGCTGGATACCTGGTACCCGATGTATGGATTGACACCATTGAATCTTCTATTGCCGTGTGAAGGTTTTGTTGTGTTGGCTGAGCTGTGAGGGCCACACCCACACCAACATTGTCCCTGCATATTGTAGTCACGCAATGAACGCGCAAGTGTGGATGCTGGGCCATTTCTGCACTAGACTGTTATAGTGCTTTTCACTTTCAACATCCTTTGGAATTCTGGGTTTTGCAGTTTAGGAGGGGCCTTTGAATTCCATAGGATGTTGAAAGTGGAGTAATAGCACTATAACAGTCTAGTGTGGAAATGGCCCTGGACCGACCCAAGACAGGGATGGGCAAGTGTAGCATGTGGGATGCATGTGGGCCCTTGGGACCCCCAAGTTCAGCTCTAGAAACACCCAAAACCTCTAGACTCTCCAAAATGGGCCAATTCTGAGAGAATGTTTTTACCATAAAGCTATTCGCAAGTGCAGTTTTTCACCTGAAAACTGCGGAGTAATTCTTAGACAGACCTCTTTTTTTCCTCCCATCAAAGCACTATCCCCTTTTCTGCTGACAGTGTAAGAAAATCCATCTCTTCTGTGATGTGTTTCAGTTGTTCAACCTAAGCAAGAAGTGCCACAGTTGATTTTTTTTTTCTCTTCTGAAAGCAGGGAGCCATTTGAATTCAACTGTCATGTAAATCTTGCACAGAGCCCTTGAAATTCCATTTAAATGGAGCTGGTAGCTCCCACCTTAGTTGTGGTGGTTTTCTGGCAGTGAATATTCATGGAGGAAACAACCATTCCTCGTGCCACTGGGAAAAACCAATCTCAAGGTTCTTCTGCTTGCCTTTCTGTCATGGAGAAAAGAGGGCTTCACAAACATTTCTTCTCACATTGGGAAAACTAACTTCTCCCTTTGTTTTCCAGTCTCCTCTCAGCCATGACCTCATCCTTAACCTGACTCAGGACGGAATCAAACTGCTGTTTGATGCTTTCAATCAAAGACTTAAGGTAAATGATTAAACAGGAAAACACAGTCCTCTTCCTCCCCTTGTGTAAGGCTTAAATGTGCACATTCTTACTTGCAAGGTTGGTGACCACCACAGAAATAGCAACAGTGTTCTGAGTGACAACTTCAACACTCCATAATTACTCCTTCTGTCAGTTGTTTCTTGTGTGTGACTGCTTATATACAGTCAGTTTGGTTTTCTGGGCTGTGATGAGGCCGGTATAAAATGATTACCCTTTTTTTTTCCGTCTTAAGAAAGTAATTGTATTTAGGTATTTTTGACAGGGTATATCCATGGCTAACAAATAGGAAAGAGAGTCAATATGTAGGAAGCAGAACACAAGTTCTGAATATAGGATGTTCCTACTATGCAACAGCCCAAATTCTCCCCACTGCAAAATCCAACTTGTAAGCAGTGTATCTCCCCTTCCACCCAATATTCCCATTTCCATGTTGTTGGAGAATGGGTCAGTGGGGCTATTTTCCTGTAGCTGGATGCAGTGCAAAAACACTACCTTGGAGGACCTCCTTAGAACCCCAGAGATCCCTGCAGGTGACTCTCACAACCTGTCCCGTGACTGGAAGATAGCTAGCCACATCCTTATTGATATCTCCGCTCTCTGACAACACACAAATGGCCGTGTTGGGCTGTGCTGATTGCACGGTGGGATTGGGCAGGGGTAGCATTGAGATGTAACTACCAAGGTGCACTTAAGAGATATCTTGTCCCAGATAACTTGCACTCACAAACTTCACTCAGAGCTTGAACGGAAGCATTTATTTGGAGCGATGCAAGCAGCACAGCAACTTTCCTAAGAAATTGCTGAGACTATCGTATATTGGATAATTACAGATTTTATAGTTTGTCATACAAATTTAGATGCACATAGTGCTGATTGGTGAAAGTCATAAAGGGCACATCACTCCACCAGCACAGGCACTTTCCCATACCCTCCTTATTTACATATCTTTCATCCTTGAAGACAGAAGAAGATCCTCTTGTCTCCAGATCTATGCATAACTCGTTCCCATAACATCTTCTCAATATTTTTGCATTCCCTTGGCCAGGATACAAAGTAATAGAAGACTGCACCATTTGCTGCTGCTGGGATGCTTCAGAAGTTTCAACCAGATGAATAGTTGCAATTAGCAATTGATAATTGATACTTGGTAGCTGCTCAGTGAACTATAGCCATATCTAAGCTAGCAGAGCTATTCTAGCTATTCTAATACATATAGGTTTATACATCCAGCATACTGATGACAGAAACCACACATCCTGGATACTCAGCGAAATCACCAGAAAAAGCATTCAGTGCTCTCTCACTCTCCCTCTAGGAGTGCTTACCTGTTTTTTCTTGCATCAGAGGTATTAATTGGATTACCATCACTATTCTTCTTACCCCGAAGGTCTAAACCAAATTCTAGTCACAGAAAACACCAGGTGATTTCGATTGTTTAAGAACCGTAATAACTCTTTTACTGTTTGGGGCAGTGAAGAAACATGTATTCATTGATAGTCTTTTTATTTTGGTATTGCTTATGCATTACTTCACTTAGTTCTCTTTTTCTGAGAGGATTTTTCTCCTAATATTCATAACTCTGCTCTTTTAGCAGCCTGTAAAGTGCTTTGTTAAATGGTCAGTTGTGCAGAAATCAATGGTGTGCTATTAAATATCCACAACTGCTTTCTTTGCCAGATCCATCATGCGTAGCTTTAAATGTACTTGGTATATGCCCTTTGTACTAAATCCAGGAGAGGAAGACTTTTCCCCTGCTTCTGAGATTATTAGTGCTGACTAAAGACTGCTTCTGAGCATATGCCAACTGTAGCTGTGGGCTTCATCAACCACAGCAGATGAATGCTGACCACATGGGTGCAGAAGTAGGACATCAGTTTAAAATACATCTTGTTATTGATCATAAATGGAGTAAGGATTTGGAGAAAAAGATGCTGGGCGCATAATAAAAGAAATTACCAATGCAGCCAAGAATGCCAATGTGATTCTTGGTTGCATCGATAGGAGTATGGTGTCTAGATCAAGGGGGGTAATGGTACCTCTCTGTTCTGCGTTGGTTAGACCTCATCTGGAATCCTGTGTCCAGTTCTGGGCACCTCAGTTCAAAAAGGATATCGACAAGGAGCCTGTCTAGAGGAGGATGACCAAAATGGTGAAGGGTCTGGAAGCCGTACCGTATGAGAAGCAGCTTAGGGAGCTGGGGATGTTTAGTCTGCAGAAGAGAAGGTTGAGAGAGGACATGATCTCCATGTTTAAATATTTTGAAGGGGTGTCACGTTGAGGAGAGATTGGGCTTGTTTTCCACTGCTGCAGAGACTAGGACAAGAAGCCATGGATTCAAGCTGCGGGAAAGGAGATTCCACCTGAACCTCAAGAAAAACTTCCCGATGGTCAGAGTTGTCCGGCAGTGGAATCTGCTGCCTCCATGGAGTGTGATGGAGTCTCCTTTTTTGGAGGTTTTAAGCAGAGGCTGGATGGCCATCTGTCGGGAATGCTCTGATGTGGGTTCTTGCATAGCAGGGGTTTGGACTGGATGGCCCCTGGGGTCCCTTCCAATTCTGTGATTCTAACTGATTGTTTGCAGATCTTGTTAGCAACACTCCTCTTTGCCATCATCACTAACCTAAACACATTACCAAGACCGAAATCCTTAGGTCTTTTGCAGGGGGGCGGGTTGACGAGCAAGCATGCTTGACTACCCAGCAGCACTTTTCTACTGATTACATATTGGACTTTCTAAAAAACAATCCCATAAATGCCTCTCAGACCCCATGGGCGATTGTTGTTTTGTGCCATCAAGTCTTTTCGAAGGTATGGCATCGCTAAGGCAAACCTGTCACAGGGTTTTCTTGGCAAGAGAGGGTTTAGTTTTTCCTGCTTCTGAGGCTGAGAGAATGTTGCTTGCCCAAGGTCACCCAGTGGGTTTCTATGACCAAGCAGGGAATTTGACCCCAGTTTCCCAAAGTTATAGTCCAACACTGTGCCACACTGGCAAAACCCTTTTGAACAGTTTCTGCAGAAGCAGATCTAACAGACTACAGTTTCTTCACTGTTTTGCTCAGGAATGGAGATCATTTTGCTTGCAAGCCATGTGCAGCCCCTAAGATCAGTTATGCAGCCTCCTGTCTCCTACCCACCTGCTCAAAATACTGTATTTTTTCTCCTCAAACATTAGAACAGCTGGTCCTGGAAACCTCTGGGATCAGATATTCTCCTCTAGAGCAAGTTCTGCCCACACACATACATAGATCTTGTATTGCGTACAATCTGGGCTTTCTTTTTTCCTTACCTTTTTTGGAAACCAGGCGTCTATCACTTCAATATTTTAAGCTATATGTTAATATTTTATTCAATATTTTAAGCTACATGTTGTACATTAATAGAGAATCCCTTACCTGAATGTGGGTCATTATGCTGTGTGAAGTAATTATTTTGTGTTACCAGTTCACCATTGAGAAGCTGTGTAGAAATATTACTCCCCAGTGGTATCGTTATGTCTGTTTTTTATCCTTGTACGTTTAGTAAAATTCCCTTTTGCAAAGCATTGTTTCAGATATGGGTCATTGGGTGCAGCCTGCCCATGGCACCCAACGGCGAAAGTTACAAGTTCCCTTGCAGGTGTAAATACTCAGAACACGGAGGAGTTTCTGCTCTGAGAGCACACTTGGTAACCAAATCCCCAGTCACTCAAACAACCAGATGAAGCCAGGGCAGGCTCAGTAAACAGAGAATGAAGAAATCTGAAAGGAAGAATGGGATGAACTATTTTGGAAGAGGGCCAGACTGGAACCTTCAGTGGTTCTTTGCATGTTGCAGTGCCTTACTGCAGGTCCAGCTTTCTGTATTTAAATAATTAGAAATAAAATAATTAGTTTCATAATAATAATTAAGAAATGATCTTTTTCCATTCAAAACTGATGTATCTTACCACAAGAGTGATATTTGTTGCCCAGGATAGAGTCCAAATTAGCAAAGCAATGTGAGCAAGGAGTTAAGGTAAGATTTATTTCTGCAGAAGAAATAAGTCAACACCGTGTAAAAGTCCACAGTGGGACAAAGCACATTTCACGGTGCCCACTTTATATATGCTAGACAGGTGGGGTTCCTCATGTAAACGTTCAGAAAACAATACTTAGTTCGAAGCATATCCTCTCTGTCTGGCATCTGTTATCATTTTCCGATAGCGTGTGAAATTCAACTAACAGGAACGTAGGTGTTTGCGTACTTCAGAGAGTCCATTACCTTAAACAAGGAATGTAATTAACCATTGCAAATCAAGAAGGAAGCTCCCTTTCTTACTTAGATGTTAAAAAACTCAGGATGGATGGAGCCAAAGCTCTCAATCTGTTCAGCCTTAGTGATCCTCTCGCTTCTGGGGGATGGACATCTCAAGACTTTTGAGTTCAGATCAGAAAAGGGGAATTTTTAGCTTTGAGAATGCGGTTTTTTTTATTATTATTATCATCATCATCATCATCATCATCATCATCATCATCACCACCACAATCTGCTTATTACAGACTGTGTCCTTGGTTAGCTATGGGACTATAATGACTTAACTGAATACAAATTAAACATAAACATAGATAATCTGATGCTCGCCAGAGCTGTCTCCTACAAAGTGGCCATGCTGCTGGAGGCACTGCTTTAAGCTGATCTGTCTCTTCGTCTTGATTCAGTGAATTTAAGGATTTTTTCCCCCCGAAGCAGTGATTATTTTTCTGCATGACGGAAAACGGTTGCCTTCATTAAATTCATCCAGACTGTTGTCTTTTCTAAGATGCCATAGTTCTCCCTTTAATTGGTCGATTAAATGCACTGATGGCCTGTAAATGAATCTGCTTAATAAATGAATGGCATCTCTCATGAGATAGTCAACCTAGTTTGTTTCTACTCTATTTTTTGTCCTTATTTCATATTCTGTTTAGTTTTTTTCCCCTTTCCTCAGATCCATCCATCCATTTAGGTTTGCTGTTCTATCATGGCCAGTCCCTTTATGGCGGCTGCATTCACAAACTCCTTAAGCCCATCTTCTTCCCTATTTTGTCCAGAACCAAGGCTATGCTGCTGAATTCTAGCAACGGCATAACCTTCAGGCTGCTACCAAAGGAACAAGACCTTGGTTGGCCAAACTTCTAATCAGAGAACAGAAGAAAGTTTTTTCTTATTTTTTTACCTGTCCTCTTGCCTCTACTGTAGTTTCCTTCTCACATTTCTTTTGCAGCCACTAATCCTTGCCCCTCACTTACCCTCTTGTTCTATGACACCTATTAACCAGTTAGTCTGATCTGCTCTGTTTTCATGACACTACAGCACCCAAATAAACCAATATTAAACACGGGACTAGCGTATGGGGAGCACCCTTGTACAGAAACTTTCTTTTGAAAGTTTATCCGTATGGGAACAGGTGTCACTGTTTCCTTCTGGTCCCTCATTAGGTCAGATTCCTTCATTGGGTCTGAATTCAATCTCACTTATGTTTTCTTTGGATTCCCTTAAACTCAAGACATTGTGCAGGCAAATCTATAGTGTTGTTCCTCTTTGTTTCCCTTTCTTTCTTTTTTTGTCAGATCCTAAGAGCTAATTTACTGATCTTTCATATTTCTAAAATACTTATCTTGTTTTTTTAGGTGATTGAAGTTTATGACTTGACTAAAGTGAAATTAAAATATTGGTAAGTGGCCGATCAGAGAAATGTCGCTGTCTGCATTTTTTCAGTTGTTCCTTTTTTTCAGTTAGAGGTTACTGGCTGGCTCTGCTTTTGCCTCCCCCATGTAGCCCCTTTAATCTTCTTTTCACAAGTTACAGTCAAACTAGGCAGCCTTTAGCAGACTGGCCACTTTGTCTGAACTGGGAATTTCTGATTACCCATCTCAGGACAATCTAGGATTTTAAGCAAAAGTGGTTTAAAATTTTGGGTGGTTCTGAATGATGGTCAGTAGAGAGGAATGCTGGGAGTTAGAGTTTAAAAACTGTTTGCCTACTTTGGGATCTTTGTGATAGTGCTTGAAGAGCTATTGAAAAACAGAAAACAAGGGAACTTCGCTTAAAATGGTTTCATTACTGTTCCGTAGAATATCCTACTCTACCTAGCGAAGCAAGTAATTGAAAGTAAGGCTTCTTTCGTATCTGTGATTAAAAATGTATCAAGTGGTTTTGTTGGTAGCTTTCCAAAATACCTTCATTCAGAATTTCAGAGGAAGCTTCATGGTTATATTTGAGTTCATTTGCTTAAGAGCCAAAAACTGAATACTGGAGTCAGAATCCCAGAGTAAGTTTGGGCAAGGTGTTTTATGTTGGCCTGAGGGGCCGAGTTTTTTTAAACCCTCTCTGGATTTCTTAAGCCCCCTCTGGATTTCTGTGTTGATAGGTGAGATCAGCATGAATTTGAAAGATATCTTGAATCACCTTGCTGCCTTAAGAGTGATTTTAAACTGCAATATTAAGAAATGTTCATTTTCCCCCCGTTTGTTTCTTCCCAGTGGTGTTCATTTTAACTCTCAGGCTATCGCTCCAACTATAGAACAAATTGATCAGTCTTTTGGAGCAACCCATCCAGGAGGTAAGTTGCAGCTCTTGATGTTATGTACATGTAGAGACTTGCCTTGTTGGCTCCATCCATAAAAATCAAAGAAACAAGAAGGGCCTTCATGTAGCTTTAACTTTCCCTGTGCTTACATCAGTAATATGTCATACAGATTTAAGCTATCAATTGCTACTAGTAGTTATGGCTATATATTGTGCTAGGTATCAGTCTTTCAGTACTAGTTAGCGCTGAGTATAAAGAGAAAGGTGCTGTTCCACTCATAACCTGTATGAATTTCCTACCGTGGCATCTGAGAAGAATGCCAGACTGGACAGGCCTTTGGTCTGATCCGGTTCTTGTGTTGCAGCAAGCCAAGATTATTTTAAACCTCTAGTACATGACTCAAAATACTACACCCACATTTTTCTTGATTTAAGAAGAGGGCCATGTTGCTTGAACTTTTCTGTTCTATGTGCTGGGCTGAATTTTTTGGTGATTAATCGTTTTAATCTTTTAGTTGATGTTGCGTAGGGTATGGCTGTCGTGGCTCTTCTTATCTGCCTTGAAAATGCTACTAAAAGGCTGGATAGAAGCATCTCAATATTTCTCCATAAAAATTCCCATTTATTGGAAGGGCCAGGAAGTCAAGAAATGTACTTAGATTCCAGCTGCTCTTTGGTCATAACTGCTCTCTCCACTTGTCCTTAGTGCAGAGGCAAGCAAATGTTTGGCTACTAGAGGCCAGCTCTCCCTTCCATCTCCCTGTGAGCCAGCTTAGGAGATTGCCCCCTTGTAAACATAGGCCATTTCCACACTAGACTGTTATAGTGCTATTATTCCACTTTCAACATCCTATGGAATCCTGGGGTTTGCCGTTCAGGGAGGGGCCTCAAGGTCATAGTTGTAACTGCCGTGTGGCATTTATTCATACAAATCATTCACAGCCCTGATTTGCATTGTGTAGTCCAGACTTTATTATTGTTTTAGTTACACTTATAGCCCACATCAGCTCGGGAAGTACACATGCTTTCCCTTCTTTACTTTAATCCTCACAACAGCCCTGTAAGAGAGAGTTAGGCAGAAAAAGAGAGAGAGAGAAGAGTCTGGTTCCAAATCCACCCAGTGAGTTTCTGTGGCTCATTAGGAACTAGAATGTAGATTTCCAGAGGTTAGTCAAGCATGCTAACTACTGGTGCTATTGGTCTGTAGGTATTAGACTCCATCTAACTTCACCTTTGACCGCTGTTAATATTATCTAGGTATTCGAGGTTAAGACAAACTCTGTGGGACTCCTGCCTGGCTTCAGTTTTGCTCTTTGTTTTAACACCAGACCATGGGACTTTTTTGTGAAGTATGATACACTCTTTTAAGGAGTTCTCAAAGATTAAAAATCAGAAGCAGACTGCATGCTTTGTGCATGCATGTCTCTTCCACTGAGCTTTTCCTCTTCCTTTGTGCATGGTCCAAATCTATCCCAGAGGTTTGCAGGACTCTGGAGCAGATTTTTCAGTGGGCATGAGCTGTAGGGACAAGGAAAGAGAAGGAAGTTCTGCCACAGAAATAGACTTCTTATACAACATTGGGTCCTTGCAGTATTTTTTCAGAAAGCTCAGGGTGATATATTTGTGTCATCACTACTTGGATAGATACACTAAGTTCTGTCCTGGGGAATGTACACCCTTTATTTCTTCATTTGTTTTTTCTTCTTCATGTGTTGCGGTAACAGTGGTAATAATAATTTTAATAATAAATTTTATTCCTTGCCCAATATTTATTTTATTTCTTGCCAATAATAATAATAAATTTTATTTCTTTATTTCTCTCCCCAAGACTCAAGGTGGGGTATAACATAAATTAAAATACAACTAAGAACAAATTGATTAAAATACATTAAAAACTCATAAAACCATTTAAATACATCAGTTTAAAATTCATAAGTAAAAATTGACTGGGTAGGCCTGCTGAAAGAGATGGGTCTTTAATATTTTTTAAAATACAGAGTGCATGTTTTGCTGTTGAATCTCTACCTGCAGATCATTGCACCGTCTAGGGGTAACCAGTGACAAGATCCTCTCGGTGACCATTTCCAGGCTAGTCCTGGCCAGTTTAGAGGACTGGAGCGTTACTGTCTGTAGTCAAGCAGGTTTTGCAGGTTGTTAGAGTGCTTTACAAAATCCTGTTGGACCAGAACTGGGTGTACCCCACAGGAAACAATGTCTCTTTCAAAATGCCTTCAAATCCTAAATTATTGTTGGTCTCCAGTCAGAACCGTATGATAAGTTCCCCATGAGTGGCACAAGCAGTTCTGCTCTTCTGGGGCAACCTGTTTTCTTTAGACTTTGAATGTGGATTGCCTTGCTTTCCTGGTTGCTTGGCACTACTGAGCCCTGGCTGTGTTCCCCCAGTCCCGAGACAGAATCTGTCCTCTTTTTACATCCCAGTACCATTTTTTGGCTGTAGATTACATTTGCTGAACCTGACTATGAAAACCTTTCCCACCATCTTGTGCATTTTTTGTGTTGACTGGGGCTACTCTGCATTTCACTGGGTTACGGAAGAAAAGAACACAATTTGAGAAAGAAAGAAAAATGCCCTTTAAACCGTAGCAGATGTTTCCATGAATGGAAGCCGCATAATCATGAATCGAACATAGCTTGGCATTACCAGTAAAGCTCTTCCAAGATGCATTTTTGTTCTGTAGCCTTCATTTATCACAAGAGAGGTTCAGAAAGGCTCTTACTGTAAGACCAAACAAAAGTGTAGGCGAAAAGATCTGTGAGTGGCTGGAGGGCAGGTATAAATGGTTCCAAACTTTCCCTAGGGATGTTGTTTTCAGGAGGGATGCATTCCAGCTTTCTCATACAGATGAGCCAAATGTTGTGCCAATACTGTTTCTAAGACAGTTTATAATGAGGAATTCATATTTACATCGCACCTTTTTCTAAGAGCTAAACTATATTAGCTCTGTCATTCTTACAATAGCCTTGTAAAGTAGGTCAGCTTTCATCTCTAAGAGAAAAAGAGGGCCGTGGACAAGGACATCCACTGAGGAAGAGAAGTTACCTTTATAGCAACATCAATGCATTTGTATTTATTTGATGCATTTGAAAACCACTTTCAAGTACAGAGTTGATGGGGCCAAGCTTAGTGGTAGAGCACATGTTTTGCATGGGAAGTGTCCCAGCTCAGTCCTAGCTGTCTGAAGCTGAAAAAGATCTTGGGCAGCAAGGGCTGGGCACAATTTCTGCTTGAGACTTTTGTTGTTGCTGCTGCTGTTGTTGTGTGCCTTCAAGCCATTTCCAGCTTACGGTAACCCGAAGGCAGATCTATCACAGGGTTTTCTGGATTAGGTTTGTTCAGAAATGAGCTGCTGTCACCTTCTACTGACCTTCAGGCAGACATAATTATACATAGTGAGATGTGCAAGAATGGGGTAGCTCAGGAATCTGCAATTTTTGGCTCAGTGGCAGCTAGATTTAGAACCATGCCCATTTCAGTCAGTGTTTTGTTAAGCTTAGATTATCTGTTGTATGCTCCGGTGAACTGGCAGCTTCACCTGTTAGCTATAAGGAATACAAGCCTTCTGCAGTGAGGGGCATATGAGTATTTTTAACGGGTGGTTTTTATAGTGGCATATGAGTATTTTTACTGGCAGTTCCTCTAGCACAGCAAATTTCATATACACAGATCAAGATTTTCTTCATGCCATCTTTCTCAGTGAAACAGAAGACTGACTCATATTTTTTTTTATTTTTTTTTTATTTATTTATTTGTATCCCGCCTCTCCATATGGATCGAGGCGGCGAACAACTTAGCATGTATTTCGAAACATGTTTCTATACATATTTCTGTTCTCTGCTCCCACCACCACTCCAAATTTTTCAGGATGTGTTTGTAATTGTCCAAGAACAAGCTGAAGCTCCGGAGATGTCACCATAGTTGTTCTGGGCATACTTTGATAAGGGACTAAACTGCTTGACAATGCTGCCAGAGTCGAAAGGGAGGAATTAACTGTTTTCATATCTCTGTATGTGTCTTCCTCCAGTGTACAACTCTGCTGAGCAACTTTTCCACCTCAACTTTAGAGGACTGTCTTTTTCCTTCCAGTTGGACTCATGGACTGAAACTCCAAAGTATGAGGTCAGAAATCTTGGTTAATAGATAATTGCTAAACAGAGTAGTTAACTGTGTTTTGAAGTGCTTAATAACTGACTGCTTTTCATAGAATCATAGAATCATAGAAATGTAGAGTTGGAAGAGACCCCAGGGGCCATCCAGTCCAACCCCCTGCCATGCAGGAATACCCTCAAAGCACTCCCGACAGACGGCCATCAAGCCTCTGCTTAAAAACCTCCAAGGAAGGAGACTCCACTACACTCCGAGGCAGCAGATTCCACTGCCGGGCAGCCCTGACCGTTGGGAAGTTCTTCCTGAGGTTCAGGTGGAATCTCCTTTCCTGCAGCTTGAATCCATGGCTCCTTGTCCTGGTCTCTGGAGCAGCAGAAAACAAGCTCTCTCCCTCTGCTACGTGGCATCCCTTCAAATATTTAAACATGGCTATCATGTCCCCTCTTAACCTCTCTTCTGTAGACTAAACATACCCAGCTCTCTAAGTCTATCCTCATAGGGCATGGCTTCCAGGCCTCTCACCATTTTGGTCGCCCTCCTCTGGACTTGCTCCAGCTTGTCAATGTCCTTCTTGAATTGGGGTGCCCAGAACTGGACACAGTATTCAAGATGGGGTCTAACCAAAGCAGAGTAGAGTGGTACCAGTACCTCCCTCGATCTAGACACCATACTCCTATTGATGCAGCCGAGAATTGCATTGGCTTTCTTGGCTGCCGCATTGGCTTTTTTGACTTCACGTAATGCTTTGTGTCATGTATGGCTTCCTTTTCGGACCAGTTTGAGTTAACATGAGCTCCAGTAGCCAAACTCCTAACATGGGCTCCAGTAGCCAAACTCTTGTATGGTGGCCAAAGAGCTGTCATATCGATTTTGTTCCCCTTGCTTGAGTCTGCCTCCTCCTCTTCCTTCCTCCTTTCCCTGGTTAACTGTAGCTATGATTTGCTGTGACACCTAAATTGATATTAGCATAGTTAATTGCTTGCTACAATTAGTTTTCAACCCAGCCTTTGAAAACAAGCTGGTTTCAAATTGTGAATGAATCAAGAGCTTTGATGATACCGTTTCATGTATGGATGTTGCACTAAACTGAGAAACAGAAAGGGGATGGTTTTGGAATGGGAGGAAAGGCAGATATTAAAATTCCTAGAAATGGAGAAATAGATGTCTTTTTGTAAGGGGAACAGAAATTCTCGGAAAATTTTCTCAGCCTTTCTTTTTCTTTGAAAGAACCCTTGAAGTAATTGTCAGGTCATAGGAACCTCTTGCATAAAAATTATATATATATAAGAGGGTGGGATTCAGTCATGAACTTTAGCAGAACCCCTAGCAAATCTCAAAGAACATTAGGGTTCCAGGGAGCCCTGGTTGAGAAACCCAGCTTTAAAAAAACCCAGCTTTAAATATTGTTACTTTTGGAATATAAACTACATCATGTATAACTTTGGTGTAAAGTTATTATGCTTGATAGATGTGCCGTGTTTCATAATATATTTAGCATAATATATACAAATGGAAATTCCTTTTTTCCCCCTGCAAATGGAGATACAGGGTCCTGTAGCAGTAAAGAATGTCTTCGTGTTTGCTTTGTTAAGAGCAGGCAAAAAAAAAACTCCAGTCTTGTCTCATCAAATTCTCTGTAGTGTCAAACATAACACATTCTATTTGCATAAACAGAACTGAGAAAAGGAAACCAAAGCCAGGAATTGCAGTGCTGTACGTAGTCTTTTATAAAACATCTTCATGATACAGAGTTTTAGAAATCAATGTGGGGAAGCAAATACAGGAACACCTCATCTTAAACATTTTATTAAACATTATGAAAGAAAATATTCCATTGTTCAATTTTTTTTATTTTCATTTTTTTCTAATTTTTTCCAGGAAACAAAAGGATAAAAGAAAAAGGGGGGAAATCCCCCCTCCCAACTTTGCAAGGTTTTTTAAAAACCTTCACTTCTTTACTGCAGAGTTCGTCCAATTGCCAGATCCTGGTTTGTTGATCAGGATGGCTGGACATATCTTAGGCCATTTCCGCACTACGCTGTTACAGTGCTATCATGCCACTTTCAACCTCCTAAGGAGTCCTGGGGTTTGTAGTTTAGAGAGAGGCTCTTAGAATTTTGGCCTTAGTAAAATGACAAACCTCAGAATTCCACAGGATGTTGAAAGTGGAATAATAGCACTATAACAGTGTAGTGCAGAAATGACTTCTGTGTTTGTCATCTGACTGCTTTCAGGATGATTATTAAGCTGAGCAAAGAACGTGCGATGAATGTATGATCCTAAATCAATTCTCGTTTACTTCATAAAGCATTATTCATGAAAGTGAGATCTTTGCTGTCTTGTGTCCATGCATGGTGATGGTTGGATTAACCTTTTCATTAACTACATTGCAGTATGTGATCCCCATTAAACTGGGGACTTTGCCATAGATTGAAATTCCAGGATCATCTCACTGTAGGACAGGTTCCGTGCCGTGTCCCATTTATTTTACAGTTCATAATAAACAGGAGGCAATCTGTCAGCAATATGCTGACATCACAGAGAAGAAAAAGCATGTGGAAACCCAGATAACAGTCTGACTTTGGATTTGCATCTAATTTTTGTCACTGGCATGTTAACTCTTCTTTTAGGCATTTTGTGGAAGTTTCATGGGTCTTTGCAGATCACCCTCTCTTCTTGCAGCTGATTAAAAAAATATACTGGGTTTTTTTGTGTGTGTTTGCATGTTGGGCAGTCAAAATGACTTTATCTTAATCTCCACAGCCAAACTTTGCCCATGGCCTAGCTTCTCTGCAAATTCCCCATGGGGCAACTGTGAAACGCATGTACATCTACAGTGGAAACAGCCTGCAGGATACCAAGTACGTAGTTCTTGTCTTGCATCAAGTATCTCCAAAGAAATAGCAATCTCCTGCCTTCTCATTTGCCTATAATTATACAAATGAAGGTGAGAGAGAAGTTAGATTGATATTTTACTGTAGGTCTACCTGATTCACACTTATCAAACAGACAATTCAAGCCACAGTTATTATTTGGTATTTGCACTTCCCCAGATACTTTGAAATTCTTCTACAATAGATAAAGTGTGTACAAAGTGTGTATGTTAGAGGGAAGTGTGCTAGAAATGTGTATACTAATGAAAATTTGCAAAACTGCACCATAGCATTATTAAATGTTTTCATTTTATTAAAATATTTACTGTATGTATTCGGCTAGAAGTTGAAAATTTTAGGGAAAGAAATCAACCCAAAATCTGGGTTGATTTATCCATGGGCCAGGGCTGCTCCACAGGAGTTGAACTTGCTGAAAAGAAGTTTCTGGATCCCTGAAAAATCATCCAGGCCTGGGGGAAGCCCGTGCTGCTTGAGGGGAGTCATGGGAATGGAGCATCGCAAACTCCTCCCAGCTTGAGTTGTGTTGAAATGTATTAATCCAGAGATTGCAGTCAACTGAGACAAGCTCAAAAACATTTGGTTTAAGAACTTAGCAGGAAGCATTTTTTCTGTGCTTCATTCTGTGTGATGCTCTTATTGTTATATATGATTTTCCTTTTTTTTCAGGGCTCCTCTGATGCCCCTCAGCTGTTTCCTTGGAAATGTGTACGCGGAGAATGTTGATGTTTTGAGAGATGGATCAGGGCCCTCAGGTTTACGGTTTCGCTTACTCACTGCAGGTATAATGGCTGGTAGAAGTATTTGTGCTCTTGCTCCCTGTAAAGGCATGAAAGTATATGTGACTATCTGCATATAATGCTAATATAGAACAGGAAGACATTTCAGATACTTTGGTGTAAAGGGCATTATAAATAAACATTATTATTATTATTATTATTATTATTATTATTATTATTACTACTACTACTACTACTATTGCTACTACTACTACTACTACTACTGCTACCTGTACTTTGCTTTGACCTTTTCCTTACTGCATCTGTACTGGAAAGGATTCCAACAGTTAGATGTTTTATATGGTTTCAAAACATTTTGGTATACAATTGACCTTATTTTAAAACACTGGTTTTGAGAGTCATTTTGAGTCCGTCTAGTAGGAAAAAAAAGGGGGATATAAGCTTTCTAAATGAATGAATGAATGAATGAATGAATATGATAAAGGATAGCCATCCACATTATATTGTGACCAGAAGTGCAATGTGATATGGGCAGTGTAGTGGCAGAAGCAGGAGCGGGATATGTGTGGATGTTGCTTATGGGAGGAGTAGGCAATTTGTGGCACCTGGATTTGGCCCAAGCCCACCTCCCTGAGGCCTGACCAACATACGGTGACAGCTGGTAGGAGTTGCCAGCCTACAAAATGTGGAAAGCTACACAGGAAGACCTAAACTCATTTCCATACACAGCCACAAAGTTTACCGGGTGACGTTGAGAGAGACTCACTCTCAGCGCCACTGGCCTGGGAATAGACCTTTGTTGTGAATAGGATGAGGAACAGGCTAGAACTAAGCACAAAATTTGGCCTTTGATAAGAGGGAGCAGGTATGAATGGCATGCACTCTCCCTTCTCTCCTCCCTTTCTGCAAACGCTAACCAGCTGGGATTCCAGCAGTTAAATGTAGCTTATGTCGAGATTGAGAACTATGGCCAACTAAGAGTTTGTAAGCCAGTTCTAAACCTTGGAACCTTCTAATAGCTGGATCTGGCTTGTTTGACCATTGTTGTGAAAGAAAGAGGACTTGAATGCAAGCGTGTGCTGCCCATTCATGTCCTGGCCAAGGTTTTGGAGTTAGCTTGATGTGTAAATATGGCCCAGCCGTGCTGCCTTACTGTGCCTGAAGGAAGGATATGCTAAATGTAACTGTTAATAATTCTTAATAGAATCACTATATGGCATACAAAATGGGGAATATTTTTCTTAAAAGATGCATGTGTAAGTGGTAGGTCATCAGCAAATGAGCTTCGAGAGTGTTCCAGTGTGATTAAATGTACACTTTTAAACTGCACTGCAGGTATTTATTTATTTATTTATTTATTTATTTATTTATAAATATATGGATCGAGGCAGCGAACAACTTAGCATGTATTTCGATACATTTTCTATGCATGCCCCCAACAAGCTGGGTACTCATTTTACCGACCTACGGAAGGATGGAAGGCTGAGTCAACCTTGGAGCCCGGCAGGATCGAACTCATAACCTTGTGGCTTGCAGTACTGGCATTTAACCCCTGCGCCACCAGGGCTCCCTTTTTTTTGGATTGGACTGTTTGACTGTAACTTGCATTTTGGGTTGCACCTCTCTGAAGTTTGTAATTGTCTGAAGTTGCTTATTGTAACCATTTTGTATTTTAAAGTCTCTTAAAATCAATTGTAATGTCTGTGAATAGATCCAAATTTCATTCTTTCGGTTAGAAAAAGACAGGGGAAAATGGGGTCCCTGGGGCTGGTACCTCCCCCTCCCCCCAAAAGCTATAGTTGTGATCCTAAACCTCTCTGGACCACCATTTTTCTGGCCAAAATATGAGCAAGTTGCCTTTCTTTGGATTCCAGGTGTGGCAGTTCACCTGTTCAGTAAGTTAAAGCGCCCAGCATTGTTTAATATCAGAAGCCATCCATTTTTCAAAACCAGAAGTGGATTGCTAACTTTTCTTAGTTTGTTTCATATTTTGGGAGTCTATCTGGCTCCTAGAGAGTTTGGAGATGAAAAGATTGGCCCCCAAACTCACCGCAGTTTCCCACCATAAGCTTTCATGGTTGCACTTTGACCTCATCAGATGCACCTCCCTTTCATTTCACCAGTTCCCTGGAATCCACAAAAAATATATTCCAAATAATAAGTAAGTTTTTAAGATGCTGAAAGAACCAATTGGTTTTTTGTTTTGTTTTTTCTTTTCCTGCTAGAGATCAACCCAGCTAACCCTGTTCTCAGAAATTTTTGGCTAGCTGGGTCAAAACCTCAGACCATAGAGAAATCTTGAAAGTGTTTCATCTCACGAGCTGGGAACCAATTCTCTTCTGTTTTCCCTTGTTCTTTAGGTTGCGGCCCTGGCGTATTAGCGGATGCCAAGATGCGGGTATTTGAGCGCTGTGTATATTTTGGTGATTCGTGCCAAGATGTTCTGAGCACTTTGGGATCTCCTCACAAAGTTTTCTACAAGTCGGAAGATAAGGTTAGACAAAATAATAAATCGATATGGATGATCTTTTTATCAGATTACTAAAACATCTGAGGCCATTTCTGCACTAGCCTGTTATAGTGCTATTATTCCCCTTTCAACATCCTATGGAATCCTGGGGTTTGCCTTTGAGGCCGCTCCATAAACTGCAAACCCCAGGATTCCATAGGATGTTGAAAGGGGAATAATAGCACTATGACAGTCTAATGCGGAAATGGCCTAATAGTCCGTTCACAGATTTCGGTGTCCTTGAATGCTATGGAATATCTAGCAAATGATGACCCTTCCAACTGTTCTGTACCTTTTGTGCGCACCTTCTGAACCTTTTCTCCTCTTGCTGCCTAACTTGTGACTGATCATTCAGACTATATGATCCCGTTTATTGGTACTGTTCTCACAAATAACAGAAGAGATGGACTGTACCAATTTAGACTTTGAAACGTTCTGTTGCACCAGTAGTTTCCTACATTCAGAAAATGAGCATGTCAAGCCAAAAGCCAAATTAGAATCCTTTTCCCTGACTTGCTCATTTTCTCTGTGTGGGGATTAGTAATTAGAGTACTATTGCTATTGTCCATGTTAATCTTGTCATGATTATTTTCATGGCATAACATAGAGTCGTGAGGATCTGCTCTTAAGTTTCCATGTATTCTAATCGCAGTGCAGGGAAAATAAAGAGAGGAGAGAATGAGAAGGGAGATTTTTGTTTTTCCCAGAAGGAAAGGTAAGGATAAATAATGGGGTTAAGAACAGAATTGGCTAAGGAGATCTTCAGATATCCTGGGTGAGAGAGTATCAAAATGCACCCAGGACTTGATATGTATTGAATGTGCTCCAAATGCTAGTCATTTCCACCCGACACTGTTATAGTGCTATTATTCCACATCCTGTGGAATTCTGGGGTTTGTAGTTTCCTGAGGCCCAAGAGTTCCCTGGCTGAGAATTCTAAAGGCCCCTCCCTAAACTCCAAACCCCAGGATTCCACAGGATATTGAAAGTGGAATAATAGCACTATAACAGTATAATGTGGAAATGGCTGCGGAGTCATCCATTGGGTTGGTTCCAGGTTTAGCCATGCTTCGAACAGACCTGTTGAAATCAATGAGACTTAATTTTGACTGGCTAAGTTATTCCATTGCTTCTGTTTGGACTACTTTAAGCCTGACTAAAGCTGGATTTAAGTCCAGTAGCTATAACGGGGACTGAAAACATTTCTCATTCCTGCCTTAGAGTCTTTAGTCCGTTGAAACCAGAGCAGCGTGTTTATGAAAGTGGATAGCAACTGTTGAGTTTTAAAAGTCTGATTGTCTCCTTTTCCCAGTGAACTGAAGTGTTTGGCATTTACTTTTTTTCCATAGATGAAAATACATTCGCCCTCTCCTCATAAGCAGGTACCGTCAAAGTGCAATGACTACTTTTTCAACTACTTCACACTTGGAGTGGTAAGTTCCCAGCCTTGACATCCATCACACTTCCCTTCCATCTGTCCTCAACTTTCATGAAGCCCATAATCCTTTGGTGAGAGAGTTAATATTCTTTGAATCCTCGAGAGCTCCATCACTGAGACGGCTGAACTGCACCTTTTTACATTTGCCTGTTTAGTTAATGACCCATTTGTACTGTACATGTCTCATGGAGCTCATTTCACGTACTTGATATTCAATGTTTGCAAAATGAAATTTGCCCCACCAGACTCAGAAACGCTCTGGAGAGAGGATAAGACCGTTGCCTGTCTTGTTCAACATTCAAATGGACTAAAGCAAAGAAATTTAAATTCAAAGACACACAGCTGTTCACAGGAGTGTTAGCTTTTCACAGTGGGTTTGCTGTAACATTTTCTTCGCTCCCTTCAAAACTATAAAAGTTCTTGAAATAATTGCTCTAAGGAACACGATCCTGCCTGTACACACAAGAATTCCTATGGGCTGCAGTGTCGTTTAATTTAATGTTGACTCGCTTTCAGTTTTTTCCCATTTTTGTCCACAGGATATCCTTTTTGATGCAAATACTCACAAAGTGAAGAAATTTGTTTTGCATACGAATTACCCTGGTCATTATAACTTCAACATGTGAGTAGAAAGAACTGTATTGCCTGGTTTCCATATTGCAGTTTGAGAAAATGTGGGCTAATAATGAGGTCTAAGAAAATGTCTGGCATGCTGAATTGTCATTAAATGAGTTGGAAGGACCTTCTCTAGGCTTTTCCAGACTTTCCTAGGTGGCCATATCAGGTAACATCTTCTTAAAAAGAAAGGTGAATTTCTAGGGACTTCAGATTCCATACAATAGGCTGGATTCTGTACTTGAGCTGATCTGGATTAATGGTTCCAAGGACTCCTTTTTGCAGTACGAAATGTGCTTCTGCAATTTGCTAATCTAGTTTTTGACAAATGTGTGGAGCATAATGTATGATTGCCACATTTATAAATAGACTAGATTTCCTGTTTTGTATCCAGAGAGAAGTAACTACCCCTTCCAAAAAAGAAGAGATCTTAAGTGAGATGTACCATGCCATACACTGATTGCATAAATGGGAGCGGGGTGAAGATCTCAGTGTAGCTGCATTGTCTTTGAGTGGCCAGTAGCAATTCTACATCCATTGGAGTGTGGTGGTATATAAAAGTACATATCAAAACAAGACCTTCTACGCTATGATGGATTTCTTTTTATAAATATTTTTATTAAAGATTTACTTTGAAGAAAAAAAAAACCTTCCCACTTCCAAGCGTACATTTTCCAGTTGAATCTGCTATTTTTCATTGTTTACATACGTGCATATATCATACACTATGATGGATTTCTGTTGACAATTTATTGCTGTTTTCATGTGCTGTTAAGTCAGTACAACTTACAGCTAGCTTATGAATGAGAGAGCTCCAGGAGATCCTGTTTATCAACAGCCCTGCTGAGGTCTTGCAAGGTCAAGTCCATGGCTTCTTTGATGGAACCAATCTCTCTATATTGTGGTCTTCCCCTTCTCCCACTGCCTGTTATGTTGACAGTGCCAAGAGTTAATAATACAGAACTTTGCAAAGAATTATCTGTACATTTTAACTGATGAAACAAAAATCAGGGTACATTTCTGAGTTAATTTTTATTTGCCCTTGTGTGATTATCAGTTGCAGGTCAACTTGTTCTGAATTTTTCTGTTTTGCTCCTCAAGGATAAACAACTGATTATCAATAAGCAGTTCATTCCCCCCTTTCTTTCCAGTTACCAGTGTGACTTCCCTGTGCGAGACCAAATGCAGTTAGGGCACGCACACATGTATTTCTATGTTTCCAGGATTAAAGTGTACTTTCAACACTTTCTTTGCTCCCTTAGACAGTAAATATAGACTACAGAAAACCTTGGTCATTGTTCGTTCAGAATATATTTGTTATTGGTAGTAATGGGCTCCACAACCTGGAAGTCCCAGATTCAGTTTCAAGTATCTCTTAGTTAAAAGGGTCAGATGGAAAAGACTTGTGAGCCTTGTACCTGTACATACAGTCTTTTTGCTCCTCCCTTTGCATAACACAGAGTTAAACCAAAAGCTCATGAATTAGCCATGTGTCCTCTTTCATCTGAAGCAGAGCTATGTGGTTACCAATCTTGGAAGAAGCCCAGGGTATGTTGTACCATAATCTGAAGTTGGTTGAATATCCTGGCTTTTTCTGAAGCTGGTAGCTGTGGTTTCTGGGTGAAGACCAAAAACCATGGTTAATTAGTGACTTAACTGGTTGAATTGTTGCATGTGCTCGGACTTGCAGAAAGATCATGGATTTCTTGACTCAGGAAACTTAAGATACAATCAGTTTGAAGAAGGGTAATGGCTACACATTTTGTGTAGTATCTGATTTTAATCTGACCAGCTTTTTCCTATTAGACAGCATAGTGCAATGCAAAACGATAATAGGTTATTGATAGCTACAGGGCAAACAATGGATGCAGTAGTTTTCAACGGCCACTTTTTAATGTATTGTTCCTACTGAGTTTAGAATGAATGAAACAGTTTTTCTCCTAACAGTCCTGCATTTTCAATTTTCATAGTTATCACCGCTGTGAATTCAAGATTCCACTAGCTATTAAACGAGGTAAGAAAGAGGCATGGCCTTTGAATACAGTCTGGAATAATCTGAAAGTTTGAATACTAACAGGAACATATAATGGCTTTGCATGCATGCGTGTAGCAAAAAATCAATAGTCGAAGCCACCAGAGTGAGAAGAGGCCCAGAGTTCTGCAGTGGCAGATAAATAGACTGTCATCTTCAGGTAGAGATTATCCCTCAGTGTGGGTGGTATCAACAATCTGTGCAGGAGGGAGAGAAGATATAACAACACTTCTGGAGAGAGAGAGGTGGGGGATGGAGAGCATGCAAAGTTGTGTAGGTATAACACCCCAGTGAACTCTTGTGACATAATAGAAAATAATTTGGAGCAGTACAAGATCCCAGTACAACCCAGTTAACAAAAAATACTTGACATGGTTTGATATCCTGGTTCACCTTTGGGCAAATCACAGTTGGGGTTTCCTCTGATAAGGATGTATAAATTGAGAAAGAGTATGGTGACCTATTGTATCAAGCTGTTATGCACATGGACTACAAGGAAATCTCATTTATGTAGAGAAGAGATGGAGACTTCTAACTGTTGTTGGAATCCAATTGCCATTGGCCATGCTAGGCTGTGGCTAATAGCAATTTGGGGCCAGGAACTTTCTACCCACCTATAACAAGAGGTGAGGTTACAAATATGAATAAGCTGTTACTTCATTAGGAATAGGGAGCAACTTGATTTTAAGTGAAAGAATGAACATATTGCAGTATATTGAATCTGTTCAGATTCAGTTTAGAAAACATTGTAGTTAAGGTTCATCAGTGGACCTGGGCTTAACTGTCCTGAGTGAAGGAGGTTCTGACTTGTGCCACTTTTAATTAAACCCAAGAACAATCAGTGATATAAAAGCAAAAAAGAAAACCAACAGAATGAGAGAGCTGGATGCCAGAACAATCCAGCATCTCAGTTTCAATGTAATCCTTCTGTATTATTCGGTCACACTTCAGTTTAAATCCCATGTAAAAAAATGTTATAAAACTATTTCCAAATATTTCCCAAATATCAAAAGTCTGGACAAGTGAGAATGTATAGGACCAGGACAGAAGCTTCAGTTTTCTCTGTACATGCTAAGAGGTTTTCCTAACGCTGTCAAATTGTCTTTTGGTCTCTCTCATATCTCTGGATATTGTTGATCATCTGTTGTTTCTCATTGCAAAGCAAACTTCATAGGAGTTGTTAAATATCCGATGGCCCCGAGGACAGAATAGCTCTAATTAAACCCAGGTTTCATGTGAAGCAGTTGCCCTCTGGATGTTTTTGGCCAACAGCTTTCATCAGTCGTAGCCAACATAACCAATTCGAAGAATCATGGGAGCTGCTGTCAGACAGGAGCTGGAAGGCCCCACACTCCTCAGTCCTAATGCAGCGTGCTCCTTATTAAAAGATCCACAGATGACCCTTGTGCTTACTTTCCAGGAGAACTAATCCCAGTCTGTTGTCCTGTCCTTGTGTTTCTTACGATTTTGTGTGTCATCTGTAGTTTTGGAGGAAATCAGGGCAAGGTTAGCTTTGCCCTCAGCCGACATCACTGATCTATGTTTAAAATCACTCCAAAATTCCTTGCTTCCAGATATTTTAATTCAGTCCATGTCTCCTTTTAAGTCCCCCTCACCCTCCTTCCTGTTTCCTAAAATACCCATTTTGTTTTCCTTTTTCTTTGGTTCATGGTTCTTCACATCTGTCTCAGTTGCTTCTCATGCAGCCCTTCATCTCCATTTGTACATTCTCTGCTAAACACAAGTTCATCTACAGTTGTCAGGACTGTGTATCATTTGTACTAAAAAAATTGATTACAGAACCAGCTGCCCCCATCCCACCAGCATGGTCAGTGGCCAGGGGAATTCTGGAGCTGTAGTCCAAAGAAGTAATTTTTCTGAGCTCCGAGTTTCAGAGTAAGAATTTGTCATTCTTGTTGTGTACGTTCGGATCATTTCTGACTTACGGTGACTCCAAGAAGAAGCTATCATGGGTTTGGGGTATTTTTTTGGAAAGATTTGTTCAGAGCAGGTTTGCCGTTGCCTTCCTGTGAGGCTGAGAGAGTGTGAGTTGCCCAAGGTTGCCCAGTAGGTTTCCATGGTTGAGCAGGTATTCCTAGAGTCTTAGTCTAACACTCAAACCATTATGGCATGTTGGTGAGTAAGAACTATTCACTCCAAGCTGAGCCTACCTCCTCTGTTTCTGTGTGAATCGCTTTTCCAAGGCATGGCTCCTTCTTGGAAGGAATCTACTCAGTAGTAGTAACTCAGCAGGTTCCCCTCTTCTGAGGACGAGGGGAATCTTCTGCTGCAAGAGGGAGACACATCGACTTCAACAGAAGTTTGATAAGACCCTTGCAAGGTCTAATGAGCCACAACTGTGTTGCTTCTTTATGTTCTGTATTGCACCTCGCATGTCGTGGCTGCGAAATAACCGTCGGGTAGTAAGGGGGATGGAATTTAGTGCCAAAATGTACTCTCACCAAAAATTGTTCTGTTCTTTCCCTGTAGAGAGCACCGATTCGCAGATGGAAACCTGTACAACTTACAGCAAGGTACATCGCAAGCCACGTTCATAGTGCAGCTCTGAAACTTCAAGAGACTTGGATCCTATTTTCACCAAACTAATGAAATAGAATATTACAGTATTATGTTATGTGATCCCTTTCAGAAGGCTTTTGGAACTAGGAGGTGGGATTTTTACCCCCTGAAATGATCCACGTCAGGTTTTTTCAGATTCTAACATTCCAGCTAGAGGGACAACGAAGTGGGTCTAACGACTTTGTGTCAGAAGGAATAGAAATGCATAGGAATAGAAATGATGTATAGTCCATCAAGTAAGGCCATCTTCCAAATTGCAGGTGATTTCTCCATGAAAGTAAGTAGCGGGTCTGTTGGACCTCAGCAATGAATGAGTGGTTTGTTAAGTTGCTTATTGATCATCTCTGAACCAAAAGAAGATGGTGTGTGTTCATGAAACTTTAATAATCCAAAGTCCATTTAAGTTACATCTGTTTGGCAGTAAACACTTTACTTAGAGAGAAGAACCTCATTATCTACAGATAGCCAGTTCTTATCAGCGTCATCCATATGGCCAAAATCCTGTTGGGCCACTACAGTACCATAAAGCAGTTGCACAAGTGATTGTAATTTCTCAGTGGTTGTGCAAGTGCAGTCCTTAGTAGAGATGTAAAATTTCCAGAAATGTTAAATCCATGCCAACCCCCCCCCATACCTAACCTGTTTTTTTTTCCAGTTTTTTTCCCCCCTGGAAAAATACAGAAATTTTCTGAAAAATTGAAGGATGCAATAGTACCCTTTACAATTTTGAAAGTCACTTTGTTGCTTAATTAATATAAAATACATTATGCGTAACTTGGTGTGGCATGAATTTTAATCATTTAGATTTATGGAAGGGTCAGTTTATTCAAAATGTATTTACAAATCAAACATACCTTTTTTAAAATGTTGGCTGACATTCTGCGGTGCGGTTGCAGATCCGTAACCCAGAGTTATGGATCCGTAACTGCTCCATATTCAGCTGTGCTAAACATGCATGACCATGGCATGAGTGCCACAATCATAAATGCCCCCAGAATCCATCGTGAACTCCAGGGTGTTGCTCCAAGCAACAGAAGTCTGAGGCGCAATTGACTGCTGTGCTCACGGTTGACAAAGTGAGCCCCTTTCTGCCCACGAACCACAATATGACAAGGAGAAGCATTACAGGCCTAAAATGTCAGACACAGAAAGCCATGGTTTGCCAGCATCTGAAAAACATCAAGGAAGGCACTGGTTAAGTTTCATGGGGAAGGGCATTCCATGAACAAGGATCATTGCTGAAAAGGTGCCTTCCTAAATTCACAAAATGCTCCCAAAAAGGGGAGTGGAGGGAGAGACTTTTCAGTTTTTCTTAAAGTGCTCCATTCTCTAAGACATTTTTATTTGCTTACAGTGGGACAGTATTCAGGACCTTCTTGGACATCCAGTAGAGAAGCCGGTAGTACTTCACAGGTAAAGACTCTGTTTTGTCACTTGGATCGAAGTTTGATTGGATTTCAAGTTGCTGCCAGAAAGAAAGTCCTAATGACACATACCAGTAGAGGTTCTATTATTGGATTTAAAAAAGAACAGATCCTGGAATTATGTTAATAGTGTGGGGGGGCAATTCTTGAAACAATTGGTACTGTTGCAAAATTCCACTCTGCTTTGAACATAGCCTGGAGACTGTAGCATCTTCAACTAGAACTTGCTAAGCCAGTTACTGCCCCAAAAGACGGGCAGAGGATATATAGGTATACCCCAGTTAACAAAATAAATGTGTTCCTAGGTCTGGCTTTTTTAATAGAAAATTGGTTACCAGAGGCAAAAGTGACATGGAAAGAACAGGGATAGGTTCCTACACCACAGAAAAGAAAAGCAATAAGTTTCAGCAAACTTTTGTTTCCAGACTAACAATTATGCACATATGACATGAAGCAAGGAGGTCGGGCAAACTTTAAGTAAACAAAAAAAATATTTTCAGCCTTTCAGAGACTACTTGAAGACTTCTTTCAGAATGCATCCAGGAATAATTTTTCTTTCACCAGCCTCCAATTTCTTACAGATCTATATGTCTGTAAGCAGCTGGAGTTAGCTGGTGTGGCAGCTTCTCTGTCATTTTTCTATTCACACATGTTCAGTAAGGCATTCTGGAGGTAGCTGCCCTTTGCTTTGCCTGTTATAGGCAGAGGCACAACTACAGTAGGATTGGCTGGAGGGGAATGCTATTCTGTCTTTCCTCAAGCTGAGAAGGAGGAAAAGGTAAGCTGATGAGCACAAAAGGACTTTGTAAAAAAGAGCTTGGGTGTCAGAGGCTTTGTGAACTGTTAACTAACTATGATCCTCAGCTTCCAAGCACAGGAACTGGAGAAGCAGGGAATCAACCAGTGCCATTGTGTGCTTGCTGGATGTGTTACACCAACTTCTCCAGCCTGGCACCTTCTGTATATATTTCAGGCTACATTGCCCATTATTCCTCGGCCACCATAGAGCTGCCAGCGGAGATGATGTGAGTTGCAGCCTGACACGTCAGGAAGGCTGATGCAACTTTTCATCACAGATTAACATCCTGGTTTGCAACAAACTACCCTCTATAGCCAAGGAAAATAAATGATGACTAAGCCCTTCCAGGTTCAGCTGGAATCATTAAAATGATATGTTAGGCGCGTGCTAGTCTCAGCTAAATTTGTTACTGGTATCATTTGGAATTTTTTCAGTCTTGCTTCTGATTTTTTTCAGGTCATCCTCTCCAAACAACACAAACCCATTTGGATCAACATTTTGTTTTGGACTGCAGCGGATGATCTTTGAGGTATGGGGGGCAACCATATTACCTTGAAGAAGTGAGGGAGGTGTTGAGGTTTTGTTTTGCTTTTGTTTTTGATGGGCTGAAATATTGGGTGTGGTTTTTAGTTCTAGTGGAATGGGTTACTTAAGGTGCTGAGAACCATGATGAACCATAGATATTCCTTCATTTTAACTGAGCCGAAACATTTTGGTCACTCCGTACAGGATTGCAGCCCGTGTGGGTGCATTTCTGGAGGAGGTTTTAACCTTTGTATTCCTTCTGTTTTTTGTTCTGTTTTTCCAGGTGATGCAGAATAATCACATTGCATCTGTTACTCTGTACGGCCCTGCAAGACCCAGCAGCCAGTTGAAAACATCGGATCTTCCCCAGTGAGCAATATCAGCTAATCAAAATGCTACAAATTTAGTACAGCGTGCCTTGATTTGCTGCCACTTAACAGTATGGAAAAGCACGGTTTAACGGGATACGTGTGTGCGTGTATGTATGTCTGTATCTTCAAAACAAACAAACAAACAAACAAAACCCTGTCTCTTCCTACCTGTGCATGGGGGAGACCAGGGAAGTCCTCTTGACTGTTCATCACAGGGTGTGGGAATAGTGTTGGATGTGAGCAGTGCCTGCCACACAACTGGTGTTTCTGCTTTCGACTGCCCTTGTCTCTTACAACGTGGAGATTTATGGACTGGTCTGGGGTTTCTTTTTCCCTGAGCTGCAAGGAGGATGAGCATAAACCAAGAGGGCACAAAAATGACTGCACGACTTAGAAGCACAAACTTTCTGAGCCTTGGGGCATCTGGGAGCAGGTATTGGATCTAACTATATATTGTACATATATATATTTTTTCCCAGTCTGTGCTTGTGTTAATTGCAATGATAATGGTGGTCATGTGGTTTTTTTCTACACAACAACAATGTAGGCGTGGGTGTGCATATGCACACAAATAACTTATACATAGGTGTATATATATATATAAACAAAATTAAGTACTTGGGTATTTCTGTGGCTTAAGGACATTGTACCAAATGTGACAAGTATGTACATACATGTCCATGATTTCAGGCACCACATGTTTGTCTGACGTTGAAACTGGCGCAAAGCAGCATGTGCATAAGACTTGGTTGTAACATTTTTTGCACTACATACACTTTAATTACTTGATAAGGCATTTTAATCTTCACTGAGGAGCATCTGTGTACTGGGTGTGAGCGGAGGGGGGTGCAATGGTTTATTTAATTGTTCGCCACACGTAAAGCTTATTTATACAGTGGGAAAGAAACCCACCATTTCTGCACTAATACTTACTTGAGATGCTGAAGCAACTTGTTTTTCTGCCATGACTGGTTAACTAACTTGTGTTTTTGTGTATACACATACATATATATACACACACACAATTTTCCAGAAGGAAAACAAAAGTAAGTAGGTTGTTTCTATAAATTATGTTTTTTCATAAAAGGTTTTGATGCCATTTTTTTCCCTTTGTACTTAAAACCTGTAAGAGTGAGCACCGTTGCCTCTCCTTGCAGCTGTGTGTGTGAGACAGATGTCAGATTAGTATTTTTTATTTCTTTTTCCTTGTCCTGTAAAGAAAGGTAGTTGGAGCTGGCGAGCTGGAGCACAGCCACTGTGGAACTGAAGTTACACTGGATGAAATGGGTGTTCCATGGCCTTAATGTAAGGGATGTTTTCTGGGAGACACCCATTTAGCACGGTGCTGGTGAGTTGTGTTCTGGGTTGTTACACATGTAGCACACTGGAGGAGAGGGGCAGAAAAAAATTGCCTCTTTTCTTCCTCCCCTCCTCTTTTTTTTAAAAAAATATATATTCATGCCAAAATGTTAGCCAAAGAGGTCCTTAATCTCGTTTCAACATTTCTGTACATATATCCTGAAATCACACACGGTGCCCCCTACCCCAGCCAACGGGATTTCAGCTGCTTCAAGTCAGGCGTGGCGAGACCACAGAGAGATGTGCAGCTTTCTCACCAGTCTTATTTAGGGAAAATAATCATGTCTGTCTGTTTGTCTGTCTCGATCATCTTTGAGATATAACCCTTTTTAAAAACAATGGAGAGAGAGTGAGAGAAGAAAAAAAAAGAGAAATGTATAATTTTATCCCGTTTTTTTAATATTTTGGTGTAGCGACCGACTTGTATCTATATATATATTATAGATGACTTTTTGTGAGTTTTGCAAAGACGTATGTACAGATTTTGTAAATACAAAACTTTTTTGTAATTTTAACTCCATGTACAGTGTAATCTTGTATAGTTTATCAACAAATGAGGGATAGGAGATTTTAGAATGTTAAATACAAGCTTTGAATCCTGGACCAGTAGCAGGGATAAACGTGGTGCGTGGTATTGGATGTGTTGTTGTGTGTATTGGTGAGTATGTGTGATCTCCTTTTTGCCATTTAGTCTTCCTGTATACTGTGACATTCTGTGCCCTTTTACTTAAGAGAAAATAAAGGAAAACCCCAAGGAAAATTTAATTGATGATGGGGAGGGTGGGGGTGTTGAATGGTTTACCTTTCTTCCTAGATGTTACTCCTCTTCTTCATAACATGTTGTTTTTTTCCTATGATCATTGCTTGCTGAGAAAAATCTCCCAAGACTCTTCCCTTTCTCTTTCTAACATGCATTCTGTTTTTCATAACCTTCTGTAAATTGTATGAAATACCTAACTAGCATGTACATTGAAAGGACAAATAAAAAGAAACTCAGTTGCTGTGTTGTTAAAATACAGTGGCTGGGTGTGTGTATTTTGCAATGCATGATTTATTGTTCTTTAGAGCTTACATTTTCGTGAGGAGCTGAGTATATGGGATTCTCCTCTCCCTCTTCCACGTTATCCTCCTAGACACCATCTGAGGTGGAGAGTTGCTGGCCCAAAGTCACCCAGAGCGAGTGGAAATTCGAACCTGGGTCTTAAGGTTGAAAGGGGTTTTGAGCCTGGGTTTTTTTGTTTCTGGTCTGGTATTTTTTGTGCCATATACAACACTGAGCAACTTTCAAAGATCATACAGGGCTACAGGAGTTTATTCCATCCTTGCCATGCATCTCACATCACTGCCACAGTTGCCGCTGTGTTTTGGCTGGGCCTCTGCAGCCCTCCAGAGGCTCACGGGGCCCAGAGTGCCTCTCCCCCTTCAACCTGGCTTACTGGCCAAGGTTGCTCCAAACTGGCCTGTGCAAGTCACCATGCTCCGGCCCTTTGGGTTCTTAACATCCAGGTGCTGGGATTTTTGAAATCTGAATTGGATCTGGGGTATTTGGAACTCGGAATTCCAATATACTGAAGGTAAGCACTGCAGAGTACATGTCCTGTATTTCATTAGCCCACTGAGAATGCTATCGTCCCCCGGTTGGGGACAACCTACCGATAACCACAAGATGTCACTTCTGTTTCTTAGCTGACAGTTCACCAAAAAGAAGAAGAAGGGGGAAAAAAGAAAACCAGCATGGGACAGTGGGTTGGTTGGCAGGGTTCTTCACAACCGTTTATGGGCTGGCATCTTTTTTCGTGACATTGTTGTGTGTCTTCAAGTTGTTGCCAGCTAATGGCGAGCTAGTCCAACACTTCGAACTGCTACACTTACTCCCATATTGCAACCCTATCCTAAGCTTTTTTCCTGGCCAGACTTTCAGAGAAGGTTTGCCATTGCCTTCCTGAGAGGCTGAGAGACTGTGACTTGCCCAAGGTCACCCGGCGAGTTTCTGTGGCTTTTTGTGGATTCAGACCCTGATCTCTTAGACCCCTGGCCCAATACTCACACCACTATCCTATGCTGCTTTCTTTACCCCCCCCATCCATCTCCAGTGTTCCAAAGCCTGTGACTGGCTAGCTTTTCCCAGTCTTGTCTAGTTAGTTCACACTTTGCTCTGTGCAAAAGTCTCCCATCCCTGATTTCCAGCTAAATTTTAACTGTCCTCTCTGTGGGAGAAAGCTCCCTGTTGTTACCAGGTGTATCCATTTCAGGGGATTTGCCCACTTCAGCATTATTTTAAATATTTTGGAGGCACCTATAAGACTGAGGACCTTCTTTGGGCATCTGAAAGCAACCATGGTGCCTCTTGAAAGCAAACAGGCTGCTTCTGTCTGCCTGCTCCGCCGCGTTTCCTGTTTGGTTTCCACGGGCTGCAGATTATTTGTGCTTTTCAGTAACTCAGACCCTTCGTGCTTTACTGAAACTCAGCCTGCAGCTAAGTCTAAATATTTGCTACTGAAACAACCATCTCTTCCTTCAGAGCCCTGCCTCGATTTTCCTCCTTTGCTATTTCCCCTGTATCAATTTTTGTATTGTGATTTCCTTGGGGCAGGGGCCTGTTAGTGTGCACGCTTGAAACTGATGACGTGGACGGAGTAGTTTCGTCTTCTCATTTGGACATTCCTTCTCATTGAGTCTCAAAGGCGCTTCTGGGTTCCTTTGCACAGACTTACTTGGCTATTTCTTTGCATGTGTACACTGAGCATATTCTGTGAATTTTAATAGCAGTGATAGCCTAGCCAAGTGAAATGGGTGTTCAGGGGAGTAGTTTAACTAACAGCAACGGTTTGGGATTTGCATGCCTATAAGCAGATTTTATTAATTTTAGCCCTAAATGCATAGCCTAATAGGCACAATTCCAAAATCTGCTGCTTATATATGTGTATGTATATGTGTGTGTGTATATATATTCTGTATAATCCTGTAGTTTTCAAAGTGGCTTCTGTCTGTTAACATCAGAAAGCAATGCCTATGAGGAGGGAGGAGGACAATAGTCTATAAATGCTTAAATTAACTACAGGCTTCCCTGCTTATCTGACAAGGTAGGGACCGGAACATTTTCAGAAAACGGAATAGGTTGAAAAGCGGAAGCCATGTGCTGTACTGCAGGGAGGAGAAAGGACTTACAGAGGGTCACTTGGGCCAACCACACATAGGCTGCTTGCAAAGTCTCTCAGCTGGCTTAGAATCATAGAAATGTAGAGTTGGAAGAGACCCCAGGGGCCATCCAGTCCAACCCCCTGCTATGCAGGAACACCCTCAAAGCACTCCCTTGGACAGATGGCCATCCACCTCCAAAGAAGGAGACTCCACCACACTCCATGGAGGCAGCATATTCCACTGCCGGACAGCCCTGACTGTCAGGAAGTTCTTCCTGAGGTTCAGGTGGAATCTCCTTTCCTGCAGCTTGAATCCATTGCTCCTCGTCCTGGTCTCTGGAGCAGCAGAAAACAAGCCCTCTCCTTCCTCCACATGGCATCCCTTCAAATATTTAAACATGGCTATCATGTCCCCTCTCAACCTTCTCTTCTGCAGACTAAACATACCCAGCTCTCTAAGTCTATCCTCATAGGGCTTCATGGCTTAGCCCCCCTTTTCCCCTTTTCAGCTTGCTTTGCAAGCATTGCACCCCTGTGAGTGGTTCCAAGCGAGCTTCCCTAGGAAAGAAGAACTGATGAAAGAGCAGACACCACATCGAATCAATAGAACCTGTCCTTGATTTGGAAGCGTCAAAAGAGCAAGCCGTCAGATAAGAAGGCGTCAAAAGATGGGGGCTTCCTAAATTGCTAACCATTTGACCTGTCTTCTGCAACCTCCGTAGCTTTCGGTCCCAGACAAAAGGAACTTCTTCAAGAAATCCAGCCCATTTTTTGTAGAAACCTTTTCAGAAAGTTTCTAAGTTATTCAGTCAAGATACAGATAGCTATCCACAAGATGGCAGTTTCGTCCCGTTTTAGCCTATTTGAATCTTCTGTATTGTTTTATCCTGTTTTCATGCTGGACAGATTTTGGCTACAATTTTTTAATCTGAGTCTTTGCTAAAAAGGTCTGTAACCAAAATAAGCATATGTTTGTACGTTCAGTACTGTCTTTTCATTTCTCATCAATGGGAAGTGAAGGCAAAGGTAGGGAAATTGTAGCTTGTGGACTACAAGTGGCCTCTGAATCCCCCCACCAATCCCCTGAAGCTACCTACCCACCTCAGTCTTTTTTTTGCATTCAGTATCATTTGGGGGCAATTAATATCACACAGAACCCACCCCCAAAAGAAAGCTTGCAAAAATACCCCTATTGCATCTCTACAAGCATTCCAGAGCACTGCACTAAGTCCGATTACCTCCCTTTTCCTCCACAGCTCCTTTCATTGCGAACGAGTGTCAGAGGGCCCACCAAGTTATAGAATCATCGAATGGTAGAGTTGGAAGAGACCAAAAGGGCCATACCTCCAACCCCCTGCCATGCAGGAAGACATCGTCAAAGCATTGACCGTCTCTGCTTAAAAACCTCCAAAGAAGGAGACTCCACCACGCTCTCCAGCAGTGCATTCCATTATCAAACTGCTCTTACTGTCAGGAAGTTCTTCCTAATGTTTAGATGGAATCTCTTTTCCTGAAGTTTGAAGCCATTGCCCCGTGTCCTAGGCTCTGGAGTGGCAGCAAACAGGCTTGCTCCATCCTCCATAGTCATTCCTTCAAACATACAAAAATATTAAACAAAATATTAAGAATATTTAATTAAATTAAGAATATTTAAACATACAAAATTCTCCTCCCCCCATGAAATTTTCCTTCAATTCCAAAATTTCTAGCACTGCAGAAGATGAGAGAGTGAAAACCATTCACACACCTAGAATTCTTGTATTTTTACATTTCCTTGGTCACATTGCCTGCCCCTTTCCTTTGGATGCCTAAACTCTATTTGTAAATGCTCAACTGTAGTTTTAAATTATTGCAATACTAGAATTTTTTTTTAGGGAGGGGGAAAGAATGAAAGAAAATTTCATTGGTGGGACAATATTCTAATCTAATGGGGAAATCCTCCATGCAACAGATACTCTCCTGGAGTAAAGGCAAGTAGCGAAATAGGCATTTTCTGCTCTCTGTGTTCCATATTCTCCTCCCCCTTCCCTCTGCTCTTACCAACAGCTGGCTGCAATATTCTTTTGCCAGGAACTGCTTTCCTTCTAATTAAAAACAGATTTCTCTCTGTTGTGAAGTAATCAAGTTATGTGATCACATTCACAGTTGCTGATCCCAGAATCTTTTCCTCTTGGTCCTGAAATCAACCCATTGCTACCTGCTACCCATTTGCTGTCTGCAGGAATTTCTCACTTTCTTTGCATGTTTTCCTTTCGTTAAGTGCTTCCAGGTGGGAAATTTGCAAGCCCCCAGATTTTGTCGGACTGCCGTTCCCACCAGCACAGTCCACCATGAGGGATGATGGTAGTTGTAGTCCAGCAACTTCTGGAGAACTCCAGCAACTCTCTCCTCCCCAGGCTGTGGCAATTAATATATCGGGAATCCTTAAATAATTCAAAAGGAGGCTGCATACCTGTCAGGATGTGTGATCATTTTCCCATGCTTTGAACCTCCATATTTCCTGTTTGTTGTTGTGAAGTGCCTTCAAGTCATTTTTTACTTTAATTACCATGAGAAGGACCGATCACAGGATTTTCTTGGAAAGATTTGTTCAGAGGCAATTTGCCATTTAATAATTCTATGGCTGAGAGAGAGTGACTGGTCTAAGATCGCCCAGTGCATTTCCATGGCCAAGTAGGGATTTGAACCTTGATATCCTAAATCCAATAGTGTCATAGCAAGCATCATTCCTGGAAGGGCCTTTGCTCCTTTCTCTGGGAAGCAACTGAAAGCCCCCAAAGAAGCAAACTAACATAACAGTATAGCCAGCGAACACAATGAAATACAAAAGATTTTATCACCGAGGTTTGTACAGCTTTGTCCTGTCCTCTCTTGGTCACCCCGTGGCAGCCAGTCATGCGTTGTTTGATTTGCAAACTGCCCTGGTGTCTGCAATCCATTCCTATCTGGTCTTTTTCTCTTTTGGAAAGGCCTGTATTCCGTGCACATCCTGTTGTCCTCCCAAACAAAGCTGCCTGAAGGCAAATACACATTGTGCTAGAAGAAGATGCTGGCAGAGGAATACAGTGAGGAAGGGAGGGAGTGAAATGTGTTTTTTAAGATTGCTATGGCACTACTACCTAGAGGTTTCTTTTGGCAGGAGGGCAAGGTTCGAGGATTGGGCCCTCAAGTGCTCCTGAGAACCAGAAACTTCCTGGTGCCGCGTGTTCCATCCCTGTCCCACCCAAATGTCAGTGGTTCAATAGGTGCCCCTGCTCCAGGCTGCTCCTCCAGCAGTTCTGGAGGAAAAATATATAAGTGGACAACCTTTTGGTCAATTGTGAGGTCAATAGCTAGGCGTACAACCTCATAACGTATTTATTCATTTTATTTATGCTAGGCATTTCTCCCATACAGGACCCAACACAGCTCACATCACGTGTTAAAACTGTATAGCTCAAAACAATCTGGAATACAGTCGGCCCTCCACATTTGCAGGTTTGACTTTCATGGATTTGATATTTGTGAGTTTATTCAACCCCTGCATCCCTCCATTTCAGGAGCTTTTTTTCCGGAGAACCTTCCCTCTCAGCAGCTCCAATCAGACTCCACAGTCCTTGAAAAACCCATCTCTGGTCTTCCTCCTCCTCCATCAGCCACTGCCTGGCCAGCTAAGGACAGATCACAGCCCAATTTCTCAGCGCCCCAAGCCCTTTCCTGATGCCCTCGGCACACCCAAGGAAGGAGATGAGTGAGAAAGGGAGAAAGTATAGGGCAACCATACTGACCCTCCGCACTTTCCCTCTCCTTTCCCTGACCCAGTTTGGGCCCTGGGTGCCCACTCTCCCCACCGGGCCTCAGCCCCCTTTCCGGAAACACACACACGTTGATACTTGCAGTTGTCCCACTCGTCGTGAGGTCCTATGCTCCTAGCAAATGCGGAAAGCCAACTGTACAATGTTTTTTAAAAGGCATTAAATACTTTTCTTTTAAATAAAACTTTAATAAAACAATTTCAACCACATTAAATCCAACCCATTGCACTACCCCAAGCGGGTTAGAAGCCCTGTTAGATAGAAAGGTTTTGGCCTACTGGCAGGAGGAAAGCAGGGATGGGACCAAGTCAGCCTTTCTTGGCAGAGAGGGTCATAGACTGAGAGCAACCATCAAGAAGGTCCCGGTGACATGTGAAATTCCCAAACTGTCCCTCCTAGAGATTCCTGGTTGTGGAAAGAACGGTGTATTCCTGCATGGCAGAGGTTAGGCTTAGACCCTTGTGCTTCTTTCCAGCCCTATGAACCCGTTCATGGAAGGAACGTTGCCTTCATGAAGGATCTCCAGGAAGGGCAAGTCTTGTTTCAATAGGACAACATTAGTTCTCACCCCACACTTTTGCCCCATCCAAATATAGAGTATTCAGAACTAACTCATCAACTACCTCCATCACTTGAAATTTGCCCTTGAAAACTGCTAAGTCTTTAATGTTTACTCGTGTGTAAGCAGCATCTCTTGTGTTAGGTGCAGGACGTGGCTATCAGTGTGTAAACCTTAGGCAGCATAACCGATTGTCGTCCCTTTCGTTTTCATTTTCCAGCGGAAAGCCTTCTTGACTTGCTTCTTCTGAGTGCAAACCAGTCGCGGATTGTGGAGCAGGTTCCACATCAGCCAGATTTCTGCCACCTTCAGGCTATGGACTACCATGAGGTCTTTGTAAAAACAAGGATCAAAAGTCTGTAGGTTAGGGGCAGCCGAGGGCTTGGTAATCCCAAAAGTTTTGAACCCTTCATGCATCATGGGCTTCAGGTTGATTCTTTGCAAGCACATCCCCAAGAAGACGTCATCAATAGGGAAGAGTTCCACCTCGTTGCAAGCTTGGGAGAGTTTCTTCATTGTACTGCTGGACAACAAGAACCCTCCACCTCCTGCATAGGCTGGATACATGCCCAGCCCGTACATGGTCTCTGGGATGTAGTATTTGCTCTTGCGGATTCGGATTGGTTGTGCGTTGTAGATGATGTCCCCCACAAAGAGGTCCTTGGAGGGATCGTGGCTCTCAAGGAAGTTGACAATGTTCTCCACATTGACAAAAACGTCTGCATCGCCCTTGAAGATGAACTTGGTGCTGGAACAAAATTCGTCAGCCCAATTTAGGAAATGGATCTCTTTCAAAGTCAGGTTGAAGAAAGTGTCAAGGAAGTCCCACAACAGGATGTCCCGATACATCTGGCTCTCCTGTTGGACAAGAGTCTCCCAAGTTGGCAAAGCCGTCTTATTTTTAGGGACAGCTAGGAGGAAAACCCTTTGAACCTGGGCTCCGTTCACCAGCCCTTCCCTTCCCCATGTCTTCCGGACAATCTCCCGGCGGTCAAAGTCCTCGACCAGGGATTTGACAGCAATGAGTAAAAAGGGGCCGCCTGGGCTTCTTCGGCACTTCCTTGGCTGATTAATGAGAAGATCAAACTTCCTATTGTCTTTGTTCCGAAGGTATTGCCTGAAATCGAATGCAGAAGGTGTCAAGGGTGGAGGACTGGTACCCAGGTTGTTGTGACTTGCCACCTCCGTAGGCTTCATGACAGAAATAATTCGGGGTGCTGATGCTGTAGGCCTCGCATTCAACTGTTTCTGGGGGACTTGGAGAGCTTGGAAGGTCCTGTGTGTTGCTGGTGAAGGCCTCTTCTGGATTTTCACTTGTTCTCCTCGAAGGGAAGTGTGACCCAACTGGGAATAGAGGATGGTGAAGAGAGCTACCACCAAGAAGAGCGTACAGATGGCATCACCCTTAAGTTGAACTCTCATTGTTTTCGCAAATTTCTAAGGAACATTTGATGTTGTGCTAGGGGACTGGTCTGCTGGCCCTTTCCATCTGCAAATAAAGAAAGGGGAGGTAAGAGTAGAGTTTGAAGCATCACTTGCAGTAAATTAGGGCAACTTTAGACAGCCTGGAGCTATTTTGGCCTTCCCAGATCTTAGTGAGCTAGGCATACCATGTGTCATCTTCCCCTTTTAAGAAAAAGCTTGAAGAAGGAATCCCCTAGGAGCCTTGACTCTGTTGATTTATCTTCACTGCAAGATACAGGGAAATTAATCGAAAAGTGTTACCACACTTAATTAATATCCAATTTTATTACATTTCTAAAAAGTGGGGGAATTTTAACTATTACACTCATGTAGGATTGCCATTTAATTTTAAGTTAAAAGCCTACACTAAAAGTCTTACCAGAGTCAAACTAAAAAAGTGCCACTGCTCAATTTACTCACCTCACCCTTTAAAAAAAAAGGTGAAAAAAGGAAATACACACACACACACACACAGAGTACTTTTGTATTGTTTACTGATTTCTGATGGAAATTGGTTTTCATTCCAGTAATATATTAATACTACATTATATTATTATCCCACCCTCTGATTTCCATCATTGTTATTCTTCTTAGTCCCTCGTACTTCCCGCCTTCCCTTTGCTGGAGTTGCTTCTGTAATCTTAATTAAACTTCCTTTTAAATTCTATTTACGAACAAGTTCGCCCTGCCTCTATCTGTATTTTTAGTAGTCTTAGCAAGAACCAAATTCCCGTCAATCTGTTTGTTTCCTCCATGTATTTTTGAAAAATCTCATTTCTCATCCACCTCACCAAAAACTCTTGCTTTCCTTTTCTCTCTATCCTATAATTTCATCTCTTTAACCTTCCCTATTCTTTAGTTTATTGATTCCCATGTGGGTTCCCATGCTGATCCAAGGGAATTTGTTGGCTCTTTAGCATAGTCTCTCTTTTCATCAATTAACTGGCTTAATAAATTAATACTGGGATTAAGTTCGTGTTATAAATGCAATCCAATTTTACAATAAATAAATTTCACATCCAGTGAGGACATACGAGGGGACCTTCTTGATGGCTGCTCCCAGACTGTGGAATTCCCTCCCATAGGAGGCTGGCTTGACCTCTCTCTGCTCTCCAGTTACCAGCAGGTAAAGAACTTTTTATTTACATCAGCCTTTGGCTATTAACTACTTGCTTGGCAAAGAAGGTGGCGGTAGGAAGGAAGAAAACCTCCATCAAGGAAGACACAGCCCTGAATTTGCAAGGCCTGAGTGGGGCGGTGAGTTGGAGCTCTCTTTTTTCATAGCATCACCATAAGCCGGAGTCGACTTGACGACAATTAACAGCAACAAACTGGTTCTATAGATAGCATTGCCTGCCAAAAAGACAAGTAAATGGGCCAGAGAACAAATCAGGCCTGAGGTCTCATCGAAAGCCAAGATGACTAAAGTGAAGCTATTATACATCCTTTGGATATATCGTGGGAAAACATGAGTCATTGGAAGAGACTATAATGCTGGGAAAAGCTGAACGCAGCAGGGGGAAAAAAAGGAAGACCGCATTACAGATGGATAGATTTTGTCAAGAAAGCCGTGCTTCCCTTAGTTTGCAAGACCTGAGAAGGTCTGGATCTTTGGAATATTTGTGGTCATTGGTCATACTGTGACCAAGCAGCAACATCAGAGCATGGTCATTGCCTAGCATGGCACACCTTGCCAATCTCTCAAGCCCCCCCAGCTAGGACTGGCAGGTCAGGACTATCCCAGGCCCTAAGATTTTAGTGCCAAACCCTGAGACCTAGGGAACAGCCCTGGTGCTGCCGTTAAGCAAGATGCCACAACCGTATCCACCATGGCTGCAGAGTAGACACTATTAGAATAATATTTTTTTAAAAAAGCACCCATCAAGTGGAACAAATTTGGAAAATGCAGCCACATACTTTTCAAGACAGTGCTCTCTCCCTGAGATTTCTCCCCATCACACTGAGGGATGGAGAGGCGGTTCCAAGCCCTGAGACTTGGGAACCCTGACCCTGCCGTTCCACCCCTCGCTGTGGGTCATCTGCTTATCTGTCCCCTCTGAGCAGATTGAGGAATGGACAGAGAGTCTCCCACTAAGCGCTGCTTTTGTTTTAAGTAGATTTGGTCTGGTTTTCTTTCTGATACGAGATGGCAAGAGTACTAATCACAGCCTTGGCAGCCAATTCTGGCCCTTCTTCTCAGTTTAGCTTTGCAGGCTTGGGCCCTGGACCAACTTTCTGTGGGCTGGGAATCCACATTTTCCATGATTTAGAGATTTAGCTTGCCAGCTTCTCAGAGGCTCCGCAAAAGCCAGCAAAATCCTGGAGCCTCCGAAGCTTGGCTCAGAGCCCAGAATCTCTTTGAGGGAAGGAAGGCCCTTGAAGATTGTGCAAGAGACCAAAAAGGGTTAGAAAAGTTCTTCTCGGAAAATATCAAAAACAGTCCTTGCATTGATCTGTACCAGCCTTTGCCAACTTGATCCCCTCCAGGTGTGTGGATTACAACTCCTATTATCCTCAAGACAGCCTGGAGGGTACCATCTTGGGGAAGCCTGAGTCATATGCATGTGTGTGTGTGCACATCTGTGTGTGTTTATGTCCTTGTTTGGTTCATTTTTTAGATGTCAGATCTGAAGAAGACAAAGGAAGAGCTGTAGTCAGGGTGCCCACTGGAGCTGGTTACAGGAAACATACACCCCCCTTTGTAAAACAGCTCCAATTGTATTTCAAAGAATAATTCATATGACCCCCTAAAGCCATATATATCCCCAATCCAAGCCAACAAACTATACCTCCCTGTATGAGCCTGTCTGGGTCCTGAGAACCTCAGGAGAGGCCCTTCTCTTAGTCCTACTCCCTGAAATGAGACGGTACCTTCTGGGAATTCCCTCTGGAATTTGCATCCCAGGGAAACCAGAACGGTCCTCATTCTGTGCCCCAAACCCTCATAAAAATGGAAGGGACACTATATTGTGCTTGCTTTAATTTATATGTTGCCCTGAGTCTCAGTTTTGGGGGGAAGAGAAAGGATAAATACAAATATGACAATGAGGATGACCATGACAATGATGATTGGACAGGCCAGCCACAGATGCCCAGAAGAGAATCAAAGAATCCTAGAGTTGGAAGAGACCCCAGGGGCCATCCAGTCCAACCCCTGCTATGCAGAAAGACCCATCAAAGCACTCCCAACAGATGGCCATCCAGCCTCTGCTTAAAAACCTCCAAAAAAGGAGACTCAACCACACGGACAGCTCTGACCATCAGCAAGTTCTTCCTGAGGTTCAAGTGGAATCTCCATTCCTGCAGCTTGAATCCAATAATGTCTGGCATCCTGCACACACACACACAAACACACACACAGAGAGAGAGAGAGAGAGCATGTACCAGAGTAATGCCTAATCAATTGATTGTTGATTGATAGATGTTAGAACCTACTTTTCTCCTGACTTGGAGGCCAAGGTAGCTCGCAACAGGGTTAAAGCAAACTACAAACCCAAAGTCTGATTGTACAAAAGCTTTTTTAAAAATTAAACTCACTATCATGTTAAGCTATCTAAAAGGTACAAGAGTATAAAACAATTTTTAAAACATGACTATAAAGATTAAAAACACAGCACATACACCTCACCAGAAAAAGTGCACAACCAATTAGACTCCAATTATCTCCTTAAATATAAAAAGTCTTTGCCAATTAAAAGATTGCTGAGAAAAGGCCGGCCTCACCTCCTGTAGGAGGAAATTCCAACACCCTGGGAGCAGCCATGGAGAAGGCCCTGTCCATGTGAATGACATTTTGGACCCTGCCAGTTGCATGAGTAGTTGTTTCTCTGATACAATGGTACATGAGAAGACTTCCAGTTCTGGACAGAGCAATTGAAATCTGGAGTATCTCAAAATGAAAGCAGATGTTTCTCAGGAACAAAGAGTCTCTGCCGGATCTCTTTGAAGGATGGCCTACCAAAGAAGGAAAAGGCTTGCTTTTCTGAATTCTGCTCCACCCTGCAATATGAAACTGTTTAGTCATTCTGTCTTTTTCACTGCCTGATGCCATGTTATGGAAATGTGTGCATCACCAAAACATTGATCTGAGGGTCACTGCAAGATGTGGGAAGCGTGGAGATGTACTACATTTAATAACTAAAATATTCTGCTCAGAGTTAGAAGAAAAGGCCATCCTGAATGTTTTGTATTTGTCTTCCCTTTCTTTTAATACAACCAGAACCAAAACAGCCTTTGTTGAAAAAACAACAAAAACAAAAACACTTTGACCTCCACCATCCTGTTACTGATATAGGCTGATGTAAGTAATTTTTCTCCTTCCTTCCTTCCTTCCTTCCTTCCTTCCTTCCTTCCTTCCTTCCTTCCTTCCTTCCTTCCTTGGCCATTTCCACACTACACTCTTATAGCGCTATGATTCCACTTTCAACATCCTATGGAATCCTGGGGTTTGCAGTTTCAGGAGGAGGTTGCATATGTGCAACTGTTCTGTGTTGCATTAAAGTACACAGAGTAGCATGGGAAGGTACATTGTCTCTATGTACTCCCGCTCTGCATTGCAATTGCACATCAGGTTTTCAAAAGATGCAAAAACTGGGAAGCACTCACTCAAATCTGCAGAGGTTTTCTACAACAGGTTATCAGCCATGTGCCCTGACCATCAATCGACAAAGGTTGCGCTATCATTTGACTTTCCATCTCAAGCAGAAACTGCAAACAGGTGTGCCAGCTCTCCCAGCCATATTCAGAATGCTTGTAATGATCTGACTAGGCGCAAGGTCAGCCAAGGATCTGGACAATCCATTTCTCCTATGCATAGGGCCAAAACAATGTCCAGAATCTGGACATGGTACGGTGAAACACTACCTCTTGGCTGGACAGCAAAGCCGAGAAAAGAGAATTTTATGGCTGCTCTGTGCTAAGAACAAACTTGGACTAAATGCCACGCTTGGCGCATGCTCCTTTGCCCTTTTGCTGATATAGCACAGCAGTGTTTCCTTATGCTCACAGCTTTCCCCCTCCCTCATAAAGGGACTTGCTGGCTGTATTATCAAGAGAAGTATAGTGTCTAGGTCGACGGAAGTAATGGTACCACTCTATTCTGCTTTGGTCAGACCCTGTCCAATTCTGGGCACCACAGTCCAGGAAGGATATGGACAAGCTGGAATGTGTACAAAGGAGGGCAACCAAAACGATAGAAGGCCTGGAAACCATGTGTTAAGGTATTAAAGCTTAAAATTTGAGAAGGAGTAATAGTTCCACTCCCAACTAACCAGCTCCTAAGCATTTGATGTCAGTGGTCCATCTCTGGGGATTTTAGCTATTATCCACTTGCAAAGGCTGGCCAATACAAACATGATCCCATTATCTCATGATGGCTGGCATAATGAGATTTCTATAATGTTTTTAGTCCCATGAAGTTTAAAATCTCATGGGAATCATAAGATCGTATAAGACGCCTGCTTCTCATGATATTTGGAGCAGCCATATATGCCTGTCTCAAGTGTTCCAGCCTATTTTGGCAGCTGAGAGGAGCCTGTCCAGCGCTGCTCTGCAGAAACCTGGCAACTTTTTACATGTCCCCAGTACAGAATCCTGGACATGACAGAATTACCACCCTGTATAAAGGCAGAGAGCCACGGTGATGTAGTGTTTGAATGTTGGATTAAGACTCTGGGAGACTAGGTCTGAATCCCTGCTCGGTCATGGAAACCCACTGGGTGATCTTGAGCAAGTTCCACTCTTTCAGCCTCAGAGCAGGGCAATGGCAAATTCCCCTTGGAACAAATCTTGCCAAGAAAGAAGGGTCACTGTAAGTCAGAAGCAACTTGAAGCCACATGACAAAGACAAACATAGACACCGTTACAGATGTGGCTGTACGGCACACACAAAAGAAGAGTGTGATGGTTCAGGGCAGGTGGAAGAGAGAGATGCAAACTTACTTCTTGCTTGCAGCTGGGAACCTGCCTCCTCATGCATCCACCAGTCAATCCAGTTCCTCCCAAGTGTCCAGCCACACAGTGGTCAGCTTTGGAATGTTTTCCTCTTTGCCAAGCAAAACAAAAAGATGCAAAGCAACTCTTTTGGTTCTCCTGGGTACAGCAGAGACTTGTCAAAAGCGGGGGGGGGGATCAGAGGAGGCAAGTGAATTAACCCAGCTTTCCCTTCAACCAGTGCCCTGCAGATATGTTAAGCTACAGTTCTCATCAGCCCCTGAACAGTGCCTGGGGAAGATCAATGGATATTGTAGCCCAAAACATCTTCAGAGGAGAGATTGGGAAAGAGACAACTTGATTGAAGTGAAGGCTGTTCTTTTTCTCTGGGCTGCAGGAATGGCGACAGAGATCAGAAAAAGGCTGAATTGCATGAAATAAGTTTATTTGCCCACTTCATTCCTGTAACCTTTCCTACAGACCTGGATCCACTTCAGATGTTCCTGGCCTGAAATCTCAAGCCTAGGTTTCCTCCTTGTTTAGCCAAACGGAGCAAATTTCTTCCAACGTGCCACTTGGGTGGATGCCAGGCCTCGTAAAATCTGCCTGTCAGAGCTGTGCCATCTCAAGATCTGTCTCCGTGGCAGGGTTCTCATAGAGAAACCCTTCTTGGTCATGCAGAGGGAAGGTGCTGGGAAACTTCGAGCACTGTCCTTCCCCAACTGCTGAGCCAGAAATAAAAATAAGCCATCTTGGACAAATGCCTGGCTTGTACTAGAGTACGAATATCCTATTTCTCTTTCCATCTTTCCCATGGTCGTAAAATCTGGAATGGGGGACAGGGAACTTGGGAACCCCATGGCTACACTGCAGGGGGTTGGACCCCCCCGCAAAATGTTCAAGGACCAGAATTCAAGAATATCAAGATGCCTGTGCAGCTGAGCCTCTTGAGGAACTACCAATAAGAAGTACCAAGAATGCTGTGGTGCCTCTCAGTTTTAAGGCAATTCAGAACTAGACCAACAGTGGAAGGGTGATAAACAATATACTGATGGAAAAGAAACTTTTGGCTTGTTTGACCCTTGTCCTTATTTGCCAGATCAAACCCATAGTCCAACTGTCCCAATGCCAAGTCCTTGAAATAAATCCCATATATCTTTTCTGCTGGCTAGGTCAATGCACATACTCTCCAACTGTCCCAATTTGTCAGGGTCCATCTCAATTAATCTTCTGTGATTGCAGTTTTTCAGCTGCTTTTAAAATGCCCCAGATTCTCCCTCCTTCTCCCATTTCCCCCTTCATCCTCAGCTTATTTCAGTTGCTGTAAACTGAGCTGAAAGTGCAAAACGTAGCTTGTACTCAATTAACTCAGCAGTGTTGAGGAGAGAGAAGGAGTGGAATTTTGGCCTTCCCTCTGGGGTCAGGCAAAAGCAAACTGCTGCAGCCTCTCCTAGCTTGCCCTCTTGACCATTTGGCATCTTGACCACCCTCTGACGTTGCTTGCCCACATATGTCCCACTCTTCCTCTGTGAAATGTTGGAGGGAATGCAAATCTAGCTTTGGATAGTTATGTGGAATCAAGAGAGGTGACAAAGAAGTCCTGGACTTTATGGTTCTGTGCCTTCAAGTTGTTTCCAACTTATGGAAACCCTGAGGTGTCCCTATCACAGGGTTTGCTTGGCAAGATTTGTTCAGAGGGGGTTTGCCTTTGCTCTCCTCCAAGGCTGAGAGATTGCAACTTGCCCAAGATCACCCAGAGAGTTTTCCATGGCTGACTGAGGATTCAAACCCTGGTCTCCAGAATCATACAAACCATGACACCACACTGGCTCTGGACTCACTGTGTAATTAACCTGGACAATTCCCCTTGTCTCAAATCCTAGAAAACTAAACTACAGAGTGTATAGATCTGCAGATAAAGGCCAGAATCTTAGTGGTGATGTAAGGCTAGTGTAAATCCCCTTATGCTAGCAGAATTGTTTTGCCAGTTGCATAATGGCCATGTTCTGTTTGAAGATGTGCAGGCGGAGTTGCACAAGTCTCACATTTGTGCAAGTAAATGCACTATTTGCCCACCACATGACTGTCCTTGTGTGAATGAGCCATACAGAGTCACCTTGCAGGACCCGTGAACCTCACCCATCCCTTCACTAAGTATTGTGCATTTACCCTTGTGCAAGAGAAGCACCTGCCACTGCATGGTGCAAATGGTTACAAGACATCACCATTCACTAGTGTAACCACCACACAACTCTACAAGCGGTGGTCTGTGCCACATAAGCTTGAAGGAGGATGTCAGCTGTTGTTTTGAATTCCCTCCCCTGCAATGAGATAAATGTAGGCTGCAATCTTTTGGAACTTGCATAGCTATTAGCTGGGATTGCTCTGGTCCCCTTTAAGCTCCAGCTGGTTGGTGCTAAAGTTGGCACCCTCTTCATGCACCACAGTGGCAAACCATCACAATGCACTTTTACTATCATTGCACAGGTTGGAAGACTCTTCTGACCATGCAATGACTGAAAGCCCTCTGCAAACTTACTCTCTAAGCAACGTAGTTCGCTCCCTGCCCAGTACTGCCATTCCATGTTGACAGAAATCAGGGAGAAGAGTGATGACATTTCCCGGTTCATCCAGCTATCTCAAAAGAGCTAGATTTGTCCTTGCTTATCCTCCCGGGTGTCTGGCAACATCAAAATGCCCATATTGGATGAGCTCAAAAGTAGGGGGGTCATCAGGAGACACAGCCAGAAATGTATCTGTATCTCTTATAGCTCTGTCCCTCAATAGCAAAACTTGGCCCTCCCTTCCATTGGCTCTGCTGCTGGTGTGCCATGGACTATTAGCAAGCATTCCAACTGTTCAGAATTTCTAAGCTGTTCCTTCACAACATATTCTTGGTTCTTACTTTCTGGGGCACGAAAGAACCCCTTACTCTATTCCACCATCCCAAACCCATTTCCATTATCTTCATGAGCAGCTTGTGAATTAGATAAGACAATGAGAAGAGTCCAAATCCACCCAGTAAGTGCTGGCCATCTCATAGTTCAGCCACACGCCCCAAATAAAGTTCCCTTTCTTTGCCCTTCGAGAGGCCAGAGGTGATCAATACTGCAAGTCATGGAATCACAGAATCTTAAGAGCTGAAAAGGATGGCAAGGGCCATCTAGTTAAGTGAAGGAAGACGGGAGCAGGAAGGCATGAGTCCACTGGCAACTGGAAAAGCTGCTGCAGGAAAAGGCAGCCAGGCAAGCTGAAAGTATACAGAAGAGACGGGGAGAGAGATAGTGCAGGGGGAATGCTGGGGAGGAGATAGCCGCCTCTTTGCAGAAAAGGGTCTGGAAAGCAACACGCCCCTCTCCCCCTGCTCAAAAAGAAAGACTCCATATACTTACATCCGATGCAATCACGTCAGCACTGCATCCCTCGGTAAAGTTTGGGTGAAAGGCTGCCAAGTCAGCACATCTGGATCGAGTTAGTTCTGGCATGTCTCGGCCTCTGAACATATAGCCCAGGAAATCCTAGCTAAGTGGAGCAATGCCGGCTCTCTTTCCTTTGAGCACGCTGTCATAAGCGGCGCGCGTTGGGTTGCATGCAGACATGGCACTTTCCTCCCCTTGCCAGTGTCATCTCTCCAAAACTTTGCTCCCTGTATATGTGTGTGTTGGTATAAAGACCTTGCAGGGCTGTGTGTGCAGCAAGCAGGCTCAGCTGGCCTCCAAGCGCCAGTCACATGACCCAAGCAGATGTTTCGGTCCAAGGGAGGTGGGGGAGCTGTGGAGCACTCCTGATACAGATGTTGGCCAGCTGCCCTGCAAGGGAGGGGAGGGTTGGCTTGGCTCTGCATGAGAGAGGCTGCATTGTCTATGCACGCAACCACTGCTCCCACAGCACAATCCAGAAAAAGCCCCACACCATACTTTGGGGGAAAAAAGAAAAGCAAGCTATAAAGTTAGCTCCTTGTAAAAGAGGAAATGAGAAGTCACTAACCCTTGGAAGCTTAGCTCCAATATAAGATCATTTCCCTAGAACAGATTAGCAGAGCCATCAATCTGTGCGGAGTGATGATGGGGTTAGGGACCACACACAAGGCCGTGCGCATGACTGTTCTTTCACTCACACGCATGTGCACGCATTCTTTCTGGAGTGGGTGGGGCACATATGTTATTGCATTAAAGGTATTGCCCAACTAAACATTGCACAGTAGGGGGTGGGGAAAGCATGCCCCCTGGGCCATGTGTGGTCTCAAGCCCCCTCCCCAACAACCCTCTAAGTTTTTTTTCCCCAAAAAAGAAAAAAAAAATCCACCTCCCCTAGAGTGATGAGTGCAGTTTTATAAAATCTCTCTCTCACACACGTGTTTTAGGCCCAAGAGATGCAATTTTTTGGAACAGAAAGTCACTGGGGAGGCCTTTTGCAGGCCCGATTTCTTGCAAAAAAAGAAATTTTAAAAAATATTAGGGGTTTTGTGGGGGCTTGCCTTTTAGAGTGAGGCTAAAGCAACACTTATCTCTCAAAATATTGTTTTGAATATTTATACTACATATTTCTTTCTTACTGCAGTCCAACAAACATCTGGAGGGCCACTTATGTCCCACTGCTTGGAAAATTGCCTCAACTATTGTTACAGTTCCAAACTCTCCAAAAAATAACCAGCTGTCATGGTAGTAAGGGTTTTTAAAAAGTAACCCCTCACTTTTTCACTTACGTGCAAGAGAGATGTGGCCTAAATACTCTGAAGGCACCAGATCCCATCTGACCTTGAAAGCTAAGCAGGGTCAGGCCAAGTTAGTACTTGGAAAGGAGACCAGTAAGGAACATCGTGGGCTATATTTCAGAAGGCAGCAATGGGAAACCACCTCTGAGCATTCTTTGCCAGAGGAAACCTATGAAACACACGGGGTTGTCATAAGCTGACAGACAACTTGAAAGCATATACACTCATATGTCTAATATCTAGAAGTCTTAGTAGACCACAAGCTGAACAAGAGTCAGCAGTGTGATGCGGCAGCAAGAAAAGCCAATGTGATTCTGGGCTGCTAAGAATAGTGCCTAGGTCAAGGGAAACGATGGTACCACTCTAGTTTGCTTTGGTCAGACCCCACCTGGAATACTGTGTCCAGTTCTGAAAAGATATGGATAAGCTGGGAGGTGTCCAGAGAAGGACAACCAAAATGGTAGAAGGCCTGGAAACCATGAAGCCCTGTGATGAGTGGCTTAGGGAGCTGTATATGTTTAGTCTGGAGAAGAGAAAGTTAAGAGGTGACATGATAGCCATGTTTAAATATTTGAAGGGATGTCATATGGAGGATGGAGCAAACCTGTTTTCTGCTACTCCCGAGACTAGGACATGGTGCAATGGCTTCAAACTTCAGGAAAAGAGATTCTATCTAGACATTAAGAAGAACTTCTTGATACTGAGAGCAATTTGACAGTGGAATATGTGCTGGCTGGAAGTGTGGTGGAGTTTGGAGGTTTTTAAACAGAGACTGGATGGCCATCTGTCAGGAATGCTTTGATGGTGTATTCCTGCATGGGCTGGAGGGTCCTTGTGATCTCTTCCAACTCTATGAATCTACCTGATTTTAACAGAGCCAGGGAAGTTACCTTTGGACTACAACTCCCAGAGCCTCATGTAACAGTGCCTATGGTCACACTCCTGCGGCTCCCTGTTGACCAAGTGACAGGCAGCTTCAAGATACCAGCTGGCTGCAAAGGGTGTGTTTGGAGCGTGATTACTATTGTTCCTTACTCCCATCTGAAAATCTACAGCTAGATCTGAATAAGAGTGGCCTTCAGACCAATCAGCGCCTGGGAGTTTGGGCCATTTTTTCATGCTTTTGACCCCCTAGGCTCAGGAGATGCCATTTTGAAACATGAAGTCAACCTGAAGTCCAGTTAATGTCCTGGACCCTTTTTTTTTTTTAAAAAAAAATCTCTCCTTGGCATAAAATGATCTGGAGAACATGGTTTTGTCCCCCCTTATGGGACATGGGGATGCCACTTGGTGGGGAAGGGTCTGTAGCTGGTGAGGACAAAGGCGTCCTCATTTGTATTACTTGTGCAGTTTTAAACCGATGCTTTTGGCTTGGCTTGGTGGAAAGAATTAGATTTCTGAAAATGATGATCTTCAATATTGGCAATGGAGGAAAACAGTTGCGTCAAAACACATCTGGTCTTTCTTCATGTGTTGCCTTGTTTACACCATTGTCAAGAATCTAATTGACCTTCACGTGCGTAGTATTGTTCCTATAATGTTGTTACAAAACAATATGGATCGTGTATTTATTATAGACTACTGCCCTTTAACTTGGACGTGTTGCAACTATTTCATTTTACTTTATTTAGAAGACAGGTGCATACCTCAGTTCACAGAGCCCCTGACAAAGAACCTCCTTTCTACAGAGTCTTCTTATCCGTGCAAAGTTCCTCATTTCTCTGCCCCTTGTTTAGCGGAAGGGTTTCTATTTTCCTTAGCAGAATCAGCATGGAGGGGATGGAGGAGCACTGGAAGAAGATAGAAATTCAGTGTCTGGTTGCAGCAGTCTGCCTATGCTAAATAATGCAAGACGCCTTTAGCGGGGAAAGAGCGAGATTTTGCTGAAGCGAATCTTACTGTAGTTGCGTGAGCCTGCCTACAACAGGCAAGGTAAACAGCAGCCGCCTCCAGAAGCACGGCTGAATGAAAAACGGAGAGGAGAAAGCAGGTAAGCCTGTCTCACCAGTGTACCCCTCCCTGCATTTTGTTTATAAAAGTATAGATCTATAAGTACGGCCAACAAACACAGTTGTCCCTCCACATTTGCTAGGCTTAGGGATGCAAAAGTGGGAAAATTGCAAATATCTGTGTGTGTCTATGGGAAGGTGGGCAAGGCATGCTGGAGAGAACAGGCACCCAGGATCCAAAACAGGTCAGGGAAAGGAGATGGAAAGGGGGTGAGTCAGCATGGTGTCCTTATATTTCCCTTCTCTTGCCCATCCTTTTTCCTTGGGTGGGAAGGGCATGCAGAGAGAGTTTGTAGTGCTGAGAAATTGGGCTGCAAGCTGTCCTTAGCTGGCCAGGTGGCGGCTGGTGGAAGAGGAGGAAGACCAGAGGCAGGTTTTTAAAGGGCTGCATGGCCTGATTGGAGAGAAAGGTTCCCCTGAAAAAGAAGCGCTTGATGTGGGTGGGGGGGTGGCAGGGGTTGAAAAAAGTCTCAAATAATCAACGTCCAACCCAAAAATGTGGAGGACCAACTGTACAAAATGAAAATGGAAGCTCACAAAAGACACTGTCATCCTTTGATGCATTTTGGAAGAAGTTGTCTCTTCCATAAGATTTTTATATACTTTTATACCTTATATACCTGAGCCAGTTGTTTCACTTCACCTGCGCATATTGTTAGTTTCGAATACAAAGTGTGCTGAAACATGTGGAACTGCTTTTTTTTGTGGTGTAGGAACCTATCCCTCCTCTTTCCATCTTATTTCTGCCTCTGGTACCAAATTTCCTCTTAGAAGTAATTCCCAGGAACAGACCTACTTCATTAATTGAGGTAGACCTGCACATTTATAGTGGGCCATTGGTATCCATCAGCGTTTGGTTCCGGGACTGCCTCCCCATGGATAGCAAAATCCATGCATGCTCCAGTCCCATTATGTACAATGGTATACTAAAATGGCACCCCTTATATAAAATGCCAAAATCAAAGTTAGCTTTTTGGAATTTTATTTTTTGGGAATATTTGCAAGCCATGGTTGGTTGAATCCACAGATATGGAGGACTGACTGTGTAAGTTTTATTTATTCCCTGTTGGTTCTTTGTTTCAAGGTCCTTATTTACGTTGGTTTGTTAATGGTTAGTCCTGTAAGTCAGGTTATGATATTCCCTGTCTTTTTCTTTTGACAGTCTTACACTGAGACAGTTCCAAATGTTAAAGTCTTGCTAAAAACGATTCAGGACATGAGCCAATCCTCTCTTTGGGACCTTGAGAAAATTCCTGAGAGGTATTGCCAGTAAACAAAGCATTCCTTCGCAACACTGGACATTATGTTTATTTGATTTTTGCCATCGCTTGCCTATGTTTGAAAATAACAGCCTGTTTAACCTTGAAAAGGGGGGAAAAAATCAAAAATAATTGCTACGACTACCAGTGTATACATATATTCGGCCTCAATGATTAAAGTAAGTGCCATAACATACATAAGGATGCAAATTATGGTAATAAACATTAGTGCCCATTAGAAGAAATGAAATGTAGTTAATGTATTGCAATCTCCATCAATCTGGCATTTTAAAGACAGTGTGAACAATATAAACCTAACATCCAAACGCGAGGCAGTACATGATCAACTTTGCAAACACAATCAACCAGAATTGAATTTGTACAATTTAACAAACTTCATTCATGTGAGGGCTGAGCCTGCAGAAGGTGTTAACAATCTTGCTGAAGCTAAGCAAGTCTGGTTGGTCACTGGATGGGAACCAAGTTCATCTTGTATCATGGATGGTGTGAAACACAGCTACTGATTGCTGAAATGCTACCTTTGGGAAGGGAGACCCACTATGGTGGTCTTTTAACTGTAGAATTATCTTTGTGCATTCAGGCCAGGCCAACTTTTACACAGTAAGGAAATCAACTCATTTGAAATGTGGGACTGGAGGGGGGTTCTTTGGATACCATGGGACATTGCAGAGACACATCAGTGGGTCCAAACAGTAAATTATACCTGAACTCTCTCCCTAGAAACCAAAATGACTAAACCAAGGCTGTTGTACTTTGGACATATCATGAGAAGACATAACTCACTAGAAAAAGGATAATGCTAGGACAAGTGGAAGGCAATAGAAAAAGAGGAAAGCCTCAATACAACACAGCAAAAACAGCCGCAGTCTTGAGTCTGCAAACCCTGAACAAGGCTGATGGGAGTTATCTCGTTCGTTGTTTCTTGTTATGTGCCCTCAAGTTGACTCCAGATTATGGGGACCCTATGTCAAGGTTTTCTTGGCAAGATTTCTTCCAAGTAGCTTTGCCATGGCCTTCCTCTAAGGCTAAAGCCATTTCCGCACTAGAGTGTTATAGCGCTATGATTCCACTTTCAACATCCTATGGAATCCTGGGGTTTGCAGTTTCGGGAGGGGCCGGCCTGCAAACCCCAGGATCCCATAGGATGTTGAAAGTGGAATCATAGCGCTATAACACTCTAGTGCTGAAATGGCTTAAGAGTGTGTGACTTGCCCAAGATCATCTGGGGGTTCCCATGGCTCAGCAGAGCTTTGAAATCTGGTCTCCAAAGTCCTACTCAAGCAACCACACCATAGCAACTCCTCTCATTCACAGGGTTCCCACAAGTCAACCTGAGAGCAAACAACAAACACATTTGGACTAGCCTGATGGCCTCCAGATGGGTCTTCAGACATACAGGGAGCAGTGCCTAGACCCAGGGCTAATCAGCTTCAGCAAAATTGTCACATCCTCTGCCTTCAGATACCTGGAATTTCCTTGTAGAAAAAGCACCATTTCCAGGCTTGCAGATTTTAAATTGAATTCATTACATTCCCCATTTGCTTGGCAATGACACTAATGAATATGACAACGCAACTCAATGCTGGCCAATGGGACAACACAGGAAAAGCGCAACTACACAACAGGAGGATACATAAGGTGCTCAAGATTTCTGGGTACTCTTCAGCCACGTGGACCAAGGTGGCAAACTTTTTAAGATGCTTGCTGACTCCAGTGGGCTCTTTCAGAGATCCACAGAGCCCGGAAAAGTGATTTTTTTGGACCAAAACGCCAAGAATCAGCAAAAAATAACTTTTCCGGGTTCTAGAATTGTATCATTCCACTACACCACAGTGAACAAAAATGAACCAACATTTTAAAGTTAGGGAACCAAAATTAGGCTGAAAAACGGCAGATTTTCCAAAAAGGCAAAACCAAAATAAAGAACCAGTAGCATTGTAGTTGTGAACAGAGGTGAAATGACCCAAGAGGTAATCTGAAAGATAAGATTAGCACTGATAATCCAAAGATCTCACTTTGCCATACAGTTTTTTACACTTTCCCAGTTTTGGAAGTGGAGCTCATGGATTTAGGACATGCACCTCCAAAAATAATGGCAACACACTCATTAATATAACACAAGAAGGCATCGACAGAGAAGAAAAGCAAGGAATGAGCCATGTCATGAGTCTAGTTCTGAAAAACAGGCTGGCAAAGATTTTCCTGAAAAGGAGCTGCAAATGTAACAATTGTTGCCTGGGGACAAAAGTAATCAACATATGCTTTGGCTAAAGAATTCTCCGTTTGGCACGGATATATGGCTTGTCTCTCCTTTTTGCAGTTTTGCCCTTTTATAGTGACACACATTCACCCTTTCATTCTCCCCACTGCTTTGAGTAAAATGCTTGAGCTTCTGGCATTTCCAAAAAAAGACACTGGCATAAAGTAGTCAAGAGTTTGCAAGGCATTTGTCTCAAATGCAGCCTTTTTTTTTAAATGCCAGATCCTCGCCAAGGCCAAGGTGGCTAAACCTGCATTCTGAATTAATTCAGTACAAGGTTGTGAAGCTCAGATGGCTGCAGTTATTCCAACACCCGAGGAAACTGCAAAAGATCCAGTGATGAGACCCGCTCCACCTTCTACTACCCCAAACATTCCATGAGCTGCATCAACCCCATTTTTTTCAAAATTAGACAATCACTTCTAGTTTTGAGAGAAGCTGATTTTGGGGCCAAACAAGCACACCATTTCCACACTAGCCTGTTATAGTGCGATGATTCCGCTTTCAACACCCTCTGGAATCCTGGGGTTTGCAGTTTCGGGAGGGGCCAGTCAGCCCCTCCCGAAACTGCAAACCCCAGGATTCCAGAGGATGTTGAAAGTGGAATAATCGCGCTATAACAGGCTAGTGCGGAAATGGCCAAGGTGGGAGGGAATAGACTTATCATGGAAACTCATGCACCCAGATGCTCCTGGGAACACAATTTCACGAGAAGGTGATTTTGTACAATTACCCTGATGGTCGTAGTTTCAGCTAGTGACTTCTGAATACAAACGAATACAAACATTATAGTATCACTCCCCACAAAGTTCTTCCCAGGGCTTCAAATACAATGCCCTCCAGTGGAGTCACACCACACATTCAGATACAAGTCAATTTAGGACATTTTGATCATTCAGTGATCTATGCCTTCATCTCTGAACTGTCTCCCCTTTAAAAAGTGCTGTGTTACATCCCTCCAATGTGACTAAGGGTAGATATCTACAGACCCCTTTTCTGAATCGTATATGTCATTGTGCTCAACCTCCTGACGTTCTCCATCATATTGTATTGTTCTGCCCACTGTATATAATTCCAAGGGAAAAGTTGTTAAGGAGGTTATTGGAAAGGAGTATCTGTTTGGATAGGTTATCAGTGGAATACTTATTGGAAGATCAGAATCCACATATTACTAGACTAATGGCCAACTTTCTGGTGGAGGCAACAAACTTGTGGCTTAAATTTTCTAAAAATGATTGTTGAAGTTTTATTGTAAATGTATATGTTGTAGTATGCCTAATAAAGGCTAATCAGAATCAGAAATCAGTGCTGTGTTTTTGACTGGACTCAGGAAACTTCAAGAGCTGAAAGAGTGGAGGGGACATCGGGGCATGTCAGCATGCACAGAAGATGCCAACCTCATCCAGCCAAGACGGAGGTCTCCACTCCCCATGATTCCCTGTACAGCAAGTGTATTGAATTAATATGCAAATTCAGTCCAGGTGATTAATCAAAGGAGGCTTCAGTCATATTCACACTCACACACAGGGAACTGGATGTGATTGCCAGTGAGTGATGAGCATGTCTGTGTTGATGGGCCTTCACTGAACCTGTAGGCTCTGGGATGGGACATTTTAGCCTAGAATCCACACAGCACTAGACCTATCATGTAGGGTTTTTGTGGCATGGCCACCAAAACAATTGTAAAGCATTTTCCTCAAATGTCAGCATTTGCTACATACAGGGTTTGGGATGTTATTTTTTTTTAAAAAAATAGGTGTGACCAAAAATGTCCCAGCAATATTATTGCTTTTTGCTATGAGGGTAGTTTCAGTGTTTTAGCCAATACAATGTACTGAGACAAAAAAGATGAAGATGATGATGATGATGATACCCCATTTTTTTCCAGCTAACCATGATGCAGGAGAGCGAAAATAATACACTCTGGCGATCCAGGGGTGAGGATCGAGAGTGATATTATTCCCACTGAGGTCATAAAATACAAGAAGTAAACATTATTACTCTTCAGTAAAAACTGGAAATCCCAGTGGGGTCAGAAAATATTCCACAGCTCACACCCTCGTGCATGAGGGATTAGGTAGATCTGACCCATTCAGATCCCACCTATCTCAGAAGCTAAGCACATTCAGGGGCCAGGGAATTCCTACTGCCAACATGCTAAATTCAGAGGAAGGCAACAACAAACCACCTCTGAGAGTTCCTTGCCGACACAAAGCCCATGAAACGCATGGGATCTCCTTATCAGACAACTTAAAAGCACAGTTTTTATGGTTAGTTGAGTGTGGGGTTGGTGGGTGCTATTTCATTGCAGGTTTGCAGTGTGACTGAGTCATCTTCCTTGAGATCTCATTGCAAGATGGGGGCTTATTCCTGAAAGCACCAGTATTTTGGCACCGAAGAAGTAGCTGTCCCTTTGTCCCAAATGCCGTGGGTTCTTCTTGGGTGCTTGTCCCAGGTGAGGAATCACAGGAGGGTCTATTTCCAAACTCCTACGGTGCAGTCTAGAGCATCCAACAGCATGGCTGTCCAACCACTAGTCTCACATAAGTCCCCCTCCCCTGCATTTCAGCTTACAAATTGTGGTCTCCTTGCTGGACCCCCAGGAGTTCCTCTGCGAGGCTGATGAGACTGTTTTCCTCCAAGGCAGCGACCAGTCTCTGGATCGTGGCTCTCTTACCCTCCGACTCGATAAACCTCAGGAGCAGCTGGTATGCTTGCTCGTAGAGACCCTCCCGTTCATACTCGATGGCTAAGTTGTCAATGGCGGGACCCCGGAGAGCGCGGCAGTTCACCTGCAGAGACCGCCCCACCTGCTTCCAGTTCTTGGACACCAGTTTGGCAAACTTCTGGTGGTCGTCTGGGGTGATTTTTCTGTTGACTTGGAAAAGGGAAACAGAAAACATACTTATTCTATATGCTATCTTAATAAATATTACAGTTTATTTATAAATACTGACTCGGCTGAGCAATATGCAGTAGTTAAAGTAACACAGAAAACATGCTACCATAGAATCAGGAAGGGGTTCTAATTAAAAATTAGAAAATTAGGGAGCCCTGGTGGTGCAGGAGTTAAATGCCAGTACTGCAAGCCACAAGGTTGTGAGTTCGATCCTGCCCGGCTCCAAGGTTGACTCAGCCTTCCATCCTTCCGCAGGTCGGTAAAATGAGTACCCAGCTTGTTGGGGGCATGTATAGAAATGTTTCAAAATACGTGCTATTTGTAAGTTGTTCGCTGCCTTGATCCATATGGAGAGGCAGGATACAAATAAATAAATTAAATAAATAAATAAAAAATTGAAAATCCCCACCCTTTTATACAAAAGGGATGTTATAAGGGGAAGGTAGAGCTATCCGGTAAAGACAGGATGCCTTATCACATTGGGAGAAAGAAGTAAGGGCCCATCACACAGAAAAACAAGCTACAGATGATACCAGTTGTTACATATTGCTGGGGAATTAGCAAATGATAAGTGTTTTGCTTTCTCAACCCTCTTCTATATTTAAAAAAAATATGTATACAGAGTGCCCCCTTGAGGTGATTTAAACAAATCTCTCTAGCTACCTTCTTAAAGTACAAAGTTGTGGATGCACAGATATAAATATTGGACTATTTCATCCTTGCATGTGAGGGTGAATAGCTTCCTCAGTTTTCTCCTTGGAGGAAAATGAATATTTCTGCCTAGTTCTGCTCCAGTTTTCAAACATCTGCAGCATTTCACGAAGCTGTTCTGTGCAACAATACATACAGCAATAAAATTGATGCTTGCTAAGCTGCTGTTTTTTCCCATGAAAAAAGTTTTTCATTCAGAAAAAAAAACCTCACACAAAAAATTGAGAAATCTACTTTTGGTGGCAATTTGCAGGGTTTTGTAAACAAAAAAATTCCAAAAAAGCCAGATAAGTGTCTGGAAACAGTGCTATTTTTTTGCACAAAAAGAAAATATTCTATTTGTGCAAAACCCAGTTTTCATGCAGCAAAGCAATGTGTATTTCTGTGCAAAATAACTTCCTGAAACACTTCAGGATATGCAAAAATACTAGGCAAAAACTGCACAAAAATTTTGCCTCTATGTTTTTCTTCCTGACTTGGAACTGCTAGAAAACCCATTTTTCAGCTAGGAAATGAATAATAGCCAATATTCATTCTTTCTCTGTGTCTGTGTGTGTTGCCTCTGGTAACCAGTCCTCTTTCATGGTAGATTTCTTCCAATTAACTCTTTGAAACACTCACCAAATAGCTGATCCTGGAATGTAAAGGTATTACCCTGTGGCGAAGGCCTTGAAATCTCTAAGGAGCTGTAGGATGGAGGCAAAGAGTTCAAAGATGGAAGTGAAGAATCCAAGGATGGAAGCGAAGAATTCAGCAACTGGGGTGAAGAATTCGAAGAGGAACACCTTTGGTCACTGTTGCTGTTCTGACAACAATTCAGATTCTTGAGGGATTCCTCAAGCTCTTGGATTTCTTCATCCCTAATACGGTTAGGCTAAAATATAAATGCATGGGAGAGGGAGACTGAGATATGATTTTTAAAGCACCAAAGAGCAGTTCAGACAAAAATCAAAATCCACATTTGGATTTGTGGCAACCAACCAAAACAGCACAAAATTGTGCAAATTTTCCCATTCCCCAGAACTCTTCATCAAGAAGTCCTTTTTAAAAATACCATCTAGCTAGAAAAAGTGTCTGTTTGGAGTGTAAGGCCATTTCTGCCCCACACTGTTATAGTGTTATGATTCCACTTTCAACACCCTGTGGAATGCTGGGGTTTGCAGTTTAGGGAGAGGCATTTAGAATTCCCAGCCAGAGAGTTCTTTGGCCTCAGGAAAGTCCAAACCCCAGAATCCCACAGGATGTTGAAAGTGGAATAATAGCACTATAATAGTGTGGTGCAGAAATGGCCTCTGATGTTTCTTGGCCCCTTGCATCCCAGTGTTCATGTGTGAAATGTTGAACAATGCGGGAGGGGTTTTCATGCACAGGGACTCAGGTTCCTCCAGAGATGGACTGGTGGGACAAAAGATACGACAGTGTGAAAACCACTGTGCTAAAACATACATACTAAACAAGTGATATAACACAAATCAGACCAAGTTGCTCTCCATCTGCAAAACCCAGGTCTTCTAGATGTAGAACCTGAGACCATCTGAGCATCAGATTTAATTTCCACACCCACTAATGAGACAGTGATTTGGACAGAAATGCAATCCATCCACTCCATCACCTTTTCACGGAAGATGCACTCCAAGCACCGGTCCTCCTCTCTGATCATGGCGTCCAGCTTCTCAGCACCAGCTTTCAGCTCCATTTGGAGTGGGGGCTCACTGGCCATGGACAAGGAGACTCGGAGGTGCCTCTGGAGAGACTCCTGGAGGGCTCCTTCCCGGTAACTTTGCAGAAACTTCCTGCAGTTCTCCTCCTTAGAGAATTTGAGTTGGACGATCAGCTGGGGGTCACTGAGGTGCACCTTCAGCATGTCTACCCCATTTAGATTTCCAGTGGAATCTGCAGGAAGAAGTGGAAAGAGGTTGGGAAAAGAAAGAGGACTGAACTTGGGTCATGATTCTCACTAACCAGAATATCAGATGGCCGGTTTGTATTTGGACGACTAACCAGAATATCAGATGGCCGGTTTGTATTTGCCTGGCTGCTCTTTCCAGAGCCACAACTCAAGCCCAAAAGCATCTGCTTCACATGCAGAAGGTCCCAGTTTAAATCCTTGGCTTGACTACCATTAAATCCTTGGCATTGACTACCATTGGGAACAAAGCTAATAGGCTTTAAGCATTTGTATGGAGGTACACCTTGCCAACACAGCCAGTGATGAGGGATGATGGGAATCACGATCTAACCACTTTAAAAAGGCCATTTGTTCTCTGTTCTTGGTTTAAAGCTTCTCCACACAAGAGAGAAACTGACACCCAGACAGTGCCCACGAGCAGAATTTGTTTTGGCAAGCACAGCCAGGAAGATTACTTGTTCCAAGGGCAAGAGTCCAGTCATAGGGGTGTTGAAAAACAACATGCAAATATTATTGCAGAGCTGCTGGTCTGACAGACTGGTGCCAAGAGTTGCACCCACACAAGCAGACCTACCCGCCAATGCCAGCTTGAATGCTTTGAACACGCTTGGCCTCTGCTGGGGGTTTCCATAGAGCATGGGCAGAAGGACCTTTTCGGATGTCGACTGGACAAAGAGGTAAGCACTTCCCACCCAGATAGTAGGGCTGTCTCCCATCTTTGTGTCTCCTAACAGAAAACAAAGCAAAATATATATAAAAAACAAGTCATAACTTACTGGGCCATTCCAACATTGCTTCATCTACGCAGGAATTAAATTTCCACAAATTAAATTTCCACAAACTGAATTCTAGTCATGTCTGCTCCTCCACCACCACTTCCATCAATCTGTCCCTTGCTCTTTCCTCCCACGTGTTTGCTATACATAATGAGATTTTTATTTGCTTGTTTATATTAGAGGTGGGGACAAGCTGTGAGCTGGAGAGCATTTCTTCTTCTTCTTCTTTTTTTGGCATCTCTCGAGCAAGGGCAATACTGTCTTTTCTAGTGAGTCATGTCTTCTCATAAGAAGCCACCTTGGTTTCTAGGGAGAATTCAGGCTTGATTGGCTCCAAGACCCCATTCATTGGCTTTTTTTTAGCAGTCTACTGCATCCATAGAAATCTACTTTAGCACTACATTTTGAATGAGTTGATTTTCTCCTTATCAGCTTTATTCACTGTCCAGCTTTCACAACCATTAATAGAAACTGGAAAAGCAATGGCATGGACAATTCTAATTTTAATATTCAATGATGTACATTTACACTTGGTGATCTTGTCTAGTTCCTTCACAGATGCCTTCCAAGTCCTAGCCTTCTTCTGATTTCTTGACTACAGTCTCCATTCTGATTAATGACTGAGTCAAACTATGGAAAATTTTGAACTACAGTCGTCCCTCCACATTCGCTAGGGTTAGGGGCACAGGACCGCCATGAAAGTGGGAAAACCATGAATAATTCTAGGCCCTCCCAAACCATATTTAAGACAAAAAAAAGTACAATCACTATATTCAACCCACCACGGATTCCGTTAGGGCATCAGGGTTCCTCCACAAAGCAGAAGTGGGGGCCTGGTGGGGCTTCCTGCCACCTCGACAGCTGCCCCACACCCTTTTTAATAGGGATTTACAAGCCTCGTTTGCAGTTTCTCAGTCCCACGAGGCTTGCAGTCCCTATTAAAAATGGCACAGGGAGGTGACAGCAAATAATCTGTGAATGATCAAATCCGCAAAAGTGAAACCCACAAATGTGGAGGGCTGACTGTAAATCAAGGTCTTCATCGTCTGCTTTGAGGTTGTGTAGACCACCTGTGGTCATTATTTTTGTTTTTGCAATCTTCAGCTGCAAACCGGTCTTTGCACTTCCTGCCTTGACTTTCTTCTGGAATCGTTCCACTCTCATTCATAAGATCACCATAATCAAAGCTGACACAATGAACAAAATGCAGGCAACAAAATATCCTGGGCTGACACTGGCTACTGTTCAACAGGAGAACCTCAAAGGACAGCGGCTCACTGTTTACAAACACTGGACCAGGGATGCAAAGTTAAGACATTTTAAGCACCTACCCATCAGCTTTTGCACACATTGCCTCTTTCAAGCTTAGCTCAGTCAATGGTGAGGAATGCTGGGAGTTAGAGTCCAACATCTTGAGGGCCACATGGTTCCCACGACCGGTGTTGTGTGCCTTCAAGCTGTTTCCAACTTAGGGCAAATCTATCACAGGGTTTTCTTGGCAAGCTTTGTTCAGAGGGGACTTTGCCATTGTCTTCCTCTGAGGCTGAGAGACTGTGGCCACTTCCGCACTACACTGTTATAGTGCTATTATTCCACTTTCAAAGTCCTGTAGTATTCTGGGATTTGTAGATTAGGGAGGCCAAATTGCTCTCTGGCTGTGAATCCTAAAGGCCCCTGCCTAAACAGCAAACCCCAGAATGCCATAGGATGCTGAAAGTGGAATAATAGCACTATAAAAGTGTAGTGCAGAAATGGCCTGTGACTTGCCCAACATCATCCAGTGGGTTTCCAGGGCCGAACAGGGATTGGAAGACTAATCTCTAGAGTCCCAGTCCAGAACTAAAACTGCTGCATTGCACTGGCTCTCATATTCCCACATTGCAAAGCCTAAAACAACATTTCCAGACGCTTGGGCCTACGGAGTTTGTTCGCTGTTCACCATGGGCTATTTGACTGAGGCTAATGGGGATGTAATATAACCCAGTTGGAGCAACCTGAATTAGGGAAAATTATATACATTAGGAAACATTATGTACTTTCAACTCTAAAACAAGAGTACACAGCAGCTAACAGTGGGAATCCTGACCCAAGGAGTCCCAGATTTAAGGCCATTTCCGCACCAGTCTGTTACAATGCTATTATTCCACTTTCAACATCCTCTGGAATCCTGGGGTTTGCAGTTTAGGGAGGGGCCTCCAACCCCAGGATTCCATAGGCATTGGAAAGTGGAATAATAGCACTATAATGGGCTAGTGAGGAAATTTGGCCTAAGTTTTGCTTGAGACCCAAACTCAGCCAAGCCACTATTTCCATACATCCATTCTCTTTACACCAAACTCATAACAACACAGATCCACCTTCCACTTTGTTGTGAACACTGTTGAAACAGAAGATGTGAAACGTTCAAAATCCCATTGAGATCTATTTTTTAAAAAACAAAAAATCTTAGATTTTAAGTACTCTTTATAAAACTGCACCTTTCATTTTTCTGGTTTGCGACCTCTTCTCAGTGGGGCAAGAGCCGACCTGCTTCGGCAGGTGGCTTTTATTCTGGGATCACCGATTTTCCCCAAGCCAAATCCAGGGGTCTAAACATAGGAGTTCCCAAAAGGGTTTAAAGAGGCGTCCAGAAAGAACTGGAGAAATACGGGGACGTTTTACTTCTCCCCTAAAAGACCCCCTTCCAGGCCTTTTCCGCACGACACTCTTATAGCGCGATTATTCCACTTTCAACCTCCGAGGGAATCCTGGGGTTTGCAGCTTCGAGAGGGGCCAGCCGGAACTGCAAACCCCAAGATTCCCTAGGAGGCTGAAAGTGGAATCATCGCGCTCTAAGAGTGTCGTGCGTAAAAAGAGTCCCAAAGGCGTGATGAAAGCGCGATAAAAAAACCAAGAGGGTCCCACCAATCCCAGAAAAGAAAAGAAAAAAACTCATCTTGCCTTGCAAACCTAGACGCAAAGAGGGGGAAAAGACTCCGATTCCCGGAATAAAACTTTTTGCCGCATCAGCCGCTTCCCGGAACGCGCAAAGGCGAAACTTTTGCTCCAAGAAGCGCGGGCGCGGAAGGAACTTTGCGGGGCTCCTGGGCCTACAAATCCCATCAGCCCTTGCAGGCCAGACCCATGGGAAGGGATTCTGGGGATCGTAGGCCAAAAAAGCCTCTGATCGGCCCAACAGTCCCCTCCCCGTCCCTCGATCGCCTTCGAATGGGAGAAACGGACGCATGCTGAGCGCTTCCTCTCTCCTCCTTCTTCCTCCTTTGCCGGGGGAGGCGGAGTATTTTTTCTTTCTTTCTCGCACAAAAAGAAATTATATGGTATGGGACAACTCTTTTCTACTCCCCTGGGGTGCATTTCCTGCCTCCTTCCCTTTGATGCCATCTTTCCACATTCCACATTTTTTGGGGGGATGAAACTCTCGGCCCTACAAGGGATTCTTGGAGTGCAACTCCCAGCAGCCACAGCCCACGGGGAGGCATGCTGGGAATTGCAGTCCGGCAAGATCTGGCCGGGGCCACCTGGTTTCTAAAGAGAGGAGCACAGCAAAGCTCATTGGTTGGGGCCAGCAAAGCTTCAGAGCTTGGAAAAGTTACTTTTTAGAATGTCACGAAGGTGGGCCAAGGGAGGGTTGGACTAGATGGCCTTTGCAGGTGACTATGAATCAAGGGGGGAGTGGGAAACTCTACACTCAGGTATGTCTCATTGACTCGGCGAGTCTGCTCCAAGAAGATCCCTGGATCTGAGGACTCCCTGGATATCCCACGCCCAAAAAGAGTAACTTTTCCAAGCCCTTCCCTTGCAAAGCGCAGCGATCCCACGCAACTTTTGCAAAACTCACTCGTGTCTCCTTTCTTCCTTCCCCGGCCGCCCTTCCTGCGCCTCCAAAGCGAGCGACGGAGCTTCCGTCTTTGCGCATTAAAAGCAATGGGCAGGCACTGGGGACACACGCGTCCACACGTTGCATTTTTTTCTTGTCACGTGTCTGTTAAAGGACCTGATTCTCCCTTCCCCGCACGCCGTGCCAGGGCGGCTGCTCTGCCCCCAGCCCCAAATTTAAGGCTTGGAAAGGATGTACTGGATTTGTCTCCCATGGCGATGAATGAAATCCATCAGCGACACCCATTCATGCCTATGGGAGTGGGACACCTCCTCCTCCTCCCAAGCTGTGAAAGCGAAAGTCCTCTCCATTCATGGTTTTTTCCCCAGAGTCAATGATGACTGGGCGAGGGGCCTGCCAATCATGGCAAGCTGCCTGTTTCTAGTGGGCGTCTGGGGAGGAGGGAGCGCAAAGGTCCCTCCCCCTCTTCACTGGGAGGTTCAGCCAGCCAATCAGAGGAGGCTTTCATCATCTTCTTCTTCATCATCATCATCAGCCGTGTGTCTTTCTTAAGGCCAGTGAGAGTGGGGACCGAGGGTATCCCTGTCTGATCCCAGGTAAGTGAAGTGGACATCAGGGAAGGAAGACAAAAAGCAGGATAGCTCATTTCCACATTAGGCTGTTAGAGGCCATTTCCGCACTAGCCTGTTATAGCGCTATGATTCCACTTTCAACATCCTATGGAATCCTGGGGTTTGCAGGTCACCTCTATCCAACTCTATTGCTACCTCTCCTGTTAGCTTTCTTGGGCCATTTCCGCACTAGACTGTTATAGTGCTATGATTCCACTTTCAACATCCTTTTAGGCCCCTCCCAAAACTGCAAACCCCAGGATTCCATAGGATGTTGATAGTGCCCTATGAGGATAGACTTAGAGAGCTGGGTATGTTTAGTCTGCAGAAGAGAAGGTTAAGAGGGGACATGAAAGCCATGTTTAAATATTTGAAGGGATGCCACGTGGAGGAGGGAGAGGGCTTGTTTTCTGCTGCTCCAGAGACCAGGACAAGGAGCAATGGATTCAAGCTGCAGGAAAGGAGATTCCACCTGAACCTCAGGAAGACCTTCCTGACCGTCAGGGCTGTCCGGCAATGGAATCTGCTGCCTTGGAGTGTGGTGGAGTCTCCTTCCTTGGAGGTTTTTAAGCAGAGGCTGGATGGCCATCTGTCCAAGGGAGTGCTTTGAGGGTGTTCCTGCATGGCAGGGGGTTGGACTGGATGGCCCCTGGGGTCTCTTCCAAGTCTACATTTCTATGATTCTATGATTCTATGAATCATAGCGCTATAACAGGCTAGTGCTGAAATGGCCATAGTCCCCTGACTTTTAGCCAGATCTCCTTAAATAGTGCTCTTGGTGTGGTCTAGTCTTCTCATCCTGTGCTCTCCCATGCAGGGCTGCCCTGCCTTGAAGACGAACGGACCCATGGCCTCAGGCAGCAGATAATGATAGGTGGCAGCAAGGTGCTGGAGGAGCAAGCTGTGTGCCATGCAACTTGCCCCTGCCTTCTAAGCTGCCCTCTTTGAGGTGGCGGGATGAATCTCTCTCATCTCCAGCGTTGGCTTTCGTACACCCCCCGAGAGGACGTTGCTGCCTTGTTCTTTACCTCAGGCAGCAAAATGTCTTGAGTTTCCCCGATCCCTGTATGGTTGTCTGTTCTGTCCCTCCACCAGCAGGCAAAGCCTATAGAATTGAGGGCTTTGCAAGAAATGGATGTAAGAGCTGTGTTCTTTTAAACTGCATTGTCTAATTGTTTTTAAATCTTTTTTTAAACTGTATGTTTTTAATTATCTTGTAATCTTTTGACTGCCATGGTAAAAAGGAGGGATGATGATGGTGATGATGATGGGAAAAGACAGCTTGTGATATCCGCAACCACAATAACTGGCTTGGCTTTGGAATTAAAAACAAATCCACTCGAGAGAAAGAATAAAATGTTGCCAGAAAATAATTCAGAACAACAGAAACATTGTTTGGAAAAATCAAGAAATCCTCTGAGAGTCACAGTAACAAATATTGCAACGTCCCAAAGCAGAGTGGCTTACAAATAGCTTTAAAACAAGCAAAACAGTTTAAAAACAATAAAATACAATTTTTAAATTAGCTAAAACACATTAAACGTCATAATGAGTGAATGGAGTAAAGGGTCTCAGATTTTTTTTACAAAAAGCACGTTCTTACATCAATATAGTCATTCCTAATATTTACCTTTTTTAAATCCCATCTTTCCTATGATACGGTTTAAAGCAGTTCAGAGCAGGCAATGGAGTTTACTGCGGAAAATCACGACACCTAGCAGGAATTCTGATTTTTCTGGCCAAAAAGGAGGCAACTCTACTCTGACTTAGGAGTGCAGCTAGTTTCTATGAACTCTGCTCTCCAGCTTAGTGCAACATTCTTTATTGATATAATTCTTCCTCAGTTTCGGACATACGATTAAACTTATCCTGAACCTATAGAAACCAAACCCAAATCCTGCATGTGCCCCTTTCTATACTGCCTTTACCTCCAAGCTGTGGAAATCGTTCACTTCCCTTTTGAGACGCAAATAGAGACAAACACAGCTATCTCTTTTTGGAAACTTTTTTTGCCTTCTGCTGAGCTGATCTGCTGCCCTTTAACAGACCCTCACACAGAGAAGCTACACTCACACTTTTAGCTTCTGCCGCTTAGCAGGAATCATAGAATCATAGAAATTCAGAGTTGGAAGAGACCACTCAGGCCATCCAGTCCAACCCCCTGCCATGCAGGAACACCCTCAAAGCACTCCCTGTGACAGATGGCCATCAAGCCTCTGCTTAAAAACCTCCAAGGAAGGAGACTCCACTACACTCCAAGGCAGCAGATTCCACTGCCGGACAGCCCTGACTGTCAGGAAGTTCTTCCTGAGGTTCAGGTGGAATCTTCTTTCCTGCAGCTTGAATCCATTGCTCCTTGTCCTGGTCTCTGGAGCAGCAGAAAACAAGCCCTCTCCTTCCTCTACGTGGCATCCCTTCAAATATTTAAACAAGGCTATCATGTCCCCTCTCAACCTTCTCTTTTGCAGACTAAACATGCCCAGCTCTCTAAGTCTATCCTCATAGAGCATGGCTTCCAGGCCTCTCACCATTTTGGTCGCCCTCCTCTGGACTTGCTCCAGCTTGTCAAGAAGTCCCAGGCAGGACTGAGGAACCTCCAAGAGGCATGCCCAGCGTGTGACAACAAAGCAGAGAACAACGGCGTTTTCCGACGGCACAGAAGTAAGGATTCCCAAGTTCAATGGGAAGCATTTCTCCAAGTTCTTCATTGTCCCACTTTTTTAGCTTTTTAAACATGTCACAGTTTCTCTTTCTCCTCCCACATTCCCCTTTTGTCATTGTTTACAGTTGGTGCTCCACATTGACAGGTTCCATTCTCACAGATTTGGTTATTTGCAAGTTTCTCCAACCTGGTCCCCCACCTCTGGCACTTCTTTTCCAGGGATGCCTTCCCTCTTGGTATCTCCAATCAGGTGATCCAGACCTTTAAAAACCCTCCTCTGGTCCACCTCCTCCACTAGCCGCTGCTTGGGCAGCTAGGGACAGGCTGCAGCCTGATTTCTCAGCATCACAAACCCTCTCTGCATGCCCTGCCAACCAATGAAGAAGATGGGTGTGAGAGAGAGGAAGTATAGGTCACTATGCTAACCCAAATGCTTTCCCGCTCCTTTCCCTGACCTGATTTGAACCCTTGGTGCCTGTTCCCTCTACCAGGCCTCAGCGCCCTTCCCACAGACACACGCACACATTTTGATATTTGCATTTTTTCGACTTTTGCAGAAGCCCTTCACCTCTAACACTGGCAAATATCAAGGGCTGACTGAACTTCACTTTGTGCAATTTGAGTTCAGAGTTTGAAAGTAGATTGTACTCCATTAACTCAGCAGGAGGGGGAGGGAAGGGGCAGAATCTGGCCCTTTCCAGGAAGTTCAGGTGAAAGCAAACAACACCAGCCTCTCCTACCCTGTCTGTTCTTCCTCATTCATAACTTTTGCCCTCTTGGCCGCACTCTGATGTCACTTGGTCACATGTGCCCAGGTTTTCGTTTGTGAAATGTGATGTTGATTGCAAGGCTGAATAGGCGAAAAGGGCCAATACCAAGACCACGCCAGCATGGAAACTCTTAAGAGCCTGGGGTGCAGAAACTTTAGTGGCATAAGTGCACTTGTAAAGGAGAGTTTAATAAATGGCTTGGATGTAGTGTTCTTCAAAAATGAGAAAAAAAGTGCACATGCTGTATAAGAGCTCAAGAGTCGAGCCTTCCACTCCCCCGGCAGAGAGAGAGTTTATATTCAGGATACAGAGACAACTGGTGATCATCCATGCAGCCCTGTGTTGATGATTCAATTATGTGTTGGGCCAGAGAAGGCAAAAATGAACTCGTACATCATCTGTGAGAAAGGAGAAGTGAAAAAGCAAGGCAAAATCATTTTCAATCTTGGTCTTGGATTGAAAGAGATGCAGACGGAACTTAACATTTCAAACAGGAGGGAAACAAATCAGAACTCCAGAAGTATATTGAGTGAGTCCATCAGTGGCTTCAGGGCAGGGTAACTATACACAGCCTCCAGTTATCAAGAGAAATGTGCCTCTGTACATCATTTGCTGGGGGATGTGAGATGGAGGGTGCTGTTGCACACATGTTCTGCGGGTGGACTTCCTATAACGGTCTGATTGGCTGCTTGTGTGAACACTGGACTCCATTTGATCTGGTTCAACATGACTCTTTGTACGTGCAATTAACATGCTTAAGGAAACTAACTGCTTGGAGCAAAATGGAAACCATTAACTTTCAAAGTAGTACAGTAAATGCTGTTGGCAAACCTTCTGCTGTACATAAGCACAGTGTTGAAGACCAGACATATTTGCAACTGTTGGCCTCTTATTCAGAAAGACTTGCTCACCAACCACATGTGATTGGAACACAGTTGGAACTGTAGCCAAATACCTTAAGGAGCCTACACACCTAAAAGTCCATGTTCAAGCAAGCAGGAGCCAGAAGCTCAGAGCGTATGGAGATACAGTTTGGGCTGGTGATGCAACTGCAGACAGGAAGTTTACCAATTGACACCTGTGTCCTTCTATGGAAATAGTGCTGTTGTTAAAATCAAACAGTAGGTGCAGCCTCGTCAAATGAAGCTGAATACTGCAGAAACATGCAAACAGTTTTCAGCGGCCATATCCTACTACTGCTGGACTTTGGAAGCTAAACCAATGTTTGAAGAAAACAGGATGTGTAAAGATTTCTGAGATAGAGGAGATCTGTTTCCTGAATCAGACGGATTGATATGAAACATCTTACCTTGTGAGACACTGGAGAACAAGGGCTTCTCAAGCTGCGGTGTCACCCAATGGAAGGCTATGGATGACTTCAACTGGAAATCATCAGCAAGGCCGACAAGGCAACATATATCTTCTAGACTTGTGCATGCATTTTTGAGAATGGGTGTTGGAAGGGAAGAAAAGGGTGCAAATAACCAAGGCCACTTCTGCACTACACTGTTACAGTGCTTTTATTCCACTTTCAACATCCTATGGCATCCTGGGGTTTGCAGTTTAGGAAGGGGCCTCAAAGGATGTTGAAAGTGGAATAATAGCACTATAACAGTCTAGTGCGGAAATGGCCCAAGAAAGCTAACAGGAGAAGTAGCAATAGAATTAGATAGAGGTGACCTCCTTCTTGCTTATCTCTCCTCTCTGCATCTGTGATATAAACTGATATTCACTCACTTCTTCCCCTCTCCAGTCTCATTCTACCTGTTCCTAGGAATATTGGTAGATTAGCCTAGTATCACAAGTCACTTGTCTATCTATAGAATGGAGTTCCTGTAATAAAGATTATTTACTCTGGTTTTTTTTTTTTCCTAAGTGGATCTCTTCTGGGCCTACTCTTGCACCTACTCTTTTATCATCACCCCTGAAATTTATGTTTTCATTTTGGAAGCGTAGAAGTTTTCAGTTCTTCTTTCCATCTCCTAGATCTGGGATTGCCACCACTGATTTTTTGGGAAAAATCAGAGGTCTTCTTTTGAACTACAGTTCCCAGAATCTCCCAGCTGCTGGGAAATTTGCGGAGCTGTCATTCAAAAAAAAAAAAAAAAAAGGCAACGTTTCCAATCTGTGCTTAGATTTGGATGGTGTGATAGCTTCTGACAGAGGATCAGTTCCGATGGCATGTTCATGGAGAGCATTCTCCTGTGCGGATCTTGTGGGTTGGTGAGAACTGCTGAAAAGCTACCAGATTGCATCCATTATTGTCTATTAATATTAGAACAGGAATATAGTGGGCTGCTTTATACCGAAGCAGACCATTGGTTCATCTTGCACAGGCTGGGGTCCTTTGGCAGTCCAAAAGCAATGACAATGAATCTCAATGACTTTGTATTCCTGTTGTCCTTCACCATTGGCCAAACTGGCTGGGAGTGATGGGAAAAAGAGTACAATGACATCTGAAAAGCCACAGGTACTTCACTGTTGGTCTACACACGGAGAGTCAGCCATTCTCAAGAGTTTTTTCCCAACATTCCCTCCATACAGTACATATGTCATCTCACTGAGCTATGGTCCTGCCCTTAGCATTTAGTTAATTATTGTTATAGTCATCATACGCCCCCCCCACCTCCACCATGTTGGAACTCAAAGATGGCTTACTAAAGTTAAACCAGACATAGTGGTCCCTCCACTTTTGCAGGTGGCCATGGCACAGAATCCTTGTGAAAGTGGAAAAACTGCTACTAACTCCCCTCCCAATTCCCTTCCAGGGCTTCCCCCTTCCATTTCCTTGCCTTCTGTCCCAGTAGCTAGTGCCTGCCTTCTCTATGCCTGGGCAAAGGGCAAGGGAATTGGAGTGAGGAGCACTGCATGTGGAGAAGGAAGGTGTGCACATGCCTTCCCTCTTCCCGTTATCTTGCTGGGGCAAAAGGCATGGGAATTGCAGCAAATCAAGTCAGACTTGCAGGTTGGAGCAAGTTCTATCTCCTGAGCTGTGGACTGGCACACTGCCGTTTCTTCTTGCCTGGAGGTAAGCCCAGTGAAATGGAGAATTTGCATTTTCCTCTCCTGCCTAGAGATGTCCCATTCAAACTGGAGACTTGGGGCCAGGTCCTGAGATCTGGCAACCTTACACCACTTAAGTAATTGATTCTCTTCCAAAACTGCTTCTCCTTCCCATACATGTCTTCTGAGATTTGACCAGAATCAACCTCCAAGAGAATGGGGTCTTTGCCCTCCACCACCTCTCACACTGCTCAGCCAATCTTGCAGGTACAGTACAGAATGTTATCTTGTCCTGCTAGTAAGTGTATATATGTATATTATGATGACAGTATGAGGAGTGGCAAGAACAGTGGGTACAGGGCCAACAAGGAACAGTTATGATTTCTCTTTTTACATGAGGCTCATCTTCTAAAAAAGCAAACAAAAATCTCTCATACCACAGGCAAGGAAGTGACCTCATCATTTATGGGAAGCAAACAATGGTTAACAAGCCATGTACCTTCCGACGGCTTCAGTGTGAAAGCTGGGAGGAGAGCTGAACTCTGTGGGTCCCGAGCGAGACGAAAGGCTGTGGCTGCAGTAGGCAGAAGAGGAAGGAGACAGCCGCAACTGGTAAGCACCAAATGAAACCCTTGTGCTGACAATTCTGCTGCTTAGAGAGGGAGGGAAGTTTCCCAGAGGCAGCTAAAAATAACACTGGCACAGCCGGCAGGCTTGCTGTTTCTGTTGCTGGGGCTCTTGTCTGCTTTTCCAGCCATGTGGTTACAGGCACGCAAGAAACAGCCTTCGACGGAGTTAGGCGCCTAGGCCTGTGTTGCTAGCACTGACAGGCAGCTGCTTGCCTCGGTTCAGACTGGGGTCTTTCATGGCTGAATCTAGAGATGCCGGATATGGAACCTGGGACCTAGCATTGCATTACCATGGAACTAAAAGTGCCCATCTGTGGTCTGAAATCTCCCCCCCCTCTTTTTCCTTCCCTCTCTCTCTGATACGTTCAGATCCTTCTTGCAGCTTCACAAAAGTTGCTGCGTGTTGGTTATGACATATAAAAGCCCTTTACAATCCAGGTGCAGGCTATCTGGATGTCTATGTTTTCTGCAAACATCTGTGGTCTTTAGGGGAGGTGCTCAGTCCCACCACCCTCACAGGCACATTGAGTAGGAATGTGAGAGAAAGAGAGACACATCTCTGCAACTAGAAGAGAGCAGTCCAAAAACCCATGGACATATACACAGTAGGCTCTCAGTATCCGTTACGGTTTGGTTCTAGAACCCCCAGTGGATACCAAAATTTGTGGATGCTCAAGTGCCATTATGTACAATGATATAGTAAAATGGCAGCCCTTATATAAAATGGCAAAAATCAAAAGTTGCTTTTTGGGCTTTTTTTGTGTGTAGGGGGGCAGTATTTTCAAGCCATGGTTGGTTAAATCAGGGGATACAGAATCTGTGGATATGGAGGGCTGACTGCATTGGTTATAATTATTTCATTCTTTCCTGGAAACTCTTCAGCTAATGGCATGCGGACCAGCACTAGTCCATGGACCACTAGTTTGAGTGGCACTGCTCTACATGATATCTGTTCAGATATTTAAAGGAGACTACCACCTCACCTTTTTGGTCTTCTTTCTTCTAAGCTAAACATACACATACTAAATAACTCAAGAATAATTTAATCACTGTGGTTTCCAGTTTCACAACAGATAAGGAACTGAGACAAAGGACCTGCTATCAACCTTGGCTATGTGATCTGGTTGCTTTTTGGTTCCACACCTGCTTTTCCACATTACGGAGTTTAAAATTCCACTTTAACTGGCGTGGTTCCATCCGATGGAATCCTGGGATTTGCAGTTACTACAAACTCCTGGGATTCCACAGGATGCAGTCACGACAATTAAACTGCAGCGTACCATCATAATTGCATACTCTCCAACTCTGCTGATTTGGCACCAACAGTCCTAATTAAGTCTCTGTCATCCCACTTTTTCAGCTGCTTTTAAAATGCCCCATTTTTTCTTGTCTCCCACTTTCCCCCCTGTGTCCTGGTTTCCCTCAATTGCTGCAAACTGAATTCAAAGTGCTAAAATATTTTGCACTCTGTTAGCTCACCAAGGGGGGAAGGAGAGGGTGAATTGTTGAGCTTCCCAGTAGGCTTAGGCAAAAGTCAACTGCTGCAGCTTCTCTTGTTTGTGTGTTCTTCCTCACTAATGTTTTTCATCTCCACCACACTGTCATGTTGCTTCACCACACGTGTCCTGATTTTCATCTGTGAAACATTGGTGGGTATTCAATTGTGTAGTATGAAAGGGCCCGTTTCTAATGTTCCACTTTAGAGTGCAAATTATTGTTCTTTTCCCCACTTCCCAGTGAAAAAAGCTACACTCCAAGCTTGCAACAAACTGCCTGGAACAGGATGCCTATCCCAGCCACAGATGCATGGAACTACATCCCCGAAGAAATTTTGGCTCACATATTTTACTACTTGCCCCTTAAAGACAGGCATGTGGCCTTCCAGGTGTGCCAACAGTGGGCCACAGCAGTTTCTACCAGTTCTGTTTGGGGCTTTACAGAAGTCAGGTAAGAAGCAAAAACCACAGTGGTGTTTGATTATGGCGTCAAAGAGGTATTATTTGTCCTCAGCAGGTACTTCTAGCCTTCCAAGAAAACTGTCATTTGACAACACTCACTCAAAGAAACACTAAGTTAGACATTAACGCTAATTGTGCGTGAGAAACAGAGGATAATTGATGCAGAGAGCAGGATGAAGAGGCTTTAATTCCATATTTCATCCCTGGATTTCATTGTCTAGGGTGGGGAAGTTTAACTCTCCTTATCCTGCATGATGTGGAGGTGAATGCATGTGTGTATCTATGTATATAGGCATATAACTAGGCATGTTGTTTAAATGACTATATATTAAGGTAATTAAGTTAGGTATGCACAATGTATAAGGTAAAGAGCTGTAGGGAGGGGGGATAAAATGGAATGTTGAGAGTAAATGGTGGAATTTCTGAGCGGATCTGTGTAAGGTTGGTGATGGATAATTGATACGGTCAGAGTAGTTAAGATAGAAGAAAAGAGTAAGTGAAATAAGGATTAGGGTGAAGAGAATCAGGTTTAGGAATTAGAGAGCGGTGTTTAAGAGACTGAGGGCCTTTCCGCACTACACTGTTGTAGTGCTATTATTCCACTTTCAATATCCTGTGGAATTCTGAGGTTTGTAGTTTCCTGAGGCCCAAGAGCTCTCTGGCTGAGGATTCTAAATGCTCATCCCTAAAGCAAACTCCAAGATTCCAGAGGATGTTGAAAGAGGAATAATAGCACCATAACCAGTGTAGTGTGGAAGTGGTCTGAGTGAGAAATGACATCCCTAAATTGTTCTTTCAGTTGTGATGAGGAAGAAGGCACCTTGAAGAGCTTGCAGCAGTTCCTGCCTCATATCAAGCACTTAAAAATTGTGTTTGATCAGTCCAAGGTGACCATCCGAAGGAACGTCACCTACATTTTGGACATGCTGGCCAAGGAGAACCATAAATTGCAGGCACTGTGCATTGAGTGTCAAGGAGAAAACCCATACTTCTATTCCGGCCAAGACATCCTGCAGAGCATCAAGAACATCTGCCAGAGTGAGAACAAGATTGATCTTCAGCTCGTTGATTTCCGGAAAATGCCGTTCACTTTGGATGACAGCACTGTGCACCTCATGGCTTCCAGCAGCCCAAATCTCCACACTTTCTTTATCAACAACCGGACCCTGGTCTGCAATGTCAAGCCGGAGACAATTGTCGAGGTTTTGAGGGCCTGCCCTAAACTCTCAACCTTGGGGGTGTATTATGCCAGCCTGTCTGAGGATGTTTTTCAGGAACTGGTGAAGCCAAACAGGGGTTCCCTCAAGTGCTTAGACATTTTCTGTGAGCGCTTGGACAAGTATATCCCAGTCATCCCCGAATTGCTGTGGGCTGCGGTGAGCGAGAGACACCCAGAGCTCCGAGTAGAACTGGAGTTGGACCACACGGTCCCTGCCTGGAAGATCCCTCGGATCCTAAAGCCCAACATCCCTGTGACCACTTTGCAGCTTAACACCTACACCTACATGGTGAACCAGATCCGTTTTGTCACCAGCAGCTATAGCAGGACTTTAGAGGTGCTGGTCCTTCGCACCACCTCGTCCGATGACCTCAACTCTTCTCTGATAGATTTGGCCAAAAAGTGTGTCCACTTGAAAGAGATCCACTGTTACTGTGTGGTTAGCCAAGATGTGGTGGATGCCTTCCTTTTGCACTGTGCTGATCTGAAGAGTTACACTCTGAAGATCACCAAAGAACGCAGCCCTTGGAAAGCAACAAAAGTCCAATAATTCAGCACTTGAACAAATTACCCCCTTTTTTTTTGGGACCCACAACTCCCCAGCATGCTGGCTGAGGGATTTGGGGAGTTGTAGGCCCCCCAAAAGTAACTTTCCCAATCTCTGCAGTAACTTTTCAGTTTGAGCTAAGAACGTGTTCACATTTCACCTCTCAAAAAACCAGTGGGAACTTTGGAACTAATTCACTTCTGTGAGGTCTACGGTATCAATTCAGTTTACTTGTGACTGAGCTGGCTGTGTGGACAGTACAGAACTAACATATTTGATTGCTAAATGTTGTGGTGGAACAAGCAATGGATATTAACAGATATAAACACAAATCAAAGGCCACTCTACTACAGTGTGGTATAGTAGTTTGAGTATTAGTCTAGGATAGGACTGGGCAAAAAAAAAACAGCCTGCAGGTCACATGCAACCCCTGGGGTCAAAAAGTGCCCCTACATGCCCTCTGGGGCCAGTTTTGTGATGTTTTTGATCCACCTTCTGACTAATCCCCCAGGAGAGGGTCTTTTTTTTTAGGAACAAGCAGTTATTACGGCCAATTCCTATTGTTAAAAATGCCTCCCCTTAGCCTAAAAGGACCCATAGGGTCTAGGAAAATGCCACCACAACCCACTCGGGGGCATACGGAGGCAAAAATATTCAATTTGGTTTTGCAGGGGGACAGTCAGGGGGTGCAGCCATCCAAAGTGTTGGAGGTAAATGCTCCTTAGCCTTCTACAGCTGTCCATACCTGGTCTAGGACTCAGGAGCTCCAGTCTCCAAAGAAACATGAAACTTGCGGGGTATTCTTGAGCTAGTTACATTCTGTCAGCCTAACTGATCTTAAGTAGCGTTGTTGCAAAGATGAAGTAGCAGTAAAAATAAATACATACACAGCGAAAAAAATAAGGGAGTAATCAAGTGGCTAAGTACATTCTAAATTTGAATGCAAACAGATTTTAACACCCTTAATCCCACTGTTTCAGAAGTTTCCACTCAGAGGTGGTTTTGCCAGTTCCAGCCTTTGAAATATAGTCTCCAGCACCTGCTACTCACTGGCAGTCTCCCATCCAAGTACTAACCAAGGCTACCCTGCTTAGCTTGCAAGATCAGGTGGGACCTGGTGCCTTTAGGGTGTTTAGACTAGGTCAGTGGTTCTTAACCCGGGGTCCGTGAAGTCATGGACACCAACAACTGCAGCAGCAACAAGGACACAGCAATCGGGTGTATGTGCGTGTGCAAAACGCTTCCCATGCACACACTTGCTGCCGCATCCCTGATGCGGCAGCAGGCATGTGCACATGCCCAAACTATGACTCTGTACACCAGGGTTTGAATGCCCAGTTGGCCATGAAAACCCACTGGGTGACCTCAGGTGAGTCACATTGTCTCAGCCTCAAAGAAAGGCAAAGGCAACAAATCTTGCTCAGAAAACCCCATAATAGGTGTGCCTTAGAGTCACCATAAGTCAGTTTTAAAAGGGGAGAGACATGATGCCTAAAAAGAGCTCCCCCTGTCTTGTTGTGTGCCTTCAAGTCACTTCTAACTTATGGCAACCCTAAGGTGAACTTATCAGAGGATTTTTTTTTTATTTTTTTGCAAAATTTGTTCAGAAGGGGTTTACCTTTGTCTTCCTCTGAGGCTGAGAGAATGTGACTTGCCCAAAGTCACCCAGTGTCTGAGTAAGGATTTGAACTCTAGTGTCTAGAAGCCTTTAATAAGTCAATAAAAATTGAATATTTCAATAAATATTTTGCACTATATTTAAATATTTACACCTTGAGTTAAGTCTTGGGGTCCGGAACAAGAAATTATATTTCTAGGGGGCCCCTAGTAAGGAAAATGTTAAGAACCATACAAAGCCTTTTTAAATAGCTGTGCATCCAAATGGATGTGCAGTCCCCATTGGTATATATATATTTTTTTTAAAAAAACGCTGCTCTCCTTTTACTACAACTGTGGAATAATTAATTGTCTGTGTTTCTCCCTCCTTACCCATGATGTTCTTGCTGGTATTTGTGAAGCAATAAACTTAGCGTCTCCTGCTTTTGGAGTCTTATCAACACATGAATCTGCTTTATAGAAGCTATCACAATTTACATTACAGGGCATCCAGGAACTGCTTACTTCCCACCCTATTTCAATACTGGAAGGCACTGGAAACCAAAAATAAAAATAATCCCCAGTCAGTAACAGAAGCAGCTGTATTTTAAAGCAAATTTTCTAAAGTTTTAAGAACTTTTCTTCATTTGAATTTAGGTATTTTCTGCTAGTGGGCAAGATAATAAAAATTACTAGGATAGCTGAGGTGTGTAAATATATTTGCAGCTCTGTACTGTCTCCCTTCTTTAAAATCATTTTCAGCACTGAAGGTCTGGATTGCATGTAGCAGAGAAGCTTCTCATGAAACTTTTTGAATGGGAGAATAGACAGGGAGTAACAATTTCTTTGGAAATGCCCTGCAATCAAAGCAAGTTTATTATTACGGCAAAAAGCCAGCAATTATCAACACTGACTTTACAATTTAAGCACTAGGATACATTTTAACACAGTCACGTTACAGCACAGTACAATTAAAATATAAAATAAAAATTAGAAAAAAATTACAAAGAATAGAACGGTTACAAAGCATAAATCATAAATCACGATTGGGCTAGAACAATTAAACTAGAGCACATAGTTAACATATTTAGAAGTTTGGCTAGAGTATTTAATTAATCATAAGTTTACGACAGCTCATAGCTGCTGCAATCAAAGCAAATAAAATGCAGTACAGAGAGACAGTATGGTGTAATAGTTGGAGTATTGGAGGATGCCTCTAGAGACCAGAGTTGGAATCAGACCAGAAACCCACTGGGCGATCTTGGGGAAGTCACGCTCTCTCAGCCTCAATGGAAGGTGAAGGCAACCCCCTGTGTACAAATCTTGCCAAAAAAAAAAAGCCCATGAAAGGTTGGCCTTAAATTGGAAATGACTTGAAGGCACATCACAATCAACAAACATCTCTAAAATGCAAAAAACCCAAACCAAACCCAAAAACCTCCCATGCAAAAACAAAAGGTTTGGCTCTCAGTAGGACAAGCATACCCTCCCCTCCATACTGTGACTAGTCCCAGTTTAGCAAGGAGAGTCCAGGTGAATCTTCTGCTGGCCCACTTTTCCAGCTGCTTTGAAAATGTCCCCGCTTCTCTCTCCTCACCCCCCTTTCTCCCTGCATCCTCAGTTTACTTCCATGGCTACAAACTGAATTCAAAGTGCAAAAGTCCTTCACATGCAATTACCCCAAAAAAGGGAGAGGAGAGGAAGGTACAGACTCCTGCCCTTTCCAGCAGGCTCAGGCAAGAGCAAACTGCTGCAGCTTCTCCTAGCTGGTCTATTTCCCGTCATTAACACCTGCTGCCCTCTTAACCACACTCCCATGTGGTTTGTCCATGTGTCCCAATGTTCATCTGTGAGATGTTGGAGGAAGAACTCTGTGAAACTCCCCAAACTTACACAGTTCATTAGGAATCCTGCAGCCCAGTTCTAGGCGTGCCTATTCAGATGCAAACCTCGCTACACTCATGAGGATGCATATCTAAATGCATGAAATTACAGGGCAGTCTGTATGCATGAAATTACAGGGCAACTTCTGTTTTGAAATTGACTACTCTGCTTTGACTGTTCTTACCTCCCCAACACCCCTCCCCACTTATCCCCCCCAATATCAGGGACACTCCATATTCCCAATTTGGGCACAGAATAAATTGCACCTGCCCAGGCAGTTTTGCTTTGCAATTGTCCCCCTGACCAATTGAGAGCCTGGACAGATTTACTCTTCTCTTGCATATAATATAGGTATTAAATTTGTATGCAAAGGGATTCCCGGGCTCGCGCCTGCGCAGTTCCGCCTGCCGCTGGCCCTTGATCGCGCGCAGGTGGAGGGGAAGCGCCACGTGCAGCCAGGCGCTAAAAGAGCGCAAAGCGAAGGCGCAGGATGCTCTTTTTTGGCTGGCGTTGCAAGAGCAACCGGGAGAACTGCTGCCTGCTGAGAATTATCCGGGGGCCTCCCTCTGTCTGCAGAAGCGAAGAATAAGGTGAGAAAGGAGGGAGAGTTTTGCAAAGTTATTTCCTCCCCCTCTTTAATTTTGTTATAGTTTTCCTTTGCAGGCTCCCCCAGGGTTCGCTCTTAGTTTGGAGTGCAAACCGGTGGGGACGAAGTTGTTCTTCTTCCTTTCCTAAAATCCAAGACCTGGAGGAAAAAAAAATCAGGTTTATAGAAAGGAATGTAAACTCAACAAACACTGTAGTTCCAGAAGTATCAATAGCAAACGCTGGTGATTAATACATATAAAAATTAGTAAAAAAAAAAAAAATCACTGCTAATTATATTTCTGTTATTACGAATTGTCTTTCTACTACTAGTAGTTATTTTTCTCTATATGTAGATATATATATATATGGCTCACATTATATTATACTGTGAGTTTTTTGTGTAATTCTCACTATGGTTGTCTGTTTTTTTGCTACACGTTGAACGATGGTTAAAAAGGATTGAAAGTACAGAGGTAAGAGCCAGGGTGGGGTCATGGTTTGAATGGGGGATTAGGATTCTGCCAGACCAGAGTTAAAAGCCTTGCTCAGCCATGGAAATTGGCTAGGTGGCCTTGGGCAAATCACACTCTCTCTTAGGCCATTTCCACACTAGACTGTTATAGCGCTATTATTCCACTTGCAACATCCTATGGAATCCTGGGATTTGCAGTTTTGGGAGGGGCCAGCCTAACTGTCCTCAGGTTCTCCTTTACTTTTTTGCCCAGTTCCTTGTTCTATGTGGAATTTGTATTCCTAGCCAGGCATTTTTTGGAAGCATGGACAGACATTCAGAGCTTCTCCTTTTTGATATGTTTAAAATATTTGCAGAAAAAAACCCTAAAGCTCATTCTAATAGTAGGACTTGTATGCTGCTTGACTTTAGGTAAACAGTTCACATTTATGCACCTCTGATGCAATACAAATGTATAAAACGGTTCCAAGAATTTTATGCAGGATAAATGTTTCTAGGGTGATTAAAAAAATGGAACAATGCATCAGTAGGAAAAAGCTGGCATGAACATGTTTTCAGCTGGCACTCAAAAAGCAGAACAGTCTTTACCTCCTGGCTCATGCTGAAGAGAGAATTTGAGTGGGTGGGGGACACCACTGAAAAGCCCCTGCCTTCATCATGTTGCACAGTTGTGTTCTGTTGCTTCTGAAACAAATAGTAATTTTGGGGATGAATGGGGCATGTATAGAGAAGGGTTTTATTGTCTCTTCTGCATCCTAATGTATAGCCCTGAGGGTTTTTCAAGCTGTCTTACCAAATATTCTTAGAATGAAAGGACTCATGGGGGAGCAGTCCAAGAACAGAAGTTCCATGCATTTCTTGAATGTGCTTTGCTTATTTTATTTTGCATATAAATTAGGGGATACCAACCACAGGTAGGTGCAAAAGAGCAGCTTGAGGTAGGTGGGAGTGGAACCAGGTCCAAAATGGGGATTTTGGGGTGGGAGTGGAACCAGGTCCAAAATGGGGATTTTGGGGTGCGGAATCACATTTTTAGATGCCTCATAAGCCATGGCTTGCACGCATGAGTATAAATCTATATCTTAAGTTACACTGTTAAAATCTTTGACCATCAGTAACTTAAGAGTTGTCTTTCTTTTGCTACTGTTAAGAGTAGCAAATGGTGTAACTTAAGAGTTGCCTTGTTAAAAGTAGCAAACAGTATAATCTCAGAGTTAGAATCATAGAGTTGGAAGGGACCCCAGGGGCCATCTAGTCCAACCCCCTGCTATGCAGGAACACCCATCAAAGCATTCCCAAGAGATGGCCATCCAGCCTCTGCTTAAAAACCTCCAAAGAAGGAGACTCCACTAAACTCCATGGAGGCAGCAGCAGATTCTACTGTTGGATATCTCTGACTGTCAGGAAGTTCTTCCTGAGGTTCAGGTGGAATCTCCTTTCCTGCAGCTTGAATCCATGGCTCCTTGTCCTGGTCTCTGGAGCAGCAGAAAACACGCCTGCTCCATCCTTGATGTGACATCCCTTCAAATATTTAAACATGGCTATCATGTCCCCTTTTAACCTTCTCTTCTGCAGACTAAACATACCCAGCTCCCTAAGGCGTTCTTCATAGGGCATGGCTTCTAAAGTTATCTTTTTCTTGCTACTATTAAAAACTACCTAAAAGCCATGCCTGGTCTAATGCAATTCAGCAGTTCACTGGTATATCCTAACTTACACTCAACCCATCCATGTCACAAGGGGAAAACCATGATGGTTGATGGGGTAGAACTAGAGCTAAAGGTAGTATCCTATAAAGTTCTTGAAATGTACCTTATTGTTATATGCTTTCAGATCGCATTCCAGTTGATGGCAAATCTAAGGCAAAGCTATTACGATGTTTTTTTTCCTTGGGATGATTTCTTCTGAGGAGATTTGCCATTGCCTTCCTTGGAGGCTGAGAGAGTATGACTTGCCTGAGGTCACCCAGTGGGTTTACATGGCTGAGCGGGGTTTCATACCCTGGACCATTTCTGCACTGGACTGTTACAGTGCTGTTATTCCACTTTCAACATCCTATGGATTCCTGGGGTTTGCAGTTTAGAGAGAGGCCAGCTTGTAATAACAGTAAATGAGCAGAAGTCACTTACTATTCACATGCTTTTACAAAAAAAAAAAAGGTGTCTGCTGGCTCTGAATTGGCACGAGATATGGCAAAAGCATCATCCATACCTCTAGTGGACATTTGGGGGCAATTTTTGACTTTTGGGGGACTGTTTCATGTATGGTCTACACCTGGGCTAAAGATTCTTTTATTTTTATTTTTATTTTCTCAGTGAGGAGAGTTAAGAAATTGGGAGAAGGCAAATAGGAGCCTCTGAGAATGGCCGATGAATACCCAGGCCCTTGGAAACTTACCCCACCGGAGATTTTAGCCCTCGTTTTCTCCTTCCTGTCTGTCAGAGAGAGGTTCATTGCGGCAGCTGTGTGCAAGGATTGGACCGCCACAGTTACTGCCCCTTCTGTCTGGCATTTCTCAGAGATCAGGTAAGGAGAAGCAGCATCCGTGACTGGCTCTTCCATCCAATGCAAAGTGGGAATACTGCAGCCCCAGGGCCTTTATTGGTACCCCTAGGGGTCAGTTTGTTTTTGTTCCAGAATTCCTCCAAATGTGCTGTAAGAGATATGGGGGACATTTATACCAGCTTTGGAAGCCCCTTGCCTCCCAGTGTCAAAAGGAGTTTCTGCAAACAAACAAACAAATAAAGGCAAGGGAATGGGGGGGGGCCTGGAAGGAAATGGAACGGGGAGTGCAGGGGAGGGGAGTTATTCGTTTTTCCACTTTTGCAAGGATTCTTTGCCCCAAACTCTCACAAAAATGGGGAGGTCATTGTACTAGTCCATTTAATGCAGGCTAAAATAGCATTTGTCTTCTTTGAGGCAGCATCGCACTGCTGGCTCATGTTCAGCCACAAAGGCAGGCAAAATGTCAGGAGAGAATAGTAATAGAACGTGGCCTCAAAGTCTGGAAAACCCGCAACAACCAATCCCCAATTCCTTTTCACACGTACTGCTGCTAAGCTAAGTAAGTGTGCATTTGCTTCTTTCGCCTAATGGAAGTGACTCTTCCCACTCAAGCCAAAGCTACCCTGAATGTCAGTGGCTGCTTTTGCCTAATTCTAGAATGGAATACAAATTAGTAAGAGTTGTATGCCAGAGATTATGCTGGAAGTTTTTTTTACTAACATTCAATGTGTCAAATCTTGCTTTTATGACTCCTCCTCCCTTCTTGTTTCAGGTTTGACAATCAGTTGCCAGAGGAGAGCCATGCCATGATCCTGAAGTTTCTACAATTTATACAGCGCGTCAGGTACTTGAAGATTGTGTTTGAACAATCCATGGCAGTGAACCGGAGGAGTGTCTGTGACCTCTTGGATGCGATGGCTAAGAAGTGCAGGTTGCAAGCCCTGTGCGTTGTGTGTTGTGGGACAGGTCCTTTCTACTACTCAGGCCAAGATGTCTTGCAGGGCCTCGGGAGACTCTTTGAGTGCATGGACAAGACGGCGCTTCAGTATCTTGACTTCAGGCGAATGCCTTTTGTTATAGACAACAAGCTGGTGGGGCTGATGACACGGCAGAGCCCAAACTTGCACACCTTTCTGATCAACAATCATGCCCCCGGGGTGATCATGCTGAGGCCAGAGACAGTGGTGGACGCTGTCAGGATTTGTCCAAAACTCTCCACCTTGGGGGTTGCTTATGTTGCCCTATCTGAGAACCTGTTTAAGGAACTTTTGGGCCGGCGCAGAGGGTCCTTCTGGTACCTGGACATTTTCTATGACGGCATGACCTGTTCCATCCCTAATGAGGTTTGGACTGCGATGGTTGAGCGACACCCGCAGTTCCGCGTGGGGCTGGAATTTGCCCCTGTGATCCCCGCGAGGAAGATGGTTCACGTCCTCAGCCCGTTCATGCCCGTTGCCGCTTTGCGTTTGAACAACTTTGTCAGCTTGGTGGATCAGGTGAGCCTTTCTACCCGGATCTACAGCTGTACGTTAGAGGTGCTGGAGCTCTTTCCTTCTGCATCTCGTGATCTCAATTTGGCCCTGATTGAAGTGGCACAGAGATGTGTGAACCTGAAAGAGGTCCACTGTTCCTGTGTTGTGACCTCAGAGGTGGTGAATGCTTTCCTCCAGAACTGCCCGAATCTGAAAAAGTACACCTTGACGACTGTGAGATGGCGTTATGGGAGTCCACCAACAGTGTACCTGTGATTTAGTCAGGGTGTAGATGTGCTATGTGCCTCCAACACAGAACAAAATGTTCATTAGAGTAAGAAAGGGAAATGGGTAAATTGCTTGACAGTGAACTGCTGCTTTGCAAATGTATTTTTTAAATAGTTCAAGTGGGGATAGCTGTCTGGGTCACAAACAAAGGAGTGGGAAGGGTGAGGCCATCTAGAGGTTGTTGGATTACAGTTTCCAGCATTCCTAGCTTACTCAGGCTGATGGAAATTGTATTCCACCAACATGTGGGAGGTTTGCATGATTCCCATTCTTGCTTTTAATCCAGGGGTACAACATGGAGGTGGAGGCACAAGCCTGCTGCGCTCTGAATGACACAGGTCTATTTTGGTCCTAGATGCTGGCTATTTTAAAATATTTTTTAAACAGGTGGGGATTTTAATGTTTTGCAACTCGTTTTTATGCTGTAGAAATTTAAATATCATTGGCAATATTCATAATAAAGACTGGCATGTAATAATAAAAAATGATCCTTTTGCACCTATGCCTAATGTTTTTTATGGGAGTAAAAAGCCCAGTGCTTTCAGCTTGGCTGTTTTCATCTGCATATGGAGATGCAAAAGGGAAATAGGTAGAAGATAAGTTTCTTCTACACTTCAGTATTGGGGTAAAGACCTTTGAATCACCTATTGCTTGTTTGCTTGTAAACTGTCCTAGGAGTTTTGCAGTCTTAAGTAGGCTAAAGCATTGTTATCATTATCTTCAAGGTGTTTTTTTATCTTAACAGTGTACCAGAGGCAAAACTAACATAGGGTTTCTCCTAGCAGGATTTATTCTGAGGAGGTCTAGCTTTGTCTTCCTTTGAGGATGAGAGAGTGTGACTTACCCAAAGTCACAAAAAGGGTTTTCATAGCTGAGCAGAGAGATTCAAGCCCTGGTCTCCCAAAGTCCTAATCCTACATTCAAGTAACTACTCTAAGGCCATTTCTGCACTGGACTGTTATAGTGCCATTATTCTACTTTATTCTTTTGAGATCCCTCCCTAAACTGCAAACACTGGGATTCCATAGGATGTTGAAAGTGGAATAATAGCACTATAACGGTCCAGTGCAGAGATGGCCTAGGAGTGGGCAAAGTGTGATCTGTAGGCTGTTGCAGCCCCAGTGCAGGCTGTGCAGCCCTTTAAAAATGCACCCCCAGTCCTTCTCCACAAACTGCTGCCTGGCCTAAGAAATGACTCACAGCCTGATTTTTTTGCACCACCAACCCTCTCCCAACGTCCCACCCACCCAAATAAGGAGATGGGTGAGAGAGGAGAAGTGTAAAGCCTCTCCTTTCCTTGGCCTGGTTTGGAGCCTGAGTGCCCAATCTCCCCACTCATGTCTCAGCCTCATAGGCACAAACACTGATATTTGTGATTTTTTGCACTTCTACAAGTGGCCTTAACCCTAGCAAATGTGGAGGGCCAACTGTAGTCCCAACGCCCAAACTGCTACTCCATTGTAGCTCTTAGAAACAGGTAGGCTATATTAAATGTTCCTTGTCCCATCTCATTAAGTCATGGAGAAATAATAAAATCTTTTTCATTTCCCATTCATTTGCGAATAGCCCCTTCAGCTAGGATGGAAACCTTAATTTTCAAACAGGAAACTATGTTCTGTCTGTGTTTGAGTGACACGCTGTGAACTGAGGCTGGTACTTTGGCCTGGAAATCTCAGCACCTAGATAAACCTGAGCTGGAAACTCTAGTGTCTGGAGCTCTGGATGACAGTAGCACCATCTTCCTCTCCCCCTCGCATACAGTTAGAATATCTTCCTAAGGCCCCATCTTTGCAAAGCATGACTTCAAAGCAATGTGGTTTGAAGGCTTCTGTAGTCATTGGGTAGCTGAAGTGGGAAAGAGCTAGTCATAGGCAAGGCTGTCAAAGAGTAGAGGTGGCTTTGGAGACACGCACAGGTTCTAGGATAATGCTGGCTGTGCTCTGACTGTCAACTGGTAGACACCAAATGTTTCTAAATCTGCCGCTTGCTGCAAATTTGCTGTGATTGTTTCTGATAAATGGATGGAACTTATGCTGTGTTCTTTCTACTGCAAAGCATCTTGAGGATCTGAACTGGCTGAAGAAGCAAATTAGAAGCTGGGTGGAGTGGGATGTTTGTATCGTCACCTTCTTCAGGTTGCACAGGGAGCAGATGAGTTAGCAGGTGTTCCTTTGGCTCTTTCCAGTGATGTGCTGACCTCCCGGCCCACTGTGTTTGTGCAAGCAAGTGTATTCTCTTTGCATGATGCTGCATCTTTATTCACGGCTTTGTGTGGTCAAATGCAGTGCGCTTTCATTCTGGGTATTGTTCCCTGTGGTTGGCCATGCCTGCATATTGTGCTGAGCTTGGAAGAGAGCCAGGGGTGCTGCTGATGTGACTTGTCAGAGGCAAAATGGGCGGGTGTTTTCTCAGCTTGGCCCAAACCACTAAATGGTTCTTGCTCCCTCTGACATACACAGAGAGAGTAGGGGAAAAGAGTATTGCTGGGACAAAGAGATGGCAGTCGTGTAGGCAGAACATTGCAGAACTATGCAGGATTCACCCGCTTCTCTGGCTATGGATGGCTATACCAGTAATGTGCCCGCCTTTCTCACCAAGCTGTGGACTCTGGTAGAAGATCCAGACACCAACCATCTCATCTGCTGGAGTATTGTGAGTACAGTTAGAAGGGACAGGCTTGGTGATGAAACGGGTTTTTAGAAATTAACTCTGAGCCATTTGAAGTGTGATATACATTATGCTGACTGTCAGTGCCATTTATGAGGTTTGTTTTAGAAACCGAACTTCAGCCTCCTATCATGCAAAGATATCTTGTAGCATCTTTGAGAATAACTGAGAGAAAGAAGTTGGTAGCATACAATTCAGTAGACTTAAGTCTGCTTTATCAGATGCATTGCTCCTAGGTTAATGTGTGCCTGGTATTTTTCTTTTCTGATAGGTACCTGATCAGTTCTATACATTTTTATTTAAAGGAGTGGGCAAAGGATTTTTGACTCCAGTTCCTATAATGCGTCACCACTGACTATGCTGGCTGGGGCTGATAGGAACTGTAGTGAAACATCTAAAATATCATTGTAGTGGCTCATCCCAACATAGAACTAAATTCCTCTAAGTTGATGGAACTTACTCTCAAGTAAGGTTTGAACTACAGATTACACAGATGTGGTGGAATTCTGGACTGTAGGGCGAGAGAGAGAGTTGGAGTAATATGTTTAGCTTGGAAAAAGAGACATAAGTAATATGGTGGCCATTTTCAAATGTTTGAAGAGTTGTTACGTAGGAAATGGAGCATACTGTCTTCTGTTGTTCCAGAGGGCAGAGCCAGTGGGCTGGACTAGTGACTTGAAATTACATGGAAGGAGTTCTTGGTACATATGAGGAAGACTTTACTGGTGGTACAAATGGTTTGACAATGGGCCCTACTGCTTTGGCGCATCTTGGACTCTCCGTTAAGAGAGTTTTAAGCAGCATCTTGATGGACAACTGTTGAGAATGCAATGCCAATACATTGCTCTGTGTCAGCAGGGTGCTGAGCTAGATCACTTTGGGGGCCTCTTTCTTCTCACTCTGGTTCTAGAAAAGGTTTCTTGAATATAGTGAATTAGCACACAGGGGTGGGGATGAGGAGGGGGTCATGCTAAGTTGAGGGAGTGGGGGGGTGAAGGTGATGTTAAACATGGCAAACTGGCACATGCAGATAGCTTTTTAAATGGGAGAGTCCGTGGAAATATATAGTTCGCTCTCCCCATTTGCAGGCTTAACGTTCATGGATTTGACTGTTTGTGAATTTTACCAATCCCTGTCCCTCCATCTCAAGCACTTCTTTTCCGGGGGGGAACCTTTCCTCTCAGTGGTTCCAGTCAGGCCATGCGGCCCTTTAAAAACCTACCTCTGGTCTTGATCCTTCTCCACCAGCCACTGCATGATCCTAAGGATGGATCACAGCCTGATTTCCCTGCACTCTCCCTATGTCCCCCCACAGAAGGAGATGGGTGAGATAGAAGAAGTAAAGGGCTGAACCACCCCCTTTCCCTCTCTTTTCTTTGGCATCATTTGGTCCCTGGGTGGCTGCTCTCTCCACCATGCTTCAACCCCCCTCCCACAGACACATACATTCTGATATTTGCAATTTTTCCACTTTTGCGGAGACCTGTGCCCCAACTCTAAAAAATGTGGAGGACAACTGTAATTCTCTTTCTATGATTAAAAACTCTGCAAAATGCAGAGGCATTTTGCAAAATAAAATAAAACAAAAATCAAACCAGCTACAGTTAAAAGATGGGATCAATAAAAAATAGGCCAGAATTCTGTGTTGGCTATTTAGCTACAGTTGACCCTCCACATTCTCCAGTTTCCTTTTTTGTGGATTTGATTATTTGCAGACTTGATTAATATGTTCTCTCAGGAATCTCCAGATCCTCCAGAGCAAGTCCAGTCCCAGAGGTTGACCATAGAGTCACTCTTGCACAATTCTGTGGTCAGCCTTTGCTGGAAGCTGACCACAGAGTCATGTTGGAGGACCTAGAGATTCCCAGACAAGTATTCTCTAAAGTTAAAAATAGTATATGCTATTTTTATATATTTTCCCCACCTTCACAGGGGTCTTGCACCTCTAACTCCAGCAAAAGTTGAGGGTCCACTGTATACTTAAGTATACTTAACAAAGTAACTAAGTATAATTAATTACGTAGCTGACACAGAATTCTGGTCATAGTTTTTATTTTTTTTTAAGCTTTTTCTATCAGTAGAACTTATATTTGTTAAAAAGCAGAAGACAAGAGGGCCAATAGAACAGTTATTAAAGCCCTTTTCCTCATAAACCTTCCATGGCTGAAGACCTGAAGAAAGAAAAGTATCTTCGCCTTCCATCAGAAGGAGAGAACTCTATCTCACATGCCTACCAGATGCACATGTGAAGGTGATGAGATGGAGAGCAGGGCCTCCCATAAAGGTCTCAAAAGCCCAGACAGGCACATACAGGAATTTGTGGTTCTTCAAGGTAACTTGGATGTGAGCTGGTACAGGACTTTATCCCTCATAAAATACCACTTTAAATAGTATCTAGAAATGGAATAGCTGGTAGCTATTGGACCTGTTGTACCAAGAGATGTTCAGAATTTGGAAGAGGCTTTGGACTGGTAAGCTGGTCTTGAATCTTCTGAACCAGGATTACTCAAAGTGGTGGTCCCTGGACTGGTGCCTGTTCCTGAGCCATTGGCTGCTGGCCCCTCACAAGTTTCCAGGAAAGACAGAAACAATTGTAGTCAATGGGTGAAAATATTGTGCTGGATCCTGGAAAAACAAAGGTAATTCTTGGTCCTCTACATCAGATAGCCTGAGCAACACTACTCTAAACCACTATGAGCTGATATTCCAGTCACACTAAACTGTGAAGTGCATAAGCAGGAATGAGAGATGGCAAGAGTCATGTTCATGCCTCCCAGAGCCTCTCTCCTTGTGACTGGGAGAAAGTGTTTAGGAGATTTCACTTTTGTATCCCTGGCTTGCAGTATTATCTGACCCTAGAACTATGGTTAATCTTGCCGTGGTGAGTTTGAACAAACCAGCTTTGGAAACTGTGGTTTAAAGCTGGTTTCGTTGGAACTAAGTTCATCAATCCAGATGATGCAACAAGACAAGAATGAATGAATAGTGGAAATGAATACTCCCAAATTCCTTCCTGGCCATGCATGAAGCAGGGAGCCTGTGAACCCAGGGCTTGTGGTGGCACAGTCATGCTTATTCAGATCCCACTAAACCAGGAATGAGAATCATGTAACCCTTAGATATTGTTGGGCTGAATCCCAGCATCTTTCTCCGGTGGTGGTGGTGGTTGTTGCTGTCGTTATTATTATTATTATTATTATTATTTATTATTATTATCTCTCCATATGGATCGAGGCGGCAAACAACTTACAAATAGCATGTATTTCGAAACATTTCTATACATGCCCCCAACAAGCTGGGTACTCATTTTACCGACCTGCGAAAGGATGGAAGGCTGAGTCAACCTTGGAGCCCGGCAGGATCGAACTCGCAACCTTGTGGCTTGCAGTACTGGGCCCTTTTACACCATATGGTTACAGTCAGCCCTCCGCATTCACCAGGGTTTGGGGTCCAGGACCCCCCTCCCAGTGGAAGAATTACAAATATCAAAATGTATGTATCTGTCTGTGGGAAGGAGGCTGAGGCAGGGTGGGGAAAATGGACACCCAGGGTGCAAGCCAGGTCAGGGAAAGGAGAGAGAAAGGGGGTGGATCAGCTTGGAGGCCTCTATACTTCTTATCCCTCGCCCATCTCCTTTCTTAGGAGGACATTAGGAGAGGGTTTGTGATGTTGGGAAATCAGGTTGCAAGCTGTCCTTAGCTGGCCAAGTAGGAGCTGGTGGTGGAGGAGGAGGAGGACCAAAAGCAATTTTTAAAAGGGCTGCAGGGTCTGATCAGAGCCTCCAAGAGGAATGATTCCCCCAGAAAAGGAGTGCCTGAGGTAGGAGATATGGGTTGGAGAAACTTGCAAAGAATCAAATCCATGAAAGTTAAAGCTGCAAATACGGAGGGCTGAGTGTATAGCTCTATGATTCCACTTTAACTGCTGTGGTTCCATCCTGTGGAGTCCTGGGATTTGCAGTTCAGAGATGGTTCTTTAGAGAGTTCTAGTGCCCCACCAAGCTATTCTATAGGATGTTGCCACTGCAGTTAAAAATAAAATGCAGTGCTCTAATTGTATAGTGTGAAAGGGCCCTAAGGCTGTCGATATTCGAAGTTCAGCAACATCTGGAGGGCTTTGTGATTCCCACTCTCTCCACCTAATGATGGTTTAGCATAGCGCAGGAATGCTGCCTGATTTTCCTGGCATCAGAGTGTTGCAATCCAATCTGTTATCCCTTTTCTCTGCCTCTTAAATAAAAGCATTGTTTTGAAACTGTCATGCAGGCTGTCGGCTGGCAGAGACAACTCCTTTCTGACATGCAGGAGACACCAAGACCGGTCCTTTAGGGGTTTTTTTAGTAGCCACCACAAGCAAAATAAGTTCCATCAGAGTCCTCTATCAATTTCTCCATTCTTTTCCCTGATAACTGAAAGCTCTTAATGAAGAGTAAATCTTTTTCCTCCCAGTTCCATTTGAAACCTTTTAAATTTGTTGCACAACTGTATAAGATACAATCATGGGTAGATTTCTGTTTATTTTATCAAATCCTCATTCAGGCATGGAAATCCACTGGGTGAGCATGGGCGAATCGCACTCTTAGCCTTAGAAGGAGGCAATGGCAAACTTCCTTAGAACAAATCTTCCCAGACTAGCATTTCCATCGCCTCCCATCTATTGCCTTGCTGCTTTGCTAATAGTAATTGATGGATTGTTAATTGCTGTGTATTTTAGGGGGTTGGTTTAGGTGGGTTGGTGGGTGGGGAGGATTGGGTATGTTTTTAATGTCTTTTAATGTATAATGTATTTCATGTTGTTCGCCACCTCGATCCATGTGGAGAGGCGGGATACAAATAAATTTTATGATGATGATGATGATGAAACCCCTGCAAGAGGTCAACCTTAAGGCTGGCATAAGTTGAAGGCACGCAGCAACATCTGCTCTGAATTACAGCTAAGGTGGACCTAATCTTGCCTAATTATTTTCCTTCCAGAATGGCACCAGCTTCCATGTTTTTGACCAAGGTCGATTTGCAAAGGAAGTGCTGCCCAAGTATTTCAAGCACAACAACATGGCCAGTTTTGTCCGGCAGCTGAACATGTGTAAGTAGCTTTGAGATGGAGAGCATGGATCCCTCCAGAGGTTGCTAGACTACAAATTCCATCATTCCCTGAGCACTGGTCATGCTAGTTTGGGGTAATGGGATGTCTAACAGTGTCTAGAGGACCTGTCATGTACTGGATAACCCACACTCCACAGGACTCACTCTGGGGTAGACAGAAGTTTATTGTTTATGGGTATCATGAGCAACACAGCATACTTCCACAGAAGTTGTCAAGGAGCCCTGGTGGCGCAGTGGTTAAATGCCAGTACTGCAAGCCACAAGGTTGTGAGTTTGATCCTGCCGGGCTCCAAGGTTGACTCAGCCTTCCATCCTTCCGCAGGTCGGTAAAATGAGTACCCAGCTTGTTGGGGGCATGTATAGAAATGTTTCAAAATATGTGCTATTTGTAAGTTGTTCGCCGCCTCGATCCATATGGAGAGGCGGGATACAAATACATAATAATAAATAATAATAAATAATAAAACAGGAGGTTACATACAGCCTACCAACTTCCATAGGCTATCAGTACATCTTTAAGCATGCAAAGCATTCATTGGTCAAAGCCATAATTCCCTTCATATTTCACTCTGGTTATCTCTAGACATTTCAGTTCTCAATGCATCCTTACTTTCGGTTTTCCCCAGTCTTCCTTAACACAATACACCGTAGTGACAGGCGGCCTTTGAATTACAGTGAAGCAGCAATTAGCAGTGCTTAAGCCTGAATGCAAAATAACACCATTTTCAGTGGTAAATGCAAAGGTAATCACAAAGTAGCAGTTAGCAAAGAACAGGCATCCAAGAAGTTAGCATTTCAGTGGCAGGGAGCTTAGCAAAGCAACCTGACGGGACCACAGGTTTCTTTTCCCTCGCATAGGAAGCAAAATTACTATAATGGAAGGAGATGACAGCAGATATTTAATGTGCACAAAATATAATTCTTAGCACAATGGTGTTAAGAAAAAAATGTTGTCCCAAACGTGTATTGATAGCCTATAAAAAGATGTATGCTGCATGTACCCTTCTGTTTTGGCAACTTCTTTGGATATGTGTGGTGTTGCTCATGTTTGTCCATAAGAACAAAGTGCTGTCTACCTCAGAGTGAGTTTTGTGGATTGTGGGTTATCCAGTACATGACAAAGACAGAGAAAAGCGAGAGCTGTTGAGTTTGAGACTTGCTAACCTTAGTTCAGTGTGTCATCTGAATTAGAGGTGTAATTCTTCATTTTCTTCTTGAAGACAACAGTGAGCAATTTCAATAATCTCAATATTCTTTCCATCCTTAATCTTAATATAGCTCTTGTCTATTAAATACAGTTTGATACTAAAGACAGTTGCGTGTAGTCTTTTGGAATTTTGCCAGGTTAAAAAAAATATTAAATTAATGATTAATGGTCAAATATTGTCCAGTTTTCAACACTACTGCATGCTGTCTTATATTAGGAGTTTCTAGATTGTCTCATCCTGATTAAATTTTCTCTGCAAAATAGAGCCACAAAGAAATTATAATCTTATTTTTAGGGTGCAGAATCTGGGATTTATTGTGGGATTTATCAGTGCAATTTGCAATCTGGTGGCGCACCCAACAATAGCCTTCCTCAGCATCGCACCTCTGGTTGTGTGTTTTTAATGGCAAGGTCCCCCATCTCCAACTGGTATTGCCAGGATCAGGTTGTAGCCCAACACATCTGCAGCTCACTAGGTTGGAGCAGGCTATCCTGCAATGTATTTCAGAATTTTCTGTGTTTTGTAGAGAGATTCTGTGGCTGACAATGCAGGGAATATCTCCAGAATGTCAAAAAGTTCAAGACTTTTATCACATACCTTTGCACAGCAGTTAGAAATGCTCCAATGTATGCTCACATTTTGCACATTCTTTGGTGTACAGTTAATGTGTACATTGGCCCTGTGGCCCTTATGGTTTCATCAGTTTTCTGTTTGTCTCTTATGTTTAGATGGCTTTCGGAAAGTGGTGAATATTGAGCAAGGTGGTCTGGTTAAGCCTGAACGTGATGACACTGAGTTCCAGCATCTGTATTTCCTGCAAGGCCATGAACACCTCTTGGAACACATCAAAAGGAAGGTAGGAAATGTAGCAAACTGAAATTATTAGTTTCTTATGAAATCTGCAAGTTCACAATATGAAGCTACCCTTTACAGTGTTGAAACATTCTTTGATCAAGTCCGTTACTCTGGCGTCAGCCTCTGCAATTTTAGATCAGGATGGGCAACGTATGATCTTTCAGAAATTATTGAACTACAGCTCCCATAATCTGTCACTATTGGCTATGCTAACTTAGGTTGCTGGGAGTTGAAGTTCAACAACATCTGAAAGAAGGCCACAAGTTATTCACCCTTGTCCATGGCAGCAGGATTTGCATATGATCTACAAAGCCAATGTTTCACGCTTTCCATTTCTTTGAGAGGAACGTGTACAGTGAGCCCTCAATATCTATGGGCTCCAAATCCACAGGTTTAACCAAGCATAGACTGAAAAGGAGCAGCAGGGTCCTTCTGCTTTGCCCGTAGATAAGCGCTGCACAATAATATGTTATTGATCCCCTCCCATACATACCTTTAGGTTACAAACTGAATTTTTTTATAGCTACTAACTCAGTTCATCCTCTGTGACTGTTCTGAGCACCTGTGAGCCCCCTCAGCTCTTAGCTGGGCTGGGGTGGGGGAGAATTACTAGGTGGCCTCAGTAGGAAACCGGGGTGTAGCCCTAGAGGGATGTGCAAAATGAGGACATTGTCCGAAAATAAGGATTGTCCTCCACCATGAAATTTTTCATCAGTCCTCAAATTTCTCGCATTTCAGGAGCTGAAAACTTCAGTTAAGCATTTAGAACAGTTGAGACATCCAAAGAAAAGGGACAGGCAGAGTTACTATGGAAATGCAAACACTGCAAATGGATCCCATTTGAAAGACAAGCGGAATAAATGCAGTAAATAACTAAGAGGCCTAGATGTGGATCATTTTCTGCGTTTCGCTCTCTGCAGTGCTAGACATTTGATTATGGTGCCTTCATCCTGCCGTGATTTGATCTTGTTGGTAGTGTTTGCAATTTATACGCTAGTAGTATCAATAAGGTTCTTAGAATCATAGAAATGTAGAGTTGGAAGAGACCACAGAGACCATCCAGTCCAACCCCCTGCCATGCAGGAACACCCTCAAAGCACTCCCGACAGATGGCCATCAAGCCTCTGCTTAAAAACCTCCAAGGAAGGAGACTCCACTACACTCCGAGGCAGCAGATTCCATTGCCGGACAGCCCTGACTGTCAGGAAGTTCTTCCTGAGGTTCAGGTGGAATCTCCTTTCCTGCAGCTTGAATCCGTTGCTCCTTGTCCTGGTCTCTGGAGCAGCAGAAAACAAGCCCCCTCCTTCCTCTACGTGGCATCCCTTCAAATATTTAAACATGGCTATCATGTCCCCTCTTAACCTCCTCTTCTGCAGACTAAACATACCCAGCTCTCTAAGTCTATCCTCATAGGGCATGGCTTCCAGGCCTCTCACCATTTTGGTCGCCCTCCTCTGGACCTGCTCCAGCTTGTCAATATCCTTCTTGAATTGGGGTGCCCAGAACTGGACACAGTATTCAAGATGGGGTCTAACCAAAGCAGAGTAGAGTGATACCAGTACCTCCCTCGATCTAGACACCATACTCCTATTGATGCAGCCGAGAATCGCATTGGCTTTCTTGGCTGCCGCATCACACTGCTAACTCATGTTCAGCTTGTGATCTATGAAGACTCCTAGATCCCTTTCACACGTACTGCTATCCAGCCACGTGTCCCCCATCCTATATTTCTGTATTCCATTATTTCTACCTAAGTGTAGGACCTTACACTTCTCTCTGTTGAATTTCATTTTGTTCGCCTTGGCCCAGCTCTCCAATCTATCCAGGTCATTTTGAATTTTGATCCTGTCCTCTGGCGTATTAGCAACCCCTCCCAATTAGGGTATAGCTTGCAAGAATTAACATGCATCCACCTCTAATTGACATTGGCTTGTAACACTTATGATATCAATGGGCTGAATGGGCAATTTGCTCTAGGCTCAATGTCACCTTGCAGTGGCCATTTGGCAAGGGAGATCAGACAAGGGGGTTAACAACAGAAGGACAAGAGAATGTTGTGGGGAAAGTCTTGGTAGCAGGCAATATACACATCCTGACTCTCAGGATGAAAAGTATGTAAATAGTGGTATGCCTGGGAAACTGCTGCAGCCACTGGGCTGATTTGATAGGTAAAGGTGTTGGCCAGTCTTTGGTGTGCATGCTAAATTTCAGATGAAAAGGTGTAAAGCTTTGTGCCTGATTCTAAGGTTCCAGTCTGAGCAATTTTCTTGTAATGATACTGTTTTGCTTGCTTCTCTGAAATAAATGCTTCTGCTTTGAAGCTCTGAGCATACTTAAGTTAGCCAGGACATGACAGATGGAAATAAAACTGCATTTGCAAAGGAAGAATTCCCACTTGAAGGCACAGTGCCTTCTTTTTGCCCACCCCAGCATCAGAAAGAGATCTCAATGTTATTGAGGTAAGAGTAGGTTCTGCTTTTCCCAGTGGCAACCCAGCCAGCCTATATCTGTGGGTCTGTGACATTCCTGTGTTACATTTCTAGGAAAAGCCTTTGAAGAATTTAAGTCAGCCTCTCTCAACCTGGTGCCAGACTATAAACCTGTTACCCCCAGCTGGCACGGGGATGATGGGCTTTTTCATCCAACCCATGGCTGTTTGACTGAAGGGTTAGCCAAAACTTGTAATGTATGAATGGCTTCTTAGCTTTAACTCATGTTTATGGACAGTATATACCCTAGTAACCCTTCCATTGCACATTATCTCCACACCCTTGCCAACTTCTCCCCGCTATTGTTCCTCCAGGTGTCGGTTGTAAAAAGCGAAGAAACAAAGATGCGTCAGGAGGACCTTAGCAGGCTGTTGTACGAAATCCAGGTGCTCAGGAGTCAGCAAGAAACGATGGAATGTCAGGTGCAGGACATGAAACAGTTAAGTGACCCCTATGTTAAATATTTTCAGGATATTTGAATCCAGATATTGCTTGACTCCTGGGAGAGATTTACGGAGCTGCAGCAGGCGTATTATGAGTGCTCCGTTGTTCAGGTCCCCAAAGGCACATTTCTTTCCTGTATCCTTTGCTCTTTGCCAAACAGACCCTCTTCTCTGGAATTGCATATGGATGTTGCTAAGTGGCAGCAGTATTTTTACTGCTATGGAGGTTGTAAAATATGCTCAGGCTGCTAAAAAAAAAATTAATAGCAAGGCACCAGCAACATTTAGCATTCATCCATTCATTGATTCATCCATTGCCAAATTTATCCATCCATCCATCCATCCATCCATCCATCCATCCATCCATCCATCCATCCATTCATTTAGAATGTTTATATGCCACCCTTAAGACACACAGCGTAGCTTGCAAATTGTTAATTTGACAAATCCCCTGCTCCCTGGTTTACTGTCTAAAAACACAAGGAGGGAATTAGGTCCAGAAGATGTTGGTTGCTTGTCTCTCCCTCAAACGCCAGAGCAGTGTCAGGTGGAATGGAGTTTGTTGCTTTTTCAAATTTTTCTTGCCTATGTATATATATGGGTGTTGAGGCCCCCAGAGGCCCTCCAAATATTTTTTTTTAAAAATCATGCCAATTTTTTGGTATGATTTTCTGCCCCCAAACTGGCCACAAATGAAGGAGTGTGACCTCTCTTTTGTCCTGTCACTTGAAACAAATTACTGAGCTCAGACACGTTTAAGTATGTTTCTTTTGTACCAAGCTTTTCTGTGCAAGTCTTGGGGATCTAGTAAAAAATAAGGCAGACCCTGCAAGCATAAAATCTTCCTGCCTACTCATGTTCTGCAACATTTCCCATCACTTTACGAGGTAAAGTTTTTGGATGTTACGGTTTCCAGGTTGTCAGTATAACCCTGAAAGTGCTGTTTTGGAAACAAACCCCGCTGTGTTTTACTCTGTAATAAGGAGGTTGGGATCACACTGCAGGCTGTCGTGCTAAAGTGTACAAGCACACCATTCACTGTTTTGTGTGTGTTTTCAAAACTTGTGCACTCAGCTTGGGGTTCTGTATTCGTTTCAGGCAGAATGAAGTTTTGTGGAGGGAAGTTGTGTGCCTCAGGCAGAATCATTCACAGCACCAGAAAGTGATCAATAAGGTAATGCGTGTCAATAGGTGTCGGTAAAATAGAAAAAGTGTTCCAGTGTCTGCTACTTGAACTCTGCCCAATGGGCAATGTTTGCATGGTTGGCCGGTATTCTACGTCATCTAGTTAAGTGTACTCTTGATCCTTCCAAACCTGACAGAAACATTATTTGTTTACAACATGTGGGAACTTTTTACTACATGTATTGGACATGTGATAAGGCTAAGAACTTCTGGAAACCAAATCCACCTAATGGTGAAAAAGATTTTAAAACTGAACTTTCAGAAGGAACCAGGATTGTATTTGTTGAGACTGATGGAAGATTCACTGGATGAGAGATTTGGTAGAATTTTTTGATATATGACAATGGCGGAAAGACTACTATATGTGCAGAAGTGGAAGAGCAATGTCATTCCAACTTAAGAAGGCTGTTGGTTAGGTTGATGGACCTAGCAGAGGTAGATAAATTAATAATAATAATAATATTTATTTATTTATTTGTATCCCACCTCTCCACATAGATCGAGGTGGCAAACAACATGAAATACATTATACATTACAAATAGCATGTATTTCTATACCGCTTATCAGCTAAGTGCTCTCTAAGCGGTTTACAATGTGTTTTAGCTAATTGCCCCCAACAAGCTGGGTACTCATTTTACCGACCTGCGGAAGGATGGAAGGCTGAGTCAACCTGGAGCCCGGCAGGATCAAACTCACAACCTTGTGGCTGCAGTACTGGCCACTGCGCCACCAGGGCTCCAGTTAATTAACCTTTTTGATGAAAGAAAAAACAAAAACATTGGCAGCCTTTGTGAAAGAATGGGACCTGCTAATGTGATTTTTGCAAGACAAAGAGAATAATTTATTGTCAGTTTTGAATATTAGTATACTGTAAAATTAGCAATGGATGTTTTTCAGAAGTATTAGACTAACAGAAGTTGATATAGTAATAACACATAATCTGCATTGGGGGAGTGGAAAACTATTTTAATATTAAGTGTAAGTTTTTGTAGTTTTTGTTGTATTTGTTGTTATGGGGCAGGGTGGTAGTTGACTAGTTGTAATTACATATTTGTGTGAAGTGCACATCTGAGAAACAAGGTTTTCCAAGGTAGAGCAGGGGTCTAACTTCAAGGATGGGGTGGGGAATAAGGGCATTGACCCCAACTAAGAATGCTGCCCCCCAAACAAAATTTTCCTTCGGTCTCCAAATTTCTAGCATTGCAGAGAGTGAAACGCTGAATATGGCACATAACTAGAGCTCTCGTATCTGTGGTGTGCACATTCCCTTGGTGACTTTGTCTGCCAGCTTTCTTTGGTTGCCTAAGGAAGGATCTCTAGGTGCTCCACTGAAGTTTTGTTACTGCAGTGCTAGAAGTTTGGAGGTTGAAGGAAGAATTCATGGGGCTGCAAAATTGCTGTTTGAGGGGCCAGTGCCCTCATTTTTGTCCCTCATATGTACTCCTATGGTGGACATTTTCATGTGTGAAGTCCAATGGCTCTTGAACTGTTGTACTCACGTCCAGGTGGATGGCAATTAATTTAGAAAAGAAAACTAAATAGAGGCATTCTTTTTTTTGCCCAGTTATTTGGGGTTTTCCCTGCTTAATTTTGTTAAGTAGGTGGTAAGGGACAAAGGAGAGAAAAGAATGGAAAAAGAATAAGAGAAAGGCCCCTTTAGAAGTGGATTGGCTCCTCAGAAGGAGCCAGGGCTGTCTGGAGTTTGCAGGGGTTGAGAAGGGCTGTTGATAACTTGATCTGTTGGAGTTCTCTCCTTCATAGGGTCACCATAAGTTGAAGCTAATTTGTTAGCAGAAAGTAACAAAAAATAATAAAGGGGGAATAAACAGTGGGCTGTTTGTGGGCGTCCCAGAGGCACCTGGTTAGCTGTTATGGACAACAGAGAACCGAACTTGGTAGGATTTTGGGGCTGATCAAAGAGAGAGGTTCTTGGATGTGTTAGATGACAGCTCCCATTATCCCTAGCCAGCATCTGCAGGATCCTTGCTGGAGGAAGGGCAGGCTGAAATAGGCAGGTCTGGTTGAGAAGGATCCAAAAAAGTCAGTTAAAGAGCGCTTCATACCTACTAGAGGAGGGCCATAGTTCAGTGATGTGTGCTTTGGCATGCAAAGGTTTCTAGATTCAGTCCATCCTTGATACCTTAGTTTAAAAAGATTTCAAAAGCTGAGAAAAATCTCTGCCTGAGAGTGTGGGGAGCTGCTCCTGGACTGAGCTTTCTCCAGCTGTGTCTCTTGACAGATTTTTTGAATTACAACTCCCATCACCCCAACCAGAGGTGTAGCTAGCGTAAACAGTGCCCAGGGCAAGGGTGGAAGTTGCGCCCCAAACTCCAGGGCTGCTTTCTCCTCCTCTGATGCTTCTGGCACTGCTTTTTTGCACCCCCCTGGCATTGATGCCATGCTTGCCCCACCCTAGATACTCTTTTGACCCCAACCACCATCTGTGCTAGGTGGGACTGATAAGGGTTGTGCTATAAAGCACTTGAAAACACCAGGTTTGGAATACTAGAGTAGAGGTACCAATTTAATGCAAGGCAGCCGTGTGTCTTTGCATCTCCATCTGCTTGCCTGTATTTCACGTAGTCGTGCAAGAGTGCTTGCTTTTGGGGGTGAGCTTGTTCCTATGTCCTGATGGATGGCTGGATCCCGTTGTCCCCCCAAACCCTGGCTGCCACTCTGGGCAATGAGGGAGGCTCCCTGGGTCAAGCGAGAGGGCGGAGTGGAGTGCTGAATCACTATGACTGACAAACATCTGACCTCGGTCTCTCCCCTGGCAGCTGATCCAGTTTCTGTTTGGCCAGCTCCAACCCAACCCCAGCAACACTGGAATAAAGAGAAAACTGTAAGTACCTCCCAGCCCTGCCGGGATGCGTGCATGGGCGAGGAGTTAGAAAGGGGCTCACCGTTCATTGAAAAAAAGGCCCGAGCTCAGCTCCAGGTGGCGTGGTCGGTCACCGGACCTGGGTGGGCACCATGGTGACCGGAGAATGAATGGGGCTGGACTGATGAGTCAGAGTTGCTGACACGGTCCATTCAGGGCTCTCTCTTGGAGAAGCACCCTGTCAGCGTGCTGGGACTTTTGTTTTAATAGCATAAAAGCAGGGGTTAAAGAAGAAAATCTGAAGAGAAGGGCACGTGTGGGAGGCAGGCTGCCCCATGGTGGGGGACCCACAGATGAGTCTTTTCCCTAGGGAATATTACTGGCTATTGTGTCAGGAATAATATCATCTATTAATAATGTAAGGGAAGGGAAGCCCACTGGGTGACCTTGGGCACATCATGCACTCTCAGCCCCAGAAAACCCCTGGGAGAGGTTTACCTGTGTGTTGCAAGTAAGTCAGAAGCCGTTTGATGGCACAAAACAACAATCACGGTATAGCTAAAAAGAGACAAAAGATCCAGCCTGCCAGTTTTCCCTACCACCCAGCTATTGTTCACTGCCGATCCTTATCCAGAAAGATTCAAGATGCTTTCACAAGGGTTATGAACTTGTCATGACCACATTCTTCTGAGTCACGTGCTCTGTGGCTCATGTGCAATGTCCTATTTTCCTTCTCTCAACAGACCTCTCATGCTGGATGATGGGAACTCTGCTCCGCCCATGACTAAGTTCAGGAAGCATTTATCTCTGGATCCTCTTCACGATTCCTATTTCATTCAGTCAGTAAGTTTGGATTTGAGGTATTATTTATTTTTCTGGCTTGCTCTGAAACCTTGCAGAAAAATGAAGGCTTGGCAAAGGGTGGCCTGACCCTACTAAATTTTCATGCCTTAAAAATATTTTGATTTAAATTAATTCATTTAAAATAAATTAATTAAACACCTTTAAGGTTAGTTTTTAACATGCATGCATACAAGGCTCTTTAGGGGGGAGTGACCATGCCCTGTTGGAATTTAGCATTCAGTGGGAAGGAGAAGATAAGGGTAGCCAGACACTCATCTTAGATTTTAAAAAAGCGGACTTCTGTAAACTTAGGGAGCTGCTGGCTGGAATTCCGTGGTCAGGAATAGTGAAAGGGAAAGGAGTTCAGGAGGCATGGGAGTTCCTTAAAAAGGAGATACTGAAGGCACAGTCTAAAACAGTGCCATTAAGGAGGAAAAATGGAAGGCATCTGAAGAAACCAGAATGGTTGACTAAAGAACTCTCAGCTGAGCTAAGAGTTAAGAGAAACACGTATAGGAAATGGAAGAAGGGGGAAACCACCAAAGAAGAATTTAAGCAAGTAGCTAGGAGATGTAGGGAGGAAGTCAGAAAGGCTAAAGCACAGAACGAGCTTAGGCTGGCCAGAGACATTAAAAACAATAAAAAGGGTTTTTTTAAATATGTCCGCAGCAAAAGGAAAAAGAAGGAGACAGTAGGGTCGCTACGCAGAGAAGATGGGGAATTACTCACAGGGGGGAGAGAAAAGGCAGAGCTACTTAACACCTTCTTTGCCTCCGTATTTTCCCAGAAGGATACAAGCACTCAACCTGGCGGTAGGGGAGCAGGGGAGGAAGCAGAGGAAATGAGGCACTTAATAAGTAGAGAGGTGGTACAGGAATACCTGGCCGCATTGGATGAATTCAAGTCTCCAGGGCCAGATGAATTGCATCCTAGGATATTAAAAGAGCTGGCAGAGGTCATTTCGGAACCGCTTGCTATAATTTTTGAGAAATCTTGGAGGACAGGAGAAGTTCCAGCAGATTGGAAGAGAGCAAATGTTATCCCCATCTTCAAGAAGGGAAAAAAAGAGGACCCAAATAATTATCGCCCAGTCAGCCTGACATCGGTACCCGGAAAGATCCTGGAGCAGATCATTAAGCGTTCAGTTTCTAATCATTTAGAAAACAACGCAATAATCACGAGAAGTCAACATGGATTTCTCAAAAATAAGTCATGCCAGACTAATCTGATCTCTTTTTATGATAGAGTTACTAGCTTGATAGATGAAGGGAATGCTGTGGATGTAGCATATCTCGATTTCAGGAAGGCCTTTGACAAAGTTCCCCATGACATTCTTGCAACGAAGCTAGTAAAATGTGGGCTGGACAGGGCTACTGTTAGTTGGATTTGTAATTGGTTGACCGACCGAACCCAAAGGGTGATCACGAATGGCTGCTTTTCGTCCTGGAGAGAAGTGACTAGCGGGGTGCCACAGGGTTCTGTCCTGGGCCCAGTGCTGTTCAATATTTTTATCAATGACTTGGATGAAGGAATAGAGGGCATGCTGATCAAATTTGCAGATGACACCAAATTGGGAGGGGTTGCTAATACGCCAGAGGACAGGATCAAGATTCAAAATGACCTGGATAGATTGGAGAGCTGGGCCAGGGCGAACAAAATGAAATTCAACAGAGAGAAATGTAAGGTCCTACACTTAGGCAGAAATAATGGAATACAGAAATATAGGATGGGGGACACGTGGCTGGATAGCAGTACGTGTGAAAGGGATCTAGGAGTCTTCATAGACCACAAGCTGAACATGAGTCAGCAGTGTGATGCGGCAGCCAAGAAAGCCAATGCAATTCTCGGCTGCATCAATAGGAGTATGGTGTCTAGATCGAGGGAGGTACTGGTACCACTCTACTCTGCTTTGGTTAGACCCCATCTTGAATACTGTGTCCAATTCTGGGCACCCCAATTCAAGAAGGATATTGACAAGCTGGAGCAAGTCCAGAGGAGGGCGACCAAAATGGTGAGAGGCCTGGAAGCCATGAAGCCCTATGAGGATAGACTTAGAGAGCTGGGTATGTTTAGTCTGCAGAAGAGAAGGTTAAGAGGGGACATGAGAGCCATGTTTAAATATTTGAAGGGATGCCACGTAGAAGAAGGAGGGGACTTGTTTTCTGCTGCTCCAGAGACCAGGACAAGGAGCAATGGATTCAAGCTGCGGGAAAGGAGATTCCACCTGAACCTCAGGAAGAACTTCCTGACAGTCAGGGCTGTCCGGCAGTGGAATCTGCTGCCTCGGAGTGTAGTGGAGTCTCCTTCCTTGGAGGTTTTTAAGCAGAGGCTTGATGGCCATCTGTCGGGATTGCTTTGAGGGTGTTCCTGCATGGCAGGGGGTTGGACTGGATGGCCTGTGTGGTCTCTTCCAACTCTGAATTTCTATGATTCTATGATTCTAAGGCAAATACAAAGTTGAAAGTTGCCATTTAACACAAACTTCTGAGTAGGGTTTCCTTTCTTCCAAGCTGTACCCTCCCCAACTTGGTGTCCACTGAATGTATTGCCCTGCAACTCCCATCATCCTAAAGAAGCACAGCCAATGTCAGAATGATAATGTACAGTATTCTAAAAATACATCTTTTCTCCTGCCCGTGCCTCCAGCCATCTGCAGAGTCTGCCTCGTGCTTGAACAACAGCCCTGCTATCGCCGGAGGACCGATTATATCAGATGTTACTGACGCATCACAGTCAAATGCTGCAGTAATGCAGCCTCCTTCTGATGGAGAAAGGTAAGCAACCCCACAATGCATTTTGGTGGGTGATGTGGATCTAGGCAGAAGCCAGGTGCGATGAAGTTCTTGAGATGTGGCTAACTGAACTGCCAGAGCAGTGACTGAGAAAAAAAGTTATATAAAGTCAAGCACCAGTTGGCATTGAGTCCTTCAGTGAGTTTCCTAGCAAGAAGCTCTGGAGTAGGATCCCTCAGTCAGCCAGGGAGGGTGGCTGTGCGGGAAGGTTTAATTCTCAGTAGAAGCCTAGGCAGAAGAGTAATTGAACCCTAGTAGAACCTGAGTCAGAGAGTGTGACCTACTGTATATCACAGGGCTTTTGTGAGCATAAAGCCAGATATATCATGTACTTGCTCCGTAGAGAATAAGTGGGAGGGGAGAGGTGATCCACCTGTAAACTCTTTGACTGTGTATATTGATTCCCTAAAGGAATTTTTTCTCCGTGGTGTTTTCTCAGAGCAGAAATGTCTAATCCTTTGGACAGTGCCGATTTGAATCTGGAAGGACTTCAGATCCTGCTGAGAAACCAGCCGTACAGCCTGGAGACTGCCAGCACTTTGGATGTGAGTTTTTATCTAGGCTTATATAAACCTGGTGTTAAACTCAGATGCAAGCTGCCCTGTTCATACTAAGGTTTTGAGGGTCTTCCATTTTCCTGGACAAATCGTGCATGCAACCTAATCTGTTTTTCTGCAACTCTTGTTACGTTACAGAGTGTCTCTGTCATCTGAATAATAGAGGTTCAGGTTCTTCATTTAGAATCATTTAGACTTTTGGAGAATGGAAGGTGGAATTAAAAACAAATCCCTTTGTGACAGGTTTAATTGCTGTTCGTTTTGAAAGAAAGTGTTTCTCCATTCAGGTCTTCAGCCCCAGCATACCAGCAAGCGAATGGAATCTGAACGACATGGAGGCCAACTTGTCCTCGGTAATGTGTATAACATAATGTGTGTGCCGTTGGCTAGGAGAAGGCGGGAAGGGGGCAAGTGGAACAACTCAGCCACCTGTTGCGCTGAACAGATTCATGCATAAAATGTATGCATTTATCCGGTCATGCTGGCTTTGGTCCCTAGACGGTTTTGTCCTGCACCAAACTGCATTTGGTGTTAACCAGTACTGACCTGTTTTGCAAGGCTGTTGCTAAGAAAACAGAGATGACATTGGCTAGCCAGTTTCTTGTCTCTCCCCTCTTTCCATTAATAACATAATTTCTGCGTATTTATGTTGCAGTTTGTATTTTTGCATCAAGATGCAGAAGGCCATTGTGGATCTGGAGAAGAATGCAAATAAGATGGGTCTTCTCGGTGTTGAATCCTCAGTTTAATGCCTCTAGCCCAGGTAATGTCCCTCATTGACTTTTCACATATAGAAAACAGGGATAATAAAATGGAAGTCTACCATTCAAAGTTTGGCTCTGCTGATACAAGGACCCCCAGTAGGGGCATTTACTGGGCAGTAGTTCCTCCAAGACTGGTGCAGGGAAATGGACTGTAAAGTGTAGATCTCTTGTATGTACTGTAGTACTTGGAATCAGTTTGCTTGGCATAGCCAAACCTGTTCTCCTCCTACTGTGAGCACATTGATATTGTTCTGTGTTTTGTTAGGAACTCTGTTGATATCCAGCCACATCTTTGTCCACTTTGTGTGCAGACAGAAACATTCTCCACTTTCTGTTTGTCTTCCTAGGATGAGATGCCATGCGTCAGCCACCCAACCCTTTGTGGAGGAACACTATGAATGTATCTGCTTAAGTTCAACTCTTTGTAACTACAGGTTCCTTCTTACTTCTGGGGACAAATATCAAAGCCCCTCACATCCCACTCAGCCCGACCTCTCCCCATGCAAACAGTATTTGATCTTTTGCTTAGCTTGATGAGATGATGTGTGCCTTTCTTTCCCTTCTGTGGGAATATTTACCTCTCTGATCATAAAGAAGTGGAGTCGGTTGCTCAGAAGAGATGCACAAATGTCACTATTGCTGTATATCTGTGGAAGGTTGTCAGAAGTAGCCACCACCCTTACACTGTTTTAATGCAACTCTTGTTATGTTACAAAGTTTCTTCCTCCTTCTCTTCCCAAAAGCACAGTTTTTCTTACATTTCACAATTATGGCAGTTTGATACCACTTTAGTGCCATGGCTGCATCCTGTGGAATCCTGGGATTTGTAGTTTGGTGAGGCACTAAAGAAGATCTAGCAGTCAGTACCAGATATCTTACAATACAGCAGATCTCATGGTTCCATAGGGTGGAGCCATGGCAGCTAAAATGGTGTCAAGGTGCTATATTTGTAGTATGAGAGAGACTGTACATTAGGAAGGACTGTACACCTTGATTATTTTGTCCTTACAAGCAAGGATGAATAATTACTGTACTTTCCTGCCTCCTGTGGGAGAGAACAAATTTTCTCAACAGTATTCTCCCCATATTGGATATCTCAAAAGGGTAGCAGAGAGATTATTCTATTGAGAAATACATGCAACCCCCTCACAATGTTTTGTGCACGCTCTCCCATGTTTTTACTGCAGGAAACAGTATTTTCTCTGCAGGAAACCCATTTTCTGTGCAGAAAACATTTGTGTGTGTGTGCAAAACAAAAAAGTTTATTCTCTGCAGAATAATTCTTCCGCAACGCTTTGGCATGTTTGAATACCAGGGAAAATTATGCAGAAGTCTTGCTGCCTCTGTTAACTCAGCAGGGTTTCCTAACTGTTGTGAAATCCATTTTTCATCCTGGAACCAAATAATAGAAAATATTCTTCCATCCCTACAATACAAAAAGCAACATTTGAAATTTTTGCCAGATTTTGAAATATATTTGAAAATTTGGTTTTTAGCAGCATTTTGCATCCACCCATCCTTGAAGAACAGGGATGTGGATAACTCTTGAGGGTTTTTTTCTTTGTCTTCATATTGTTCTCTGGGAAGCTGCCTGCTGAAATCTGTAGTCTGTTTGCAGCAGACCCAGCAAACAGTGCTTAATCATTTAGTACGCTTGTGATTGATAATGCTTTAGGAGATTTAACTACGTAGGAATCTTGGTGGCCCAGTTTGGTTGGATTGTTTCAGAGGAGGCTCAGCCTGCCTCTTCCTAGCTAGTCTTAAGGGATTAAAGCCCCCTATTGCTCCTCCCTCCATTCTGGAATCCACACTCTTTCCTTCTTCCCTTTGCTGTACTCATTTCTTTGCCCTTCTGGTCTTAGGTTGCATGTTTAATGTTGAAACTGCAAAGCACAAGAACGAGAAGCTAGTCCTTAACATGAATATTCGTTCTTGGATGGTCGGAGGAGCAACCACTACATTTGGGTTCTTCCTTGCATGAAGGAGTCTCCAAGTCCTAAGTTCTTTTTCACTTAATGTCATTGACTCCCACTGCCCTCACCTTCACTGTTTAAAATTCCTGCCAAGCCAGCTACATGTTTTTAGAGCCTTCACTGCAACGTAGGTTTTAATATAATAGTGTTATTAACAGGAATTGTGCAGGAAAGTTTAAAAAAATAGAGAGGAGGATAATATTGAAACTGCAAAGCACAAGAATTAGCAGCCACCAAAGAATGAGACAAGATTGCAGGAAGCTTGATGTGAAAATTCCTGGCCGATCCATTTCCCTCCTCTTGATTGCTTGGTGTGTCATTTGGAGTAGTGGAGGGATCAGAGGTGACTGTGCCCAGTTCCTGGTTGGTGTGAAAGGAAGCAGTATATTGGATCAGTACTGTGAACATCTTTAAAAAAAAATCCTCTGTCCCAGAAGCACCTAGAAACAGGGTTCTGTTTACCTTAGGGAATGTATGTTCCCATGAAATGCTCCAACCGAGGCAGCTGTGGATTAGGTACCCTAGTGATTTGAGAATTTGTGCATACCACTCAAAGGCCATTTCTGCACTAGGCTGTTATAGTGCTCTTATTCCATATTCAAAACCCTATGGAATCCTGGGGTTTGCAGTTTAGGGAGGGGCCTTTGAGGCTCCAGGATTCCATAGGATATTGAAAGTGGAATAAGAGCACTAAACAGTCTAGTGCAGAAATGGCCAAAATCTTTCCAAGGTATTTCTAATTGTGTGTGGATTGAAACAATGGCAGAGGAGATGTTGTGGACTTCGTTAGCATTCAGAAGACATTTCAGAGGCCAGCAGAGTCACCTCTTTGTTTATTTGGCATACTTCTATGCTAAAACGGTATAAGATTTTTATACCATTTTAACAGTCAGGGCTTCCCTCAGAGAACCTTGGGACTTGTTGTTTGGACAGTGAACTGAAAATTATCTGTTAAGAGGTTTGTAACATCAGCCTCTCAAAGTTTCCTTGGATTTCTTGTGGAGAAGGATGACTGTTAAACCAATTAAAGTCAGTAGTGCTTTATGACCTTCAAATAGAAGTGTGAATTAGAAAGGGGGGGTAGGACTGGTCTAATTTGAGACATGGTCCATTAGGTCCAAGTCCCAAAATGCTGTATTCAGTGCATAGGGACTCGACCAAGGACATGAGACCCTTTCACACTGCATAATTATAGCACTGTGATTCCATTATAACTTCCATGAGTGCATCCTATGGAATCCTGGGATTTGTATTTTAGAGCCATCTGGCTGAGAATTTTAAATATCCCTCCCTAAAGTCTAAATCCTAGGATTGGATAGGATGCTGCCATGGCAGTTAAAGTGGAATAATAGTGCTATAATTGTGTTGTGTGAAAGGGCCCATGGAATCTATTAATAATGGGATATCTCCAAGCAAGTGTTGAGTACTTTCCTTATTAATAAGTAAAGACATCACCACCATCCCTCACAATCTTTTCAGGAATGTCTACAGAAACTTCTAAGAAAACTTAACTTGCGCAGCCCAAGTTGTGGGATTCCATGCATGTAAGAGGATGGGTAGAATTTAAAGCTTTAACACTTTGCTTCTCTTTTGATTGTTTTGTATCTTAAAGTCATTCTCTGGAACCGATCTTAGATCTGTCATCTACTTTGTGACAGACAGCTGAAGTTCTTAGCAAAATAGAGCTGTGTTTGCAAAAATTTGTTAAGTCCTGTACACACTTATTACTGAGTGTGCTCTATTGGACACAGTATTAATCAGGGATACATTAGAGATTTTAGGCCTGTTCTTTAGAGCTTTCAGCATTTCTTGTGTATAGACACTAATTTATCTATCCATCCATAGTTGTAATAGGAAAGAATAGGACAGTAAGACTGGCAACAGTTAAAAAAAATGTATGATTTATTGTGACTCACACCCTGATTGAATGGCAATCTGTAATTTTTAATTTTATTGGATTTTTTAGAATCTAGTATTTTACACATTTTCAAGGTCAGTTGGACACTGCTTACAGTTGCACAAACTTTCTTTTGATGATATAGATTAAGAAATGATTAGCTTTCAAACTTTTTGTGGTTGTGAAAGTCATTTATTAGATACCCTATCGCTATTACTGCAGCTTTTTTTTTGAAATGTGGAAATCAAGAGGAAGAGGAAGCTTCAAAGCATATTTTCCCTCGAATGGCAGTTTATGATTGTATTCTTGGTTGTTTCATGCATTGATATCGATGTTTATGTGCTGAGCCTTAAATTTTGCACTATGCTGTACAATTTGTAAACATTTACAAGGTATGCGAATTAAAGAGGTTATCTTGCCCTTCTTCACCTCTTTCTTGGCAAGCCCTGATTTTCCCCCACCTTTGATTTGTTTCTCTGTATAGAAATACTATTATCCCCCAGTTACCTGCTAGACTGTAATATGAGAGCTCCTACAATGAATGGAGTATATCCTAAACTGGGTTGTTTTCCCGTTGACTCCAGAATGAAGGTTTGGTTGTCCTTCCAATGTCGCTTCCCAGTTTGATGAGTCCTCCAGCTTAGGGAGAAAACTATATTATGTATTGTTTCAGTTAGACAGAAAGGGTGTAATATAGTTATTTCTCTTTATATGTACTTACAAGATAAGTAAATATGCTTCAATACAGTAAATAATCCTAAGATGTTAAATTAATTTCTAGTTACTGCTGACACATATACATAAATAGGCACACACACACACACCTGCTTAACTGGCAACCCTGGTGGTTGTATAGAATTTTCATGCACAGTTGTGGACATGGAGGCAGTGATGTAATAGATGTGTGTAAACCACCGAGTAGGAAGTCAGATTGTAGCAGTAAGTTTTTAAATGGGTTCCTAGGATTCCTGCTGGAAGTTTTTACAGTTACATAGACCTACCAGGTCAATTTGACAAGATTCATTATGCTCCATAAAGAGCAAGACAATACAAATCATACAAGCAGCTGGGAACAAAAACTTTTATTGCAACTGAATTACAAATAAAAACAAACACATCGGTGAAATAAACAGAGAAAACTCAATGACCAGCTACAAACTATGGGCACAATCCAGCAAAAGTGAAGTATGTTTGATTACCGTGGAAGAAGGCATTTGGTAACATTTCTTGCTTAAATCAGGAAGACTTAAATGAACTTCACTTCATGCTAATATTTACCCATTTGTACAAAAATGCAAGAAACTAACAGAGAACTAACTTAACAATTTAAGCAGTAATTAGCTAATTTGGTGACACCGAGTCTTCATGGCTGCAAGATGTCTAAGAACTTTTGATACTTACTATTTGCAAAATATGAAACCCTAAAGCTGCTGTTTATACTATGGCACTCTGCCATCATCACAGCAGTGTGGGAAAGATAATGGAAAGGTGGTAGAAACTGAACAGGGTGCACTAGCCAGGATGGCTGACTGGTGTTAAACCAGAGGTGGGCCAGCCATGACTTAAATACATTCCTGAGGTGTCCCCCCCAGAAATCACACTGCTGAACTGCAGTAGTGAAAGCCAACGTTTTCTTCGCGTCTGCTGGTTGACATCAATTTGTCACAAGAAACTGATGGGGATTTGTCCTTATGCTCTTCAGACCACAAACAAATAAGAGGAGCCATTATCATGTCTTTGCAATGTATATATGTTTACCTTAGGAAGGAGATACAGAATGTTTCTCTTCACTTTCCACAGTGTCTCGATGTTTATCTGCTTCATTACATGGTGATGACTCCCATGATGGGTCCAAAGGTTCTGCGATAATCTCTTCAATTAAGGGTCTCAGAGGTTTGGCTAGGCATACTTTTGCTCCCAGGTCTTCTTTTTCTTGTGCTAGAAGGTCAGATAGGATGGGCTGCAGGGCTTCTTTTGAATCAGCTTCCAGTACTTTATTTTCATTTGAAAAGATGGAGGCTGGGATCACTTCTGTCACTATGTTCCCAGAAATTGAGGTGTTCCCCTCAACGATATAGTCTTTGTCTTCATTTGCTTCAGAAATCACTTCAATCTTTGGAAGAGAATTTTGCTGTAAATGTAAAACAAACAGCCTCAAAGCACTGGTTCCATGAGCACTGGTTCCATGAGCTCTACATGGAAAAAAATTCCACACACCTGGATTTTGAAAGTGGTACAGTCTTGGCAGAATTTTACCATGGTATGTCTGAATTGGCTCTAAATGTGCAGATGTATATCTGACATACTTTGTGAGCCAAGATGTATTGACAAAGGGAAAGGGATGTAGAAGCCCAGGTGTTCTTATGCCTAGGAGTCAATGTATGCAATTCACATTTGGTATATGGGCCCAGATATGCAAAAGGCAGCAGATCCTATCTGATCTTGGAAGCTAAGCAGGATCAGCCCTGGTTAGTACTGGGATGGGAGACTGTCACCAAGCATCAGGGGCTGTAGGCTATATTTCAGAGGAAGAAACTGGCAAAACCACCTCTGAGTATTCCTTCTTTAAAAAAACTATGAAATCCACGAGTCTCCCATAAGTCAACAGGCAGTTTGAAGGTACATACACACACCCACATTGTGCATGCATTCAGATATTCTTGAAGATAATCCTTGTGAAACAGTCTTTATGGTCATACCATTTCATTTATATGTTGGCTTACGAAACATTAAAACCAGCAGAGATTAGAAACCATACAAAACATCAGTAAATACATTACAACAATTAAACAATGTACAGAGTTAAAGCCGTATAAAACTCATTAAGACACAATATTTAAAAAGCTGCATGACAAATATAGGGGATAATTTGAAAATATGCATGAACAACTGCAATTTTAGTATGACCCACAGGCAAATTCTAAAACGTTTCCAAGCTCATTAAACTATTTGTTATATTTAATCTAATTTTTCCTTCAAGAAGTTTGAAGCAGGGAGCATGTATCCTCCATTTTCATCCTCACAACAAACTGGTGTTAGACAGAGCAACAGGAACTAGCCCAAGGTCACCCACTGAGCTCCATGACTGAGTGAAGATCACAGAAACAGGACTAGGAAAATAATTTTATGAAAACAATTTAAAAAAACAACTCACCGTTCTAGTGGTGATCTCCTCTACAAAAGCTTCACAGGTATCCACATCTTCCAAATCAGGCAACTCCTAAAAAATTGAAGTCATTTTTGCTGTTTATTGAAGGAAGTGGCTTTTGAAAGATCGCTCTTTAAAGTTTTATTTTGTTTTCAGTTTGAATGCTACAAGCTGTTGGACGGTGGTAAGAAAGCATACTTCCCTCCTGCCCACCTCATCATCATTTCAAAACCCACCACACACCACAAGGAAGCAGCACAAGCCAATAGCTGAACCATGTACATTTCCTCCTTTATCATTTAGTGAAGATGCAGTGCTACAACCATACAGAAGCAGTTAAAAACACTTAAAAGTTATGCCACCAAGTTTTCCTTCAGTAACTGCAATCCTAACTTTATCCCTTGTGAAGTTACAATCACAATCGAATGCCCAACACCTTTGAAATTAGAAAAAGGATTAATTGCAAACAACTCATGGTGGCAACTAGTTAATTCCCAAAAGCCAATGTTGGGGTTCTTCAACCTGACCACAACCCAGCCTTTCTCGCTCTTTGGTCAATACATACATCAAGGAAAAGTTTCTCTGGTGTATCCAGCTTAATTTCTTCAATTTGTCCTGGATCAGGGAGTTCAGTAAGCATTGGTCCTGGTGTAGCCATCTCATCTAATGGCATTTCTAAAGAAAGAAAAACCAAAACACTTCACAATTTCAGGGCCGCTCACGTAGAAATCAAACTGAATTGTAATATAGGTCTTGAAACATTTTTGACTACCATGTATCACTCATTTTGGGGGAAAGTCATGCAGAGGCTGCCACCTTTTTTGTCTCATTAGTCCTCAAGACTGTGATCATACAGGACAATATCTTACAATACAAGGGCCCTTAATCTGGAGGCTGTGTTCATTTTGCCAAAACTGTAGGTGTCCAGAAGCTACACAGGACATATGGAGTTATCACCTGAGAATGTCTCTACCTCAAGAGAAGAGAGTAGCTTCAAACACACATTATTACAAACGTGCAGAGCAGTTCTTTTGATTGGAAGTGAATGAGGATGCTCTTAGAAACCCTGTGTGCAAATTCATTAAATTTACAGGCAAACTTTCTACTAAAAATAATGCCCAGGGGAGGGAACAAAATATTCCAAAAGTTAACAGTTATAATTGGCATATTAAAACTCATCAAATAATATTGTGGATGTGAGGCATTTGCCTAACATTAACAGGGAATAAAGAGAATTCATCTTCTGCATCAATTCTCACTAAAAATGTCCCTTAGGAGTCTTTCTATCCAGCAAGCTATCACCTCAACAGGATAGAAATGGTGTGGAAAAGAACCAACAGTTATGGGAAACAGTACATACATCAGTAGATTATACATTTAAATGTTTGGTTCTTGTGCTTCCTGTTGGCACTTACCCACATTGCTATTCTCTGGTCTACCCAACTGGTCTTCTAAGCTTGCTGTTGAAGCCAGGGCTTCTTCATGGGCATCCATGCTTTCCGTCACAAATTTTTCAATCTTCTGCTTTGTTTCCAGCTTTTCCAAAGTACTCACAGATTCTACTGTATCACTGGTCGCAATGCTATTGCTTGGAGGTGTGATTTCACCTAGAACATCCCATAATCAATAAAAAGAAAAGAGCTTATTTGGAAGTAGTTCTAATTCATCTGTTCACACTGAGCAACATTATTTCAATTTTTCAATAATTTGTTTAATTCCCCTTTAAAGCCATCCAAAATGGCAACCATCACTACAAATGTACTTCTTCTTGGATGCTCCCTCCCCCCCACTTTTTTTTTAAAAACCTTGCTTCTGGTTGCTTTCAAATCCTGGTCAAGCTGCTTGATGCTTATGTTGGAGCTGCATATTCTTGAGTGGTATTCTAAGACAATCTTTTTTGTTCATGGAAATGATTAAAAAAGGGAAAGAGCCCAGACAAACCTTCTTTTTGGCCAGCTGACACTCCATTTCTTTCTTCCATTTCCCGTTGCCTTCTCTTTTCCTTGGCTCTTTGCCGGACTGCAGCAAGAGCATCAATGCTATCTTGGATCTTCTTTCTTTCTTTGGTTTCCCACGTGTCCCTTTCTTTTTTTTCAGCTTCACGGCCACCCGTAGCCCAGGCTTCTGCACAAGCTCTGATTGCAACAGGAAAGATAGTAATCAGACTTTTGGAAGTGTGATCCATTCATTTCTATGGAATTTATTTCCATATACTCAACTAATTCAACATTTGGTGGTTTGAGAGTATGGAACATTCCTGTTACAATCCTACATGAACCTACCAGGAAAATGGCATTCATCTGAACATGTCTGACCAAAGCAGAATTAGGGCGGTGCTATTACTTCTCTTGACCTGTACTCCTGTTGATTCAGCCGAGAATTGCATTGGCTTTTTTAGCTGCCTCATAACACTGCTGACTCATGTTCAGCCTGTGGTCTACTAAGACTCTTAGATCTCATTCACATGTACTGTAGTCAAGCCAGGTATCACCTATCTTATATCTGTGCATTTCATTTTTTTCTGCCCAAGTGTAGTATCTTAGATTTCTCCATGCTGAAATTCATTTTGTTAGTTTTGGCCCAGCTCTCTAATCTGTTATGGTCATATTGAATTCTGATCCTGTTCTCTGGATTACCCCAGCCTAATTTGGTGTCATCTGCAAATTTGATAAGAATGCCCTCTATACCCTCATCCAAGTCATTGATAAAGGTCTTGAATAGCCTTGAGCCCAGGATAGAACCCTGTGGCACCTCACTAGTCACTAGCCATTGGTGAGCACCCTTAGGTTTGGTTCGTCACACAATTACAAATCCACCTAACAGCATTGCCTAGCCCAGATTTTACTTGCTTGTTTGCAAGAATATCATGGGGGATCTTGTCAAAGACCTTACTGAAGTCAAGATATGCTACATCCACAGCATTCCCTTGATCTACCAAGCTAGTAATTCTATCTAAACAAGAGAGAGAGATTGAGAAAGAGAAGATTAGACTACAATGAGATTTGAGGGTAAACTAGACAATGCCTTCCTATGAGTCCAACAGCAGACTTAAGTCTCCTGAAGTGACTGCTTTGGTGCTTTACAGGCCATCTTGGTTTTGTTAAAAAAAAAGTCAGTAAAGCTTCCAAGTGTTTGAGTTGTTATTATGAGCAGAAGTTGTGATTGATTCTGTAGGTTAATCTACCAGCAGATCTCAGAATACGAGAAAGGGAGGCTAGACAAAGAAAAGAGCTGACAGTTTAACAATTAGTTGTAGTTGGGGTGTGAAATAGGAGTTGGAAGTGAAGAGTCCCTGGAAGAAGAAGGGAGGAGGTTAGAGTTCAGGCTGAGTTAAAAATGGAAGCAAGAGATAACATAGGATAGAAAGCAGAGAGCCAGTCTGGTGCCATTGCCACAAAGAAGCCTTTAAATAAAGAAACTGCTGCTTCTTGTTGTCTGAGTTGGATGACTTTCAGGGGTCTTTCTGAATCTCAGCTGTGCACCATCCAGAACTTAGAAAACACACAAAGCGAGCCATCTTCGCCACTAAAGAAGGAAGGGTAAGGTAGCTGACAAGAACTGGAGTTAAATAATAAATGAGAAACTTGGAAGGAGCTCCTTGGCAGTTATGAATATTTTCATTTATAGAGCCCCTAGCCAGAATTGACAAGGCTTATTAATATTATGCTTGATTTTCCAAGAAAAGAAAACCACTTCTTAGACCTCATTTTACCTGTCCTTCGGGAAAACAGGCCTGTCATCCAGATAGGTCAAATGTTTCAATCGGATGGTAAGTGTTCGCCTATAATTAGCAATTTTCTTAATTACTTCATTTCCCATTAAGTTCAACACACGCTGCAAAAGAGAAAAAAATAAATAGAAGACAGTAGAAGTTCCTGTACAATGTGTGGATCCAATCTAGAACTGAAAGCGTTTCAGTCAATAAAATTGTACAACCATGTTATTTCTTTACCTTTATCTTTCTCAGAACCAGGACTCCCAGACTATAAAGTCTGAGTGCCTGATTTTCCTCCCCAAATCAAATGTGCTTGTGTCTGCCCAGCCTCATCTCGGAGTGTTCCTTGATGGGGCAAATGTGTTATAATTCTTTGCACCTTTCCTTCCAAAACTCCAGAGTTTATCATGGCACATGACTGCCTCTGAGAAAGTGGATATTTTTACCCTTGTACAATATGATAGCAGTAAATCTGATCATTGTGTACCTAAGAAATGGTGGATCACGCAGTAATCTCAGAGTTACATTCTACTTACCAAATCAGGCATGGACTCCAAGACATTTAAAATATTTGGATCATCCAGCCTGTTGTGAGAGAGGTCAAGAACGCTAATACTTGGGCATTCCTGTAAGTGCTGGATGTCTTCAACCGTCTGTAACATATTATGAGCAATCTGCAGAGTGTGCAGTACTTTCAAAGAAGCTGTTGAAGAACAACAATACCAAGACAAGATAAATCCAGAGCATTTCCTCTGCAAACATGCAACCCTGGCTAGGCTCTAATTCAACCAAATAGTACTGTTTTACAGGGCTTTCAATGACACACTGAAATAATTTTTTTTTAAAGAAATTCCATTCATGTCATGGCTAGGATTAGTTACAGCTCACTTCAGGATGCCAAACACAGGAAAGATGAAGGACCAATTTTAAAACCCTGCTTGTAGACATTCAAAATTAAAATGCAGAGAATTTTTTTAAATGTAGTATAGGATTATTTGTTTGGCTGTCTTTTGTAGTGAAGCACTCCAGAGTAACTACAGCAGTGTTACTAGCACAGATCCAGTAACTCCTTTTCTTCCCAAAGGGAGTTCCAACATGGAACCATCTATGTGTCCCTTGCTCTGTAGAACTGATCAGTTATCCATAAATAGATGCCTCAGTACATGATCGCATTTAGTTCCCTGAAATATGCCTAAGCAGCACACCAAAGCCCAATTCAGAACTATCCAGAGTAGACAATTTCAAATCCAGCTATAAAAATTCAAATTACTTCTTGGTTAAAGGCACACACAGATGTTAAACTTACTGAAAACAATGCAAGAGACAATGGGTTAATATTTCAGGGAACGAAATACAGATTTGTGCTGGTTTAAGCTCCAGTTTTAATCAATAGTTTTAAGCATCAGGCCATGGGGATTGTCTCGGTGTCATGCGGATAGGTAGACTTCTGACTCTATATAGAGTGCATGACCTATATTTTAATACATGGGCACCTCTAAATATGTCTAAGAATAATAACGGTAACAGTGTAATCCTGGATATTGCTATTCAGTGGCAAGCCCCATGGAATACAATGGGGCTTACTCCCAAGTAAGCAGGTACTGGATGGTGATTACAATGATGAAGTATTTAGGGCTGGGAGAGGGGAATTTTCCAGGTAATGTCAAAATTGCCGCTCCCAGCATTCCTCAGCATTGGCTATGTTGGCTAGGTGACTCGGACTTGCAATCCAACACCCCGGATTAGAGGACGGAGCCTATTTCAGAGACCGCAGAAATTCTTACAGAGGTTTTCGATGGTCTTGACATAATTGTTGCTGAGGTTGAGAGAATCCAGCTTTTGTAAGTGTTCAAGGTTCTCAATTTTATGGATCAAATTGAGCTGGAGATAAAGGCAGCGCAATTCTGTCTGAGCAGTTAGGTTCTCAATCTTTGTTAGGCCATTGCATTCCAACCACAGGCACTTCAGTCCTGTATATTCTTCCAGGTTCTCCAGGCGATCAAATCCTACAGAGAAAGGGAGGGGAAGTAATTGTGAAATTTGAGAGGATGAATGGTCCATGTTCTGTTGTGTTGCAAAGGACTGGGGCAGTATGTTATAAAAGGGAGGAACAGCGAGCAAGACAAAAGTTTTTCCCCAGCTGGCAAGCAGATATCCTATTTAACCCCTCTCTCCAGAGAGACTTCTCCTGGTAGGGATTGCGTCCAGTTTTGGAACTTGGTTAAGTGACAAATGATTTGGAGGGGTGGGAAGGGTTTGGAACCAGCTGTATGCTAGAGCATGCATTCTACTGGATGGTCTGCTGGCAACATATCTTATTGGGGTCACAGAGCATGAAACAGACTTATTATAGCCCCATCAAACTTCTCTTGGGAGCCAAATGAAAACAGTGCAAATGGAGCACATGGAAAAGAATGATCAGCTGTACCTGATTTTTAAAGTACTGCTCACAACAGTTACCTTTGTAATGAAGATACAAGGTGTCATTCAAACATGGGGTCATGTATAACTTGTGCTGTTTGCAGATGTCTCTCAATAGCTTTTTGGTCATTCTAAAACATTAATGAGAAGGGGGAAAAAAGCCACAGTCATAAAGCACTGATTTTTATGACCACACAAACCTCTCCCCCATCATGTTTTTTTCTTTGGGGAAAAATAGTGAATGACATCTCCTTGAAGCTTCCAGGAGCAGCAATTCACCTTCTAAATAGGTTGCAGAGCCTTCCTGCATTGCCTAATACCAAAACTACTGTAAAGTAAAGCAAGTACCTTAAAGTCACCTGTGGACTTATGGTGGTCCAATGAATTTCATTGGGTTTTCTTAGGCAAGAGATCCTCAGAGGGGCTTGCCACTGCCTTCCTCTGAAAGACAGCCTACACTGTTTGATATGCCCTGGTGGTCTCACTTCCAAGTACTACCCAGGCCTGACTCCTGCCAAGATCAGATGGGATCTGATGCATCCAATTTTGAAACCAGAAATGGAGATTCAACCCCTTCTAGTTTTGTTTTGGGGCAGTGTGTGAGGCCCTTGGAAAGCCCTGGAGGCAGAAGTTGCCCGTCTCTCCTCTGAAGCTACCCATCCCTCCTGAGGTACTCCTATGCCCATTTCAGAATTGCCTACTGCCATTAGCCCAGCTTCACATCTCAGTTCCAAACTTTGGTTGAAAGTTAGTCTTGGGCAATCATAATCAGGGCTGCTGCAGGCACATAACACTATACCCAGAAAAAGAAGTAACTGGGGAATTCATGTGATGGGAGAGTGGAGGTGAGGGGAGTGTATGAGTCCACTTCCAATCTCTCAGCCATTTTTAAGAAACGAGCAGCATTAGCTTTGCAACAATTTTGTTGTGTCTGTTAAACTAATAAAAGCAGTAGAAAAAAAATTACCTGATGCCCCCTTGTTTTGATTCTGATTGTTCACAGGATGAGTCAGTCACTGGCTTTTGATCACCATTTGTTTTTGGTTGTTTGTGTTGATGTGTGTCAGTCACAGAGTCGTCTCTCTTCTGTGGTGCTTGAGTGTTACATGTGAAAATTAAACATTTGGATTCTTCAGGATCCAGGAAATTAAATTTAACAACAGAAACTAACATTCAGGCTGGAATCCAGCACATCACTTAACTGATATATCACACTTAGTATACAGGTGCAGCAGAAGTATGCCATCCCGAGCTCCTTGGAGGAAAAGTAAATAAATAAGTAATAAAAAAAAGACTTTCACTATCTTCCTCCTACTTCTGCTATGTTACAGCCCTGCTGGTATGTAGTAACTGAGCACCTGTTCACTTAGGCAAGGAATCCTCAGAGGTGATTTTACCAGTTCCTTCCTCTGAAATAAAGCGTGATATTCATTGGTGGTCTCCCATCCAAGTAGCAACCAGATCTGACCCTGCTAAGCTTCCAAGATCAGACAGGATCTGTTGCCTTTAGAGTATTAAGGCTCCAAGTTAGGTAGCTAGCCTTAATTGGAGATAGAATGCTGGATTATATGGGCCCACAATTTCATCCAGAAAAGCAGTCCTTATGTTTTTAAAAGGACTGGCTACGTTTCTGCATAAATGGCTACTGTTAATAGCACAGGATCAAGGTCAGTTTTAAGCAGGGTGGACACAGCTGTACAGTAACCTATCCAAGCCAGAAAGATTTCTCAGTTCTATCAGTCTTCCTATCCACCTTGTGTAAGTCCTCTCAGCATAACCTTGGAACACCTTTGGAAGCATTTGGATTTTCTTGACAGTTATGCACAAGAATCACTTTCAACCAACACACAAAGACTGGTTTGGCAGCATCGGTACCTTGACTTCACGATGAACTAATGAACTCGACAACTCTAAAAATGTACTTTATGTCCACATAATTACCTGGTTCTCCATTAGCTGGTTCTCCATCCCCACCTATTTCTAACTTCAGTTGTTCATGTTTAATATCCTTTTGCTTCCCTTGCTCTACTTCTGGCAGTTGAGGCTGTAGTTCTAGAATTCAGAAAAAAGGCAACTGGTTCAAGTAGAGGTCTAATTAGGTTAATTTGAACAAGAAAAAAAAAATCCAAGTTCTCTATTGTTGTCTCCAGGTATCGTAGACTTGTGCCTGTCCAAAGACCATATCTAGTAACCTTCCAAAGCAGACCAATCAGACGGTTATTGCCTGCTGCCTCATGTTCTCATGGCATGTTCCCACTATTTTCTTCAGTTCTCTTTTCACATTTGCCCTGGAAAAATCACTAAGGAACCTCTCCTCCTTTCTCAAGAATCATAGACTACACAGTATTTATTATGCTTCTCTAATGGCCCTAGAAGGAAATATCCTCCCTGTTCATATCTGATGCATCCAGTTTCCGTAAGGTTTGCATTCACACTGCAATATGTCTTTTCATTCATGATTCCTCCTGTAAAGAACTATCAAATGGAAAAGGACAAGGCAGTGCATTGTTGTGACTCGAATAGCAAACAAAGAGTGTGCAACTGAACATTTCATTCAGTTATCTTTTTAAAGATTAACAAATGGTCTTATGATTGAAAGGTACATCAAAGAAGAATTCAGTGATGTAGACTCAAGCCAATTGACTTGGACTCAAGTCAGACTTAAGTCACTCCAGTGACTCAACTCACACTTGACTCAGCAAAAATTACACACTGACTCGACCCGACTCGAGACGTGCATATTTTTAGTGACTGACTTGCTGCCCTTGGTTCAATCACATCACACATTCATCCGGAAACCTTACAACTTACTGATCACATGACAATCTGTCTCAAGCCCAAAGCGTGGACGCATTTCTCCGAGGGAACAGCAGATGGATCAGGCAATGGGCTTGAGGTGGGCTTGAAGTCTGCTCAGCAGCCTGTCCCCTCTACATATAGGGAGAGCTTTCTGAAACTTGTCCTAAGATCAGAAGGCAAGACTTCTGCCCAGATTGCAGGGTGCGTATCTCAGAGGGGAAAAGCAAAATGTGATAGGCAGTGGGCTTGAGGAGGAAGGATCCTTCCTTCTAAAGCTCTTGAAGCTTCAGTGATGGGGAATAAGAAGGATCCTATCCCCATTTCTGAAAAAGCCTCCAGCTTTACAAATGGGAAGTAAGAAGGATCCTACTCCCACTTCTGAAGTGGCAGATGGCAAAATCACAAAAGTAGAGGACCAACTCTGCTTAAATTGTTAAAGCTGACTTTGTTTGACTCTGTCAAGAAATTCTGGAATACAAGTTGGGGTATAAAGTTGGCTCCCAGACTTGAGGCTTGACTGGAGACTTCACTTAAAATGATCTTGCAAGGATTTGTGACTCGACTTGAAGGTAGAGACTTGAGACTTGACTTGAGACTTGGGGTAAAAGACTTAATACATCACTGGAAGAATTAAGGCCATTTCCGCACTAGACTGTTATAGCGCTATTATTCCACTTCAACATCCTATGGAATCCTGGGGTTTGCAGTTTCAGGAGGGGCCACGCGCCCCTTCCGAAACTGCAAACCCCAGGGTTCCATAGGATGTTGCAAGCGCAACAATAGCGCTGTAAGAGTGCGGAAATGGCCTAAGTCTAAAGAATTTTGAAAGCATAAAGGAAAGGCAAACCCTAAATTGTCTCACAATCTGGAAGAGAGGTGGGAACATTCTAAATCCACTCATGACACCTGCACACACAGCACTCATACGTATAAAATATGCCCTAGCTGATGAGCGGGTAGAGAGAGACATTTTCTCAGAAAAGGGATTCCAGTGCAAAAATCACATGTATTGCCTTGCTGCTTTGCTAACAGTAATTGATGGATTGTTCATTGCTGTGTATTTTAAGGGGTTGGTTTAGGTGGGTTGGTGGGTGGGGAGGATTGGGTATGTTTTTAAGGTCTTTTAATGTATAATGTATTTTATGTTGTTCGCCCTCGATCCATGTGGAGAGGTGGGATACAAATAATAATAATAATAATAATAATAATAATAATAATAATAATAATAATTATTTTTAAAAATTTATTATTCATCTGCAGCCTTTGCAGGGAATACCTACCTTCCTCACTGCCGGGCTCACACTTTGCCTTTCCATAGTCATTGGTCTCTTGGCCATTCCCCTCTTCTGCAACAGCCTCTCCCATCCAAGTTCTTCACCGAGTGGATGCATTTTGGAATATCCCTAATAGAGAAAGAGCAAAACGTTTGCAGCGTGCCCTCGCTCATTCTGCCCTGTATTTGCTCCACTCATTTGAATGGAAAGACGAAGAAGTGGATCTGCCTTACAGTGGGGAAGGACTCTGCTGCTGGAAGGTGTCTCCACTTAGGCCATTTCCGCACCAGCCTGTTATAGCGCAATGATTCCACTTTCAACCTCCTTGGAATCCTGGGGTTTGCAGTTTCGGGAGGGGCCGGCCAAGGTAGGCCCCTCCCGGGAAACTGCAAACCCCAGGATTCCAGAGGAGGTTGAAAGTGGAATCATCGCGCTATAACAGGCTGGTGCGGAAATGGCCTTGGTTTCCTATGATTTCCCAGTACATCATAGGATCCAATCCATTTGGCAGGGGTGTTTGGTATAGATTTTCAAGGGGCTGGTGTGGGAAGGAAGGAGGTATAAAATCCACCTCTCCCGGCCCAAATGCCGTCACCTACACCTGGATCCAAGCCTATCCAGGTGAGACTCAATTCACATGACATTACAACTTGCAGCATTTCTCCAGGAAGAAGTGAAAAGTCTTGCCCACAACGTGTAGTTCTCCCAGTGGGAAGTGAGAGAGTAACAAGTTGGAGTTTGGCACAAAAAAGGGTAACCAGATTGCATTTATTTTACTTGTCTATGGCCATTTCCGCACTGGACTGTTATAGCGCGATGATTCCACTTTCAACCTCCTATGGAATCCTGGGGTTTGCCGTTTAGGGAGAGGTCTTTGAGGAAGGCCTTTGAGGCCCCTCCCGAAACTGCAAACCCCAGGATTCCAGAGGAGGACCATTTCCGCACTACAGTGTTAAAGTGCTGCTATTCCACTATCAACCTGCTATGGCATTCTGGGGTTTGTAGTTCAGGGAAGGGCACTTTGAATTCTCAGCCAGAGAGCTCTTTGGTCTCAAGTCAACTACAAACCCCAGAATTCCACAGGGCATTGAAAGTGGAATAGCAGCAGTTTAACACCGTAGTGCGGAAATATCTGAGGTTGAAAGTGGAATCATCGGCTATAACAGTCCAGTGCGGAAAGGGCTCCTTTGCCTCCCTCCGGCCTTGAGAGAGGCGGCGCTTGCCCAGGCTGAAGCCAGCGGGTCCAGTTTCTTTCTCTTTCTGCTGAGGCTCCCCTCTCTTCAGAAAGCGGTATCAAACTGCTACAGCCGCGCAGTGTGGCTACACCCCTGATTTTACTCGCCGAGGCCCCTGTTAAGCGAGGCCGCTGGCTGCTTGAGGCCACCCCGGACCCGCTCCTTGAGGTCAGTGTGCGCAGGGACAGAGTGTTTCTGAGCACGTGCAGAGAGCCCTCCTTTTTCCTCAACCGGACGCTGCTGAGGGGACCAAAGCGAGCGTCAGGCGGCCCTCCAACATTTTTCCGGCCGCAGCTCCCAGCAGCCTCAGCCAGCGGAGTCGAAGTCGAAGAGTGATGGGACCTGCAGTCCGACAACGGGGTGTGTGCGCGCGATTTCTCCCTCTCACCCCGGATATCACTGTTTTAATAATAATAATTAATAATAATAATTTAAAAATAATAATAATTAATAATAATATTTGTTTGTATCCCGCCTCTCCACATGGATCGAGCCGGCGAACAGCATGAAATACATCATACACTAAAATACATTAAAAGACATTAAAAACATACCCCATCCTCCCCACCCACCAACCCAGCTAAAACCAACCCCCTAAAACACCTAACAATTAACAATTAATTAACTATTAAAGGAACAGCAGGACAATTGGTTTAATACCCACTGCCGCCTTTCTCCTTCCTTTTCGGGGTCGAGGGCCTCAGCGCCAGCCCCTTATTGAGGTCAAGGGGCGCATTAAGTCCTCCACTCCGTCCGCGCAGCCCGAGGACAGGTTTCCCCCTCCCCCGCCCCGTCAACGGCCGCTCTCCGCCGGCGTCTCCGCGTTACCATGGCGACCGCGCGCCTGCGCACTGCGGGGAAAGATCAGCTCCTTCGTCACATCCGCGCCTATGGAAGCGTTTTCCTCAGCCGTTTGGAACCCGGGCTGGGTCCTTGTTCTCATTGAACTGAGTTAAAAGCATACGCTTTAAAAAGCAAATGAATTCTCCAGAACAAATTTGCCCGAGTCCAAATATTCAGGCTTTATTATATAAGTAAGGCGTGTGCCCATATAATGTGTGGAGGCAAAAGAAAACGGTTATGTGGTCCTTTTTTCTCTACACCGCTTCCAGGACCTGGCAAAGCTGATCTTGTGGAGCTGTCAGTACAAAAACCTGGGCTGGATTTTTAGGACTGGACTATTCAGTGTCCATACACTTTACAGGCGTTTCTAAAAATCCGGTTTCCAGGTTTTCCTTCTTGCTCAAAGCAAGAAACTAGGCTTGCAGAATGGAGAGCTTTTCCTTCTGGCTCAACCAAGGACAGGGGGAGGCTGCAGAAAATAGGAACACGCACTAAAAAGCATTGGAAAGGTCCAGTGTTTCTGTCCTGATGCAAAATCTGGCTGCAAAGAAGGTAAAAGAAGTGGCACATAAAGTGGGAAGCATTTGCAATTGTTTGCTTGCTTTTAGAAAAAAATTGAAAACTTTGGCCATTTCCGCAGCAGGCTGTTATAGCGCGATGATTCCGCTTTCAACCTCCTCTGGAATCCTGGGGTTTGCAGTTTCGGGAGGGGCCTCAAAGGCCATCCTCCTCAAAGACCTCTCCTAAACTGCAAACCCCAGGATTCCATAGGAGGTTGAAAGCGGAATCATCGCGCTATAACAGCCTGGTGCGGAAATGGCCTGTGTGTGTGTGTTTGTGTGCATGCACAGGGGTGGGTGTGCATTGTGGACAGGGAAAGAATGCACAGCAATAAGTAAAATAATTTAATAAAGAAGGGGAAAAGCCTGCAGGGGCCACCTCTGAATCATTCTCTTTTGTCCTCAGCTGTAAAGGTGAAGGATGCTATGCATGGACTCGTGGGGCCTTTCCGCACTACACTGTTATAGCGCTATTATTCCGCTTTCAACGTCCTATGGCCATTTCCGCACTACAGTATTAAAGTGCTGCTATTCCACAATCAACCTCCTATGGCATTCTGGGGTTTGTAGTTTAGGGAAGGGCACTTCGAATTCTCAGCCAAAGAGCTCTTTGGTCTCAGTAAACTACAAATCCCAGAATTCCACAGGGCATTGAAAGTGGAATAGCAGCACTTTAACACTGTAGTGCGGAAATGGCCCTATGGAATCCTGGGGTTTGCAGTTTTAGGGAGGAGCCTTAGGAATCCTCAGCCAGAGAGCTCTTTGGCCTCAGGATTCCTACAAACCCCAGGATTCCATAGGAGGTTGAAAGTGGAATAATAGCGCTATAACAGTGTAGTGCGGAAATGGCCCTGGATGCATGAGGAATGTAAAAATGTTGCATGATTTTAAAAAAAACTTTCCAGGCTTTTATGTAAGCCAGGGAGCTTTATTGATTAACTTGTCTTCAACTGAATATTGCTTTAGATTTTTTTTTAATGATTTTATATATTTTAATGTTTTTAGTACATCCCGGTGCCAGTAGAAGAGTCTACGAGTCAAGCGTTCCTGAGAGATGCTCTTCCAACCTCTGCTTAGGAAACTCTAACGGAGGAGATTCCATCACATTCGGAGCCCGTGTGCGCCACTGTTGAAGAGCATTTTCCAACAAGATATTCTTCCTAGGTCTAACTGGAATTTCTTTTCTTGTTATTTCTCCACCGCCTCCCACCAACTGTCTTGCTGTTCTTTTAATAGTCAGTTGATTATTGTTAATTGTTAATTGTTCTGTGTTTTAGGGGGTTGGTTTTAGATGGGTTGGTGGGTGGGGAGGATTGGGTATGTTTTTAATGTATTTAATATGTATTGTTGTTGTTCGCCGCCTCGATCCATGGGGAGAGGCGGGATAGAAATTATTATTATTATTATTATTATTATTATTATTATTATTATTATGCATGCACCCTCATGCATCCAAGAGTCCATGCATAGCATCCTTAAGCTGAGGACAAAAGAGAATGATTCAGAGGTGGCCCCTGCAGACTTTTCCCCCTTTCTTCATTAAATTATTTTACTTATTGCTGTGCATTCTTTCCTTGTCCACAATGCACACCCATCCCCGTGCGTGCATGCATGCATAATTATTATTATTATTATTATTATTATTTCATTCCATTTGTTCAGTCCTATCTTCCAGAGCAGCAGAAAGCAAGATCTCCTTCAGATACTTAAAGATGGCTCTAATATCACCTCCCAGCCTTCTCTTCTCCAGGCTAATCATAACCTCAGGTTCCCTGTGGGACCAGCTAGATAGGCACGTTGTCCAGAACTAAATGTATGGTGGCGCAGGGGTTAAATGCCAGTACTGCAAGCCGCAAGGTTGTGAGTTCGATCCTGCCGGGCTCCAAGGTTGACTCAGCCTTCCATCCTTCCGCAGGTCGGTAAAATGAGTACCCAGCTTGTTGGGGGCATGTATAGAAATATGTATAGAAATACATGCTATCTGTAAGTTGTTCGCCACCTCGATCCATATGGAGAGGCAGGATACAAATAAATAAATAAAAAAAATTTGATTCTTCCCCGTCCTCATGGCTTGTGCTTTCTCTTCCAGATATCCACTTACCATGGCTGCGGTGGACAGCTTTCCGCTCTTGCTCAGGGAGATTGGGCGCTCTTGCAGCTGTTATGTAGAGACCCTGGCTCTTGTTGGAGCTTTCTACACAGCCAAGACCTGCTTCACTATCCTGAGCGACGCTTACACCCTGATCAGGGTGCATTTCATTCCCAGGCTGCTCTGGAGGGCAGATTTAGTCAAGCTGTATGGAAAATGGGCCATTGTCACAGGTGAGAGACCAGAAGCCCTTGCATTTGTTTACCCCGTCCCCCTCCCCAAGAAAAACCTCAAGACCACAAAAATCTGGTGTTTTGAATTGGTTCATGTTGCATGTCAAGCAAAAATCTGCTTTTGGCTCTTGCATTTCCCAGAGGAAACAGGAAACTTGCAACAAGAAATTTTTACAGTAAATTGCCTATGTGGACATCACCTCAAGAAGCCTTCAGGATAACAGAACCAAAACGAGGAGGATTACTAAGATATACAGATTTAATAAGATGGGAAGGAAGAACACCGGTGATGAAGACTAGAGCAGAATTAAAAGAACAGAACAGGGAATTGGATTGGTTTCCGTATCGACAGTTAAAAGAAAGATATAAAATGGATTTAAAAACTACGGGATGGGAACGGGAAATGAACGAATTAGATGAAATCTTAATGAAAAACGAGAAAAAAACAATTTCAAAAATTTATAAAATTTTATGGGAAAGAGAATTGGATCAGGAACGGATCAAGGACTATATGATAAAATGGGCGCAGAATGTTGGCCATAGTATAGAGCTGGAAAAATGGGAAAAAATATGCAAGGAAGATATAAAATTCACCCAAAGTTTGACATTAAGAGGAAACAGGAAACTTGATTGATTGTATTTCTCGGCTGCCTTTCTCCTGGAATTGGGACCCAAGGCGGCTTCCAACAATAAATGCACATTAGCATAATTGTGCTATGAGTGAAAGACTCGGTATCATAAGGGCAGGAAGTCTGCTGTAAAACCCGGAGGCACTAAGCTCAGTTCTTAGTTCTGGAAGCCATGAAGCCCTATGAGGATAGACTTAGAGAGCTGGGTATGTTTAGTCTGCAGAAGAGAAGGTTAAGAGGGGACATGATAGCCATGTTTAAATATTTGAAGGGATGCCATGTAGAAGAAGGAGAGGGCTTGTTTTCTGCTGCTCCAGAGACCAGGACAAGGAGCAATCGATTCAAACTGCAGGGAAGGAGATTCCACCTGAACCTCAGGAAGAACTTCCTGACGGTCAGGGCTGTCCGGCAGTGGAAGATGCTGCCTCGGAGTGTAGTGGAGGCTCCTTCCTTGGAGGTTTTTAAGCAGAGGCTGGATGGCCATCTGTCCAAGGGAGGGCTTTGAGGGTGTCCTGCATGGCAGGGGGTTGGACTGGATGGCCCCGGGGGTCTCTTCCAACTCTAGATTTCTGTGATTCTATGATTCTTACACACAGATTTGATCCAACTGGACTTTAGTTGGCTCACTTACAATGATAATGCTTTTCCAGAATTCTTTTTAAAAGCTGGAATGGAACCAGAGCCAAGAGTAAAGCTATAGGGTGCTTAGATTTAACGCTCATGGGATCAATTTGGTGTTTTGTAATAGAAGTCAACCTTACAAATCACTCGTGGATCTATGAAAAATCTCAGCCTGCTTTTCCCTGCTCTGCTGAAATTGGTTGGAATGGTTTCTAAGGAAATAGGTTTAAGATTGGAGAGCCCCAAGTTTCATTGCTGTCTTGGTTTACTACAGGTTGCACTTCCGGTGTTGGAAAGGCTTATGCCAAAGAGCTGGCAAGTCGTGGGGTGAATGTTGTCTTAATTAGCCGGAACCAGGAGAGGCTGAAAGCCGTTGCCAAAGAGCTAATGGATTCCTACAAGATCGAAACAGCGGTCATTGTGGCGGACTTCAGCCAAGGCCGCGAGATCTACCCAGCCATCGAGAGAGCCCTTGTGGACAAAGAGATTGGCATCCTGGTGAATAATGCCAGTGTCTTCTGTTCTTCTCTGGACTGTTTCACCAGTTTGACAGAGCGTAACATTTGGGATTTCATTGATGTGAATATTGGGGCGGCCAATATGATGGTGCAGATGGTCTTGCCAGGCATGGTACGGAGAAAGAAAGGTGCTATTGTGAATCTTTCTTCCATGTCCTGCCTCCATCCATCCCCAGAAATGACAGCATATTCTGCCTCTAAGGTAAATATCAAATTATATATACATTCCAGCATTGGCATTATTCTTAAAAGGCAGATAGATCTTTTTCTGGCAATATTTGGTCTGGTTCTCTAGCTAAAGACTTTCTAAATTAATAGATGAAAGAGTATTTAGTACATGAATGGAGAGACTTGGTCTTCCAGTAGTTATACATTTATAAATGAGAATCTGATCTCTTTCACAATACTGTGAAAACATTTTTGCACCACTTGAACTGCCATGACTCCATTCAATGGGATGTGTAGTTTCTTGAGCTGGCCCCCTGCCAGCTTTCCTTTTGTAGGCAAACCAACAAAGACATTTCCTTTTAAGTAGGCCTTTAATGAGCGAGCAGGAGAGCTTTTTATTTATTTATTAGCTATTTTTACATTTACTGTAGGTTTTTAATTGTATATATTTTTAAATGTTTTTAATTGTTTAAATTAAGTGTTTTTTAACTTTGTGGAAGCTGGCTTGGGTCCCACTTTGGGAGAAAAAGCGGCATATAAATTCAATTTAAAATTTGCTGCTGGAAAACTCTGGTGGCTTTCCAGGCTTCAGATCTGTAGGAGGCAGCCATGTCAGTTAAAGTGGCATCAAAGCGCTATAACTATGTAGAATGAAATCAACTTGAAAGTGAGAAATTGCTGTTAATTATTTCTAGAGACATTCTTTCCAGAGAAGTCAGCATTAATAACTAGCATAAACCTAGTTAGTTTGATAGGACTGGGAGAGTGAATATTCCTTAACTTAGATTTTATTCTGTAGCTCCCTGCATGCATGTTGACTGTCCTAATTCAGAGGTGTGGTCTAAACTGCCAAGATCTGTATTTTTCCCTGTATTGAAACCAGAGAATCTGAACTGTCAATTTTTCACCTTCCTAGGCTTATCTGGACCATTTCAGCCGAGCACTTTATTATGAATACGCTTCCAAAGGCATCTTTGTTCAGAGCTTGATTCCTAGCTTCATCTGCACCAAAATGACGAAATCTATTGGTCTGTGTTCAAAAGAGAGCTTTTTTGTGCCTTCTCCTGAAGAATATGCACACCATGCAATAACCACCCTTGGAATATCCAAGAGGACTACAGGATATTGGCCGCACACAATTTTGGTAATATGTTTAATTCCATTAGCTTTGAAATACATTTTCTCTTGACTTTTACAGGAAACCTGCTGCAGCTGATATAACAAAGACTAATGTATCATCTTGTACGCATGCACTGAATGTCAGTTGATGCCCTCAAATATCTGTCACTGCTTATTGCTTTATTTGGGTGTGGCAGAATGGTAAAGGACTAAGCAAGAAAAGCCACAAATCTTAAATTGCAACTCTAATGTTCAGGATTGCAGGTACAACTCTTGCAGCGATGAACTTATAAGCTTCTCCTTTGTGAAGGTGGCTTAAATGGAAGCCAGAGAATGAGGTCTTTTTGCACAGTTTTCTTCTTGGGAACATGCAGTGCCTCTATCAGCATATCTGTCACTATTATTAATGTTGTATTGCATGCAGTTGCAATAAGTGAGAGAGCTGTAAGCACCTGTTGGGTAGTGCCAAGTGATACTTGCACAATACTAGGTGTTTAAATTTATATAGGTACACTGCTCAAGCATGAAACAACATTTCCAGTGCTGTCCTCTCATACACACACCCTATTTAAAAGAGAAATACTAGTCTTTTTTTATGACTTCTGTTACCTGGGCTCTCCTCTTTCCTTTCCTCCTCCATACAGTTAGGGAGCCAAGACAGTAGATTTCCTTTCACTGGGATCAATGAGGTGGAAAATCTGTTTCTGTAGTTGTTGTTAAATTTGATGGGTGTGTGTATGAGGGGGAGGGAGTCGTATAACAAAAAATGCTCTTTCTTTTCTTGCTAGTTAGAACCCAGTAGGGCTGTGGATCCAGCAGTTTGTCTCCCACCCTCTGCTCATTCTTTGGGTTTCTTTCTTTTCTTAACATTTGTTTTGAAAAATGTCTGTTCTTCTCCATTTGTAGAATGGTAATTCATTATTTAAAAGAGCAAAGTATGGGAGGGGAGAAGATGAGAAGTAAGGGGAAAAAGAGATTTGGAGGATTTGCTTGAGACAAATCTTTGTATTTTTGAATTTTATTTAATATGCATATTTTCAATATTGCTGATGGCTGGGATAATCTGTTGATTTCCTCACTGGCATCTGCAGTTTTGAAAGGCAACTTTAAAATGCTTTGATTAAAAAAAGTATGCTTGTATAAATAAGTATGTGGATAAATAAGCCTAACTTTTGTTTCGTATCTTGCCTTGCAGCTCATATTTGGACATTACGTACCAGAGTGGCTCTGGGCTTGGGGAATGAACAGCCTTGGCTCTTATCTTCATAAAAAGAGGACACAATGAAGGGGAAAAGCACTATGACACTCATCCAGAGGGTCGATAGCACCTAGCAACTTAGTTTATTGATTCCTACAAAAATACGTGTCTCTGGATGCATTGTCTTCTCATCTGCTGAAAAAAACAATCCATTACCAAAGACTTACAGAGCTTTCTCTTTTGCTTCTACCTTGATGTAGGAGTGCATCAAAGAGTAGTATAGAAGGAAAAACCTGTTTGGGTGGCTGGCCACCTTCATATAAGGGTCAGATTATGTCAGGATATGAAGTGATTCTGGTTCGAGTGCTTTCGACTTGGTCATGAACGAAGAATGCTTCGGCATTAAGAAGGCTGAACAGGGGTTCTCAAGCAACTGACCTTCACTAGTGTGAAAAGAAGAGAGAAGATATGGGTGTATCCTGTACCTATATAGTGTGCTTCTTTTTGAATAGAATGCTCCAGATTTCTGTATAATGTTTAAGTAGAAGCTTATGGTGTTGATGAAATACTGTTCCTATCATAGAGGCTGGCAGTGGCTGATGGGAGTTGAAGGATCAATAATGTTTTTGGGACCACAGGGTCCCCCTCTCTCTCCTTTATTTTCTGTGAAAGACCTGAAACTGTTTTCAGAATTGGAAACAAAAGTACTTTTCTTTGGTACACTGATCTTAGCCATTTCCTTCAGTGGTCTTTTTTGTATGGTCTTATTCTCTACAACCCTGCCTGGGAGTTTTTAGGCTTTGGAGAGCGTTCCTTGAAGATTACAGCTGAGAGCTATTTACTTTCTGCATCAAAACAACACACTGACCTTTCTGTCTCAAAATAATTTATAATAAGCAATGTGACTACTGATCAGAACAGTGCTCTCGTAGCTTGGGTGAGCCTCTTTATTTTGAATTATCTCAAATCCCCTAAATATATTTCACTGCCTGTACCCAGGGAAATTCATTTATACTTTTAAAGATATGTTTGTTAGCAGTAGTACTGGTATTAGTTGCACTGTCAGGATACACACCCTTTTTTTTTAACTCATCAAATAGTTTGTTTTGGAGTTTGGAGTTTGTTTTGGATTCCAAAATTATGTGCTATAATTAATCATGTAAAACATATGTTTATTAAGTGATTTAACACGACTGCTAAGACACTAGGCTAATGCATAGCAAATGCTACAGTTTGGAATATTCATATCCTCTAATCTGTAGCTGCCACATCAGATAGCACTAGTTTGATTCATACTAGAATGACTATAGAAACTGAACATCAGAATGTATTGCTCTGAGGCTTCAATATGTCTGTTCTGTTAATCTAGTGTTTCATAGAATCATAGAAATGTAGAGTTGGAAGAGACCCCAGGGGCCATCCAGTCCAACCCCCTGCCATGCAGGAACACCCTCAAATCAATCCCGACAGATGGCCATCCAGCCTCTGCTTAAAAACCTCCAAGGAAGGAGACTCCACTACACTCCATGGAGGCAGCAGATTCCACTGCCGGACAGCCCTGACTGTCAGGAAGTTCTTCCTGAGGTTCAGGTGGAATCTCCCTTCCTGCAGCTTGAATCCATTCCTCCTTGTCCTGGTCTCTGGAGCAGCAGAAAACAAGCCCTCTCCTTCCTCTACATGGCATCCCTTCAAACGTTTAAACATGGCTATCATCTCCCCTCTTAACCTTCTCTTCTGCAGACTAAACATACCCAGATCTCTAAGTCTATCCCCATAGGGCATGGCTTCCAGGCCTCTCACCATTTTGGTCGCCCTCCTCTGGACTTGCTCCAGCTTGTCAATATCCTTCTTGAATTGGGGTGCCCAGAATTGGACACAGTATTCAAGATGGGGTCTAACCAAAGCAGAGTAGAGTGGTACCAGTACCTCCCTCGATCTAGACACCATACTCCTATTGATGCAGCCAAGAATTGCATTGGCTTTCTTGGCTGCCACATCACACTGCTGACTCATGTTCAGCTTGTGATCTATGAAGACTCCTAGATCCCTTTCACACGTACTGCTATCCAGCCGTTTATATCTGTCTTTATTGGTTATGTTTGCATTCTACCTGGGCAGCCCTAAAGTTCCTCCGCCCCAATGCCGAGAGGGGAAATGAAGGTGGCTAATGTTATAAAATATATTCAGTGCTCACAAGAGAACAATGAACAGGACCTTACAATCTTTTTCTCCTGCCAGCTGCAGACCGACTGGTCAGACTTTGCTCCAGAAAACAATAAAAAAAAGAGGTAATGAGTTCCAGCACAGTCTCCTTTTATGTCCTGCCAGATGTGACTTTTTAATTTTAATTTTCTTTCCTAAGGCAGCTGGATCTTTGAAACATTCCTCACTTAGCGTTATAGCGCTTGGGTATTCTGTGGAAGTCTTTAGTGCATTTCCATCCTGGTTTTCAGACAATTGCTGGCTACTTTAAAACAGAGCAGTGAGCCAGAACTGTTGAGAATTTTGGTCTCTCTTTTATGAGCACCGTGCATGCTTTCCATAGGATGTTGAAAGTGGAATAATAGCACTATAACTGTCCGGTGCAGAAATGGCCTGTTACACCCTTAATGCAAAAATTACCAATTTTCATATGTGTAAGGGAGCCCGGCGGACAAAGCCAGGAGGTTAAAGGCGTCTTTGCACAAGAATTCACAATGCACGAGCATGAAATAAATATTGCCAATGCCTGCAGGTTCTCTTTGGAAGCCCTACTCCTGCAGTGGGACTTTCTTCCAAGCAAGGAAATATTTTAGGATTCCATCACACGAGCCTGAGAATAAGCATCGCTAGGCTCAATAGATTTTCTAAGCAAAAAATGCACCACCAAATCAGGCTGCTCGCTTTTTCTATGTGCATTCTCAGCCACATGGAGCTGGAGAAATACTTGCGCGTTTATGAAACACTAAGACTCTCTTGTATTGAGCCTCCGCGGCCACCGTCCTTCAGAATCACAATAAACAGGAGCTCCGCTCGCTTCGGAACTTTGGACAGCGAAGTGGCTCCTGGGAAATGTAGTTTCTCGGGCCGGCTCGGCCCCCGGAAAGGCTAGCACCGAGGACTACAAGTCCCAGCATGCCTCGGGCTCGGTCGCCGCCTGCCGTCCATGGAAAGTGGCTCCTCTTCAGCGGCCCAGGCCAGCGGCTCGGTCTTGGGGTTCGGAGCTGCCGGACGGCCGGAGACCCGCTCGGCTGGCCCGGAGGAGCGGAGCCGACCGCCGGGGACGCGAGGCCGCTCGTGTCGGGAGGCTGAGGCGGCTGCGGAGGGCCCGAGGTTGGGACAGCCGGTGGGTCGGAGCCTGAGGGCTGCCCGGCGGGGCCTCCGCTGGTTCACCGCGCGCGCTCCGGAGGGGAGGCCCCGGCTTTGGGGGGGGTTCCTCCTCGCTTGGGAGGGAGTGGGGGCTCCCCTCGGTCGAGGCGCCGCCATTTTCCGCTTTGGGGGGAGGGGCCGCGGAGAGCGCGCCGGCCAGGTGGAAAGTCCCCGCAGGGAGAAAGCCAGCTCCTCAGGGGAAGCCCTTTAGCTTGGCCAGGAGTCCCTGACTGTCAAGGACGTTCCTTATTTAAGGGCCTGAAGGTTTCCCTAACTGTATAAAAGTCGAAGTGTGTGTGTTTGTTTGTCCGCGTCAGGCGAAGGGCTCATATGATAGAATCATAGAAATGTAGAGTTGGAAGGGACCCCAGGGGCCATCCAGTCCAACCCCCTTCTGCCATACAGGAACACCCTTAAGGCACTCCCGACAGATGGCCATCCAGCCTCTGCTTAAAAACCTCCAAGGAAGGAGACTCCACAGGCGAAGGGCTCATAGGATTGGCTGCCTGAGAAGATTCTGTGGAATCCTGGGGTTTTTAGGCTAGGGAGGGGCCTTTAGGATCCTCAGCCAGAGAGCTCTTGGGCCTCAGTCAACTGTGCGGGTCTTGAATAGGCTGGTTGCTGTGGAGATGAGGCCTAGCAGCAAGGAGGAGGACAGTGTGTTCCCTCAAGAGCCCAACCTCTGTATGTTAATAACTCTGAATACAGATTGGATTGGGGAATGTGGAGAAAAGTTATAAATACTGGACAAGACAGTTTGGGAAATTAGAGACACGGGACCTCAAATCTTTCTGACAAGTACTACCTATGAGAAAATAAAATCCCAGGCAACACCAGGTATATACGCTAGTCCTTTATAGGATTTGCAGTTGTACCCTATTATAATAAGGCATGTCCTGTGTATGAGGGCTAGAAAGTTTTTCCCGTTATAGAGACTTAATGAAATGCCAAAAACTCCTGCCTTTTTTGGAGGAGGGGAATGTATGCCATGCATAAGTAGAGGACTGTGCATTATGTAGTCTGTTAAGGCAGATGATATGCTCATTTTGCAGAGGAATGCATGGCCAGGTCAACTGAAGTCTGTACTTTTATTTGGTGCTTAGATAGATGCAGGCTTGTTAATAGCTGCTTCTTGATTGTCAGTTTTGCCTGTCATGAAATTTGGATGCCCCTTATTTCTGCTTTTAAAACGTGGCAGCACTGCTGTGCAGGAAAAAGGCTGACAACATAGGAAAGTAGCATGCAGAGGTATAACTAGTGAGAATGAAGGTTTTGCAAGTACAAGCTGCTTCTTTCAGATAAAGGCAAAGGTGCCCTAACAAAAATGTGGCCTAACTTGAAATGTTTGCAGCTACTTCAGATGATGTGACTTTGTGTGTGTATTTTTAACCCTAGTCAGAATGATCTGTCCAGTTCAGATGATGCCTTTGGTTTATTCCTCATGGTGTTTCTAATTTAATGACACAAGAGATGTTGGTAAAAAACACACAACAACCTACAAATATTACTCTCTATCTGGATTATTTTATCAGGAAGCTTTGTCTCTGTAAAGAAATGAAAAGAAGGACATAGGGGTTGCCTTTCTAGATAACATGAAGGTCCGTCACCTTTTGTTTTCTGTTTTCTTCAGCAGTGAAACAAACCCCTCTGAAAGCTCATAGGCAGGACATGATATAATGCAGGGAGGGAAAAGTGCAGCCCCCAGAGCTATTTTTGTTGGCTGAGGGGGGTACTAAAACATGGCAAAAATGCCCCTCACAGCTCCTGGAGGACATTGGGGAACATCTGGAGGCAAAATTTTGGGGGGCCCTCCAGTTTTGGGCTGCAACCTCTGTAATCCTTTGCAGTTGGTAATACTGGCTCAGGTCTATCAGAACTGAAGTTCAAAACCCTTTGAGGTTCCCTACTTGAGTAAAAATGTTATAAAAGAATTGCAAGAACCAGTTTGATCCTTGCTAAGTTGGGGGGGGGCAGGGGACAGAGGGCAGAGTCAGTGCAGCCAAGGGAGTAGCTGTTGCCAGGGCCGTGGTGTTGGAGACAATTTTGAGTGACGTTGGAGTCAGTAGAAACGTACTCATCCCAACTTCAAAATGAAGACTCGTAACAATATATGGCGAATGTATCACTTTATACTTATATTTTGTACTCAATCAAATGAGTATATTTTATCTTCTGTCAATCTAAGTAGCCTGATGATTCATGTGGTAGTGATGAAATGCCCTGTGTTGCCATTTTACTACAGTCAATTTGTTGTTATTGCCAAATATATATTTTATGCCATTCATGAAGGAGTCAGAGAGTATTAAAACAGAGGAATTGAACTTGGGAAGATAATTGGAGTCAAGGGTTTGGGGTGTCAACTGCAGTACCCCAGCTGCTCCTGTAATACTTTCTAGAAGCATGTGCAGGATAAAGTAGAGGTACAGTTATGATAGTCCTATAAATATCAGTGGAACCTTTCCAGCTCTCATACATATGGATTGGTTTCAGTGATTCTCATGCCTGGACAGAGAACAGCACTGCAGTTTTGTTAATCGTGTTATGGTTTGTGATTATATTGAAAACTAATCGGTGTATGTAATTTGCATCCTTATTTTTACAGGTTTTGTTGGACAACGGCAGTCTGGCAGCAAAATGGTTCTTGCCTAATTCTGTTCTGCTGTCAACTTCATCCATCCAAAATGGAGTACAGGACTCAGCCACTGAATCCTGAGTGACAGGATCTTTTAATCAAAGATGGAGAAGAAACGGAGAAAGAAATGAGCCTGTTTACTGGGCTTCATTGGAAAAGACAATGAAGACGAGACTTCTATTTATCTTGGACAAAACTTTAAGACTGTCTACTTAGCACTTAAAAAGACAGTTTTCTGAAATAAAAAAGAAAAAAAGAGCAAAAGTGAGACCTGATCCATGGAGAAGCAACATATCAATTGAATCCATGGAATTTTGGGGATGAAACCATATTCTTTCATGACCATGAGGCTTGCAAACATCTGGTTGTTTCTGACTGCAGTCTTGCTGTGTGGCAAACAGTACCTGACTACCAAACTAGGGAATTCTTCCCATGACGGCCACCTGTGTCCTGAGTGCTCTCGACTTACCTTGAAAGTGGAATTCTCTTCTACAGTAGTGGAACATGGTAATGAATCTTTCTTATTTTACTGTAGTGTCCTAGGAAAACCCCAAAGTATTCCATTCTCCTTTAAAAGAGAAAGAAGATTGGAAGTCGGGGTGGGCCAGGGCTCCCACAGGAAAGGCTCAGCTCCACATCCTCAAAGATATGACCCTTTAATGTGATGGAAATTTTTTAATTATAACTCTCCTCATCCATCATACTGATGGGAGTTGCAGTCCAGCAATATTTGGAAGCAGGTTCCCTAAGCTTGTTGTAAGTGCTGGCTTCATCTGTAGGCAGAATGAGATTGTTGCCCCAGAAAATAAACTTTCCTTTTTGAAAAGGGGCATCAAATAGTTAATTATCTGTCATATCTGTGTTGTATTTTTACATCCTAGAAGAGGAGCTCGTTGGATTTCCTTTGGGATTTTTGCTTAGAACCCAAAAGAGCTGGTCAGTTTTTGGTACTGTGATCATGATTTGAGAGTAGGTGCCATTTGCTGTTCCACATTAGGCCACAAAATGTCATGGGTCAGTCCTGATTGTATTGTTGTGCAGTGTTTCTCAAAGCATCTTGATATAGGAAACCAGCAGTCATTTTTTTTTCAATATGCCAGCAATTGCCACTTGGCTACAATTTTTTTTTTTTTAGGGAAACATGCCAGGGAGTGACACAGTCAGGGCTTGAGGGACCAGTAGTGGTTTTGGGACAAGTGCTTTGAGTAGCACTATTCACCTATCCAGTTAAAATAAAATTAAAAATAAATCAAGAATGTTAATTGCTGCCTCTTCCTTTATGGGAGGGAGTGGGCAATTGGAGAGAACTAGGAATCTGCATTTTCCCTCCAAGATTTCTACACCCACATCTGCTCTTGCAGAAAAAAAGTCCCCAAGTGTTGAGCTGTTCTTTTTCAAATGTGTCTTTACATTTTTTTTTAAAAAACTTCAATAGTGTTTTATACTACACTTTATCATTACAGCTTCCTGAGTTTTATCTGTAACTACTTTTATCTGTTTTTATGTCAACTTCTGAGCTTCCTTGAATCCTCCCATTTGGAGGAAAGGCAAGACATAAATAAATAATAGAGAACAGTGCTCAAACCGTGGTTTCTGTAACTATATAGTATTAACTCATTCCCCCATGCTGAGCTAAAAGCCTCCAGGCAACACAGTGGGCAGCTGTAGGGATGATAGCAGATGGAAAATAGAGAGTTCTGAACCACAATGAGTTCTGCAGTGGTGTTGCCTCTGCATTTACTACCACTTCAGCCTTTGCTCAAATTCCAAAATCAATGAAGTCTTGAGCAGGCAGGAAAAATACTTCTACATATCTCTGAGGCTGTGATAGTAGGGTTGGTAGAACAAGAAATATATTTCACAGATGTACTTGTTTTTATGAGATTTTCAAGTGGTGTTTCAGAGCTTGAGTCAGCTTACTTCTCTTTGATCTGGTTATTGAAAGTATAGGTTTGGGAGTACCTGTGTGATTTATCTCCTGTGAATTTCTCCATCCCATCTGTTCAGTATTACGTGTTGTAATCGGTTACTGACCTTTACGATACTCACCCTAGGCTAAACTGAATATGTATCTTGTAATGTTACTTCTTTCTTCATTCCTGTTGTTACATAGTTCCTTTGAGTTTGCCTTTGGTAATACGTAGCTATTTCTTTGCAGAATATATTGTGGCTTTCAATGGCTACTTTTCAGCCCAAGCAAGAAGCAAATTTATTTCGAGAGCACTGAAAAGCAGTGAAATAGAGAACTGGAGGATTGTGCCCCGTAACAACCCAGCCAGTGACTACCCCAGTGATTTTGAGGTGATCCAGATCAATGAGAAACAGAAAGATGGCGTGCAGACTCTTGAAGACCATCCCAATATCAAACGAGTTACCCCCCAAAGAAAAGTCTTTCGCTCACTCAAATATTCTGAAAGTAAGTGCGTTCATTCTTTCAGTCTTGCTTCTGCTAAGGGTTGGGCAATCATTTAAATTAAACCTTTCTGGTATACTGGTGATTTCAGATAATTCTGATTTAAAAGCTAATCTCCATCTGAATGTATCAGTCGCTGTCTCTCCATTGCACACTGCAGTGATATTCTGTCAGTATTTCTTCCATAAGATTTTAGAAGCCTTGAAGAACTGAGTCTTAGTTCTGTTTCTTAGTCAAAAGTGCATCGGAATTTTGGTTTATGTATTATGTTGATATATTTATATATGCTTGTATGTAGATGTACCTATATCTCATTGTGTATATACACCACAGCTTTCTAAATGGGGTGTCACAACACATTAGTATGTCGCCTGTAGTGTTTTGTTGTGTCGCCTCCCCGGCTGAGAAAGACCTACTCACCCGAGCCTGGCCTGCCACTGTCGCTATTGCTGGGGCCTTTGCCTGGCAAGAGCAATGGCAGCGGGCAAGGACTGGCTGGAAGGGGGCTGCCTTTCCCCCTGCCATTGCTCTCACTGGGGCCTTTCCTGGTGAGGGTGACAGCAACAGGCCAGGGGCTGCCTTTCTCCACCCTAGATACATATCTGAGTACCTCCAGTTTGCTAGTAAAGCTAAATTACTGTATCACAAAATGATGCATGTCGAAAAAGTGTGTCACGAACACGACAAGTTTGGAAAGCTCTGAAATACACAGACACGTATGAGATAGTGCTTAATTTGTGAGTAGAATCTTTTGTTAAACTGTTTCTCTGACTTTCCAATTTCTAGCTGACCCAGCATTTCCTTGCAATGACACCAGATGGACACAAAAATGGCAGTCATCTCGGCCTCTCAGAAGAGCAAGTCTGTCTCTGGGTTCTGGATTTTGGCACGCGACAGGCAGGCATTCAAGCAGGCGTTTGCTGAGAGCTATACCCCGACAAGTTGCTCAGACACTTCAAGCAGATGTACTCTGGCAAATGGGCTTTACAGGTATTCTGTTTGTGGAGATTATTATCCATAATCGGGGCAAAGATATGGCTGAATCGGGATAAGTTTTTCAAACATGGTGATTCTGTTATGGAAATGAGTGGCATGTGTATTCTTACAAGCTGGCAGAGTTGGAAGTAGCCTTCGTGGGGTTTCAGTTTCTTAAGATGGCATATGTATACCTTAGACTTGAACAGGTGTGAAATCATTTCTTCTGTTTACCTTGTAATTAAAAAAAAGAAATCTGTTCATGTAGGAGCTGGGGTGAAAGTTGCTGTCTTTGACACTGGACTGAGCGAGAAACATCCTCACTTCAAAAATGTAAAAGAGAGAACAAACTGGACCAATGAGAGAACCTTGGATGATGGTGAATGTCATTATTTTGTTAATAAGGTTTCGTTCATTCAAAATGAATTCTCAGAATTGTGCTATAGTGACATATAGTTGCAGCTAGAATTACCCTGTCTGTTCCTCCAGAAAGTCAGTGTAATCCTACAGTTTTCTTCATCCTGATGAGTGTGTTTCACCTGTGGCATTTTGTATGTTGTTTCCCTGTGCAAGGAATTTGGTAACTCAGTTTTCTGTATCCATATGTATGCATTTGCATATGTTTGTAAAAAGTTTAAATCATTTTACAGCTATCAGAGGGAGCCTTTGACATATATAGTTCTATAGATTGTATAAAACATGTAAGACTGAGATTACAAAAGCAGCCTGCAGCAAGAGCAGGGAAGGTGAATTTTACTAGCTGCTTTTATATATACCCTCCTCTCTTGAAATTATATTAACTTTCTGTAACAGCCTAAATCTAATTGCTGGCCCCAGCTAGGGTAGACCCACTGAATGTTAAGTCAACACTTACGTAAGTCTCTTAAGAATCTAGTTGACACTAACAACTGGCTACAAGTCACAGAGTTAAGCTTTATTGTTATTCTAACTGTTTATGTTCAATAGGCCTGGGTCACGGAACTTTTGTAGCAGGTGTGATAGCAAGTATGAGAGAATGCCAGGGGTTTGCTCCAGACTCAGAACTACACATATTTCGAGTCTTCACCAACAACCAGGTATGCTGTATAAGTTACTGTCACTGAAATATTTATGGAATGAGACGCAGCATTATGTGTACAATTGGATTTGTTATCTCTGGAGAGTTAATATTTTAAGACTGTCTGCTTTGCAGTTCTCAAATGAGATGATTCTTCTTAAAGTGTGGTTTGAGTTACTGGTGCAAAAATATAACTCCAGCTTTGTTTTGAAAAGTAAAAATGTGATTTTTAAAATGTGATTATCAAAAAGAATATATATATATATATATATATATATATATATATATTAATTTTGCTTTAGTTCTTCTTTTGGGAGGTGGATGTTATGCGTGTGTGACTTTTAAATGATTTTTCTATTTAAATATTATTTAGTGTTAACATGATTTTCCCTCATATAGGTCTCATATACTTCTTGGTTTCTGGATGCCTTCAACTATGCGATCTTAAAGAAAATAGATGTATTAAACCTTAGTATTGGAGGCCCTGACTTCATGGATCATCCCTTTGTTGATAAGGTGAATAGAATTATATTTGGTGTATTAGTTATCGTAGGTTGGTAAGTCTCTGGATGCTATTTGCTGGAACAGAAGTAGGAGGGATTTAACTGTGCTCATATGCTACTCTAGACATGCTGATGAATTTTCCTACAGACATTTGTTTGAGCACAGTGGAAACAGAATCCTGCTCAATACTGCTCACTTTATATCTCTGAGGCTTTTGTACATTTATGCATTGCCTTTGACACATTCAGCTGGTAATGACTCTACCTATACAAAATCAGAGTGTTAAGATATAGCTGTTTAGATTCTGACTTGCCCTTCCACAAATGACAGTGTTCTTTCCATTCACCTAAGGGGCTTTCTGCTGGCATATATGGTGAAGGAGAGTTGTACCATTTTTCCTTCTAGTGGTACAACTGTATTCCATACTGTTTCAAGTGGTCCCCCAAATTCTATAGAGCAGATTTTCAGAAAGAAATAGAAATCAGCAAGCACATTGCTGAGCAGCGTTCTGTTCATGAAAACACAGAGTATCTTTATAGGCATGCATTCTTCTAAAGCAGGAATGGACAGAGGGAAGCCCTGTAGCTACATACCTCTTGGCAGTTCTTGACCCCTTGGTTCCTTGGACCTTTCTTTTTATGACCAAAAAAGTGAGCAGGGGACAGAATCAATTGCCTTTCCTAAAAGCCTACAAAAGTGGCAACTCACCTTTAAATAGGTTGCAGTGGACACTCAAGCTGTTCAACATAAAAAAAAAAAAAATCTGTTTTTCAAAACTGGAAGTAGACTTCTAGACACTTTTGGTTTTGTGTTCTTAATTTGCAGCAGCCTGTGGAGCCCTCAGAGGAATCTAGCGCCAGAAAATTGGCCCCCAGACCTACCCTGGTCATCTCTGTTTTGAATGATAGTTTTAATTGAGTTGTGCTGTACCACTTCAGACTATAGGTCCAAGGTAGAGATTTCACTTGATCAAGTGCCCCAGATCTCTTGCAGCAAATCATTTTATATAAAAAAGCAATCATATAACAGAGCAGATTCCAACATCTAGCATTTTGTCTGTCTGTTTTGAGAAGAATTCAATCACATAAGCACTCAACTTCACTTTGAAGCGTAAGAACGAAAGCAGAGGTGCATTACACCTCTGAGAGCTAGGTCTACTACATGTATGAAGAAACTCTGAAGTCTTAGGGGAAAGCTAAAATATAACCTTGTAATGTTTGTGGCTGTTTGGTTTGGAGAGACAAGTCATAAGGGGCATGGTAGAGGTGTATAAAATGTTGAGAAAGTGAATACGAGAAATACACTGCTCTTGTAACATTAGAACTGGATGTTATCCAGTGAAGCGGAACGATAGGATATGCAGTTCATGAACTTCTTAATTTTCTAGGTGTGGGAGTTGACAGCCAACAATGTGATCATGGTCTCTGCTATTGGAAATGATGGCCCTTTATATGGGTAAATACTTGTGTAAGCTTTAACTAATGATGTGTTCCTACAGAGTAGCTAATAATTTCTTCATAAATAACATAAGAAGCCTCTCTCTCTCTCTCTCTCTTTCTTTCTTTCTTTCTTTCTTTCTTTCTTTCTTTCTTTCTTTTAAATAGGAATGATCTTGGCAAGAATGTTCCCTCTCCAAGTAAATTGGTTCTTGCATTTCTGTCCAGGAATATTGATCCTTCAAATTATACTGCAGCATAGAAAATTGGTTTCCAAAAGTGTTTACCAAAAGAAGCAATGTTTGCCAGGAAAACGTAGTTGTTCTTTGTGCCCCTTTGAAGCTAATGGGCTACTTAGTACCATTGTTGTCAATAGCATAAAAAAAGAGGAGTGCTCCAATCCCTTCTAAAACACCATTGAACATGGTGGGACTTATTATTAGTAAATATGCATAGGATTACATTGTAATTTTCTCTGATTCATATCTTTTAGTTTTGATGGGCGATGTCTTACTTTTTAAATAGACGCATACTTCATTTAACAAAACCTTGGACAAAGAAGCTTTTTTAACAGTCTTTTTATACCCATTGAGCTCCCCTTGTCCTCTGTCTACCTAGAGATATTTTTTAGTAGCATCAGCACTGCGAAGGATGGCTGGAGAAATACAGTTTCAAGAACTGGGTTGCTGCAGTGTTTTTGCAGTAAGCAATGCAATAAACAAAGCTTGATCAGGGGAAGATCAGGATTCTGCTCTAGCTGATCCTACTATAAGCTGTGTGTGCCTGTGTCTCCAACAGGCAAGGTAAAGAGCAGCAGCTCCTTACTGAGTTTGCAGGGATCAGCAAAACAGATTAGAGGGGAAAGAGCAGTTAAGTCTCCCTCACCAGTTACCTTGTGCCCCTAACCTCTGCAAAAGTAGAGGGCTGACTGTATCTGTTTTAAGTGTTTTCCCAGAGAGCCAAGCAACATATTATATTCCAAGTATTCCCTCCACCATTCATATGTGTATTTACTCATCTTGGCTTTAGCCAATATCTCTCCTCCCACCCCTGTCCCCCAATGTGACCATCTTTAAAACCGGTCATCCCATCACAGTTTCCACAGGTTTTGTATTTCTGTTACTGGTCACACACGCAACCTGCTCATTCATGGATATAAATATCTCCATAGGCCCTTCACTCCATGCATCTGGCAAACTAGACTTGGTCTATGAAAGCTTCTGCTACAAACTTCTTTCAGTTGGTGTCAATAGTGCTATTATATGCCTTTGCATCTCAAAGAGCCAGTTTGTTATAGTCCAGAGCATCACAATAAGGTTGGGAAGACACAGATTCAAATTTTTAGTCACTATGTGAAGCTCAGTGGGTGATCTTGGGTTAGCCACACATTCTCACTCTGTCCTACCTCACAGGATAATTTGAAGCGTTAATTAAAAAGATCATGATGGTGGGGGTGAGAAATTTGAATACTGGTCTAACCTCCTCGAAGAAGGATGGATAGAAATGTGATAAATAAATAAACAAAAATATAAATGCTCATTTCAGCACGCTCAATAACCCTGCTGACCAAATGGATGTGATTGGAGTAGGTGGCATTGATTTTGAAGATAACATTGCTCGGTTTTCGTCAAGGGGAATGACCACATGGGTAAGCATCCATACACAGCTTCTTTGCACTAAATGAATGAAATGCATTGGCGGGGCAAGACATAAGTACTCCTACCCATATATGTGGATTTTTTTGGGGGGGGGGGTAAAATGTTCACTGTCATCACTTCAAAGCACAGTAACCATCTTACTGATATATGCAATTATTGTGATGCTTCATTTCATCATACATCAGGCCCAGACCTTAAACAGCTAAACTGAGTAATAGATAGAAAGTTTTCATTTCTGAGTGCAAGTCTAAGCACCTTTTCTAAACAAGTAAGAATTTCCTGTTTTGGCCGGCTTTTCAGATATAAACTCGGAAGGGCTATAGACATTCCACTGGTGTTGGTAAATTTTCATTCTGCTTTGCTGACCCCCACCCCCTTTAGAATCTGAGTCTTTGGCTTGGGCTATAAGGAAAGATAGTTCTTCCCCTCTGGGTTCTTCAGAGTTGGTCTGGTCCTCAGTGCCAGCTGGCTCTGGAGGCTATGGGTGCTCTCTTAAAGAGGATCTCCCTGTCTAGCAAAGTTATGATAATGGGGCTGCATTTCCACTCTGAATTCTGTTATTAAAGTGTGTCCAAAAAGTTGGGATCTATCTTTGTTTTAATAAATGTAAATATTATGTTGTTGTATTCTTTTAACAATTTACACGCCCATCTTCATCACTGCGGTACTGTCAATAATTGTGCATGAATAAATATACTGTTGTTGATGATGATAATATACTAGTGGTAACAAATTGGGTATGTCTAGTGATTTTGGTCCTAGTGCCAGAAGGGCTAGTAGCCTATTATTCTCTTGATATCGAAATAAGGGTACTTTGTGGGCCAGTCCGACTTGTAGCAGCCTGGCTTGTATTCTGAGATCTAAGAGGAAATTTCAAGAAAGGTTTGAATTTATAAAATTGATCGGGAATAATAGAAACATGTCAATATGAATAAAATTAAACTTACTGTTCTCTTTGGTTTTCCACTCAAGGAACTGCCCGGAGGTTATGGTAGAGTCAAGCCTGACATTGTGACCTATGGCTCAGGTGTGAGAGGTTCTGGCATGAAGGGTGGGTGCCGTTCACTCTCTGGGACCAGCGTGGCCTCCCCTGTAGTGGCAGGTGCAGTCACTCTTTTGGTGAGGTAAGTGCTCATTGAACATGATTGCTTATGTCATGATGAACATAAGCAAAGTGTTCTCATAAGCAAATCTATGACATATCTGTGCAGGACTATCCAGCTGCCTTTGGATTCCAACTCCTATCAACCCCTGCCAGCATGACCAGTGGTCAGAGGATAGGAGCTGGAGTCCAAGAACATTTGGAGGGCCATGTCTTCCCTACCCCTGGTTTATCATCTGTAAGCCTCCAGTTGATTTTAGTACAATGCCTGTTCAATAATATAACGTCATAACTGTTTCTCATTTTCAGCACAGTTCAGAAGCGTGAAATGGTGAATCCAGCTAGCATGAAACAGGCTCTGATTGCCTCAGCACGCCGGCTTCCTGGGGTCAACATGTTTGAGCAAGGACATGGCAAATTGGATCTTCTCAGAGCCTACCAGATTCTCAATAGTTATAAACCACAAGCTAGGTGAGGCTGTTTAAAAACAAACTCAGAATAGGCTCTTTTTTCGATGTTTGATGTTTTGGCCAGGAAGACACCTCTAGCTTTGCACAGCAAGGGTAAAGAAATCTGGCTTTCTGCTTTTTCTAGTTGTGAATTTGTAATTAAAAAGGAGGTTGCTAGGGCTTAAGGTAGACATATTGGATAATGTTTTGGTAAAGAAAATACAAAATTACTTCTTTTCTTGTTAGGGCTGAAAGATTCCTGGCAAGAACCTATGATTTATTGTTGTTGTTATTGCTGTGCAGAATTAATATCTTTAGGCACGTCAAATGGTATTTTAACATGCTGCTGCTGAAAAAGTCTGCTTGGAAAAATACTAAGAGCAAGTGATCTAAGAAGCGTTGATCTAGTTGCCCATGCAGAAATGGCCAGCAACTGTATTCTTGGGGATTGCTTTACTCTCCAGAGGGAGAACAAAAGGAAATGGTATATTTTGCAGTCTCTGCCAAGTCTTTAGGTTCCATAATTAACTTTATTCCAGTGTCACATCTCAGTATGGCTGTGTCGTTGTTGGGACCAATTGCTGATAGAAATGGCTACCAAACTCTCTGCTACCACTGAGTTCACATCATCCTTGTCCCCCCCCCCAGCCCCAAAAATCCAATGTTCTTCTTGTTTACTCATCCTGTGACTTTGTAGATTTAAAAACAACAACAACGACTACACACATATAAACTCAAGCACCACATGACTCACCACATGTATACCCACAGCCTCTGGGAACAATGAAGTATTACACTTTCAGAAAACCAAAATGCAACCACAGCCATGGTATCCAAGGGCCCCTTGACTGGCACCCTACCAAGAGCCTCCTCACTATGTTAGCAGTAAGATCCTCACAGTTACAGAGTACATAACTGCATATAGTCAGTTTGGATATTGATGTAAAAATTCAGAGAAGCTGTTACCATTATTTTGGCACCAGGTTATTCATTTGCTCACACATTTTAAAATTTTAAGTTGATTTATTCTCAGTCTGCTTGGTTATATTTATGTTGTTTTGGACTCTAACTAGTTTAGTTTGAGCCAACTGGGGACTTACAAAATAGTCATATAGGATTATAACATGGGTACTAATTCACAGTTCAGGTACTCTCTTGATATTTTTCCTCAGATGTATTCATGTGCTTTCCAGGAAGGCAATGATTCAAAAGATTAAGAGTATCTTTGACTCTGCTCAGTGTGTTTTCAAACTTAATTTCAGTCTTAAAAATCCAGGATGTTAAAGGAGTCAAAACAGCATTCCTTCATGCACATTTTAGCTGTCCTAACTTTAATGCATGCATGTTTGTATTTTTCCTGATCATTTAGTTTGAGTCCAAGCTACATCGACTTGACGGAGTGCCCTTACATGTGGCCATATTGCTCCCAACCTATTTACTATGGAGGCATGCCAACAATTGTGAACGTTACTATCCTTAATGGAATGGGAGTCACTGGAAGAATTGTAGATAAGGTAGGATTTGAAAGATTTAGCCAGCTGAAGGGTAGTTATTGTGTTTTTTAATCCCAATATATTAACTCAGAATACATTTTTTTTAATGGGGTACATATGCCAAACCTTTATTTCCAATGGAAACAAAAAATGCTTCTACCAGGTTCTGTTATAGTCCTTCCATTATGATTTCAGCTTCTGCTAATTCTTATAGAATTTTCTTGGCAAGATTTGTTCAGAGGAGGTTTGCCATTGCCTTCCTTTTAGTCTGAGAGAATATGACTTGCCCAAGGTAATCTAGTCATCACTCAGGCTATGGCAGAGAATGTTGGCATCCACCAGCACAAACCCAATTGAAAATGGATTGAGAAGGTGCTGTGGCAGACAGGAGGCCTGTCTCTCAACCAAGTAGATCCAGAGCCTACTCACAACACACTTAACTTTTGTTACGTGTGCTATTTCCAATAGCACCCCACTCCCATCCCTGCTCCCATTTTTAAATATTTGCCCATCAGTTGTTTTAACAAATCTGCTTTCTGTTTTGTTCTGTGCAGCCTGAATGGCAGCCCTATTTGCCACAGAATGGAGATTACATTGAGGTGGCTTTTTCCTACTCCCCTGTTCTGTGGCCTTGGTCAGGGTACCTTGCAATTTCGATCTCGGTTGCAAAGAAAGCAGCTTCTTGGGAAGGCATTGCTCAAGGACATGTGATGATCACCATCTCCTCTCCTGCAGAAAATGAGGTGAGTTTGACTTTTAGAACAATAAAGTACCTTAAAATCTTAAGTAAATGATACCAAAGGAACAAACAATACCAAAGGAACAAAGCAACACTTCATTATTCTTGTGTGCCTTCAAGTTCTTTCTGACTTATGGAAAACCTGTCAGGGGTTTTTCTTGGCAAGATTGGTTCCAAGGGGTTTTCCCAGTATCTTCCTGTGAGGCTGAGAGACTGTAACTTGCCCAGGGTCACCCAGTGGGTTTCAATAGTTGAGTATACGTGAGTTTTTAAATGTTTAGTTGGATTACTGTGGGGGGGTTTTCCCTCCTTTTGAACAAAAGATAGACTGTTTTCCATACAGATTGCTTTTGAAAATTCCCTAGTTTTAGTTGTTTCATACCATATAGCATTGGAAATGAAAGTGCCAGAAACGTATAAATCAATGTTTGAAATCCACAAATATAAAATCTCTTTGGATATGCAGACATACTTGCTTAGTCATTTAGATTTCAGCCTTATTTCAGCCTTTTGTGTCTTGCTGTTTATCTAGCGTGCTCCAAGTAGCACTTTACTCTCAGAACAGCCCTGCAGGATGGGTGAAGCTGAGAGATCATGAACTTCATAGTGAGGTGAAATTTTGATCCTGTGTTTTCCACCTCTAAGCCATTGCTCCATGGTGTAATACTGCAGACTCTGAAGGTGTAGGAGGCAATGGATTTTACCAGTTCCTTTAGCTAAATCATTATCAGCAGAGCCTGCAATAAAATGGGCTCTATTTTGGGAAAGAGTTCATTTAGACTTAGGTTACTTTTGTTTCTTTTTCTTTCAGTCAAAAGCTGGTACTGAACAGACTTCAACTGTGAAACTCCCAATAAAAGTAAAAGTTATCCCGACCCCTCCTCGTAGTAAGCGAGTCCTATGGGATCAATATCACAATCTCCGCTATCCACCAGGATATTTTCCAAGGGATAATTTAAGGATGAAGAACGATCCCTTAGATTGGTGTGTATATTTCTGTGGAATGAATAGCCAAAAAATGATGCATAATAAACTCAACAAAATAGAAAGCATCGATCTATTCTCAGTACAGTGAGTCCTCTGCATCCACTAGAGTTTGTTCCAGGACCCTCCATATACCAAAATCTGTGGATGCTTAAGTCTCGTTATGTACAATGGTGTAAGTAAAATGGCATCTCTTAATATAAAATGGCAAAATCAAAGTTTGCCTTTTGGATTTTTAAAAAATATTTTCAAGCCATGGTTGGTTGAAGCCATGGATGCAGAATCCACAGATATGGAGGACTGACTGTAGAACATGGGACAGTGCCTAATATTCTTCAGTTTGACTGGAAATTATAAATTGAAGTCTAATGCTCACAAATATCTGGTTCATTCATTAATAGTAGTACTGCAACCTAGCTAAAAAGTAAAATACATCTGTTATTATTGCTATCATACTATTGCTGGGATAAATTTTCAAGAACATTAACTGCAGAACGTGTATTTTTCTTATTTGTATTTTATTCTGTATTCCTGGTTCATTGGGATTTTTTTCCTCCATCCCTCAAACTACTGAATATGGCAATTTGATTGCTCAACATCATTTTCTTATAATTCCTCACTATACATGCAGATGTAATTCAGGAAAACAAAGTCTGAACGAAACTCAAATTATTAACAATATCTTGTATTTTTAACAAAAAGCGATGTATTTGAAATAAGTACGGCCTCGTGCTGCTTACTCCCAGATGAGTAATATATTATTGTAGCCTAATTAAGAGCTCAGTTTATAAATTAAAAAAAGTAATTGTATCCTGAGCCATGCTTTGTTTTCAAATTTACAGATACCTATTATTTTTCAGTTTGTTGCAGTATATGTGAAACACTGAAAACATTTTGCATAGATTATTTTACCAGGGCCTAGCACAGTGTATCAATATTATTAGTCCTATATATTGTAGATAAGAGTGGGGAGAGGAAGAGAGAGGTAAATTCGACTTGCAACCTACCCGTTATTTTTTAGCAGAGGCAAGAGTAGAATCAGGGCCTTTCAGTCTTGCATCCTGAGCCCTTCAGTGTAATTAGTTAGGACGTGGCCTTCTGTTGCTAACTTGTCCAGATGATGTGCTGACCACATTTTCTGCAGGAGTCCTCTCTTAAGTGGTAAAAGAATGTCTTCATAACTCATGATTTCCATCACCTATGTATCAAACATTTAACATGCTTTGTTTTGGAACTGGTCATGGAAGATAAACGTATGTTTAATTTGCCAGTCTAATTTTGGAGACACAAGTCTCTGCAGAAACCTTGCTGTGGGGAGGGTAAGCTGGTTAATCATAGGAAATGCACTTTTGATGTAATTTTGATCCACAATGTTACAGATAGTGATTCTGAAAGGCATTGCAGGCACTGCCTCCTCTTATTTTTGGCAGTGAGGCAGTGCAATATAAGCCAGGGATAACATTTCTTATTGATGTAATACTGCATGAGAAACAAACACTTGTAATTGTATTTCCATAGACAAAGCAATTAAATCTCATTTCCTCCAGATGCCAGTGGGCTTACATGTCCAGAATAGTTCACAGAATGTATTTGGTGTGGAAATGGAAAGCAATCTGGTAGAAAAATGGATGATATATTCCAGTTTGTTTTATCCTCTTAGGAATGGTGACCACATCCATACCAACTTTAGGGATATGTACCAACATCTGAGAAGCATGGGATATTTTGTTGAAGTTCTTGGTTCACCGTTTACCTGTTTTGATGCTAGTCAGTATGGTAAGTCATTGTGAACTTGCTTGTCTTCACTCAGCTCAATGTATATCTTCATTGCTTTGGACAGCAAAGCTTAGAGGCCTTCAGAAATGTAAAATAGGTTCTGATTTTATTTGAGTTAGTCTGCGTGAACCAATACCTTATTGCAAAGTGCGGCTGATGGGTGAGCAGTTCAGCTGTATTTGAAGCACTGCAATTTGTCCATCCCTGCCTGATTGCGTATAGCTGAAGTGAGCACACGGCTATTAGATATGCCTGGCTGAAATAACTGCCTATAATTCTCATGTTCATCCTGCCTCCATATCTACCTTTCATTCATTTTAGATATGGAAGTATATTAGGGAATTATTTGGTATAGTGTGTAGACACAGCTATGCAAGGATGGCACTCTGAAGGCTCTTGGGATTGTTCCTATCATGTCCTTCATACATACCTTCTTTATGCCTTCTTTTCTTCATAGCTAAGCCACATTGGGAGCATATATTTAGAAAGACTAAATGGTTAACACATCCTTATGTTTATAAACATAAAATAGCTGTTATGCTGAAATATATGTTGTCATGGTACTAGTATGTCTTTTGCACCCTCTAATATCTCAGATATATGATGTCTTAAGTATTCCATTTGCTTTCTTGGGGTCCAGTTGACCTTCAGTCTGTTATAATGGAAATCTCAAAGGAAACCAATAACCACAGGTAGTTCTCTGTGTGTGTGTGTGTTTGAAACAGCACTAAACATTCAGTCCTGTAATCATAATATAGTATATGAATTGGCAGAGGTTAGGAGGAGATTTTTATAAATTTTTAGGATCAGTTACCTAACATGTGCAGCTTGAACTTCCTTTGTTGTCTTTTGCAGTTGATATAATTTATAACATATGTTATCTAAAATGTTGTTCTGATACTTTGGTCTTTTTTTTTTTTACATAAAACCAATTTTTTTTGTTCAAAAGGAAATCTTATTACACTGTAGCTTGAGGCTGGGGGTTTCTCTTCTTCCATTTCTGACATGTTTTGGGAGTTGTGAGGTGTTGTTACAAAAGGAGAAAAGGCCTGAGGTGCTTTGACAAGTACTCAGTTAAAATCTACCAGTTTTCATTCTAGTAAATAAGTTTTCTATATAAGAATGTGTAATTATGTTTCTTGGAGGACAAATAAGTAGATCTTTTAATTTTGTTTTCTAATGGTGTTTGTGTTGTGTTCCCCAAGGACACTGTAGAAGGTTATTAAAAGATTTCTGCTAACTTAAGCCTGGGTTTTTTTAAAAAATGATTAATTACTCCAGCAAAGGTGTTTCTTAAACAGCTGTTCCTGGTGCTGCATGGCAGACCTATTTTGGAAACCGAAGAAAACTTGTAAAACTTTTTGTGGCATGGCATTGGGTTGGGGTGGGAGTTGCTGCTCAAACAGAAAAGTCAAAAATCCCTTGGGCGTGCCCAAATTTTTGTTGTTGTTGTGAGCCTTCAAGTCATTTCCTCATACAGTGACCCTATGGTGAACCTATCATGGGGTTTTCTGGGCAGAATTTGTTCAGGGGGGTTTTTGCGTTTGCCTTCCTCTGAAGCTGAGAGAGCATGACTTCCTTAAGGTCGCCCCATGGAGGTTTTCATGGCTGAGGGGAGATTTGAACCCTGCCCTCTATAGAGTCACAGTCCAAGAGTCAAACCACTACACCACCCTAACTCTCACCCAAACTTTTATTTATACAGGGACCTTGTTAATGGTGGACAGCGAGGAAGAGTACTTTCCAGAAGAAATCACCAAGCTAAGGAGGGATGTGGATAATGGGCTGTCTCTCATTGTATTCAGTGATTGGTACAACACTTCAGTGATGAGGAAGGTCAAGTTTTATGATGAAAACACAAGGTGTGTGGTGTGCGAAGCTATGCAGACTGTTTGCATTTCTGAGGCAATTTGTCTTCTGGATTAGTAAATCAAGAGGGAATACTGAGGAAGTAAAGCCCCATAAAGCTATCTACACTTCTAAAAAGGAAGGCACCTATAATTGGCTTGGTTAATCAATTTTAAAAAACACTGTGACTAAAACCAAATGTCTCCGGGCAGCAGGGTTGTTGTTAAAAAAAGAAAGAAAAGAAAGTGTATATCCCAAGAATTTGTGAAAACGAGATTGCAAGTGCCTTCAAGAAGAGACACTTTTTTTTTTCCTGTGCAAGAACAGGTGAAATACCTCTTCTAAAATGATGGTGGTGTCCCAGATAACTGGGCATAGAGCAACAAGCTTACAGGACAATCCTACCGTAGATCCCAAGGCAAAGAAACTGCCTGATACAAAACCGTTCTGGGATTAAGGTGGCAGGGAACAGCATGTCGTCCTTGTTGTTGTTGGTGATATCTTTTCAGTTTTTTTATGTGTCCCCAATCCCAGTATTTCCTCAACTCTGGTTGTCTGAACTTTCTGTTCCTCCTGGAATTTCTGTTACAAGCCATATCTGTCAGAGTCATCTGCTGTGTCCTTTGGTGATCCTAGCTAGTGCTTTTAGGAACTAGAATATTGGTACAAAAATGAAAAAGAACCTAAATTGTCCCAAACCTTTAGGTAACTTAAGCTGGGGTTTTCCAAAGTGCCAACAGAAGTTAGGCAGTTGTTCATCGAGTGGTAGGTGTGCATAGAATTCCCTCTTAAGCTTATGAAAATCTGAGGTGCAGTATTAAAGAAGAAAATATGAATGTGATATGTTTGGTAGCTGCTGCTGCGGCATGGATGGGGTGATGGGGTGAGTCTTATTTACCTTGAAAGAAATGGACTGTGGTAAGTGGTGGTGTGCTCCTGCTTTTTTTCTTATAGGCAGTGGTGGATGCCCGATACTGGGGGAGCCAATATCCCAGCTTTAAACGATCTTCTCTCGGTTTGGGGCATGGCTTTCAGTGATGGGCTTTATGAAGGAGATTTCACCATGGCAAGCCATGAAAGTAAGTAAAGTAGGCTTTGTCAGTATCTTACAATGATGGCTGATCATGTGCTTAGGAACTGTTCTGGAACTCTACTTTTCCACGAGACTGCAGATGGGAAATTGAATGGTTTTCTAAATGAACTGTCAGAGGTATAGATCCTACAGTAGGAGTGGGCAACTGCACAAGGGCAAATTTCCCCCCTCTATTCCCTCCCCGCATAGGCTACACCCCCTGAAAGTGCTTCCAAATACCTCTGTGCATGTGTGTATGTGCCTTCAAGTCTTCTGTTGACTTATGGCGGCCCCATGAATTTCATAGGGTTTTTTTAGGCAAGGAATACTATGAGGTTGTTTTGCCAGTTCCTGCCTCTGAAATATAACCTACGTCATCTGGTATTTTTTTGTCCCATGCAAGTACTAACCAAGCCTGACCATCCTTAACTTCCAAGATCAAACAGGATCTAGTACGTTCAGGGCATATAGGGTCTCCAAATACCTCTGTGCTGTATCATTTCCTGCTGCCATTTTGATAAGATCTAACAAAAATAAAGGTATTCCAGCATTTGGGGTGCTGGAAGGATCTGAGTGGTTGTGGGTGTTTTAGTATGTTTGGGGCTTTTCTATGTGGTTTCTCAATGAAAAACAATCAAAAATTGTACCAAAAAAAGTTTTCTTTTAAAAAAGAAGGGTTTGGGGGTGGTTTGGAAGCTACAGAAGTGAGGTTGCATTTTGCTCATCCCTGTTCTCTATACTCCAGATGACACTAAAGTACAACTCTTACTATTCCTATCCACTGGGTGGCTTAATTAGGAAGAGGGGAGCTGTAGTTACAGAATCCAACCCCCTGCCATGCAGGAATACACCATGAAAGCATTTCCTACAGATGGCCTTCCAGCCTTTGTTTAAAAACCTCCAAAGAGGGAGACACCACCACACTCTGAGGCAGCGTTTTCCACCGCTGAACTGCTCTTACTGTCAGGAAATTGGAGGAGGCACTGGCCCATTGGGAGGAAAAAGAAGGGCAGGGCTGGCAAGGAAAGAGGGCTGCCATCTGGGAGGGGCCATCTGTTCATCGAAGAACCAACCTCTCACTAGTCAACTCCCTCTCTTCTGGTGCCCACCCCTGGCCTGGCCCAAGCTTGTGAGCAAGCAAGGGAGGAAGAGAGACAGAAAGTGTATTACATATGGTTGCAGTGGGGGTGGATGTCTTAAGATATTTGCAGTTCTTTCACTTGTGTAGGGCTACCCCCATGTGAAAATTGGGGACCAACTGTACTGTCAGGTTTTTTTGGCTGCTACTTTCTCGTTAATATGTAACTAGAACTAGTGAAACTTCTCTTTTCATTTTCAGTGAACTATGCCTCTGGATGTAGTATTGCAAAGTTTCCAGAAGATGGCATTGTAATTGCACAGACTTTTAAGGATCAAGGTACAGACCCTGCATTTTATTTATATTCCTCTAGATAATAGGTACAGATCTCCATTTGCCGCTGGCCACTGGGGGGAAAAAAGACTTAGAGAATCTTGAAATTTGTGTAGGTTTCAGACCCATGTAGCTATATTTATTTAAATTAGTTAGCTGTGCCTATTCTGTGGGATTATTCTGTAACTGTTGTTCAGAGATGCAGCTGTGGCTATCTTCCATATGCACAGTTCTGCTCTGAACAAAGAAACAAATTCTCTCATGTTCTGTGTGATGTCCGTTCTGGCTATCTTAGCCTTGGTGGTGGGGTGGACAGTAATCTCTCCATAGGAGCATCTTACTTCCTTCAACCCCTGCATCAGATGGCTGCTTTGCATATTCAGTGGAATTTAATAAGTAACTTACAATGTGATGTGTCACAGAACGTGTAAAAAATAGGTTTTTATACTACAGTTCCCAGGACACCCCCTCTCTACAACTGTGGCCATAGCTATGGGATTTTGTGAGCTAGAGCCCAAAATTGGGAGAAGTTGCCCATTTCAATTTGCAACAGTTTTTCCTTTTTACTAACCCAGGGGTGAACAATATCAGCAAGGCCAGCTTTTTGCCACTGAAACTTTCCATGTGCAACATGAACTGCCAGAAAAAAACCAGATACTGCTAAAAACAATTAGTGTTTGAGCCATCCATTTGTTGGGTTGTTTCTTTCTTTCTTTCTTTCTTTCTTTCTTTCTTTCTTTCTTTCTTTCTTTCTTTCTTTCTTTCTTTCTTTCTCTAATGCAAAGGGGCCTGTGATCTCTTAAAAGGTGAATTGACAGTCCTTGGGGAGTTTTAGGGTGAGGTGATTCACCCTTTTTTGCAAGAAAAAAAAGGCAGTTCTGGGAAACTGGGAGGTCCCTTGTTGCCCACTCCTGAAGTTTATCCCATTCCTTTACTGCCTCTTTTTGTGACTGCCTAAATGAAATCTCCTTGGAAAAATGTACACATATTAACATTTCTCCCAGCATATGTATTTTGTATGCAGTTTTGGCCAGTGTTTCTGTTCTTTTCCAAGCTATTTCCCTTGATGTGTTTTTGCGTTCCTTTTCCTCTTACATACACATAGTCATATGTATTTTTTAACTGGAGAACTGGGCAATAAAATTCAGAGACATGCACATGGTAAAGGATAGTGTTTTGGTTCATGCCTTAGCTCAAGAAGTACAAATTAAGTGTGCTCAGATTTTAATCTGAGGATAGAATAATTTTTCCTCTCATCCCCAAGTCATAAGAGAGTTGTTTTTTGATGATAAACTCTTGACCTCATTTCTAAAACACATGTGTGGCTCTTTCTATATGCAACCTTGTAACAGTGCCTTTATTAGGATTCTCTTAATAGGCAATGAAGAAAGGGCAATGCATATAGATTTGTCCTTTTTAATGTTTCCTTAAAATTAGCCTTCTGTTCTTTCGTTTATGCTGAAGCATTTTAATTTCACTATTGATAAATCAGAAGATTGTTCTTTTAATGAAAAGTACTCGCTAATGGAAAAATACATTGTCCCCCTTTCTTTGCAACACATTGTTTGCCCTTATCTTCTACTGAAAGAAAAGGATGAACACTGGCAATTTGGTGCTATTGTATTCAGCCTTTCAGCCCTGTTGAATCTTATTTGAACCCTGATCAGCCACTTACAAAGTTTTGTTTCAAAATATTTAAGAAATACAAGAGACTTGTACTGTGTTTCTTTTACACACACACACACACACACATTAAATAGTGGTAAAAATTACACAATAGCATGGCTAAGGGGCAGCATTATGAAATATTTGCTGAGACACATAGTCTGGAAGATTGCCCACTGCCAGACCTTAGAGTCCACGGATCTAACTGCTGCTGCTCTTTCTTGTTGTTACTAGCTGCATTCATATGCTAAAGCAACCATTTCCAATTTTGGGTCCTTAGATGTTGTTGGTAGATGAAAACCCTCAGAAGCCCTAGCCACCTAGGTCAAGTCTTCTGGGAAATTAAGTCCAATAACCTTTGGAGACCCTGTATTGGACAGCATCGCTCTAACCCATGGTTTAGTGGGTTCTTTTCCCCCATTTCCTCCTTCCACACATTTGGGAGGAGAATCTTTGAGACCTTTCTTTTTAGTTGTCTTTAAACTTTGTCATTGTTTCGACACCCTTTTTATCTTTAACTAGATAACAAACTAACTTCATAATCCTTGGAGTTGTCTTTTTTTTTAAAAAAAAAAATCTTGGTTCTCTTTCAACCATAATCCCCAGATTAGGCACAACAACAAGCCAGTTTTAAAGGAAAGTGGAGGCAAATGCCTTGAACTTCTCTTTCTAGCCATGCAGGAGGATCAAAGAGGGATTTGAGACTATGCAAGCCCATGAGGTTTATTCATTCTGCAATTCTTAGTCGTGTCAGATCATTGGCATGTTGCTGTTGGATTTATTTCCTCCCTTTCTTTTCTAGGCCTTGAAGTTTTAAAGCAGGAGACAACAATTGTGGAAAATGTCCCTATTTTGGGTCTTTTCCAAGTTCCTTCAGAAGGTGGAGGCAGAATAGTTCTGTATGGTGATTCAAACTGCTTGGATGACAGTCACAGGCAGAAAGGTGTGTAAAATGTGCTGAGCAAAATCTCATTACTTGTGTATATTAATATGGCATAAAAAAAACTCTGATTTGTAATTATTCAGAGACAATAATTCTAGAATGTGGGATTTTCCTTGAAGTGCTGCCTGTGATTACCAGTTGTGAATCTACAACAGGCTTTAAAGAGTAAAAATTTTTCTCTGATAGTATTTCTGGATTTGTCTTCCTTAATGGCCTTGTCTCTTTTCTCCTCCCACAGAAATAGCTCAAAAGTTTAATAAGTTTCTTTTGAGCAGTTTAGTTCACAAATGTGAGAAGAGAATTCACAGAACTTTTGATACATTGAAGGTTTAGTGGCTGCTGGAAGATCCCTCTTAATATTCCTTTCAGTGCCTTTTCTGATCCCTTTGTCTAGTCCAGTGGTTAAAGTTCATGTCTGTAAAGACTGTTTTCCTTTAATTTGATTCCTTGAGTTTGTAATGCATGTGCTTTAGCTTCCACATCAAGCATTTGTAGGCTATAATTCAGTTTTGTCACAGTTATAATTTGGACGTGCATGACAAAATTTTAGGCTGACTGCTGTGTATTTACATGATACCATATCTCAGTCACAATGCCAGTGCACAGCTGTACCTCGAAGATCTGTGACTTCATTGATGCTAGTAATCCCTCCACCGATGCAGGCAACAAGTATTGTTTGTGGAGGGTTGGTCATTGTGGCATCCTTCAAATGATGAGCTTTTCTGTGCTTAGCTAGCTTGGACTTTGATAACAGATACATAGTGCTCTTTTTGGGCCTATACTGGAAGTCTTACTAATCTGGTAGGAGCTACAAAAGTTTGTGTTCTCCCGGTATTGCATTTCAAAACACAGGGTCACCTCTGGCTGCTGCTGTTGTCGTCATCGTCGTCATCATCATCATCATCTGTATTTATAGCCCACTTTTTCCCAGGTGGGGGCTCAAAGTAGCATACAGCAATTAAAAAGACATAGTTAAAACCCAGAATGCAAAGGTACAAAAGGTAAAACATAACTAAAGAATCAAAAAAAAAAATTAAAACAATGTTAAAATACATAATTAAAACTTAAACACTTATCAGCAACACAATATCCAGCACACTCTTATAAGACAGACCACCTATAATCACACATCAAATGCCTGTCTGGATAAAAATCTCTTTAGTTGATTGCAGAGATGTAGTAGGGAGGATGCCAGTCTGGCTTCTCTGGGAAGGAAGTTCCAGAGCCTGGAGGCGGCCACTGAGAAGGCCCTGTTTCCTCTATTCCCACCAGGTATACCTGTGAGGATGGTGGGATGGAGAGAAGGGCTATGCTATGCCACAGCGAGATGGTTGAGTGGGACTTGTGAAGGGTCCACTGCCATCAGTTTAAAAATGTGTGTATGTGCAAGTGTGTTGATGGAAAGATATATAAAAATAATTAGCACTACATGGTTTGCTATCCTGCTAGTAGTGTTGAACTGCAGTTCTCTGCATGGTAACTTGAGACACTGTCAATGACAGAATAGTTATTAAAGATTTGAGACTCAGTATATGTATTAAATTGAGAGCCAGTGTGGTATAGTGGTTTGAGCACTGAACTACGAACCTGGAGACCAGGATTCGATCCCCCGCTCGGCCATGGAAGCTCACTGGGTGATCTCAGGCCCCAGAAAACCTCATGATGAGGTTGCCTTAGGGTTGCCATGAGTCAGAAATGACTTGAAGGCACACAGCAACAGCAATATATTAAATTACCATGATGGTTAAGATTAGAGAGGACTAACAATGTTTATTGAACATTGTGCGATTTAAACTGTAAGCAGTACAGCTGATACTGTAGAAACTGACAGACACACATTCTCAATAGCATGGATATCAAGATGTCTTTTGCCTCTAGAGAATGCTGCTGAGTTCAGTCCAGGCTTCTTTTTTTTTTTTTTAAAGTAACAGTCAAATAAGATAGCTTTGAATATTACATCAGATTGGCTTTCATGGTACAAATTGAAAATGTTGCCTCCCAGTGTGACATCAGTGAGCTTAACTGTGTTTAAAATTCCTCACATATATGATTTATAAATCCTAAAAATGTGTCTGACCTCTGTGCAAAAAATCAAAGGTGAGTATTTCAGTGACATTGGGATTATGAAGATTAACTCCTATTCCCACCAAACAGCCATGCTGGCTGGGAATTGTAAGAAAATGTCTTTGAACTGTGTTTTAAATGGTCTGAAAGGAATAATGCTTAGATTTCCAAGAGATGGAGTCCTGAAAATCTTGACCTGTTAAATATCTTGTTTATTCATTTATTTACTTACTGGCTTATTTTAATATTACTGCCCCACCCTGTACCCAAAGATCTCAGATACGAGGAGCAGCCATTAAGTCAACTTTAGAATAATTATAAAACATTCCAAAGCAATTGAATTTAAACTCAATGAACTAATAAGACAAAACCTTATTCCTTTGATGACAGCCCCTAAGCCATGGACCTCAGAAGAATCTGCCCCCTCCAAACACTGTAATGATTCTTCTCTAGGCAGCCTTTTGCTCTTCATAAACTATATTCTTTTAAAGAGAAGCTGACTTGCTTTCTTAACTTGGACTGGCTTGAATGTGATCTGGCGTGGCACAGTAGAGAGTCTAAGCATTTGAGATTCACTGGGCTGGCATTGCTGTGGCTCTTTGTTTTGTATGGCTAGACCAGTGAAATGTGTTAAACTGATAGTTCGGCTTCATTCAGGCATTGTACGAAACTGTGGTTCTGGCACCTTAGCTATATATCACCATGCTGCTTAAACTGCCACAGCATTGTTTGTGGTCATTTGGCAAACCAGAATCAGGAAACATGGTTTGAAATGGGTTTGTATTTGATGGACCAACACCTAATGTCTATTTCTTTGCCTTGTCACCCCTTCAAAGCCAGCATGGTCTAATGCTCAGGATGGCATCCACAATGCCTGTGCCCTGCCTGAATTAAGGTTCCTCCTTTTTTTGAAATTCACTCTGCCCGTTTTCGCCTCAGGTCCACAAAGTTGGAGGAATAATTTCCTAAGGCTTGTGGTATTCCTATTCTTTTTCAAATCTAGTGAAATGTTTGCGTGGAGCTTCATACAGCAGGAGAAAAAGTGACTGCAAGAGCACACAAGTATCATGAAGAAACAAATTGCTGCAGAGTATTTTAAGAAGCCTAGTTCAAGAAGCAAGAATTAACATTTTGATCTGACTTGTTTAGCTGGGGGAAATATGAATAGACTCATATAATTTTAAAAACATTCTTAAATCCCAGATTGCTTCTGGCTGCTTGATTCTCTTCTTCAATACACATCTTACGGGGTGATGCCGCCAAGCCTCAGCCATTCAGAAAACAGACAACGACCTCCGACAGGTGCAGGCTATACACTTCCAGAGCGAATGGAAGGTGATTTGCATTAAATTTAATTACTGTTGTCATGGGCAACGGGATAGTGGGGATGGATTCATCTTTTTGTCTCCATCTTTTTGGGTGGGCTGATAATTGGATAAAGGTAGATGGGGAGAAAGAAGGATAGATGATGGTATTCATGGGTGCAGTGATTTGGGATCTTGAAGCCTGCCATACTTTCTCCCACTATCTACTGTCCTGTCATTTCAGGTTGGCTGTTTTGGGTGGGAGTCATTAGATTCTGGAGCTGTTGTGTACCTTCAAGACATTTCTGACGTACAGTGACCCTAAGAGGAATCTATTATAGGGTTTTCCTGGCAAGATTTGTTCAGGCAGGGTTTGCCATTGTTTTCCTCTGAGACTGAGTGTGACTTGTCCTAGGTTAACCAGTGGGTTTCCATGGCCGAATGGGGATTTGAATCCTGGTCTCTGCTGTATCATACGGACTCCCTTTTGGATTTCAGAATGGGCATATATTACTGATCAGTTAGCCAGTGAATGTTTCCCTCCTTCCCTCTACTGGAAAATTTAGGGGAAGGATGCAAGAGCTTTTGCTTAGAAAAGATAGGTAGGTACGTTCTAGCTGGTTTAACTGTGTTTTTCTTCTTTTTGTTGTGAACTTGCAGGTAACCATCTTCATCGATATTCAAAGGTACTTGAGGCTCACCTGCGTGACCCAAAGCCCCGCTCTCTTCCAGCGTGTCCTCATTTGTCCTGGGCGAAGCCGCAGCCTCTGAATGAAACAGCACCCAGGTTTGTGGTTTTTTAATCTTGCAAACTATCTCAGTAGTTTGCTTGAGTAACACAGTGGTATGTCATATATATGAATTAATAAGGACACAGCTAAGGATAAAAATCACTATCAAATAATAATTGATTATGGTTTTCTAGTATGTCTGTTTTGATTTTGGCTTTCATATAGAATTAATTAAATACTGGGAATTTATAGCCGGTTTCATAGAAAAATAGCAAGTAGTTTAATTTCCTTGGATAAAAGGGAAAATCAGAAGCTGTAGGCTCTTTTCATTGCATCCCACGGGGACTCTTCCGTACATCCACAGGACTCCTGAGAATTTCATCTTGCTGTTTTATTTATCTTTTAGAAATGTTCTTGCTCTTACAGTTGTAGACATAAACATTAAAAGATAATATTTTCAAGACCCATATTTTTGATGCTATGCATGGGATACCACACTTATGGCAAAATTATAATTTTTGAACATACATGTGCCCACCACAGACCTTGTAACTGAGGAAGGACAAAGCAAGGGTGGGAACAGTTTTGTAGAATAGAATCATAGAGTTGGAAGAGACCACAAGGGCCATCAAGTCCAACTCCCTGCCATGCAGGAATGCACTAGCAGAGTGTTCTTGACAGATGACCATCCAGTCTCTGTTTAAAAGCCTCCAAAGAAGGAGACTCCACCACACTCCAAAACAGCATATTCCACTGTTGAACTGCGCTGTCAGGAAGTTCCTCCTAATGTATAGAAGGAATCTCTTTTTCTGAAGTTTGAAGCCATTGCTCCATGTCCTAGTCTTTGGGGCTGAAATTATGAATAGCACCAGCCTGCTATTTTTGGACCGTCGTTGACTGCAGGTAACTGAAAATGTGGAAAGTGATACCATCGATAAAGGGCGGGGAATTACTGTATTATCTTTTACAGCTCATTGATTGTTGTAGTTTTTTTAAACAGTCAGCAATCTGGGCTAATAGTTCTGAATGCTTTGATTTCTTCCAGCAACCTTTGGAAACATCAAAAATTGTTATCGATTGACCTGGATAAAGTGGCTTTGCCAAGTTTCCGTCAGAGCCGACCACAAGTAAGGCCTTTGTCACCTGGAGAAAGTGGAGCATGGGATATTCCAGGAGGTAGGTACCAGAAGGATGGGAGCTCTCTCACCTGCCCTAAATCAGACACAAGCAGGCAGAACTTTATATAGAAGAAGCTCACTGACCTCTGGAATATTCTATATCTGGCTTTTTGCCAGTCTTCTGCTTTTCATCTTACTTACTTTTATTTAATAATGCTTTTGAGACTAACACACCTGGTTAAATTTGTACATGGTTTAGCAGTGGCAGTTTCTGGCTTTTTATATACTGAAAAAAAATGGTTCTGACTTCAAAGTTTCCCATAGCCCGTTTTGGCATGGTCTGCTTCAGAAATACCCAACCTTAGAGGCATATTTACTATTTTGAGAACCTGTCAGGGTTGTCATCTCAAAAGAGCTAATTGTGGGAAAGAATACTTCCCATTTGTAAAATGAATGCTGTGGTGGTTGGTACTGTTGCAAAACATCCAGAAAAAGAAACCAGTGAGGTTGAAAATTTATCCAAGAACCCAAGTCCAGGTTAGTGGCTCTCTTTGTGGGCTGTAAAATGAAGCCTTGTAGCTGCCTGTCACCTTCACTTCAGCCTCCAGCGTGGCTTCATTACAGAGAACTGCAGGGTTATACAGGGCACCTGTTGCTGTCTTAATGTTAGTTTTTAAATTGGTGCACCTCCCAGCCACTGGTAACCTGAGCCAGGCCAGGCTTTCTGCACCTTTGGGGAACCACCTCTGTGCAACTGAAATCATGAGCTATATGGTAGCTTCTACAGCCAGCTGCTAATCTTGTTTGTGGGCAATTAAACGTACCTTTTCAGTTTGCGTGCATTCATTTCTCCCCTTTCCCATGCAGGGATAATGCCTGGACGCTATAACCAGGATGTGGGAGGGACAATACCCGTCTTTGCATTCCTTGGTGCCATGGTAGTTCTGGCGTTCTTTGTGGTGCAGATCAAAGCGAAGAGCAGGCCAAAGAGACGGAAACCCAGAGTCAAACGTCCGCAGATTATCCAGCAAGGCCACCCACCAAAGACACCGTCTGTTTGACTCCAGTTGCCAAAGATGACTCCATATCAGCTGCTTTGTGGAACTGGGATCACTTCTGTTGAAGATTGACTATGGCTGGCATTGGGTGGCTGCTGCGCACAGCTTCTTCATTTTGTCTTTGGTTTCTGACAAACAAATACTCAGTGGATCATCTCAAGATAAGGATTATCTTTTTTTTTTTTCAGTTGCTGAATTCACCAAAGGCTCAAGCACTATTTAAAAAAAAGAACTGATTGGTTTCTCTTTCTCCCGGAAAGGGAGGAGAAGGAGCTCTTTTTCTTTCCTTTAAACTGACCAAAACCTTTAATTAGGGGCTATTTTCTATATTTATTTTAGGAGGGATTGAGAAAAGATGCTCTTCAAGGCCCTTGGCTTTCTGATCGCAGAACCATTTTTCTGAATGGAATGCAATTTTCTAAGGCTGCATATTGCAAAGAGAAATAGGACTCACACCATCTCCTTGTAAGGATGAAAGTGAAACTGACACTTTGAGGGATCCAGAAACAAATCATCTTGGTGTAATCCTTCCATTTATTTTTATAAAGCAACTTATCATGATGTTTTTGTAATTTTTCAGCATGATTTCACCATTGTTGGTGCAGAAAAATTTTCAATAAATATGTTACCTATATTGAAGCTGAAACAATGATGCATCATAGGGTTTTGTTTACCCCTCGAAAGCTACACCATCTAAGGAGCAGTTCTTTGAACCGTTCTTTTTCATTTTTGCAAGCATTTTCGTCTGTGAACACCAGCACTTAAGTTCACTTTCTGACTGCATTATAGATTCTAGGAATGATCCAGAAAAAAATTAGCTGTGCCTGATAGCTGCTGAAATCAGTATCTAGAGGGTAGCTAGTGTGTGGCAGAAAGATGGCAGAGTGTTGCTGGTTTAGAGACTCTGGGGGAAAATATTTTGTAATCTGTTAGACCCATGTTCTATAACAAACAGTATACAGAGGCATACTACCTCTTGATAATGAGATAACATATAGTAGGCATATTGTATCTATGACCTAGGTGCAAATAATATGACTTTTTTAATCTTTCTTTCTCTTCCTGTTACTTTGAAAGTTGTGTTTTAAGTACATTTTTCAATGCTGGGGAGAGGTGTATAGCTGTTATCAGATTTTCAGAAGAGACTATGATTCCCAAAAAGGTTGAGAAGGTTGGATCAAATCTTTTAGATCCCTTTTTGGATCTAAATCTTCCACCATTCTGCTTCATTGGATGACCCCAGGTTCTAGTATCATGTGAAAAAAAGAAACAAACATCCCAATGAACTTTATCTGCACTATACATACTTTTATATGCCTCAACTGTGTTCTAAGCTAGACAGCCACAAATGCTTCACTAGGGAGTTACCCAAACTCTAAATAATAGTGGTTGCCTTTTCCTACTTTTTTCCAGTTCTATACTGTGTTTTTGTTTTTTTGTTTTTTTTTAGCTACCCCAACCAGAAGTGTACACCATATTCAAAATGTGGCTGCACTATAATCCCAGCATTTTTATTTGCAACTAGATATAGTATCCAGCAACTCTCAGGACATTTTTTATCCATCATGAATGGACTTTCGATGTCAGCAGCTCTGGAAGACAGTTGCTTGTCTCTTGGGGCACTCCAGTGTTCTTCACATTGCATGTTATTCTCAGTTTGACCTTGAGAGTCTCTCATATACCTTTCTTGGGCAGAGGTCTGAAGCATATGGTAATCTTCCAGCTGCAAGGGTACCTGGGTGAAACATAGTTGAGCATTTTGAAAGTTTGAGCATTTTGGGGCTGAGATAGTACATCAACGAGACTGAAGATAATGTTATGTTCACAAAGTTATGTGGTAGTTGTGCAATGCTGCCTTGTAAGTGACTGGCATTGCACAACCAAGTGCACATGTACATCTCTATGCTCAATGTGCATATTGAATGGCACCAGATGAGTAACTTTGCTTTTGAACTTAATGTTCCCATTCTGCATCAAACAAAAATGTCCAGCCGCTTCTGTGGGGGAATGTAACACATGTGTTAAAACACTGATAGGATTCCATCTGAGAAGTTTATTTTCAGGCATTAAAGCAAAGTCTCTGCAACATGTCTGCTTTAGACATTTAGGTTGAAATCTTTCCTTCTGCTGGAGGAATCACATTGGCCTTGGGTAAATTCACAGCTTCTTAGCCTAATCTAATTCACGAGGGTGGATTGAATGAAACAAAAGTTGCCAAATATTGAAACCTTCCACCTTTTCCTTTTACCTGAGGCCAGCCACTTTGTGTTGTGGGGTTTCTGGCAAGGTTGCTGTGTCTCAAATCAGCTGCTTGAGAGACTCAGGAATTCAGCAGCCAAAGCTTTCCCAATGCTGCTTCTACGTCCTGGGAAAAAACATTATGTGCCAAATTTCTGCTTGGCACAGTCTTAAGACATAACATTTAAAAAAAACAAAAGACACACAAACCCAGCCAGAAAAGGGAAGGGACAATTCATTTCAGCCTTTCAGCTTAGCAACCACCCCCTCTGGTGCTTTACAAAGTGAGAGGAAAGGTCCTTGCCCAAAGAAGCTTGCAGTCTAGAGTTTGTGTGCTTTTTTTTTTGGCTGCTTTGTCTTCTTTATTAACATATTTTTATTACATAATACATAGCAACATCTAAGATAATACAATAAGATTTAATGCAGAAATCTATATGTGTGCATTCACACTCACACTTATATATATATCTGCACTGGAAAGCAAGCCCTGCAAGCAAAAGGTGGGTGTTTTCTCTTACTTTAGTATGCCTGTGAGTAGCAAAATTTCCCCATCTATTTGTGAAATGAATTTCAAGCATCAAGTTCTCCCTTGACCTTACATGGTATGCTAATTTCATTGCAATTGCAATATTTCATTCTAAGGAACCTGTCAGATAATGGTGGAGTTCTTTTTTCCAGTATGAATTTATATTACTATTATTCTTGTTATACATTTAATTTATATCCTCTCAAAATGGGACCCAAGATGGTTTACAATTAATGGCCTTGTAGCCAAAAAGTAAAAATAACAACGATACAATTTGCCATCCTATTAAGACATGAATACAGTCAGCCCTCCACATTCTCTAGGGTTAGGGGTGCAGGACCCCTGCAAAAGTGGGAAAATTGCAAATATCAAAACGTGTGTATGTGTCTGTGGGAAGAGGGCCAAGGCAAAGTAAGGAAAGCAGGCACCCGGCATCCAAACGAGGTCAGGGAAAGGGGGGTGGGTCAGCATCTGTCTTTGGGTGTGTATGTGTGACATCAAGAGAGGGACTGTGGTGCTGAGAAATTGGGCTGCAATCTGTCCTTAGCTGGCCAGGCAGTGGCTGGTGAAGGAGGAGGAGGATCAGAGGTAGGATTTTAGAGGGCTGTACAGCCTGATCAGAGCCATTGAGAGGGAGGGTCTTCCCCCAGAAAAGAGGCAGTGGAGGCATGGAAGGGGGACAGGGGTTGGAGAAACTTGCAAATAAATCCATGAAAGTCAAACCTGCAAATGTGGGGGGGCCGACTGTAATTTAAAACAGTATAAAATAATTTTAAAATCAGAACAAGAAGGATAAAGGTGAGCACACACACCCCACATTGAAAGATCATTCTTCAGCACAACCAGCTGATCACCAAATGCCTGTTTAAACAAAAAGGCAGTGAAAACAAAAGTAAAGACGGTGTCAGCGTGGGAGGGAAATAGCAGGGAGCAGCCACCAAAAGGGCCTCCATAGTAATGGGACTAATTGAAAGTACTTTGGAAGGATCTTAAGACCAAAAGGGAGATAGCTGTTGCCAAGAAATTAATTATTAATTGAATTATATAATTATAAGCACAAAATCCTTTAAGCTTACAATCTCAGATTTGAAAGAAGACAAGATGCAGTTGTGTACTTCTGCTGGATCCTACTGATCCCTCTAAATCCAGTGATGTCCCTTCTCTTCTATGGTCTCCCACCCCTGTACTCTAAAAAGCTAATTTGCCAAGCTAAAAAAACCATGTGGAACAGATTTGGGCACCAGGCAAGGAAAGAGTTCTGATTCTGTTGGCATTGGGAATGGAAGTAGATTAGAGCCAGAGGAAAAGGGCAGTGGTGGCGGGGAATGTCCAACAGTCAGGAGGGCAGGAGCCACTTTCTCCTTGTCATTTGGTCTGGCGATATTTTCTGAGAAGCACTGTCTCCCTATTTGCCTGCAGTGGTACATCCAACAAGAAACATGCTCAAGCAGGCACACCTAAGTTTGTGGTGCATCTCATAGTGCAGCTTCTTTTTTTACAAAGTCTTTTTGCACTTGTCCAGCCCCTGTTTCATTCCTTCTCCTCTTGTTCTGTGTAGCTGGAAGTTTTTTGGGAACATCAGCACTGGGAAGCTGGTGAAGGAGATCTGGAGAAACACAGACTTTTAATGTTGGACAGCAGCTGTATGCCTGCAGCAAACAATACAATGAAGGCTGAGATGGGAACGAATGAAATTCTAGCCTATCCACAGGCAGCTGCTTGTCCCTACCTATAATATGCAAGGTAAACTATAGTTGCCTCCACCAGTATCCCTTACTGAACAGGAGAGATCAGCCAACTAGAGAAAAGGGAGAGCACATAAGCCCCAGCATTTGAAAAAATGAACCCATAGATCTGGAAGCATGGCCACCAAAATAAAAAGCATAAGAAAAGTGGAGGCCAGTGGTGGTGGGAAAAAGCCACCTCTAGATGCATGTTGCACAAAACTTTTGAGTGGTCTTTGAAGGTTCAAAATGTTTGGCCTCCTTATGCAAAGCCTACAAAGCTGGATGTTTCCTTTTAAATGTGGATATTGTTAGTCAGCTGAAACATATTGAACTGCTCTTCTTTTTCTGGTGTTGGAATATATCCTTATTCTTTCCATGTAATTTCTGCCTCTGGTATCAAATATAAGAATCAATTTAAAGAAGTAATGCCCAGGAAGTCATCTAACTGATGGATGCCCGTATTTATAAATATCCAGAACAGTGATCGCTGCAAAGATGCTGAAAAAGAGCATCCTACACCTTTAAAAGTTGTGTAGAGGAGCTTATAGAAACCACACCTGCTGAAGTTTCCTCTTTAATGACCACCTGGAAGCTCACTTTGAAGAAGGGAAAACAGTATCACTTACAAAACACATTTTTCTCAGGGCTGAAGACATGGAGCATCAGATACCAAGAGGAATTATAATCTAAGGGTAAGTACATATATGGTTATTTAACACGATTCCTGTAGATGGTCCTCGTCACATCTTTTCTCAAAAGAAATTGGCAATTAATTTTAAATGTTTGGGTTGAATACAAGGCATTCTGCTAACATGCAGAGCCATGTTTCAGAGGGGAGTTAGCCCTCCTGATTGCAAGGATCTGAGCAAAAAAATACCACTTGTTTCTCCTAAATTAGCAAGAAATATGGATGTTATTTTTGTGGCCCTCTTGTGAGGAGCAGAAGTTTGTGTATATGAGAGAGAGAGATTGAGGGAAACAAAGGGACTAAAGGAATAGATTAAAAAACAAACACACAAAACTTCTTCCAGTTTTGTTCTGGATCTGAGAAGTATGCTGTTAGTAACTATGCACACACATACGTTAACAGAAAGAGAAAAATGCAATTAACAAACAAAACTAGAGAAACATAACATGAGCAAAACATTTCAGCTGCCTTCTTCAGTTGCTAAAGATGAATTTGGGCAGCAGCTCAGTTTCATCTTTAGCAACCAAAGAAGGTGGAAGGCAAAATGTTTTGCTCATTGTATGTTTTTTCTGTTTGCTAACCACTGCAATATATATATTTCAAAGGATTTAGTTACTGCCACTCCTGCTGTAACACTCTTGCTTTTTTACTTTCTGCCATGACTATTTTTTTTTTGTTATTATTTAATAACTTATTGGGGTTGTTTGGTTGCTTTTGGAACCGTTCTTGATTATTTATAGAAAGTTAGAGGTGGAAGCTGAAAAAAAAATAAAGTAATTAAGCGGGAGGCTGGGAATGCCTTCATCTTTTAAGATTCCCAAAAGCAGACCAATTTCCATAGCGGCAGCTTAGGGATGGATAAAATATTACAGTCTGTTTCTTCTGACTGCCTCCTTTTTGTTACCACTTCCAAGCCTCGTTTCCTCTTTCGAATGAAAAAATCTTTATCTATTTTTGTGGACATTTTTCCAATGTATGCAAGGCTCCTGTTGACTGAAACATCTGCATGCATCTGTATGCACATGCATGGCACATGTGCTGTGTGGGTTTTTCACGGCCATATTTTAAATATAGGTGAATGTTTTGTCAAAAGTATGTTTTTCTGTTTGTGGGATGCACCTGAAACTCCACAAGGTACGAAGTTCCAAATCGAGTTTCTCTTTGTTTGGTCTAGAAAGTAGAAATCAGGTGACTGTTTTATTTTAAATGTAGTGATTTTGTCATGCTGCCCGGTTGCAGCTTCTTCCTCTTTGTGCTGCTGGGGTAGCAGAAGGAAGAAATCTTGACCACCAATATCCTCTCATGCTGAAAGTGTTATTACGGTTATTTTACATCTCATCCTTTCCCCCAGGGTGGGATTTAAGGCAGTTTAGAAAAGTTAAAACAGAATCAAGAAAAAGTTCAGACCAAATGGAGGAAAATGTATGCAGAATCCATTTTGGCAAAATGGCAGGGAGACCTGAAAATATGAGAAATATGCTTAACATAAATCATAGGGTTGGAAGAAACCACCAGAGCCATCTAGTCTAACAATATGCAGGACATTAGATCAACCCAAAGGCTGTTTAAAGACCTTCAAAAGAGAGTTCACCAATTTCTAGGCTGTTGACTCCACTATTGAACAGCATTTATGGTGAGGGTAGTCTTCCTAATGTTTAGAGGGACCCTCTCTTCTTGGACTTTGAATCTATTTGTTCATTTTCTGATCTCTGGAGCAACAGAAAATTAGCTGGCTCCATCTTCTACATGACATCCCTTCTGGTATTTTAAGATAGCTATCATGTTAACCTCTCAGTCTTCATGCTAAACATGCCCAGTTCCTAAGTCATAGAATCATAGAAATGTAGAGTTGGAAGAGACCCCAGGGGCCATCCAGTCCAACCCCCTTCTGCCATGCAGGAACACCCTCAAAGCACTCCCGACAGATGGCCATCCAGCCTCTGCTTCAAAACCTCCAAAGAAGGAGACTCCACTGCACTCCGAGGGAGCAGATTCCACTGCCGGACAGCCCTGACTGTCAGGAAGTTCTTCCTGAGGTTCAGGTGGAATCTCCTTTCCTGCAGCTTGACTCCATTGCTCCTTGTCCTGGTCTCTGGAGCAGCAGAAAACAAGCCCTCTCCTTCCTCTACATGGCATCCCTTCAAATATTTAAACATGGCTATTATGTCCCCTCTGAACCTTCTCTTCTTCAGACTAAACTCTGCAAACTCATTCTTCATAAGGCTTGGCTTCCAGATCTTTGATCGCCTCGATCACCCTCCTTTGGACACCTTCCAGCTTGTTAATGTCCTCCTTGAACTATGGTGCCCAGAACTGGACATAGTATTCAGGATGAGGTCTGACCAAAGCAGAATAAAAGTGACACAACTCCTTCCCTTGGTTTGGGTGCTGATGCTTAGAGCTGCATTTGGTTTTATTTTTGACTGTCCCATCCTGTTGTTGACTTATTGTTGGAGTCTTGAAGTTGTTTTCTCCTCCATCACTAACATTGCACTACATACAGAAGTTGAGTTGATGCAGCATGTTCTTTTGTCCTGTAGCTTCTATAATCAGGCCTGTCAGCATATTCCATTACTGAGAAAATTTCCTGGAATTTCAGGCCAATTTTATGTCAGGTTCCTGTTGGAGGATAAGTCTCCAAAAGTGACCCTGGTTGTTGCTAAGTTCCTCACAGAGGCAGCCAGGATTAGAGCTCATTGTATATTAGATAAAAGTTAATTGTAATTGTTTTACTGTTCTGGTTTTGCCTTTTGAATGTTTTGTCCCCTTTTGCATTTTATGCTTAAGGTTTTTTTTTTCCCCAATTGGATCTGTGGATTGCAATACATTGATTGACATTGCATTATAAGCATTTCCCTCTTATTAGCAATGTTTTGTGTTTCCTAAGGAATACATATATGTGTTACCCTCTCTCTGATTTTATGATGTTTAGTAATACATTATTTTTTATGCAAATCCTGTTATTTGATTTTAACCTGCTGTGGTTAAATAATAAGTCTTCTAAGTGATAATAAGTCTTCTACCTCCACTGTTACATGTTGTTTTTATTGTGTGCCTTCAAGTTGTTTCTGACTTATGGCAACTCTAAGGTGACCCTATCGTAGGCTTTTCTGGGGCTGAGAGTGTGTGACACACCCAAGGTGACCCAATAGCCTTTCGTGGCCATATGGGGAATCGACCTCTGGTCTCCAGGGTTGTAGTCCAATGCTCAAACCACTACGCTACGCTGGCTATTATGTGCAAAAGGTTAAAATACAACTATCAGTAGGATTCAAAGCAATTTAAAATCATTAATAAAACAAACACAGGGCTTCCCTCTTCTTTGGAATAAGGCCATCCTTGTAAAAAACCTTCAAGACAGCTTAGTGGAAAGAACCAGTCCTTTAACACTCTCTCCCCCTTCACCTCCCAATGTCAGCACTGCAAGGAATGGAGCTCAAGTAATTGAGGATTAAGCTGGCAAACAGATCCGGCCATAGGTAGACCTCAGCATCCACAAACAAGACATGAAAGGAGGGACTGGATAAGAAAAGGAAGAAATCAGATTCTAATTGGAGCAAGACAACTCTCTCTCTCTCTCTCATTCCCACACCCAATAAAAAAATCAGGGGAGAGGGTCAACTAACCCCTCTCCCATACGAGAAGTTTCCCAAGTACCTCTTTCTCTCTGTGCTGGGGCCAGTCTTGAAGATCCATTTCTCTTCTCTTTGAATGGTGCGGGAAAAGGACGTCTCAAAAGCATTGGAGGCATCAGTATGGGTATAGTTGAACCTCTTTTGTCTGCCTGAATGTTGACGGATCATGTTGTGTGCCTCTGGTATGTTGTACTTTATCCTTTGGAGATTTTTTTTTTAAATGTGCTGGTCGAGAAAGAGTGGGCGTTGTTTCTTGGGTGCCTGCCTGCCGTGAGGATGAGACCATACCTGGAATACTTTGACCCCTGGAAGGGCTGGGTGGATGTATGCAGGCAGGGAGACCTCCTTTTGCTCTGGGTCACTCTCAGGGTGGATTCAGCACAGTGTGAATACGGAGCAATACTTTGCAGATGGACATTTGAGGTGTTGCTACGGGCAATGTCTTCTTTCGAGGGGGGACATCTAAAAAGATGGAAGCATTGCAGGGGGCCATCTGAGTTCAAGCAGGTCTTCTTGTGTGTCAAAGCTATCCGTTGAAATTAGAACCACTGAGCATCCCAACGTCCCTGCAGTACAAGAGCTTTGAAGAAAATTGTCTTTGGGATAAAGAAAAAAAAACAACATCTCCTTTTGGCAGTTTCTTTGCAGTGCTGTTTCTTAGCATTTAGTAAGGGGAGCTCGAGATACTTGGCTGCCTGAGGCTCAGAGGAACATATTGCCTCATTCTGTGGGGAACTGGAGTGGTAACTGGATTTTTCTTGAAGGTTGCAATGCAGTGGTATCTTTTGTTGTACCCGTGAGTGACTCAGATTGCTCGTGGGGTTACAGGGTCAGCAATGTGCCCCACTGCTGTCCCCTACAACACTTTGCTGTCATCTTCTGGCTTTGGCTGCTATAAGCAGTTGCCTCATTCTGCCCTATGGCAGGGCCCACCTTTAGGATAGGGCAAAGCCAGAATCCTGGAGACAACAGGGCTGCTGCATTTTTAATACTTGGGCTGCAGTGGCATTGCAGCAGGTGTGACTTGTCATCCTAGCTACGCCCACTGGCACACTGTTTTGTATACGACTATTAAAGGTGCAGAAACCCTGCCTTCTTTTGCATCCAGCCACTCTGAAAGGATGGTATTTCTAAGTATTATTTAAGGTGCTGCTCTTGTCAATTTAATGCCCTAAAAGATACAGGGGCCAGTTATCTGAAGGACCCACCGGCATGTGTTTGAACCTTTCTGAGCATTAAAACTTGCATTGGGAGTCTTGGATTCTGGTTCACCAGTGAGAAGTGTTGTATTGGCAAGTTCTATAACAGGGGCTTCGTAGTGGTGACTTGTACTGTTGGAATTCGCTTCCTATAGAAACGCAATAAGCCTAAATACAATGCTTAGTCTCAGCCGAAGTAGACTCACTGAATCCGTGGGAATGTAGGAAGACAACATGCATGGTAGGGGGCTGGATTTGATGGCCCTTGTGGTCTTCTTCCAGTATTATGATTCTAACACTTGTGTAAGTTTTATTGCTTCAACAGGTCTCCTCTATCTAGCCGGAACTTACACTTGGATTTAAGCCTAATAATAATAATAATAATAATAATAATAATAATAATAATAATAATAATATTTATTTTTATCCCGCCTCTCCCAGTGGATCGAGGCAGCATTACAGGAATATATAAATACATTAAAACATTAAAATGTACCCCATCCTCCCCACCTACCAACCCTAGTCTTGTCATGACCAGTTTTCAAGAGAACATTAAGTACAATTTTCATTCCAGTTTGTGCTTGGTTAATTTTAATATGGCGTGCTTAACATTTTTAATGGTTATTCCTTATAACTGTTGCATGCACACCATTTTTGTGAAGTATCTTATGCGAGAGAGCGGTATACTCTGAAAGGCAGATCTTCGAAGTGAAGTAATGTTTACTTCTATGGTTGCAATGTGTTTAATCGCATGCTAGCTAAATCCTCACCTGCTCATGGTGACAGTTTACGAGCAGAGGTGGAAATTATGCAGCTCCCCAGATGTTATTGAGTTGCCTCTCTCAGCATCCCTAGTCATCATAGCAACTAGTAAAGGATGATGGGAAACACAGTCCAACGGTATCTGGTGGTCCACATGAGTCACAACCCCTGATGCAGAATATTGAGAGACCCAAAGACCCATGTGGGGACCACACATTTCTAGGTAATATATGCAAAGAGTTTTATTGCAATCTCCTTTTCTGGGACTTGGCAGTGAGGCATAGCAGCTCAATGACGGAGCATATGCTTTGTATGTAAGAGATTCTGGGTTTAATGCTGGTTCCTGCAAGCAGGCTTGGGAAAGATTTACCTCTCTGAAACCTTGGAGAACTGCTGCTGGTTAGTCTACCCCTGTCTTCCTCAACCCAGTGCCTTCCAAATGTTAGGCTGCAGCACACATCATCCCCATTCAGCCATGATGGGAGGTGTCACCAAACACCTATGGACCGTGGCAATTTTGGGGGACAGAGCTCAGCTTGGCAGTGTTAATAGTGACGCTTTTAACTGCCTTAATTCAATTGATAGCTTAATTATATTTTTAAACTTTTATATGATGTGGGTTTACTTTTGTAAGCTGCCTTAAGTCCCAGACAGGGAAAGATGATGGTGATGATAGATCCACGGGTGTGACTTGGTGTAAACGAGTGTTCTACATTCCTAAATTTAAATATTATAATGCATAAAATCATGACTTTGGAGACCAGGATTCGATTTCCTGCTTGGCCGTGGAAACCCACTGGGGAAGCAAAAAGGCACTGAAATCCCTTCAGCCACACTTCTAAGGGGAGAACTGCAATAATTTTAGGGATGGAAATAATATTTGAAAAATGGCAGAGAACTGGGATTCACAAGAGCTGGGGACTCCAAATGATGGCAATCCTAGATGGGTGAGAATCTTTGCAGTTTGCAAAGTTTGCAAAAAAATAAAATAAATAAATAAATAAAATCTATGAATTTTTCCCCAGTGCAGAAATAAAATAGGATTTTATGTGCAGAAAACAGCATTTTCTGTACAGAAAACAACTTTCCTAAGCAGAAAATGTTGCTTTATGTACAAGAAGCTTGTTTTCTGCACAGAAGATGCCCTTTTCTTTTTCTTTTTTTTTTAAAAAAGGACAATTTTACCCTCATAAAATAAGTTCCACAGTGAGAGCCATAGTTGAAATATTTGTTCTTACCCATGAGAAAGAACTTTATAGAAAATTACCCTCCTTCTTGAGGATAAGTATCACTGAAATCTTGGGTCTGGCATCTGGGAAAGGATATCATTGCAAAAAGCTGAACGCATTTTGAACAGCATCAGATTCAGGGAAAAAGAATCCATTCTCCAGTCTGATATGTGAACCTTCTTTTGTCAAACAGGCAAAACAGGTCCCTGTGTAAAAAAACCAAACAAACTTTAAAAACCAAACCAAAACTCTGTCATACTCAGCAGTGTTTATTTGCTAGAGATTTCCTAGAGAAGGTCCCAAATTTTCCACTAACTTTTTGTTCTGGAGATGGTAAAACTTTGCTAGTATGAACTGTTGAATTTAGTATTTCTCCACTAAGATCTTTAGACTTTCCTCTTATCTCCATTTACTAGGGAAAAATTTAAACTCAAAACAGCAAAGATGACTGGCAACATCCAATAGATGTGATGTAGAAAAGAGACCAAAGTCTCAGGATATTAAAAAGTGAGATGATTTTATTACTGAAAATAGCCCAGTGTGTTTTGGCCTTGAGATATTATTATGGTCTGCTTCAGGAGCTGTCAAAAAAAGGGGGGGGCAATACGTGGTTAGCAGAAATTATAGCAAGAAACAAATTGCAATCTGCAAAGTCCATTAGAGGTACATGCCTCTTACATCAAATTGCATATAAATAGTCAATGTAATAGGCAATTTAAAAATGCACATTAAGCAAAATAAACTCGTACGGGTACAAAATTACACTTATGTTGCAACAATAAAATAAACCTGCAGGGATTCTGAAAAGCGTGACTCCAAAGCTTATGCCTGGCAGCTGCCAGTTTGCAGAGTATTATGGTATTGCAGTTCTTTTAATATGTCTCAGGGACATCCTATAGCAGAATGGAGACTTATACCATTTCCATACTACACTATTATAGTGCTCTTATTCCACTTTCAACATCCTATGGAATCCTGGGGTTTGCAGTTTAGGGAGGGGCTTCAAAGGATGTTGAAAGTGGAATAATAGCACTATAACAGTCTAGTGTGGAAATGGCCTTAGAGGATGTGTGAAAACTTGAATTATAAAGTAGAGGGGAATACACTAAATCCATGTTTAAACCGTGAGGGACATAGGGGTACAGCAGAGGGTGCATGCCTCTAGATCCCACTTTTGTGACCTCTTCCAATTTTTAAAACTGGCATAGTTTTGGGACAATTTTTAACTCTCCCAAAACACAAAAACATGTAGCAATATCTCCACTTCACCAAGGACCTAGAATCCCATGCCACCCAAAAAATACCTCTATTTTTCTCTGCGGCCCCTCCCAAAATATAACAGGCAGGGAAGGGATTGAGAGGATTGTCAGAGAATAAAAGAGGTATTTGGGCTTACAGTCCTCAGGGGTGCAAATTGACCACATTAACCCCCATGCCTTTGCCCACCCCTGGATGACACTGGTGACATTAAACATCCGTGGAAAAGAGTGGATTCATTTTGTCATGAGTTCCCATGCAGGCAATTCCACTGAGGTAGCCTGTAGTTCTCAGGCTGCCATTGCATATGATTGTCAGGATAATTTTGAAGAGTTGGTAGCAGGATGTCCAACAATGTCATGGTTTTCTTTCCTGGCTTTGAAGGAGATCTGACAGAGTGACATGATTTGCAAAACAGGGAAGGACAGGCTTGGAATCAGAGGCCATCTGATCCTATATGAATCTGACCAGTTCTTAAGATTGGCAGTGGAAGCCTTGCTTCCTGTCCTGTCCTGGGTGAGTCCAGATAGACAGGTACCAATTTCTCGAGAGAAAGGAAATGGTGGCACCCAGTCGGCAGAACAGTCTCCTTGAATCATTTGCTGTTTTTTGGAATGTGTGTGTGTGTTTGTGGCGGGGGGAGTTAAAAAGAAAATTGGCACGGGTAAAGTAAAACAAAAAGAGAGCTATGCTTGGTCCAGGTTGAAAAACACACACCACCGCTTACAGTTTTAACCACTCATGTCTTTGACTCCAAGTCCCAAGTTTCCACCTTCAGTTCTCAAATCCTTGCAAGATACTTTCAAGTCAAGTCTCAAGTCTGGGAGCCAACTTTATACCGCAACCAATATCCCAGAACTTCCAGACAGAGTTGAATAAAGTCAGTTTTAACCATTTAAATCAGTGGTTCTCAACCTGGGGGTCGGGACCCCTTTGGGGGTCGAACGACCATTTCACAGGGGTCACCGCTCCTCAATCCTGCCCCCCCTTTTAAAAGAAGGTGACCTCACAGCCAATGGGAGCAGTGCTTCTGAGACCCCTGCGCTGGGGTTCAAACTGCAAACCCCAGGATTCCATAGGATGGTGAAAGTGGAATAATAGTGCTATAACAGTCTAGTGCAGAAATAGCCAGGGTGACTTTCTCCTCTCGCTTTTGTTGTGCGTGGACCCTTGGCGCTTGCCACACGCACGTGTTGTGTTCTTCGCCCTGACTGTCTTGCGTTCCTCACTTTTTGTATGTTCAGCGTCCGTACTCCCTTTAAGGGAGGGAGGGAAACAAAACGCGTCTGCTTCTGCCGCCGCCATCTTTCCTCTCTCCCTGTCCTTTCCTCCCTGCGCCTCGTGTAAAATGGGGGCTGTTTCGGCCTTGCCTTTGGGAGTGACTGGCTTTTTGAACTGTGGAAACCCAACATTCAGAACTAGAACTACTGCCTTAATTCTGGCATTGATGGACGCTTTCTGTGCTTAAAAAAGGGGGGAGGGTTACCAGTTTTTAGGCATTAGAAGTCTATCCAGAGCAGTGATTTAGGGCAGTGTTTCCAATCTATTTGATGTTGGGAATAACTAACTAACTAACTAACAAATAAATAAATAAAATGATTTTATGGTTGGGGGTCACCACAGTATGAGGAACTGTATTAAGGGGTCGCAGCATTAGGAAGGTTGAGAACCACTGATTTAAATAGACTTGGCCCTCCCCTTCTGTGGGTTTGCCATCTGCAGCTTTGGAAATGAGGAATAGGATCCTTCTAACTCCCCCTTCCCTAAGCTGGAGGCTTTTGTTGTCAATGGGCATAAAAGAATTTGCAGCTTCAGAAGTGGGCACTAGGATCCTTTTTGCTTCCGATTTCCAAAGCTAGAAGCATTTTTTGGAAGTGGGGAATAAGATCCTTCTTGCCTGAACTTATTGGGAAGGGCAAACCTTCTGTTCTCTTCCCCTGCTGGGTGACTTGAATGCAAACTACTTTTGCACTTTGAGCTCAGTTTGTCTAGACAGGCAGGTACCTACCTGAAGTAACCTGAGGACAAAGAGGTACAGGAGGAGAAAGGGAGACAAAAAGCAGTATTTTTAAAGCAGCTGAAAAATTGAGGTGAGGAGAGGATTAGTTGCGACTGTCTCTGCCCGACTGGGACAGTTGGAGAGTAGAGTCTAACGTCATCACTTTCCTCTCTTGACCCTGCATGTTCTTAAAAACATCTTTGCCTGAAAGGTTGGTTTTGAAAACCAGCGCTGACATTTCTGTGCCTTTTGGGGTGGCCTAAATAAAAGGTATGGCTACAAGGTGGCCAAGCTGGCTACTGCGGTGCTTACAGATCTCTTTGAAAATTACTTTTGACAATGAAACTGCTTTTGCAAATTGTGAATGTGGCTGCGCAATGCTGGTCCCCTGTTTTGCGTGGGAGACTGTGTGGTTCTCTCTCTCTCTCTCTCTGTTGTATTCTGGTTCTTTAGAAGAAATGGTCAGTGGGACATAGTTAGGTTTGCCATATTTCACTGCCTCAAATTCCTCATCTTATCCAAATTTGCATTCTAATCTGGCAAATCCACCCCGGTAATTGTTTCAGTTTTCTTCCACTATGTTTCAACCTTTGTGTCCTTGTTTGCAGTTACAAATGATCCGGGAGAACCAGTGCAGAGTAATGTTTAGAGTGATGGACTTGGAACAGGGAGACACAAGTTCAAATCTCTGCTTGGTTCTGGAATTTGCCATATGGGGATGGGCTACAGTTGTTGGTTGTGCTCTTCAAGTCATTTCTCTAAGGTGACCACATCCTGGGGTATTGGCAAGATGGTTCAAAAGAGGTTTTTAACCTTTGCCCTCTTCTGAAGCTGAGAGAGTGTGACTTGCTCAAGATAACCAACCATGGCTGAGTGAGGACCTGACCCCTAGTCTCCAAGATCATAGTTCATTGCTCACACCACTGCACCACACTGGTTCGTGTGGTTAAAAAGAGCTTAAAATAAATTTAAAACATTGTGGAAAGGGTGCAAGATAAAAGCACAAGGATACAAGAGTAAAACAGATATGTTTAAAAATTCTCAGCTCAGGGAATTGTTCTTCTTTCTTGTGGCCGCCTCTGTTTCTCCCAGTGGAGTGGAGTTCTTAGCCAATTTTCCAGCTAGGTTGACCGAGGATCGGCAGGGTCAACGGACCTGACAAAGGTTGCCCAGTGAGTCACTGGCTTGGCCAGGATTACAGCAGAGGTTAAACAGCTTAATGGAAGCAAAAGATATCTGACAAAATAATCTTTAATCAGCTTGACATCTTGCATACCAAACTTTGCCTTGGCGCAATTATAAATAAAGTGGGGGTGGTGGGAGCTCTTTTCTTTGAGGCCGGAAAAGCTCGACTTTGGTTTTTCCCCAATTGTGCATATGCTCTGCAGTTGAAAGATTTGCCCATAGTTGGAAGTAATGCATGTCTTCTCCTCCTCCTCCCTCCACTTTTTTTTAAAATGGTTATCAGTATTTTACAAGCATGGCCATTCACCAGCCACTCATTTGGGTCAGCTCCAATAACAGAGAATTAATATTTCTTGGTAGGGCCACTTGTTGAGATGTATGTTAGAAGAGCTAATGCAGTTAGAGGTTTGACCTGGACTTAGGTTGGAGAGATCTGAATTTGAGCGCCTGCATGGATCTTGAATATTTCCTATGTACCCAGGGATAATGTATGACTGCCTCTCAATCTGATAGGTTACGGTCAGATAATTCAGTTCCTAAATACCATCATAAACCCCCTGGAGGGAAAAGTGAAGGCTTAAGAAGGCATGAGATATGAAGAAAGTGTGGATGATAGAATGGTATAATCAAGAAGGGGTAGTTATAAAGTTGGGGAAACTAAACTAAACTGTTAACAAAGGCCATTTCCTCACTAGACTGTTATAATGCTATTATTTCACTTTCAACATCCTCTGGAATCCTGGAGTTTGCAGTTAGGGAGGGGCATCAAAGGCCCATATTTACTATCCTCAAAGGCCCCTCCCTAAACTGTAAATCCCAGGATTCCAGAGGATGTTGAAAGTGGAATAATAGCACTATAACAGTCTAGTGCGGAAATGGCCAAAGTCTCTAACATCAAAGTTCCTTTTTTGTAAAAGCACCTTGTGAGTCAAATTTGCAAAGGTCAAACTCACAAATATAATAATAGCAATTAGAGAATAGAGAGACATCAGTTATCAGTTACGTTTCTATACCGCTTATCCTTGCAAAGCTTTCCCTAAGCGGTTTACAGTGTGTTTAGCTAATTGCCCCCAACAATTAGGTACTCATTTTACTCATTCCAACCTACGGAAGGATGGAAGCCCTGCAGGATCGAACTCACAACATTGTGGCTGCAGTACCGGCATTTAACCCCTGTGCCACCAGGAATATGGAGAGAGGACTGTAAATGGAGAGTGGTTGGAGCGCTCAGGTATATTACATCAACTCCCAAACAATTCTAAAAAAATGCAGACCATATATTTAAATCTTTTTGTTCAATTTCCTTCCTATGAGATGTTATTTTCTTCTTCACAGAGGGTAAGCCTCCTGCCCAGTATTCTTCTCAAAGAAACACGCTGTTTCAAAAGCCTGTGGTTTCAAAAGCTTCCATCTGGGTTGCCTTATTACCACAACATGGACTCTTTTTCACACTGTACAATTACAACACTTTGGTACTACTTTTAGCTGACACAACTGCCTCCTGTGGAATCTGGAGCTTGAATTGTTTGGAGAGGTATGAGAGAGAATCTGGCAGAGCTTTCTAAATCCCTCACAAAAAATACAAAACCCAGAATTCTACAGAATGGATCCACGGCAGTTACGGTGGTTTTGAAGTTCTATAATTAAAAAAAAATTGTTGCCTTAATTAAACATTATAATCTACATTAACAGCAAACCATATAACTACTACCTCATTCAAATAACCTGCTTTGTGATAGTCCTCATATTAAAGATTCTTTTGATTTTTAAAAGAGAATCATACCCAAAAGTCCTGTGTGTTAACAATGGGCTTTGATCCACTATTAAGTCCAAAACTGGCAATATGAAATGAGGGGATTATTTCTTTGTGCTTGCTTAGGAAATGAGGACACAGAACATTTAATCTAGCTTACTTGCTCCTAGTCGGTTGGTGGATACAGAGTGCAGTGGAGAGGCAGCCCTGGGTACCCTAAAGACCTGGAAGGGCAGGAGGAAGCTAAGCAATGCACAGACCCCTCTGTGGAGTCTTTGTAAGTTGTAGTGTTGGCCATGTCCACACTACACTGTTCTAGTGCTATTATTCCACTTTCAACATCGTGTGGAATTCTGGGGTTTGTAGTTTACTGAGACCAAAGAGTTCTCTGGCTGAGAATCCTAAAGGACCCTCCCTAAACTGTAAAGCCCAGGATCCCATAGGAAGCTGAAAGTGGAATAATAGCACTAGAACAGTGTGGTGCAGACATGGCCATCGTATCAATGAAGCTTTGCTAATTGTGGGTCTACTAGCTGATCTAGTGGCTTGCACACAGGCTGGAAGTGGTCCTACCAAAATTGGAGAAAGTGCACCCTTGTCTCCAACCGGAATCTGATCTGTGAAACTGCAGACTTGGTAATCAGTCTCGAAATCTGGTAACCCTGTATAATGAGAACACACACTTTGGGATGAGACACAAGCAGGTCGCCCAACTTGATCCCAATTTCATCTGAAGGTCTTCCCGGTCTCTCCAAGTCCCAGCTAATAGGCCCAATGATTCTTCGCACTCTGACATTAATAAAAGATTAAGGATCGCTCTCTGAGCACCTTTGAAAACCAGTACAAAATTGTATCAAAGCGCACCAGCTTGTCCTGAGACTTTCTCATTGGCTGCGTGTTTCTTTCACAGCCCAATGGCTAATTCCTAAATCGCCCAAGCCAATTATGCCTGCATTCTTTTGCGAGCAACTCATGATGATGGAGCCTGGAAAGGACATGCTGAATGGTTAGGAACACCTTAGGCTGCAAAGATATAACTGGGATGACAGACACAATTAGCCATTCATAATTCCTTATAGCAGCTGATTAAAGTCTCTTTATCCTGCTTACCAAGATCAAAAGGTCACATGGCTGGGAAATAAAAAATGAATTAAGATGGTTGAGCTGTTCTGTTGATATATCCTTTAATAGAAGAAAAGGGCTTTCCTTTGCAAAATTCAAGTTTAGTTTTAGTCCTATAGTTGATTTAGAGTAACACCCAGTACCTAGTTCTATAGGCACAGAAGCAGCCTAGATTATTTTAATGAAAGTTTTTACTTCTACCCACATACGCTTGCTCTTCCTCAAGACTATTTTTGGTTCAAACCTTCTGCTTCTAACTTCTTAGTTGCATGCTCTTCCTTTGCAACCTTTAGTTTAAACTTCTTACAAAATTATAAGGCAAGGCATGCAAATCTATGGCTATCTCTACAATTGCTTTTTGCATAGTCACATTCTTGATTTGGAAAGAGAAACGTGGTGGAAATTTACATTGTAATATGCAATTTGTGAGAGGCTCAGCATAGTGCTGTGGTTTGAATGTTAGCCTAGGACTCTGGGAGACCAGAGTTTGAATCCCTACTTGGCCATGGAAACCCATGGGGTGATGTTGGGCAAGTCACACTCTCTCAGCCTCAGGGGAAGCCAATGGCAAACGCTCTCTGAACAAACCTTGCCAAGGAAACCCAAGGGTAGGGTCACCATAAGTCAGAGTTGACTTGAAGGCACACAACAACAATTTATGAGACACATAAGAGACAGAGTGAAAGAGGCCCTCTATTTTTCTGAGTGGAGGAATTACCTCCCCACATTTCTGTATGCATGGAATTTATCCCTCTATATACCACTATCATGTGAGTATAAGTTCAGCACCTTGGAAAGCTCCTCAGCAATTTGGACTAAAACCCAGAGCCATTTCACTGCTCCAGTGATGTGGCAGCCCCACCCAGTTTGTTTCTCTATGTCTGTCGGTCTTGAGCCTTTATGCTGGTAAAGAAATAGCCGGTCATAATTACATCTCTATGCATAGTGGTATGAAATAGTATTCAGCGCTTTAATAGGAATACCCAGTGTTGGAAATGGGGAGGGGTATAGACTCAGCCTCCAACTATTTGCATTACTTTGCATTTATGTCTGGGTACATTTGTTTCCCTGACCTCCTCCCCTTGCTCAGTTTTAAAATATGTACTTCCATAACTACCTCCTTCCTCCCTTGAACTGTGAATGAAGGTATCACATATCATTTCTCCATAGTGTTAAGTTTGGAAATTGGCAGAATCTCTCATGGCTCTAACAACAGGCAGGGTGAAGAAACCTTTCCAGATAGTAAATGCAGCATGAGACCCAACTCGCTACATTCTGGCCCCCGATCAAAATTGGAAATGAGGCTCTGCTCACTTCAAGATTTGATTTTTATAAAAAAGGAGTATGTTATATTTGAACCTAGGGAGGCCTGCAGTGGTTCCTGAGAGGAAAAATTATCTTTAAGATTCTCCAAAGTCTTCTGTCTCTGCCCTGAATTAACCTGCTGCCATCTGGTGCCATGGAATGCCCTATCAACCAGCACTGGATTAAAATGTACCTGCTAGTCCAGTTTATATTAAATGGAATACAGGATACCATGTTGTATTTAGATGCGAGCAGAAAAATGTCTTGCACCAGCCTTGGAGAAAGGCCAGCTGTAAATGGCACCAACTGGCTAGTGCCCAGAACATCACCAACACGGCATCACCTGACCACAGTCTCTAGAGTATTTTTGCATGTTGAAATGAAAATACGAAGAATATTAAAGATTGAAGGTACACACAGTTCTTAAAGAAAAGGCCTACAAAATTGTATTGTCCACCAGACAATAAAGACAAGAAACAGGATAAGATTTAAAGATTCATTTAGCATTCCATTTCCTGAGAACGTCTTCCTACTGATTGTACAGCCTGGAGGCTGACGGCTTCATGCTATGAGTGATGTTCTGCATGGCATGGCTCTTTAAACAAGGCATCATCCTTCCCTCCCAGCAACTTTTAAATAATTTGGCATTCTCTGCAGGAATTTGCCACTTCACCGCCCATATCCATTCCCAAGTCATAAATGCAGAGTTTTAAAAATTTAAGATCTAATCTAAATCTCAAGATCCCCGCAGCCATAATATCATAACTGTGAGAGGAGGTGTGAAGGTTCTGGCTTCAGTCATGTATGACCTGCAGCGGAAACGACCCCTTGACCTGAGATACCTGCAGTCTGGTTGCATGCTTGCTTACTCAGTGAAGGATGAGATAGTGAATCCTCTCTGCTTTTTAGTCTAAACAAGCTATCCAAAATGTTAAACCTCTTTGGGAAAGAAGGTCCAGACAGCTCCATTCAATTTCAGATCCATAGTGGATCCAATGCCCTGCTCACGCCGAGTTCCCCTTCCATGCCTGCATTTGAGTCTCCTTTATCTCGCTTCAACAAGTTCTGACTTTGCTCCCTTTCGTTTTTGGCACGACCAGGGTTCTCGAGACCTTGTTTTTGGCGTATATGTTAGAGCAATGGTTCTCACCTCTTCTTTACCATGGAGCCCCTTTAAATATCTTTGGTTGCCACCGACCACCAAGACTTAACTCAAGGTGGCTTCTGGCTGTTTGTGTGGAAGCAAGAAATGTCAGGTGCTTTCTCTCAGCATTATTCCCTTGCAAGTTCTCACTGTGTGCAGAAGTAGGAGGTGCTGAGTATAGAATCATAGAATCATAGAAATGTAGAGTTGGAAGAGACCCCAGGGGCCATCCAGTCCAACCCCCTGCCATGCAGGAACACCCTCAAAGCACTCCTAACAGATGGCCATCCAGCCTCTGCTTAAAAGCCTCCAAGGAAGGAGACTCCACCACACTCCATGGAGGCAGCAGCATCTTCCACTGCCGGACAGCCCTGACTGTCAGGAAGTTCTTCCTGAGGTTCAGGTGGAATCTTCTTTCCTGCAGCTTGGATCCATTGCTCCTTGTCCTGGTCTCTGGAGCAGCAGAAAACAAGCCCTCTCCTTCCTCTACGTGGCATCCCTTCAAATATTTAAACATGGCTATCATGTCCCCTCCTAACCTTCTCCTCTGCAGACTAAACATACCCAGCTCTCTAAGTCTATCCTCACAGGGCTTCATGGCTTCCAGGCCTCTCACCATCTTGGTCGCCCTCCTCTGGACTTGCTCCAGCTTGTCAATATCCTTCTTGAATTGAGGTGCCCAGAGCTGGACACAGTATTCAAGATGAGGTCTAAGATGAGGTATACATTTTGCTATTGTATAGTTTCATAACTTTTGGATGATTTGAGATATTTTAATGAAACTTTGTAAAAGTGTAAGTCTGTCACAGGCAAAGGACTCCTGAGATCAATGACTTCCTTCCTTCCTTCCTTCCTTCCTTCCTTCCTTCCTTCCTTCCTTCCTTCCTTCCAGTCATTGTTTTCTTCAAACCTTCTTAAGGACCACTGCGTCAGAGGGTCAGTCTACAAATGTTGCGGACTAGGTGCTAAAGTTAGGAAGGCAACTCTTCTGTTGTTTCGTCCTTCTGTAAAGCAATTATTTTAAATTTCCAATTGCTTAATAAGTGTTTGGAATGTTTACCTTATATTTTATCATTTTAAACTTGAAATAACTTAAACTAGTTTTGCTGTAAGGTTCTGGATCGAAACTTGAATCTCTCTGTGGATTTAAAATGGGGGGCTTAGGATGGCATGCGGAGCTGAGGAGGGGGGACTGCTGTGCTAGAAACCCCTGCCTGAACCTTCCCTGACTTCTAATCGCTTATGTTGCATTCTGTTTGCAAACATCTTCCTGCAGAATCTTGAGTCCCATTGCTACTTTCTTGGTGCCCAATTTTAGCCTCTTCGGCTGATCTCGCTAATTAAATTAAGCACCCGTATGGGGGGAAAATAGCCCCAGCACAGCCTGTCTCACTCACTGTGTGTGTATGTATATATGTGTGTGTATGAGAGAAAAAGAGACAAAAAAAACCATTACTGCACATATGCAATTTTAGTTTTCCACATTTTCTCATCTCCCCGGCTTGTAACTGGTGAAAACAACATCTTAGGAACCCCCTTCCATTATTCTTGTCATCCTTCCCAGTTAGAGAGAAACAAGTTGGACATTAACTGGACTGCAAAGCAGTGGTAATGATTTAACAAGGACCAGAAAAAGAATCCACTAACTGTTTGAATTCAGCTTAGATCTGCTCTGTCTCAAAGGCAAGTTGGTTTTTTGGGGGTTTTTTTTAAAGGACACATCTCTTTTCCTTCTCAGATATGGAGGAGTTGGCTAGGGAAAGCATCAGCTTGTTAGCCAGACCTGATCTGAAGTTAGAAAGCCCCCGTCTCTCTTCTGCCGGAGCCATCTTCATCATGCTGAAATCCGCCCTCGGAGCCGGACTTCTCAACTTCCCCTGGGCGTTCAATAAGGCTGGAGGAATCACCTCGTCTGTCCTCGTGGAGCTGGTAAGTGCCAAGGGGAACCCAGCTGGTTCTCCTGTGATTTCACAGCTTATTTTTTATGTTGTTTTATTTAAACCTTACCTTTTTCCCCATGTGGGAACTAAGGTGCCTGACAGCAGATTTTAAAAAGTACAGCTAAAAAAAAATGATGTGCTTATGCTTAAAATGGCTGTGTTCATGACTGCAACAAAAAGTTTTATAAATTATTAAAATAAATGGCCTTATTGGGAGGAATAGTTACTTAAAAACAGTTAAACATTTACGATATAATTATGGGAATAAAAGTCCAGGGCACATAGACACAGGGGTTTAACTTGGGAGGGGAGAATGAGGGTATGACCTTCCAAGAGGAATTCTGTTCCCAATGAAATTGTCCTTCAGTTGCTACATTTCTAGCATTGCCAGAAAGAGTTTATTGTGTTTTAGCAAAGAGGCGTTATATACAAATAGGAAACAAGAAGAGGGAATCGAACAAATTAATTTACTACTAATAATTAACTGTCAAAGGATGGTTCATTTTCAATATTCCCCACCCTCCAAAAAACTTTATAGCATGGAATTGTAATGCCATAACAAGTAATTTGGATGTTCTAAAAGATGCAAATTTCACAGGATTGGATAACTGAAAATAGGCCTCCACACGAGAGGAGCTACCCTTGAGAGCTTTTAACAAAGGATAAATATAATTGTCTCTAAAATCATTATAAATGGGGCATTCAAGCAGTATATGAGTTAAATCTTCTGTTGAGACAGAATTATAGCCACATACTCTGTCCTTCATAGGAACACAATTATACACAATTATACCTGAGCTGCCTATGGTTTTCTTTATTTGCAGGGTTCTTTAATATTCCTCATCAGTGGCTTAGTCATCCTGGGTTACGCCGCTTCCATCAGCACTCAGACAACGTACCAGGGTGTGGTGAGAGAGATCTGCGGGGCAGCCGTTGGAAAACTTTGCGAAGTCTGCTTCATCCTGAACCTCTTCATGATCTCGGTGGCCTTTCTCAGAGTCGTGGGAGATCAGCTAGAAAAACGTGAGTCCACGGAAGGAAAACTGGTGGTAGTCTACATGTTGCTAAGTGTACCTTCTATAGAAGTGTAACCTGTTCTCTTCTAAAAGATAGATGGGGGACACGTGGCTGGATAGCAGTACGTGTGAAAGGGATCTAGGAGTCTTCATAGCCCACAGGCTGAACATGAGTCAGCAGTGTGATGCGGCAGCCAAGAAAGCCAACACAATTCTCAGCTGCATCAATAGGAGTGTGGTGTCTAGATCGAGGGAGGTACTGGTACCACTCTACTCTGCTTTGGTTAGATCTCATCTTGAATACTGTGTCCAGTTCTGGGCACCCCAGAAGGACATGGTCAAGCTGGAGCAAGTCCAGAGGAGGGCGACCAAAATGGTGAGAGGCCTGGAAGTCATGAAGCCCTATGAGGATAGACTTAGAGAGCTGGGTATGTTTAGTCTCCAGAAGAGGAGGTTAAGAGGGGACATGATAGCCATGTTTAAATATTTGAAGGGATGCCATGTAGAGGAAGGAGAGGGCTTGTTTTCTGCTGCTCCAGAGACCAGGACAAGGAGCAATGGATTCAAGCTGCAGGAAAGGAGATTCCACCTGAACCTCAGGAAGAACTTCCGGATGGTCAGGGCTGTCCAGCAGTGGAAGATGCTGTTGCCTCCATGGAGTGTGGTGGAGTCTCCTTCCTTGGAGGTTTTTAAGCAGAGGCTGGATGGTCATCTGTCCAAGGGAGTGCTTTGAGGGTGTTCCTGCATGGCAGGGGGTTGGACTGGATGGCCCCTGTGGTCTATTCCAACTCTACATTTCTATGATTTCTATGATAGTTTAAAAAATAACAATAATAAAATACAACAGATAAAAAGTGCAAGGCCAATTGAGGGACTGCATAGATTAATATCTTTGTAATGCACCTTGCCTTCCCAGTATGTGATTCTTTCTACCCAAATGAAACCCTGAGTGGAGGAGCCTCTCGCCAACATTGGTTCACAGACCATCGCTTCACCTTGTCTGTTCTCTGCATCTTGGTTATCTTTCCGCTTTCCATTCCCAAAGAAATTGGGTTCCAGAAGTACACGAGGTAAGAGTTCAGTAGTTCCCACTAACGTTCTGTCTGACACTGGGTCTGTGTTTTTAGATGTAATGCCAAATTATACTTCTGGAAGTAGTCCCCATATGCCTTGCTTGAAAGCAAAAATTCCTTAACACTGCGCTGCTAAAATCTCACAACAGTGGCACATTTGGGGGTGGCAAAATCATCCATTGGGCTGCATAAGGTCTGCAGATCACAAACTGCCCACTCCAACTCTAAAGCAGACCCCAACACCACCAGCGATACTCAAACTGATCTGAGCTAGATTAATTAATTCTCTGCCCAGAAATGCTACAGGACACCAATTTGAATGCTGCAGGCTGGGGGTTGGGTTTGAGGTCCCTTGTTGCACAAACCTTAACCTTTCCTTGTGTGTGTTTCAGTATTCTTGGCACCTTGGCAGCTTGCTATCTGATGCTTGTCATTGTTGTAAAATACTACCTCCGAATGGATCACGTAGTCATGCATGAACATCACCGTTCACCTGGGTAAGTGCTGGCATTGGCAGCTGTTTGCTCTCTGACAAATGGCAGGTTGCTTAGGCAGTGGTCTTCTCAAAGCAGCTCAAAAATCTCTTAGAAAGCCTGCTCAGATACTCTCACATGAACCCTGGCACAGTGCTTTTCTATGCCTGTACCCCAAGTGAGCCACCATGGTTTAGCCATTTGAGCATTGGAGGATGACCCTGGAGAACAGGTTCAAATCTCCACTCAGCCATGGAAACCCACTGGGTAACCTTGGGTGCATCATCCACCCTAAGCCCCAGAAAAACCCAGGATAGATTCTCCTTTGGGTCTCCTGTAAGTTGGAAAATGACTTGAAGGCACAGAACAACCACCTTAAGTATGGTTGTTCAGTTCTAGTTCTCCTGGGTGCCTTTGTAATGTGATTTGTGTCACTATCTCTTCAGTCTAGTAAATGGAGGATGCTGTGACTGAGCTGGTGTCCTGGAGTGATAGCCAAGGATTGCTTTCTTTTAGATGCCAATTAAAGCAGGTTTTAACTGTCCTTGCACTATTTGTTGGTGAGATTTTTCCATGTTCTGCCCCTTTCCCATGTCATAGTAGGCTAAGCACCCTCGGTTGATCAGGGATGACTTGCATCCCATGCTTTCTTCCCTATTTTTTAAAAAGAAAGCCTGTGATCTTTGATCTGATTTATTTATTATGATGTGCCAACCTGCCAGGACCCTGGCTCTCAGTTGTGCTTCCTTTCCAACAAGCTAGGGGGATAACTATAAAACAAGCCTTGGATTATTTCTCTGGTTTAACAGAGGAAAGACAAACCAGAGACCTGGCTCCTGCTCGGTTTCATGTCACAATAAGCAACCGTCAGCCTTTGGTTCATTTAGTTAATCCAGATGGCAAACTTCAGAGCATTCTGACCATTATGAGATGGAATTCTTTTGAACTCAGGAGTGTAGCTATGAGGGGTTGGGGTTGTTCTTGTGTGCCTTCAAGTTGCTTCCAGCCTATGGCACCACCTCAGATGAACTTCCCACAGGATTTTCTTGGCAACCTTTCTTTGGACGGGTTTGCCATTGCCTTTCTCTGAGCCTAAGAAAGAGAGACTTCCCCAAGGTCAAACCACTATATCACACTGGCTTGGAGGGAGCACCAAATGTGGTCATTGCCCCCCCAAATAAGAATTCAGGCCCCCCAATGGAATTTTTGCATCACTTCCTGAATTTCTAGCATTGCCGTATCTTAAAACATCCGTTGGACATCTAGAAAGAGAGCTTATATATCCAAAGAAAAAGACTCAGGCAAAATGACCAAAAGGATGTGAACACAGCAAACAGAAGAGTTCTAGGGGTGAATAATTTTCAGTGTTTCACTCTCTGCGATGCTAGAAAAGTGGCAAATGAAGGGGAAAAATCACCAAATTCTTGCATTGATGCTGCTCCATCCCCAGCTACACCCGTGCTTGAATTTCAGCTTCTTGTGATGATCGAACTCAACCTTGGTGTACAATTTTTTAAAAAAATGCTTACTTTCTTTATCTCTGCCTCAGGCTTCTAAATTTTTCCTTTTTTTGGTGATGGTGGTAGGGAGATGACATTTTCTAACTATATAGCAAAGATCTTATGTTCCAAATGCCTGTCTCCATTCCCCTCTCTCTTTGCCCTTCTATGGAACACCTTCCTTGTAGTTTTATATATCACTGTTGTCTCCTTGCATTTTTTCAGCAAAACTGCAAAGTATGTCTTAAAAACTTACAAAAAAAAAAATCAAAACAGCCCTTCTTTCCCAGAATAAGAATCTCTGGCCTTTAGTTTTTAATTTCCTCTGTGCTTTGTAATATTGGCCCTCCACCCTGAAATCAACCCAGCCTGTTCCAGATGAGGGGGGACCCCTGACCTCACTTTGGAGAAAAACTGTTTTTAGAGTGAATCCAGGATGTTCCTGGCTGAGTATTTTACGGAGGTGGAATTCTGTGTGAATTCAGCGAGGAATACAAGAAGCTTCCCTGTATTCCCCACTGAATTGCTTGCTGTTTGCTTCCCAACCCACAAAATGAAGAGACCACACACAGGGCTTGGGTTGAACTAGGGCAATTTATTAATGTATGCCTAATCATCACAAAGCTGGAAGTGACCTTGACCTTGACCTTGGGTTTGAATTTAAAATTGACCATGAACTTGAACTTACGACCTGAGAAGGGGGGGTCAACAGCATGGGTAGGCTAAGGCAAGGGTCAGCTCCAGACCTCTTCCCTAGCCCTCATTGAGCAAGGTACCGGGCAGAATTGGCAGAAGGCCTTCAGGGTTTGGAGACTGGGATGTTTCCTAATCCTAATCAGAGGTGCTGGGGTGAAACTTGGACCTTTCTGCCTCTCAATCAGGTGCTCAGTCACTGGGCTGTAATTTAGATCAAGTAAGGGGGCAGGAGCTGGGGATCATGGAGTCAGTTTTCTTCTAAAAGGACCACCGCAGCCCATACTATCTCCCTCCAACTGTAAGTTACCAAAAGCAGAACAAACAAAAAAACCATCAACACCAAAAGCAAAACCAACCAAATAAAAACCTAAAGTGACCAGAAATCCAGTTCTGGTTTTGTATGTGTGTGTGTGTGTCATAGCTAAAACGTTCTGCTAAGTGTTTGATGCAGGGCCTTGGTCTATAAGTGCCTCTTGTACCAAATGACTTTCAACCCTTGTGTGAGCGTTCACTGAAGCACGATGTGAAATGAAATTGCAGTGCTGTGTACGCTACTCGGTTTGCTTATTCAAGCTCTCTTCTTTGTTCAAGCAAATCCTCACCAGCAGGTTTCATTTCATGTGGTGCACTTTGGTTTATGTAATGGTTACAGCCCTGTTTGTTTGGTTGCGTGCCTCTGAGCTGGACAACCACTCCATTTTCACACACCGTTTCTCGATTCCAAACCTTACAGGGTCTCCTCTTGGGCCTCCATCTTCAGCGTTATACCAACCATCTGTTTTGGATTTCAGGTAACAGGCTTAATTTTTCTCCTTCCCTTTCTGCTTATATATATATGTTTAATCCAAGTCTAACATTTCATATCCTGGGATATGGGTTGCCTCCATGTCCCACTGGTCTTGCGAAGGAGATTATGCCTTCAGCCGAACGCACTAAAGCGCATTCAGACACCAAGCACTGCTGACTGGCAAAGAAGACAAAGACAATCACTGGGCAGAAGCATCCAGTGGCTTCTTTTTTCCCATTTGGCACATTTTGCCCCTAAGTAGGCACGTAAAACTTTGGTTGTTTAATTCTTACATCTGAGAACAAAACAATTCAAAAGTTTTCTCTCCAATGAGCAGGATGAGTAAAGTTTTAATGTATGTTTGATTATTTTTTTTAACTTTCATTTTTGAACTTTATTGCAGAAATTAAGTTTTGCAAATGTATTTTATGCAAAGCACAATGATCTGGGGGCAAAAAGCACAGTTTGTGCAAAGAGGAGCAAAAGCAAAGAAGCAGAAGGGCTGATTTTTCATTCTTAAGGCTGAAAAAAATTCCTCTTGGTGATAAGAAACTCTTCAGATCTTCTCTATACCCTTATCCCAGAGTTGTAAGGACTCATATTGCAGTATGAAGTCCCTTAATGGTCCATATCAATTCTCATGGGGGATGTGGGGAGCAAAAAGGCAGGTGTAAAACAAGAAGGTAGACAACAGTGGGATTCCAGAATGAAGATGGCATGGATGCCACACTTCCCACTTCTGTCCTTAAAACCTGTTCTATGTTTCAGTGCCATGAAGCCTGCATTGCCATCTACAGCAGCATGAGCAACAAAAAGCTCTCCCACTGGGTTTTGGTCTCTGTGCTGTCCATGCTCTTCTGCTTTCTTATTTATTCCCTAACAGGTAAGGTTCTTCTAGCTTCCTCCATCACCCTAGTCCAGGGCTGGATATCGTTTGGCCCTGGAAGGAATCCCAGTTTGGAGAAGGGTCTTAGGGGTTATATGTGAACAGTGGGTGGAGCTAAAGACAAGTGGGAAGGGCTAAGGGCAAGTAGGAGGGGCCAAAGCAAAATGGGCTGGGTCTGATGTGAATATTACAGCATTGGACACATCATCATCATCATCATCATCATCATCATCATCATCATCATCATCAGTTCTAAGTGTGTCTTTAAAGGAGCAAGCCTGGCAGCACAGGTCTGAAAACCTGTCCTCGGCCCATGTACCGGCTTTCTGAGCTGCTAACCAGAGTTCCTCTTCCTCACCATGACGAGACTCCCAAGGCTTTAACAATTGGTGCTATCTATTTTGCACCATAGTTTCCTTTCAATCTTGCACCCAGGAGAGGTTTTGCAAGTGAAGGGCCCAGTCTACAAGATAAAATGACCCCCCAATGGGCCAGTCCATTGAAATAGAATGAAATTATTAGCAACTTTAAAATAATTTAAAACACACATTTAAAAATGATGAAATGCAGTTTAAAACAGTACGATTTAAAACAATAGAGTGCCCTAATTTAAAAGCTCTTTTCTAAAAAATATTGCATGCATAAATTTTAAAACACAAGTCAGGTAGTACGGATAGGGTTGCCAGGTCAGGATTATCGCCACTCCTGAGATTTGGGGGGCAAAACCTGAGATCCAAGGACAGTGCCTTGGGATGCCATGGGGAACAAGCCCCTGATGATGTTACCAGGGTAATGTTAACAGGAACAGCCCCCTGGTGATGCCATGAAACATTAGCATAGATGAAGAATTAAGCATATATTAAATGGAAACCACAGTGGCACAGACAATCCCATTCATATGACACCAGTCCTAACAAATGAGGACAATAGATATACACACATTTTCTAGGGCCATTTCCGCACTACAGTGTTACAGTGCTGCTATTCCACTATCAACCTTCTATTGAATTTTGGGATTTGTAGTTTAGGGAAGGGCACTTCAAATTCTCAACCAAAGAGCTCTTTGGTCCCAGAATTCCACAGGGCATTGAAAGTGGAATAGCAGCACTTTAACACTGTAGTGCGGAAATGGCCTACGTCAATGCACTTGCCCTGAGATTCCTCCCCCCTTGTCCTGAGGACTGGAGAAGAGGATCTTGGCTTGACCCTGAGATTTGGTAATTTTAACCACAGGAAGCTCCAACCAATGCATTCATAGCATGTGCATATGTGAGTGCCTTGTGTTTTGCTCTGCGGAAACTTAAAAACCTGGCACCACCGGGGCAATGGAACAGCTGATTCCCTTGTTTCTTGGATGAATATCGGGCTGTACATTGCCAAATTTCTTACCAGAGCTAATAGATATGATTGTTTCTTTCCTCTATAGGACTGTATGGCTATTTGACTTTTGGCACTGATGTGGCAGCTGACATCCTCATGTCCTATCCAGGAAATGATGTTGTTGTTATCATAGCCCGGCTGTTGTTTGGCATCTCCATCATCACCATCTACCCCATCGCCCTACTCTTGGGAAGGTAAGAATCGTAAGCACTGTTTTCTCTGTGTTTTAACCCATAAGGAAACATAGAGGCCAGGATCTCATTGATGTCTTATGCATGTCCAAGTTCCCCTACAGAAGTGGTTGGATGTTTTGGTCTGAAACTGCCTGGCTGTATTCCACTGATGAGCGTCTAAAAGGCTCAAAATGTTTTTCCTTTACTCATACCAGGCTTATTTGTCCTGCCTGTTTCATTTCACAGGTATATACTGTCATGCACCTGGCTGAGATTTAAGGTCTGCTGGAGTGGCTCTCTTTTGTGTGTCCCATCAGTCAGAGCAATATGCTGTGTGAGGCCATAGGAGAAAGCCTCACCTGTTGAATTCTCTCCCCTTTGGGGCCCCATTGGCACCAACCTTGCTGCTGTTTAGGTACCAAGTAAAATCATGGTAGTCCATCAAAGCTTTTGAGCCTTAAGGCTTTTACCTCTTACACACGTGGTTTTAAGTCATTTCAAACCATTTTGGCCTTTTCAATCCATCTTTTGTTAATTGCTTAATATATCTTTTAGCGTTTTAAAATCATTTTAATTATTTCTACTGTTTTAAATTTGTTAGATTGGTTTTATTGTATGCTCCCCTGGGATCTCTGGATGAAGAGTGGCATAGAAATATTCAAGTAATTAGAGACAGACAGACAGATAGATAGTTTTGAATCAAAAGTTGGCTGAAACATGTTCTTGCTCTGCTTTTTCATAGGGTAGGAACCTATTCTCCATTCTTTCTATGCTACCTCCATTTTTGGTACCTAAATTTTACCTAAAGTACCTAAAGTATTGCGTTAACTCAGGCGTAGCTGTACCAGATTTCTGCTGTTCTGTCTCCCTTTCCCAACTGACCGCATGACTTCAGCCAAGAGCAACGTTCTTCCATTTTGCAATTGGATCTGCCAGGTCCGTTCTGCAGGACGTCTGCTTGACTTCCAAGCACAGCTATTTCCTGACAACGGAGCCTTATGAGAAATGGACGCGAGTCATGCTCACCACCGCGTGGGTCGTGGTCACGCTCGTCATCGCCCTCTGTGTCCCAGACATCAGCAAGGTGATCAGCGTCATTGGGGGCATCAGCGCTTTCTTCATCTTCATTTTTCCAGGTATGTGCCTTTACATACCCTTCAGCTGTCCCAATCTGGCAGGGACCTTCCCAATTAATCCTTTGCCATCCCACTTTCTCAGATGCTTTCAAAATGTCCCAGTTTCTCTCTCCTCCTCCCACTTCCCCCTCTTTGGTTTACTTCAGTGGCTGCAAACTAAGTTCAAAATACAGAAGCAGTTTGCACTCAGCAAGGGGGAACAGGAGGAGAGAGGTCTGAATTTTGCCCTTCTATTTTGCCTTTCTCAGTAGGCTGAGACACACACAAACTCTTGCAGCTTCTCCTAGCTTGTGTATTCTTTCTCATTAATAACTTTTGTCATCTTGCTCACACCTCTGATGTTGCTCAACCACATTTGTCCCAATCTATAAAATGCTGTAGGGATGGGACAGAGTGAGGAATTTCTATTTTGGTGGCAGCGGCTTTTTTTTATTATAGCAGAGGTCACTCCATCTGAGTGGCGAGGGAGAAAAAGCCTTGTGCAATGTGCTATATTTGTTTTTTTTTAAATGTTCATGCTTTTTACTCCATTTAATTCTATTAATAGTTCAATTAAGCTTTTAACTCTTGTATAATGTGACTATTTAAAGTTGTATCGGTTTTAACTTTTTAGAGGTAACTTGAGTTACCTTTCACAACAGCAACAACATATCTTAGCACTCAGCTCACAATGCAGCTGTTCTTCTCCCAACCATAAGATTTTCCCCTGCCCCGTTTTTTAAACTGAGCTACTAACTGTGCCTCTGTCTCTTTATCTCCTTGGTGTCTGAACGTCACAACTGCAAGGACCCAAGGAAACACAGTTTTCACAGCGTACCCAAATTATTAGAAGAAACATCAGACATGCTTTGATAGAAATTATGTGTTCCGTGGAATTGTGCTACTTGTGTTATCAGTGGGAGCGTGATGAGGTCTGCATTTTGGAAAATGCGGGGAGAGATTGGCTGCTACTTTTGAAGAACGGCTCAGTTGCTAAACCCAGTTCTGAGTCACACGGAGAAGAGGTTACCCATCAGTAACGTGCTTGAAATAACTTAGTCAATGCTGACAATCAATTTGACAGTAAATGATATGTTCCACCATTTCCTCCCTGGATAGGAACATGACAGAGTCTATTTGGAGAGGAACACCTGGCCGCTAAACACGGCTTGGTTAAACGGAAATTGCAGCATATTTTTAAAAATCATTTTTTTTCTTGCATGCCTCTATAGTTACCACCGTACTAAGAATACTGAGCAATTTCTGTTCAATTTGTAGGGCTGTGTTTAGTGCGTGCGATGGAGACGGAACCAATGAAGCCAAGGACCAAGTATGTTTATACCTGTTACCTCTTACACTTGCCATGTGGTAGGAATATTTTTTGGAAGAATTGCTGATGATCTGGTGTCATGGTTCACAGTTGTGGGTCGCAGTTGTCCTTCAGCCCTGGCCTTGCTTTCTGTAAACTCAACTCTAAAAGCAACAGTCTCCTCAGGACTTAGCAAATAAAAGGGGTGGGGATAGGATCATAGCTTCAGAGGCAGACAAAATGAGGGCATTGTCTCCCAAATAATCATTCAGCTCCCCCAAATTAATTATTTCATCGTTCCCCAAATTTTTTGCATTAGATAGAATTGAGATGCTGAAAGTGGTTCACAAAAACACTCTTCCCTTTGCTGTGTTGGCATTTTCTTGGCCTCTTTTCTTTGGATGCCTTGACTCTATTTCCAAATGAGCAATTGAAGTTTTTAAGTTACTGCAATGCAAGCAACTTGGGGACTGAAGAGAAATTTCACTGGGTAGGTCAGGATTCTTATTTGGGTGGGCAGCACCCTCATTTGCCCTCCCCCAGGTGAACGCCCTTGGGTGGAACAATACACCTTGGAGCTGGATCATTTCTCCATGATGCCATTAGATTCTCTAGTATGAAAGGAAGAGGTATAACGTGTGATCTGTCCAAGAAACGGAATCCTACCCTTTGGTCTCCTGGAGTGAGGTGTTATAGGGCAGGAAGTAGCATCAGAGTGTTTCTCATTGATTCTCCCATCTGCACCCTTTCCATGTTTCCCATATAATGGAGTGTTTTAGTCCTAAGTGGTCCCTTTTTCCAAAAGATAGATTGAAGCGGGGTGAAAGGAACAGGAAAGGACAGCCCAAATGATTAACGAAGGAGCATCGGTTAGATGACTAATGAGTGGCATGCTGAATTATTATCAAAGCCCTGCCTCTTAATGGTTGAACTTCATTTCATCAAATGAAATCCATTTTACAGTAGAGTTAGGATAAACAAAAGGAAAGGCAACTTGATAGAGAATATATTTGAGAGTTCTGCTGCCACAGAGCATGGCAATGGTGACTTTGTCGCTGTGTGGTGGCCAATGCGTTACGCACCATCCAGGGCTCCTGAATGATCCAGACACTTGCGTTCTGTACCACCCACCCATTGTGATTTCTGGTATTCAGTGGCCACAGAGTCACCTGTGTTGTCTTCAGTAGAGTAATAATTAAGGTCCATTTATGCCTGTGAACCTGAATCATAGAATCATAGAAATGCAGAGTTGGAAGAGACCCCAGGGGCCATCCAGTCCAACCCCCTGCCATGCAGGAACACCCTCAAAGCACTCCCGACAGATGGCCATCCAGCCTCTGCTTAAAAACCTCCAAGGAAGGAGACTCCACTACACTCCATGGAGGCAGCAGCAGATTCCACTGCCGGACAGCCCTGACTGTCAGGAAGTTCTTCCTGAGGTTCAGGTGGAATCCCCTTTCCTGCAGCTTGAATCCATGGCTCCTTGTCCTGGTCTCTGGAGCAGCAGAAGACAAGCCCTCTCCTTCCTCTACATGGCATCACAGCTTGGTCTCTCTTGCCTTTTCCCTGTGCTCCTCCTTGCAGGTCCTGTCTAATTATCTGGGGGATCATCACGGTATTCTGCGGCACTTTCATCTTTGGACAAAGCACCACACTCGCTGTCATGGAACTGTTATACAAACTCTAGCCTCTAGGTGGTGGCAATCGTAAAGGCTAGAAGTTTGTGATGGGACAAACACGAAGAGAGACACTGTCTTCTCGTACCATTGGAGAATGCTGGGGAACCTTGCCAGTCGACACGGACAGGTACTTTTATTGCCTGGGCATCACCGAAAGAAGGCCCACTTTTTAGCTATCCAAGAAAATAAAAAGTACTTGAGTTAGTTGTGCCTTTCCATTCAGTGTACACGTTCATTTTTGGGGTCCCTCTCTGCAAAAAATCCTGTGAGCTGTTTGACAGGTAACATTTCACTCAGCAAATGGTTCCTTGCTGCAGTGACAATCCCATAGCTGTTTTTAGGCCTCCTGTCTTCAATCACAGAAGACTCTGGTTGCTTGACGGACTCCCACTTCACATGTCAGTAGGAGGAAAGACGGAAGAGAGATCAGACTTCCCACTGAAAGCAGTTTTTTTTCTCCTTTTTCTGCTCTTCACCTCCCTTCTCCTGGCATGCTCTTTGGAAAAAAGAATTTTGAAGTTCCAAAATTGTGTGTATCTGTGTACATGCATAAGCACTAAATGAGGCCCTGAATTTGATCACCTGAGGTTCTCGCCAAGATATCTTTGCTCCCTGAGCGAATCTTTGATTAACAATTTCTAGGAATGAAGCTGAAGTCCTTGTTCTATACCATTCAGAACGTATGTTCAAATTCACAGGAGTTCCCCAATTTTTTTCCACCTCTAAAAAGCGCTACCTGCCACACGCTACCAAAAATAGCATCAGATGTAGCTCACAATCAATTTCCAAGCCTTAGGGACCGGCATGCATGTAAGCAAAAACCCTGAATTGTATGTCAGAAACATCCTTTGCCATCAAGTGAACTTTGACTTACGGCAAGCCTATCAACGTTAGACATCCAGGAATCTGGTTATCAACAACCCTGCTCAGGACCTGCAGACACAGGGCTAGGGCTTCCTTGATCGAATCTGTCTTCCCCCTTTCCTGCTACCCTTCGACCTTCCCCAGCATCAGTGTCTTTTGGGTCCAAAGTGCAACAGCCTCAGGTTAATCATTTGGGCTTCCAGGGAGCATTCAGGGCTTGATTTGCTCTTGGGACCATTCATTCAGAACTGGCCCTTTGGTCAGGTGAGCACTGACTTTTTTGGCAGCCAGAAAGTGCAGCCTTAAACTCAACGCCACCCCAAGAAAGGTTGCTAGCTGAGGCAAAGGGCGCTGTAGCATCTTCCCTTATTGTGCAGGTACAGATGCTGGCTGGGAATTGAATATTTATTTAACATTGGCAATGGATGGGTATCATCACCATCCAATTAATGGAGTGGGATAAGGGGGTTGGATGTTCTCTGTAATCTGTTCCAGTTAACAGTCTGGCTGCAGCTCTTTGGACCAGGCTGAAGTTTTCAGACAGTCTTCAAAGCTGGCCCCACGTAGAGCATGTTACTGTAGTCCAAACAGGGGGTGTAACCAAGGCATGTACCATTGTGGACAGATCTACTTTTACTACACTCTAAAGCAGTGGTTCCCAAAGTTTGGTCCTCCAGATATTTTCACTTTAACTCCCAGAATTCTTGACTCTTGGCTAAGTTGGCTGGGACTTCTGGGAGCTGAAGTCCAAAACACCTGGAGGATGAAAGTTTTGGAACCACTGCTCTAAAGCATAATATATATTTTAAACCCAAGCCTTACCTGTGAGTGGATTGTGCCGAGTGGACCAGAAGCAAAGCAAAGCCCTTGCAGAGTGTCCAGTTTTATCATTTAAATTTTATTTGCTTTTTTTCCCTTGGACTTAAGTCATAATTATACAACAGTGCATATATATACATATATTTTTTTAAAATTGCTTATATTTGGCTAATACTGACATCCTGCAGTGTGCTACGCCGTAGAACTACATAGTCTTATTTCTAAAACAGTACATGTAAACTATCAAAGGTTACAGTCAAAAGTGAAGATAAAGCAAGCTTGCTTCTTGGAGAAAGAGGTGGTTTGTCATGGTAATTATGAGGATGATTATTTTCTAATTTTAACCTTGCCTGCTTCAGTCCTTGTTAGAGTTTTTTTTAAATTCTTTTTTAAAAAAAGGAAAGAAAATGCTCATAACTTGGTAAAGTAACTTACTTTCTACAGCAAGAAAAAAAAGGCTTCTCTAAATACACCATTTTTTTAAATTCATGCACTGGCATTAAAGTGAAGGAAGCAGAGAGGAATCGAAAGGTTTGTTAGGCGTAGGTGTGGATGTGGAAATAATCTGAAAAGCAGCAGAGGGAAGTGATGTCTTCAGGGCAGGCTGTTGAGGCAGATATCCAGGATTGCCTCTGAATGGAACAGCAGGCTTAGACTTATTCCAATTTGAAGGAAACGAAATAATAAAACATTACCCTTTTATACAAGTGGTCCGCAGAAAGACCACCAAGTCAAAAGTCTGACCTTATTGCGCTGCTGGAAGAATGTGATAGTCATTTTCTGCACTACAGATGCAAAATGGTTTTGGGATTCTTAGGGGATCCTGTATGTGCCAACCCGCTTTTGGATGCGTATGTCGTGTGTGTGCTAAGACCATCTGACAAAGAACTCTGCAGCATCTCTAAACTACGGTTCCCGGAATTCTCTGTGCGAATTAGTGGAACAATGCTAACCATAGTTTTTGGAGCAACGTAACTTCTACTGGTGGGGTAGCTATGCCCAGAACCTGCTCTCCTTTCAGATGGCATCTTCTCTCTTCACCATCTCGAGGTCTTAGCCCATTTCCACACTACACTGTTACAGTGCTATTATTCCACTTTCAATCTCCTATGGAATCCTGGGGTTTGGAGTTTAGGGAAAGGTGTTTAGAATTCTCAGCCTGAGAGCCCTTTGGCCTCGGGAAACTACAAACCCCAGGATTCCACTGGATGTTGAAAGTGGAATAATAGCACTATAATAGTGTAGGGTGGAAATGGCCTTAATTGTCACTTTTAATTTACATCTTCAGATGACATCTTTTCTTTTTACCGTCTGGAGGCCGTAACTTCCTGACAAAAGCTAACTACTGGTATGGGATGCTTGTGTTAGCCATTTAATTTCAGGAGTATGGGAGTGATATCCTTTCCCCTCTTGGCCACTTCACATCTCTTCTTCCCAGAACATCCAACTTGTGTTTTGTAGGTGTGCAAAGAAGTGTGAAGGATGCCCCTTTCACACCAAGGCCACACTTCTTGATCTGCCATGACTAAATCTCTTGGGTAGGAGGCCTCCAGCCTCCTGCTCTGGGTGGAGACAGGGACAAGGATGAATGTTTCTCCCTTTTCATCTATCTGGTGTTTGGGTATTAGAATAAATGATATGATTCATACGCATTTGGAAGAAGTCCTCCCTCTAGAGGTGAAACATGTCTGTTTGTCATAACACTGTGCTTTCCTTATGATGTCTCTTGAGATTTAATGTGCTTTGTCCTTTGTTTTAATTTGCAAGTTTGATTGCTGAGGCATGTATCTCTGAGGAAATCCTATTGCCGGAAGAGAAAGGAGGTAACTGCGGGGAATAGGCATGCCCCTCAATACCTAGTTTGGCCCTGAGATTGTAAAGGTGCCTAGCAGGAAGAAAAGTGCCTCTAAATTGCACAAGAAGAAAGGCTTTAGTACTGTGCCTCCTTATACTGTCACCTCACCTGCGGTCTCTCTAGGTTCTTCTAGGACCATTCACAAGGCTCATTGCCTGTGTTAGATGTTCCGTAAGACGCACCTCTTGCGCCTCTCCGTTTTTTACAACTGCTTCACAGGGATCATGTCTGGATGATGAGACAGTATAGTTGTTAACCACAAGAGGAAAAAAAATTCCTAGAGTCTTTTCTGACATGATGTTTTCAGATATATATACCTGGAAAGGCCCAGGTAGACCTTGCATTCTTCTAACAGGCACTACTTTCTCTGAGGCTTTTTAAAACACTTTTTTTTCTTAATATTCCAAAGCAGTGTTAATAAGCTTCAGTTTAGAGCAAAGACATCAAAAGTGCGTGCTGAATCTTTTTTGGCTTTCTTTTCTCTTCCCTCCTGCCCTCGAAACTGCCACCCACAGTTGTTTCTCTGCCAAAAGCAACTTGAGCAGCTGGAAGTGAAATTTTTAAATCAGAGAAATTATCAGAAGCTAGGATCTGCACTGGCCTCTAGGGAGACCTTGGAAGATCACACACACACACACACACCCCGGCTGTACCCCCAGCAAAAAGAATCTTTTTGCTTGCAAATGTCTTTTTGCAAAATGTCTTTTTGCAAAATGTCTTCTTTGCAAAAAGAATCTTTTTGCTCCCAAATGTCCCCAAACACCTTGTAGGGGGCACTTTCACAACATTTTTGGCCCCCTCGTCCACCTTAGGGCCAAAAGAGGCCTTTGAAGAAAACGGAAGTGATTTGGCAGTCACGTTCTGTTCACCTTCTTGTTTCAAGGAACTCACTTCCAATTTTAAAGAAAGAACATGAAGAACCCTCTTGCTCCCAAGATGTATTTGAGGGCATTCTGGGGCAAAATTTTCAATTTATTTGAAGCCTTAAGAGGCCACAAAAATGGCCCCAGGGCCACGTGTGGTCTTTGTCCACCCTCACATTAAACATTTAATTTCTTCCTCTGCTTGGGTTTTATGCTTTACTGGGCTTGCTGTGAGTTAAAACAATGTCAAACCAGGGGGAAAGCCATTCTCTAGTCAAGAGTCAGAGCTGCTGTGCAACTGGTATGTTGAAAGCTTGGGAAAGTTACTTTTTTTTTTGTGAACATCATCTCCTTGAAATTCCCAGTTACCATAGCCAATGGTAATGGTAGTCATGGTAGTCTAAAACCTTTAGAAAGCTGAAAGGTTCACCAGTCTTGGCTTAGGGTTTGCCCTGTATGCAACAAATGGGTATTACCCAGTGCCCCCAATTCTGGCATGACCTCCACACACACAAATGTGTGGGGTCATTTGAAGCATTGCATCCCATTGTAGTCAATGGATGTGACGGGCATCGAATCGTAAAGCTGGAAGAGACAAAAAGGGCCATTGAGCCTCCCATATATTGACTTCCCATCAGATACTCCATTATTATAATACCTTAATTTAAAACAAAGATCCTTTCAAATATGGTAATCATCCTAATTCTAATTTCCTTTCTATGTGGGAAATTTGACTTGTTTGCTATACAAAAACTTAAATCTCTCTAAGGTGGAATATTTATTCTTCTCTGTCAATAGAAAAGACTCCTATGTACTATATATCAATTGTATTTTCCTTTTCTAAAAAAAATTAATAAAAAAGAAAAGAAAAGGGCTATGGGATCTAACCCGCTGCACGTGCCCCCTGTATCCACTGACTACAACGGGACACAATGCTTGTGTTTTTTGTTTCACATGGGTTCCTTGAATGAAGACCCTGGATATACAGTGAGCACACTGTACACATTTTTCCAGGGAACTTTGGTTGGCTGTAGTTTTTTTAAAAATAAGTGGACATGGGGTATCAAACTCAGCTTTGTCCTATAGCGATGGAATACAGCCCATGTTAGCAAAGCAGCTGGCAAGTACATTTTCCCCCTTCTGGATATAGCACCCTTGGAGCACGTGACCCCTTGGAGAAGAAAGTGATCAGATGATAGCCAGTTCTCTGCCCTGAGGGATCTGCAATCCAATCTGAGGATACTATGCCAAGTGTGTGTGTGTGTAACAGAGCCCCTAAATGAAAATACAGTCTGTTTAGGAATAGGAGCACTGCTCAGTTCCTCAACAAACGGGTGGCCGTGCTAGGTTACTGTTTGCTGCCTTTGCCTGGGGCCAGGTCCCACATCTGTGCTTGAGCTCTGACCCAGTCCCTTTCTTGAGTTGGTTTTGCTTTTGGGTTATTTTCCTTCACTTCAATTAGCAAGCAACTGAGAACATATCTGGGTAGAAAGGTATCGGGGAAGGTGGGTCTGAGGACGGGAAGAAACAGCAACTGTAACAAAGTTATTAGAAAAGATGGGAGATTTGTTCTCTGCAAAAGAGCAGAAAGAATGAAGTGTGCCTGGCACAGAGGGGAGACACCGTCCCTTCTCTCGGTCTTCCCCCCGTCAGTCTCTGTTCAGGGTGCACCAGGCAGCTGCCAAGAAAAAAGGAGGAGTGGGTTTTTCCAAGAGAAAGAACACTAAACAGTAAGAAATGCTTTTTGTGCATAGCAGTGAGAGACAAAAAAAGGAGGAGGGGGGGCAGAGGAAACAGGTTTATTTTTTTAAAAAAGTGCTTTCACTAGTTTTTTTTCCCCTCCTCTGAAGCCGTTTTTGCCAGAAGAATTAAATTTGCCAGAATTGAAAGAAATCGTTATAGACCATTCTCTTTTAGAATGATAAAGGCAGTATTTAAAACAAGATGTCTGTATATTTACTCCTCCTATTTTGTTCCTAAAAGCTGTGAATCAGAGCAAGGGTTGCAGAAGTTTCTGCGGGAGCCAGGAGGGGGCATCTGAGCTCAGGGCCTGACCCACACATCTAAAAAGCAGTGATCCAAGGCACCGTATGGGGTTCTGGGATTCTCACTCCATGATTGCAGGACTGCAGCCCTAACAGTGACAGTATTATAGTTTGTCCAGCAGACTAACTCCCAAGCTCATGGAGTTCATTTTGAGTGCTGCTTGGGCTTAAACCAAGAGACACCACTTCATTCAATTCTGAGTGACTCCAATCCAGTTTAGGATTTTCAGCTTTGTGGTCTCCCCACCCCCTGGTTCTTGATGGTTTCTATTCTGGCTAGGTGTCTCAGGGGATCTCACAGGGGGTGGTCAGAGTTGGTAGTCACCCTTTGGATGTTGCTGACCTGGAATTCCCATCAGCTGTGGGCAACTGTTCAGGATGGATATTGGCAAGCTGGAACAAGTCCAGAGGAGGGGAACCAAGATGGTAAAAGGTCAGGAAACTAAGTTCTATGAGGAATGACCTAGGGAGCTGGATATCTTTAGCTTGGAGAAGAAAAGACTGAGAGAGTGATATCAGAGCCATCTTCAAAGGACATCATGTAGAAGATGGAGCAAGCTTGTTTTCTGCTGTTCCAGAGACTAGAACATAATTCAGTGGTTTCAAATTACAAGGACAGAGATGCCATCCAAACATTAGGAAGCACTTTTTGATGTTAACAGCTGCTTGACAATGGAATAAACTGTTTTAGAGGATGTTGGACTCTCCTTTCTTGGAGGTCTTTAAACAAGGGTTAGATGGCCATCTCTCAGGTATGTTTTAGCTCTGCATGCCAGCATGGCAGAGGTTTGGGCTGGGCTTGTGGTCCCTTCCTAGTCTATAATTCCGTAATGCACCAACATTTGGAGTTTCCCACCTATGGAACTCACTGATAACACCCTCTACCCATCTCCCATGAAGGGGATAAGATAGCCCACTACCTTAGAAAGGGGCATCAGCAAAGAAAGGGCTCCCATTCTGAATCAACATTGCAGTTTGTAATGTCTCAGGGTGGACTGCAGCTCCCAATGGAACATAGTCAATGGGGGCAATGCTGGGAGTTGCAGTTCAGCAACATCTGGACGGCTGTGCTTGTCTACCCTGGCTCTATGAGTGTACAAACATCACACTGCTCAACAGAGACTTCCTTTCTCAATTCGTGCATCATCATCAAGATACGGATCCATACCTGGCACGGACACACTGGAAACCGCTTCGGGCTGAGTCAGCGTATCCACTTTCACATGTTGGAAGCTTTTACAGGCAGGACTCTGCAGGTGCCTGGAGTGGAGAGAAAAGTGGAGAAAAGAGCCTTGATTTGCTTTTTGGTTTTCTTTTTTGAAGCCTTGATTCTGACTTGCCTTCACTTGAGCCATGAATTCCCATTAAAATGGTTGAGCATTCAGAAGCGGAGGCCAAAATGCCAGTAGGGTGGGGGAGAGATTTATCAGCAAGCTGTTTTCTAATTTTTGCTGTGTGTTTTTGAATGCAAGTGGTCTCACTCAGGGACTGGGATGGCAGAAACGTTTGTAGGGTCAGGGAGTCCATTCACCCATCTCCTCCCTGCCTCCTTTGCCGACCTTTGTTTCTCCCTTTTATCTCCACCAGCACACTCTCTGTGCACAGCTGCCTTTGGAGCTTTTTGGTGCAGCTATGCTCAGAGAGCCCGGCTTGGAAGCCTCTGTGCTCAGGTGCAAGAGACACCGCTGAACTCTCAGGCAGCAGGCCAGGGGCTGAGGAAACAGCAGTGGCCGGCGCAACAGATGGCCGAGGAGGTGTTGTCTATGCCCAGATGATTCTGTAGGAGATGGAGGGAGAACTTGACTCCAGATGAGGGCTTTAAAAAAAATACAAAGTAGTTTGCACAGATCTAGGCATGCAGATAGGTGTGTATGTTTGTGTATGTATTGTGTGTGTATATAGAGATTTTTTTTTAAAAAAAGATGAATTGGCTACAGCACGCACTCAGCTTCTTCCTGACTTTACAGTTGGAATGACAGCCCCGTTGAGCAGAGTTTCAATCTAACTGTCTGTCTTGACAACAGAAATCAAATTTCTACCAGTTTTAATGCAGGTATGTGTAAAAGACAACAAAAAACCCAGTAAATTTATTTAAACAACAAACAACACCCTGGTTTTCTTTTTCAAAGGATCAAATAGCAGATGTACCCCCCTTTATGTTTATAAATTTGGGGGGGGGTCAGTTAGAGGCATTAATATCCCCCCCACTATGATCCTGATAGGCATGGAGTACAGACACACCATGCCTATTCTGTCCTCTGATAATAGCAGTAATAACATTAAAAAAAGCCCTTTCTATATTGCAGTTATGGATTTGTAACCTAGACTTATGGATCCGTAACTGCTCCATATTCACTAATGCTGTGGAGTCATGATTGTGGTCTTATTGCCCCAATTGAAAATGCCCTCCTACACCTACTTGTTTAGGCAGCAGATGCACCAAGAAAAAGAGGTCCATTCTGCTGGCAATCAGAGTGCAGGAGGGTGATGTTTCCACCTCCATTGCAATTCATTATCATAACCTCACTCGCTGGCGGGAGGCTCCAGGAACATCTTTCACCTGCTTCCCAATCGCCAACAGAATGGGCACCCATCTCTCCTTGTGGCTGCTGCTTGATACAATAAGTTTGAGGGGGTTGGAGAAGGAGGTGATGCAGAATACAGTCCAATAATAAGCTATTCAAGCAATGACTAACTGTACAAATTGCGCCAAGGGATGGAAACTGTGCCAGGGTTACCCCCAGAACCTATGATGTTTCCCATCTGTGATATATGCAATGACACACTCTTGAAGCTATCTTCCGTTCTCCACCACCCAATAGTCCAGATACTCCTCTCTTGTTTCTCCTGATACAAAGGTCTGAATTCTGTGGCTAGTCCTACCTAAAATAGACCCATTATTTTATTATTTATTTGTATCCTGCCTCTCCATATGGATCGAGGCGGCGGACAACTTACAAATAGTATGTATTTCAAAACATTTCTATACATGCCCCCAACAAGCTGGGTACTCATTTTACCGACCTGCGAAAGGATGGAAGGCTGAGTCAACCTTGGAGCCGGGCAGGATCGAACTCACAACCTTGTGGCTTGCAGTACTAGCATTTAACCACTGCGCCACCAGGATCAATAAATCAATGATATTTACCTATGTGTTGACTTAGGCCATTTCCACAGTGTACTGTTACAGTGGTATTATTCCACTTCCAACCTCCTGTGGAATTCTAGGCTTTATAGTTTCCTGAAGCCAAAGAGCTCTCTGGCTGAGAATACTAAATGCTCCTCTCTAAACTGCAAACCCCAGGATTCCACAGGGATGTTCAAAGTGGAATAATAGCACTATGACAGTGTAGTGTGGAAATGGCCTTGCACTCAACAGTTCATTGAATCAGTCTAGTCGGGTCCAACCAACAAGATTCCATCTGCAGCCTCCTCAAAACAGCCTTATCCCTCGTTGCTGCACTCCCCATTCTAAAGGGGCTGCTTCTCTTTATTTCTTACCTACATTTATCCCACATTAAAAATGGCAAAATTCAGTGAGGCAAATTCATCTTCTTCCCCCATCCATGTGCCCTGCTAAGCTGGGCTGCTGCTCCTTGTGTAGGGGATGTTTGGCCAGAAATGGTTACACAGTTAAGTATACTTAACTAAATAGCTGATATTGGCCAATTATTTTTTTTTTTTGCAAAAGACCATAAACAAACCCTGACATGTGACAGAAAATGTTGAAATGCTCTTGGAATTTTGTCTGGGAGGTAGAAAACTGAAATAATTTATTTCTCTTATTAATGGAAGAGATGCTTCCCTGTGACACAGCTTGCAAATATGAAGTGGGGCGAGTTCACTTCCTGCTTGCTTCTCGCCTTACCTCTTCCAATCTGCCTCCGTCTCCCAGAACTCATAGACAATGAAAGTGACTCCGTCAGGGAGCCTCACTGCAGTTACGCTACAGCAGAGAAAAAAGAAACGAAGACACAAGAGTCAAAGGCAAGAACGCCACATGGCTAATGGAAGGCATCACCCATGCACCTGCTTTCTGCAATTCTGTACCACACTCTATCGGAAGACGTTCCCTCTCTGTGCTACTTGATGGGGCCTGATTGCTGGTGACATCAATCAGTGCTAAATGTGAGTTGCCAGCCAGCAACTCAGAGAATAGTGCTCTGATTGCCAACCAACTAGAGGGTACCTATGTCATTACCATGTCTCATTTGTATGCTTTCGACAACTCGCCTGAAGAATAGCTCATAGCGTGCCCACCATATATGTGGGGGTTCTGTTCCAGAGACCCCCATGTAAAACAAAAAACACAACTGTTGCATCCCATTGTAGTCAACTGACACAGCGTGTGCACGCCTGCTGTGTCCATTGACTATAATGGGATGCAATTCTTCGCATGACCTTACACTTGTGCATGAAGAGGGCGCAGTATACAAACATACATACATAAGCCATGATCTCATGTTTGAACACATAAGAGAGAATCACTCATCCCCCAGAGAAGCTGAAACTGAACTATTATGAATTATGGTTAATTTCTCTTTTGAGCAATACTAGGCACTTGCTTAGTGCCAAAGGTGGCAACAAGACACCTTCTAAGCAAAGCTTGAATTTTTTTGGCTTCATCCAGTCTAAGTCATACATATCCTGCCCACCTTAAATAAACAGGTTATTACCATGCCATCACTGGTCTACAGAGCCCTTTCCTCTTTTGAGGAAGCTCATCTCACCAAAATCAATCACTCAATCAAAGACAGTGCTGTTGGTCTATAAGAAACAACCCCATATCAATGGCCAGGCAATCCTTTTCTTAGGACGGAGCAAAACATCACAAAATAGGGAGCAAGATTTGGAGATTTTTTAGATCTGCTCATCAGCGGTTTGAGGGAACTCAGGTCAATAGCCCTGCTTCTGTCCAGATGTGTCTTGCTTTATTGCAAACATGTGGATGCTGTACTTACTGGAAGCAGTCCTGTTCCCCTGCTACATTCTTCAAGTACTGTTTAAGGGAGCCACAGAATTCCCCCAAGTGCTTCTGCGAAACGGTCATTTCATTTCGTACCAAAAGAAGATACTGGGGGCAGAAAGAAAACAGGAGAGATGCTTAACACAGAGCAATCCTGTGTTTGACAGGCAAGGTCTGTACTTCAAAGTTGTCAAAGTTGCATAGTAGTTAGAGAGCCTGAATTAGGAACACTGGATATATATCTTGCCTTTGCAATGAACCAGAAATGAGATACTTTGGGAAATTTGGTAATCCTGAAGCCTCGATCCTGCCCCCTGGGTTTCCCCACATTCCCATGTGTAATGCATTTCCAGCTTTTGCATAATTTTCTTCTCCATTCTGAGTGGTTAAAATGGCTCACCTAAGGCTTAGTTACTGGCAGTATGCTCACCTGGAGCCAGGGCTCTACCCACATTAAACTATAGTTTATCAATTACTAGTAGTTTGATGCAACTTTAAATGCTTTGTTGACATCCTCCAGAATCCTAGGGTTTGGAGTCCGATGAAATACTTGGACTTCTTTGCTAAATAGCTACAGTCGGCTCCCTAGAACTACAGCCCTTGAATTCTGCAGAGAGATTTCTATGTAGCTCACCAAACTACAAATCCCAGGATAGCTCCTCAGGAGGGAAACCCAGCCCCATAGTGTGTGGTAGGGGTCGGTGGCTGAGAGGAAAAGATATATAAAGGCAAACACCAACTATCTTTTAGGCAGACTTCAGTGTGAATTCCTGCCAGAGAGAACTCCGGAGTAAAGTTCCTCAATCAGCCAGGAGGGTGACTGTGTGGGAAGGGTTTAATTCTCAGGGAAGCCTAGAGAGAGGCAGAAGAGTAATTAAATCATTATAGAATCTGGTCAGAAAGTGTAACCTAGATTAGGGGTTGAGGCTTTGGTAACCGGGTAGCCAAAGGGCTGTTTATGATACTTGTGCTTATAGTTTAAAGATATAAGGAAACTTAACTAAAAAAAAAATTGGATTAATTGGATTTTGACCTGCATATGAACTCCAATACTTTGTTCTATACGCTATCTTAATAAATATTACAGTTTATTTTTATAAATACTGATTTGACTCAGTGGCATGCAGTATTTAAAGACACACAGAAAACATGCTACCATAGAACTATAAAAGGGTTCTAAATAACCACCGGAAAGCTTCACACACACACTCCAACTGTCCTGATTTGCCAGGGACAACCTCCATTAATCCTTTCCCATCCCATTTTTAAGATGCTTTAAAAATGCCCTAGTTTCTCTCTCCTCCTCCCCACTTTCCCCCATTATCCTCAGCAGACTTCCATTCCTGCACACTGAGTTCAAAGTGCAAAAGCAGTTCATACCTAGTTAGAAAAAAGAGGAAGAGGCAGAATCTTGCCCTTCTCAGTAGGGCTGGAGCAAAAGCAACCCTCAGTAGCCCTTTCTAGCTTGCCTTTTCTGCCTCATTTATCACTTTTGCTGCCTTGGCCACTCTCTGATGTTGCCTGGCTGCATGTTTCCTAGGTTTTATCTGCCAAATGTTGGAAGGTATCACGCACACCTTTAAATATCAACGAGTAATGGAGAGGAACAGACAAGCGATTCTTCAAAGCCCAGCGTTCGTTTTAAAGAGCTACATTTCTGCATCTTCATCCTGGAGGCAAATGTATCCTGAGCCTTCCCTTCCAAAATCCAAATCCCTCCCCCCAACAAGAGACCGTGGGAAGAGAATGAAAACAGTTTTGTCAAGTGAAGGCGAGTTATTTTAAGGCTCCATTTTCATACTCCAGTTGATTTTTAATCACAAGTGGCTGGTTTTGATTAGAAATTCAATTTCTCCTCCGTTAACCTTGCTCACATCTGGGAGCAAACAGCAACGCTGACAATGAATACAGTTTGAAAGTGCATCAGTTATTAATACCACGCATTCGTTCATACCAAATAAAAATTGAGACCCCCCAAGAAACTCACAAATTAAGGGAGAGTTAGGCAGACAAGGGAGGGCAGGTGTCTTTTTGTACTCCTTCCCTCTTGTTTTTGGAAGTTACTTTTCAAATATAATTAATTGCAATTATAGTTCTACAAGCAATTAGTGTTACAGGATAGTATTCTGTATTGCACTTACAGATTCGTAAGCTAGAACTGTGGATCTGTAACTGCTCTGGATTCTGCTAAAACTACACAGAAAAGAATTTTGGTGGTGGTTTTGAATTTTTCACCAAAATCATCCACATTACACCTCCTGAGACTTCTTTTGAGTCCAAGAGCAGCATGTCTCCATTTCACACATTAGCAAGGTGTGATGCTTTTTAATTGATATTGTGCATACATTTTAAAAAAAATTTAAATTATTATACATATACTTACAGTCCTATTATTGTACATAATCAAACATACATTCTTACATATAGTCTGACATTCTAACATCAGACCTAGTAAAAATGCGCAAAATTGAAAAATATGCTCAAGCATGTTTTGTTACTGGGAACATGAATAAGCAATTAGTTTATTTTACTTATTTACTTGTGATTAGTATATTTTGTAATTAGTTTATAATTACGTGGTTCCAGCTCTGCTCTCCCTCCCTGCCTTGCACTGGGTTGGGTGGTAGGCTCAGTTATAGCAAACTTTAGTAGCCCCTTAATTTATTTCTTTATTGACAAACTGAAACAGGGATAGCAACAGATGAATTTAGAATTGAACAATACTGTTTTGCTCAAAGATAGCTAATGCATAGCACCACTGTATGTCTACAGTTAGCAAACAAGTATAAAGACTCTGTGATAGATGGATGGAAATATTACAATACCTGCTTTGTATCACAGGTCAGAAAGGCAGGGATGAGCTTACTAAAATCTCTGTCTTTTCGACAGTCAGCTGCCTTTCCACTTCATTGTCAACAGCTCTGAGGTCAGCTCATAGCTCTGGTCTTTTCTACCACCTCCTTCATGGAGTTGCTCAGAGACAACAGCAAAGCCAAGATCTTAAAGCTAATATTTTCAAACACTTCTGAGATCTAGCCGAAGCCGTGACTGCAAAGGCAACAGCTGAGCCCCTGAGCCATTTTGGTGTGCTTCACCTGCCGTCGAAGCTCAGCCAGGTGTGAGAGACATCTCCCTTATTTGCCTGGATCTGCTCTGCAGAATCAACTAGTCCTGGGTTCCCAAGGAGGCTCTCTTGAACGAATTGGTGATTGGGCCAGCCTCACCATTAGGCAGAGTGAGGTAGCCAACGGTGGCAATAGATTTTTGGTTTTCCTGCAAGAGCAGCATTTATTTTGTTGGTGCATTTTTACTGCCAAAGAATGGGTGAGGTACCTATGGATTGTTTGCCTCATCTGCCAGAATATCTTGGCTGGGTGTGGGTGCCGAGACATAGAAAGTGCTATAAGCTGTTACTGATTGCAAGTTAAATACCTACAAAACATTCTCAGCCATGCTCTAAATCACTGTGATGCGTTCTGAGGATAAAGGATACCAGCGAGAACACCTGAGCAAGACACACAGAATAACTGTGACTTGCACAGGCTGGTCTTCTGCTGAGTAGATAGGAGTTTGTAATCTGTATTTGCAATCTTTGTAACTGCTGGGAATTTGAATTTCCAGTTGCATGGGAGCAAAGGACACGCGCCAGGTCATAATGGGAGGGAATGGACGGGCAGGTGTATGAGAAGGCATGGTGAGGCAAAGAGCAAGAGCATGGGAACACCGTATGCCGAAAAGGAAGGTGAATGTGTGCCTCTCCCTTTGCCTTTTGCCTAGGCGGGGAGTAGGATGGGAGGAGAATAGAGAGTGAAGGTGGGGGAAGCAGGTGCCCCCCAAATAAGCAAATTCATCAAGGTCAAACCCAAGTCAAAGACCTATAACAACCAGCAAACTATCACAAGAAGTGTAATTTGACATCAGTTTATGCTTCAGTTGTTGCTTATAACACTTATTTGAACAGAAGAGGAATGGCTTGTTAATGAATAGTATAATTCCATTTATTAAAGGGCTAAGTATGTCTTTTTCTTTTTAATAATTGAGCTAGAATTATCAATTACTTACTTGAAATTACTAATCATTATGGTAGAGTCAGAGTTAAGATGAAAATAAACAGCAGCCAGCAAGTTTAACCTTGTTATTCCTTTGTGCAATAATGGTTAGGAGTTACTGTTAGATTATCATTTGCTACTGGCAAATCGCTTTTAGCTACGTGTGGTTAGTTCAGCAGTTTGTAGTGCAGTTTACTGCAATTGTTTTTGTAGTTCTTATTTGATGTTATGTGTGAATGTACATTCTTTTGCATTTTTGTCCTTTTTTATTATTTAATAAAATCATTTTAAAAACATATAAGCAAACAGCAAACTGGGTGGAAAAAAAAATCTTCTTGATTCCAAATGTCTAGTTTTTTGGCTGTGTAAAAGTGAGGCACGGCCCTGGACAGAGAAGTCTCTCCTCTTAGCCTAAGAAAATTTGGTTTGCTTTCTTTTTCATGGCGTGAGGAAATGGCAGGTTGGCCACACGGCCGAGGTGTTGTTTCATGTTGATAAGAGCAAACAGCACGCAACAGATGACCCAGTAATCCACTGGAGAGGTTTGCTCATTAAGTTGTTCCTCTCGGTTGGTACAAAGAAGCATGACCTTTCGAGTCACATTTGCAACAGATGGAGCCTGAGATCAACACAGGTTCGGAAAAATAAAAGTCCCTTCCCATTGTTGTGATTTGCATATGCAAATATTTTCCTTTTGCAGGAGGCAACCCGAGTTTTGTACTCACCGCACAGGCTGTGTTTTCACTATCCGACAATCGCTGGTGCAAATCAAACCAAAGAGTCTGTTGGGAAGGAACGCATTTGCAAAACTTAAAAACAATAATGGTGGGACGGCAACGGCTCACATCGAAAGCAGGGTTCACAAAAGAAGAACAAAGCACATTTCACACACATCGTATCTAATCAGAATTCACCACAGTGTTGCTGCTAAGGATTTTCACAAGCAATTGTGCAGTTCAGACTGGACTCTCAGATAGACGACTGAGGCTCTATAACCCATTGGCCCCCTAAATTATATCCAGATAGTGACAATCAATGGTGTCTGTCTCACACACTTGCTGCAGCATCCTTTACTTTCTCTTACTATTAAAATGGTTTGGAATTAAATTTTTGTTGCCGTGACACACAAGGACCTCAGTCCAATAACCCAAATATCAGCACGTGGAGATAAGCTACGCCACCACTATACAGGATAGGAACAATTTATGTGTGTGTGTTGCTATTGAAAATAATTGACATGATAGAGATGGGTAAACTTACAATGTTACTAAAAGGAGGAAAATGTGAAAAATTAACAATTACATGGGATGCTGTTATGTTGTATCTCAAGAACACCTGGGGCGATATAATGATAGCAGTCTTAGATGTCTGAACTTACTAGGTTAATTTTATATGTAAATATTATAAAGAAGCTAAACAAGTAGAATCACTTTTTATATTAGATCAAAAGATACAGACTATATAGATAACGCAAATCCAAAGCTTGTTAGGAGAAAATCATAGAGTTGGAAGAGACCCCAGGGGCCATCCAGTCCAGCCCCCTACTATGCAGGAACACCCATCAAAGCATTCCCAACAGATGGCCATCCAGCCTCTGCTTAAAAGCCTCCAAGGAAGGAGACTCCACTACACTCCGAGGCAGCATATTTTACTGCCGGACAGCCCTGACCGTCAGGAAGTTCTTCCTGAAGATCAGGTGGAATCTCCTTTCCTGCAGTTTGAATCCATTGCTCCTTGTCCTGGTCTCTGGAGCAGCAGAAAACAAGCCCGTTCCCTCCTCAACGTGACATCCCTTCCAATATTTAAAAATGGCTATCATTTCCCCTCTTAACCTTCTCTGCCCAAATGCAGGACCCTATATTTCTCTCTGTTGAAATTCATTTTGTTAGCTTTGGCCCAGCTCTCCAATCTGTCAAGGTCGTATCGAAATTTGATCCTATCCTCCGGTGTATTAGCAACCCCTCCCAGTTTGGTATCATCTGCAAAATGATATGTAATATCAGTGTATGTAATAAGGATGAAAGGTGATTGTGATCACTTCTTTTTAAGTGTTATGAGACTTTTTATATATATAAAAATAAATAAGAAAAGAATAGAGACACAGACTAATGCATCAGTGACGGGGTGCTGTTGACCAATGTACAGTGCACGATGCACAATGTGCAACTGCAATGCACAACTGCAGTGTTGCTGAACATGCAACTTCGATTCTCATGCTATCAGCAAAATTATTTCTGTTGCACTCTGATGATAAGGAATTGGCTCACATCTATAGCACAGTGTATCCTTGCCTATGTCACCGACAGGATGCCAGCCAAGGGCTAGCTTTTTGTTAGTGACCTTTGTGGACTTAATTCCAAATTACATGCATGCACATCCTTTTTTTTTTTTGGATGAGGTACAGAGGTATATTCTTTTCCCCTTCTGCTCTGTCCCCAAACTCTCCGCCTCCTGCCGCCAGCAGCTGTCCAGAAGAAGCAGCCGCTACTTCTTACTAGGAAAGGCAATTCAGATCATGAAGATATGGCTACTCTGGGTTCCACGAACTGAGTCCTGCTGGTACTCCATGGCCTGAATCGCCTCCCCACCGGTAAACTGCGGCCGCAGAAGATCCTCCTAGGCCATTTTTTCCTCCCACACATCCATGTTTTTCTCCACAAAATAACTTTCTTCACAACACTTCAGGATGTCCAAACATGGGGAGATGACTACAGAAGAAGATTTGGGTTCTCTTGAAATGGAAGGATGAGAAGATGAAATAACAGAAGATTTACATCTCTAGCTTGGAGAAGTTACTTTTCTTGGACAAATGCCCCTATCACCTTTTTCACCCCCAGGAAAAAAGACACCGCTCTAGAAGGTACAGAACACTTCCTCTCCCCAACAGCTTCAAATATAGTTGCATCGGTGCAACCAAGTTCACACCACCAGAAACCATACGGACAATTACAACCATAGATTGAAAGGGTTGCCTATTGTCACAAAGATTCTTTTTGGGGGCAAGGGTGGGGGAGAGTCATACCCTGGAATCTCACATTTGTTCCTTTTGTGTTGTCATAACAACTCGGGGCAGGGGGAAACTTCTATTTTTTTTAAAAAAAATGATCATCCTGACCCTATTTTTAGAAACTGGTTGTCAAGACTACATAGTATGCTGAGTTTATTACAAAAAGAAAATCAGTCCATATTAGTGGGATCTGCAGTATATGTATATTTGCAGATGATACCAAATGAGGTGGGGAATAGCTAATACCCCAGAGAAAAGAAGCAGGATTCAAACTACCTTGACAGCCTGGAGAGCTGAGCCAAAACTAACAGAATGGATTTCAAAGGGGATAAATGTAAGGTACTACATCTAGGCAACGTCCCAGTTTTCTTCTTAGGGCTCCAGGAGCCATTCACTGTTTTCCCCTCATCTCCTCTTAATCCTCAAAATAACCCCCCTGGGGTATGTTAAGATGTGAGATTTCGACTCTCCTAAAATCAAGCAGTAATTTTGGTGGCTCAAGAGGGGATTTGAACCAAGGTATCTCCAGCCCTTGTTCAATGTTCTTTCTTTTTTTTATATAAATCTAAAGTTTTATTGAGACAAAAAGACAGCTCAGTATGAAGTTAAAATTGAAACACTTTTAAGTTTTAGACAACACATGCTTTTATTTTAAAAAAGGTTTGTACATACATTTCTACCTACATACTGCCCTGTGAAGGAGAAAGATTTTAAGAGGGGACATGATAGCCATGTTTAATATTTGAAGGGATGCCACGTAGAGGAGGGAGAGGGCTTGTTTTCTGCTGCTCCAGAGACCAGGACAAGGAGCAATGGATTCAAGCTGCAGGAAAGGAGATTCCACCTGAACCTCAGGAAGAACTTCCTGACCGTCAGGGCTGTCCGGCAGTGGAATCTGCTGCCTCGGAGTGTAGTGGAGTCTCCTTCCTTGGAGGTTTTTAAGCAGAGGCTGGATGGCCATCTGTCAAAGGGAGTGCTTTGAGGGTGTTCCTGCATGGCAGGGGGTTGGACTAGATGGCCCCTGGGGTCTCTTCCAACTCTGCATTTCTATGATTCTATGAAAGAGATGGTGGCTTGCTAAGGTTCAGCAAAGTTATACCCTTTGTAAAAACAAAGTCTGCTTGAGTAAAAAATGAAGAGCAAGGAAAACAATCACTAATGCCCAAGTCTGAACAGAAAGCTGTTTACTGAATGTTTAAAATCCACTGTGCTGTAAAGGTAAATTTCACCCCTACTTTCTTTCCCTGCTCCCAACACCTTGATTTTCAAGGTCACCTACGTACAAGAAAATAAACATCATCCAGGACTCCAAAGTTTCTGGATGGTGGGCAAAATAAAAACAACAATGCAGAGGAAACAGGGAAAAAATTCAGTAAATTTGTGAACTGACTGCTCTTATTTCATCAAAAATATCCAAGGAAGATCTCTCCTCTTTTAATTTTAGAAAGGTGACAATTCTGGCATCTGGCTCCATTAATAATTTCATGTGGCTATTTTAACCAACGCGTATGGACCAGCCTTTCTGTTAATTGTTCAATGTTCTAAACGCCTACGCCATATTTGTTGCTGGCCTGCCCACTTCCCCCTTCATGGACTCATGCAATTTGGTACTAAACAGAAATTAGAAAAATTTCACTTGTCTCCAAAATTCTCTCTTTGGAGGCTGGCCATTCTATCACTGAGGAACCTGCGTGGTGCAAAGATTTGGATTGCCAAGCATGTTGCCCATCTTTCACATTCATCCCAACCCAAGCAGGGGTTTGATGGATGACAAGAGAGTTTGTCCATAGGGGACTGCAATTTCCCTTCTTCTGATACACATGGAATCATAAGAGTTGGAAGAGACCCCAGGGGCCATCCAGTCCAACCCCCTGCTATGCAGGACACCTGCATAGCATTCCCAACACATGGCCATCCAGGCTCTGCTTAAAAACCTCCAAAGAAGGAGACTCCGCCACACTCCACTGAGGCAGCAGATTCCACTGCTGGACAGCCCTGACCGTCAGGAAGTTCTTCCTGAGGTTCAGGTGGAATCTCCTTTCCTGCAGCTTGAATCCATTGCTCCTCGTCCTAGTCTCTGGAGCAGCAAAGAACAAGCCCGCTCCCTCCTCAACATGACATCCCTTCAAATATTGAAACGTGGCTCTCATGTCCCCTCTTACACTTCTCTTCTGCAGACTAAACTTCCCCAGCTCTCTAAGCTGCTCCTCATAGGGCTTAATGGCTTCCAGACCCTTCACCATTCTGGTCGCCCTCCTCTGGACACATTCCAGCTTGTCAACATCAAAAGACATTTCTCTGTCTCAAAGCTATGGGAGAAATATGCTCTTTTGGTGGCGTCACTGATTTAGCCACTGACCCAAGCTATGCAATAGTATGGTGCACGGTGAAAGGGAGCAGCACTTTTAAAGATAAGTATGGAGAAGCAGCCCACTCAAAATCCCAGTAACAAAAATGCACCTTATGGAACCCCGAGATTTGTAGTTCCGTGGGATGTTTAGAATTCTCTGCCAGAGAGTTCTAGTACCTTCTCAAACTGCCAGCACCAAGATTCCAAAAAGCATGGCTATTTTAAGTGGTATCAAAGTGCTATAATTTTGTAGAGGAAGGAGACCCTGGCCTTTTTGAGGTTGCCTTGCTGCTGAGAGGAGAACGTGGCCAGAAACCTACATGCCTGATGGCTTCCATGACAGTGGGGTGGAGAATCCTCTCCAGAGTCTGAACTTTAAAGGAATAGAGTTTAAAGAGCACCTTGGAGGATGATGGTGATGATAGTAGCAAATACTAATAATAACAATAATAATAACAACAATAATAAGAACAGCATAATAGAGTTGGAAGAGACCAGCGAGTCCAACCCCCTGCCATGCAGGAACACACCATGTTTATTTTTGACCCACCTCTTCCCCTGGACCAAGGTGGGGAACAACAAGATTAAAATACAAGTTAAATCTTGGAGTGAAAACGGGAAGGGTTCACTAGCCCATCACAGAAGCCACCAGACACCGCTGGCTACTTTGGAAGTTAGCTGCCTGACTTACCAGGCGGCACTTTTGTGGCTTGGGCTGATGGCGGTGGTGGTGCTGCAGCCTCCACAGTGTCCCCCAGGGCTGTCCAGTTGGCCTGCCCTGCCATGCAGCTTCCCAGCCATATGACCAGCCCTCCTGGGTACTTCCTCATACCCAGAAGCCTTCCTGCAGCCGGAAAAAGCTCCCAGCCAATCAGTTTAAACCTGCTGGTTTGAATGGCTTGGCTGCTTCTGACCAGGCCAGAGGGCTATGAAGTTTTCCCTCTGGTCCAGCCATTTTGTAGTTAGTTGGGCTCTCCTCTCCCCAGCCAATCAGTTTAAACCTGCTGGTTTGAATGGCTTGGCTGCTTCTGCCAGGCCAGAGGGCTATGAAGTTTTCCCTCTGTTCCAGCCATTTTGTAGTTAGCTGGGCTCCCCTCTCCCCAGCCAATCAGTTTAAACCTGCTGGTTTGAACGGCTTGGCTGCTTCCGCCTTGGCCAGAGCGCTATGAAGTTTTCCCTCTGGTCCAGCTATTTTGTAGTTAGTTGCGCTCTTCTCTCCCCAGCCCATCAGTTTAAACCTGCTGGTTTGAATGGCTTGGCTGCTTCTGACCAGGCCAGAGGGCTATGAAGTTTTCACTCTGGTCCAGCTATTTTGTAGTTAGTTGGGCTCCCTCCCCCAGCCAATCAGTTTAAACCTGCTGGTTTGAATGGCTTGGCTGCTTCCGCCTGGGCCAGAGGGCTATGAAGTTTTCCCTCTGGTCCAGCAATTTTGAAGTTAGTTGGGCTCTTCTCTCCCCAGCCCATCAGTTTAAACCTGCTGGTTTGAATGGCTTGGCTGCTTCCGCCTGGGCCAGAGGGCTATGAAGTTTTCCCTCTGGTCCAGCTATTTTGTAGTTAGTTGGGCTCTCCTCCCCCAGCCAATCAGTTTAAACCTGCTGGTTTGAATGGCTTGGCTGCTTCCGCCTGGGCCAGAGGGCTATGAAGTTTTCCCTCTGGTCCAGCTATTTTGTAGTTAGTTGGGCTCTTCCTCTCCCCAGCCCATCAGTTTAAACCTGCTGGTTTGAATGGCTTGGCTGCTTCCGCCTGGGCCAGAGGGCTATGAAGTTTTCCCTCTGGTCCAGCTATTTTGTAGTTAGTCGGGCTCTTCTCTCCCCAGCCAATCAGTTTAAACCTGCTGGTTTGAATGGCTTGGCTGCTTCCGCCTGGCCAGAGGGCTATGAAGTTTTCCCTCTGGTCCAGCAATTTTGAAGTTAGTTGGGCTCTTCTCTCCCCAGCCCATCAGTTTAAACCTGCTGGTTTGAATGGCTTGGCTGCTTCCGCCTGGGCCAGAGGGCTATGAAGTTTTCCCTCTGGTCCAGCTATTTTGTAGTTAGTTGGGCTCTCCTCCCCCCAGCCAATCAGTTTAAACCTGCTGGTTTGAATGGCTTGGCTGCTTCTGACCAGGCCAGAGGGCTATGAAGTTTTCACTCTGGTCCAGCTATTTTGTAGTTAGTTGGGCTCCTCTCCCCAGCCAATCAGTTTAAACCTGCTGGTTTGAATGGCTTGGCTGCTTCTGACCAGGCCAGAGGGCTATGAAGTTTTCCCTCTGGTCCAGCCATTTTGTAGTTAGTTGGGCTCTCCTCTCCCCAGCCAATCAGTTTAAACCTGCTGGTTTGAATTGATTGGCTGCTTCTGACCAGGCCAGAGGGCTATGAAGTTTTCCCTCTGGTCCAGCCATTTTGAAGTTAGTTGGGCTCCCCTCTCCCCAGCCAATCAGTTTAAACCTGCTGGTTTGAATGGCTTGGCTGCTTCCGCCTGGGCCAGAGGGCTATGAAGTTTTCCCTCTGGTCCAGCCATTTTGTAGTTAGTTGGGCTCCCCTCTCCCCAGCCAATCAGTTTAAACCTGCTGGTTTGAATGGCTTGGCTGCTTCTGCCTTGGCCAGAGCGCTATGAAGTTTTCCCTCTGGTCCAGCTATTTTGTAGTTAGTTGGGCTCTCCTCTCCCCAGCCAATCAGTTTAAACCTGCTGGTTTGAATTGATTGGCTGCTTCTGACCAGGCCAGAGGGCTATGAAGTTTTCCCTCTGGTCCAGCCATTTTGTAGTTAGCTGGGCTCCCCTCTCCCCAGCCAATCAGTTTAAACCTGCTGGTTTGAACGGCTTGGCTGCTTCCGCCTGGGCCAGAGCGCTACGAAGTTTTCCCTCTGGTCCAGCCATTTTCTAGTTAGTTGGGCTCCCCTCTCCCCAGCCCATCAGTTTAAACCTGCTGGTTTGAATGGCTTGGCTGCTTCCGCCTGGGCCAGAGGGCTATGAAGTTTTCCCTCTGGTCCAGCTATTTTGTAGTTAGTTGGGCTCTCCTCCCCCCAGCCAATCAGTTTAAACCTGCTGGTTTGAATGGCTTGGCTGCTTCTGACCAGGCCAGAGGGCTATGAAGTTTTCACTCTGGTCCAGCTATTTTGTAGTTAGTCGGGCTCTTCTCTCCCCAGCCAATAAGTTTAAACCTACTGGTTTGAATGGCTTGGCTGCTTCCGCCCGGGCCAGAGGGCTATGAAGTTTTCCCTCTGGTCCAGCCATTTTGTAGTTAGTTGGGCTCCCCTCTCCCCAGCCAATCAGTTTAAACCTGCTGGTTTGAATGGCTTGGCTGCTTCTGCCTTGGCCAGAGCGCTATGAAGTTTTCCCTCTGGTCCAGCTATTTTGTAGTTAGTTGGGCTCTCCTCTCCCCAGCCAATCAGTTTAAACCTGCTGGTTTGAATTGATTGGCTGCTTCTGACCAGGCCAGAGGGCTATGAAGTTTTCCCTCTGGTCCAGCCATTTTGTAGTTAGCTGGGCTCTCTCTCCCCAGCCAATCAGTTTAAACCTGCTGGATTGAATTGATTGGCTGCTTCCGCCAGGGCCAGAGGGCTATGAAGTTTTCCCTCTGGTCCAGCCATTTTGTAGTTAGCTGGGCTCCCCTCTCCCCAGCCAATCAGTTTAAACCTGCTGGTTTGAATGGCTTGGCTGCTTCCGCCAGGCCAGAGCGCTATGAAGTTTTCCCTCTGGTCCAGCCATTTTGTAGTTAGTCGGGCTCTCTCTCCCCAGCCAATCAGTTTAAACCTGCTGGTTTGAATGGCTTGGCTGCTTCCGCCTGGGCCGGAGGGCTATGAAGTTTTCCCTCTGGTCCAGCCATTTTGTAGTTAGTCGGGCTCTCTCTCCCCAGCCAATCAGTTTAAACCTGCTGGTTTGAATGGCTTGGCTGCTTCGCCTGGCCAGAGGGCTATGAAGTTTTCCCTCTGGTCCAGCCATTTTGTAGTTAGTCGGGCTCTCTCCCCCAGCCAATCAGTTTAAACCTGCTGGTTTGAATGGCTTGGCTGCTTCCGCCTGGGCCGGAGGGCTATGAAGTTTTCCCTCTGGTCCAGCCATTTTGTAGTTAGTTGGGCTCCCCTCTCCCCAGCCAATCAGTTTAAACCTGCTGGTTTGAATGGCTTGGCTGCTTCCGCCCAGGCCAGAGCGCTATGAAGTTTTCCCTCTGGTCCAGCTATTTTGTAGTTAGTTGGGCTCTCCTCCCCCCAGCCAATCAGTTTAAACCTGCTGGATTGAATTGATTGGCTGCTTCTGACCAGGCCAGAGGGCTATGAAGTTTTCCCTCTGGTCCAGTCATTTTGTAATTAGTTGGGCTCTTTTCTCCCCAGCCAATCAGTTTAAACCTGCTGGTTTGAATGGCTTGGCTGCTTCTGACCAGGCCAGAGCGCTATAAAGTTTTCCCTCTGGTCCAGCTATTTTGTAGTTAGTTGGACTCCCCTCTGCCCAGAGCTCAGTTCTTCTCTGCATGCCCTCCCTCTTATCTCCCCCCTCCTTTTCTTTTGTTGTATCCTGTGTTCTGTAGTTAGGTTGTGTCTTTGCCTTTTGCTGTCACAACTTGTAAGGCGGTTGATAGGGGTCCCGGATCTGAGTCTGCTGTTTCCCCAGGTCACTGGGGCCTCGGGATGCAGGTGGCTGCCAGGAGGGCAGGGTTGGCAGTGGACACATGGCACAGAGTGGGTGTCCGCACCCTGCACTACTGGGGGGCCAGGTGGTTTGGACCTGACTCCGGGCAGTCCTAGCTTTGGGTTTTTGGTCTTAGAATCATAGACTCATAGAAATGTAGAGTTGGAGGAGACCCCAGAGGCCATCCAGTCCAACCCCCTGCCATGCAGGAACACCCTCAAAGCACTCCCGACAGACGGCCATCCAGCCTCTGCTTTTATCAGTCAACAGGTAGGTTGGCCAATGCTGGGATCCGGACCCATGCCCGATCCAGCCCTGTTTTTGCTGTAACCAATAAAGTTGTGGAACTATTTTCATCCAGCTTCAGTGTGTGGCCTGGTTTATTCCTTGCACTGCACCTCTCAGGCCTGAGCCTGCTAAAAGTTAAGTATAAGAACGCCATCCTACTGGCGATTTTGTGCAAATTTTCTTCCTCCTTTTTATTTTGTGGGAGGAGGAGCAATTTCTTCTCTGTCAAACTAAAGGGGAGCAATGCAGCAGAAACTCTGTGCAGAGCACTCTTTCTGAACGTACGTGTATAAGCCCCCAATGGCCAGCCCCCTATTCATGCCACATGCATGTGTAAGGCACATTGGCCTTTCTACATAGAATCAGAGGAGAGGGGAAGGCTCCATCTTGTTCTGGCCCATGCTTCAGGCAGCAAAATGTTCTGGATTTACTCTGCTCCACCTACTCTTAGGTACCAGAAACACAATAAATCATTGCCCTAATCTTGTGCCTAGTTTGCCCGCCCCTTCTTCTTTTCCTTGGCCATTTCCACACTACACTCTTACAATGCGATTATTCCGCTTTCAACATCCTATGGAATCCTGGGGTTTGCAGTTTAGGGAGGGGCCGGCTGGCCCCTCCCTAAACTGCAAGCCCCAGGATTCCATAGGATGTTGAAAGTGGAATAATCGCACTATAAGAGTGTAGTGCAGAAATGGCCCTTGTTACTAGAATTGCTGTTTTGATCCTGGGTTTAGCTCCTTCCCTGCTTCTCTAGAAACGCAGCCTGCATGCCTCTCGTCTCTAGTGCATACTCTTGCAAATGCAGTGTGCGGCCTGACACGGCTTTGCACGCGCTGTGGCTACCGAGCTGCGTTTTGAATTATTGATAACGCCTCGCAGGGCAATGCTGTTTTTCAAATGTATCTTTAATTCAACGAACCGCTGTTGACTTGGCCTTTCAACTGACAGAGGACGGAGTTATTGCAGAATAAATGAATCCATTTCAGGCCCCAGGCAGGGGGAAATCATGCCCCCCAACCTATTTCCTCACTGCATCTCCCATCATCCCCAGCCACTTACTGAATCTACTAATAGGAATTGGAGTCCATCCTCTGGAAGGCTAGCCATTTCCCCAGTCCCCTTCCAGATGGGGAGAAATGGACTTCATTTATATGCCAAAAATAGGAAGGAACATTCAATAGGCATGTTCTCCATCAAAGTAGTGGGAATAAGACCATTATATAGAAACACAGAATATCAAGACCTGGAAGAGAGCACAAGAGGCTTCTGCTCCAAACCCCAGTCATGCAGGAAAACACAGTTAAAGCACTCCCAGAAGATGCCCATCCAACCTCTCTTTAAAGTTCTCCCTTTGAGGCAGTCTTTTCCACCGCTGAACAGCTCAGCAGGGGCTCAGGGAGGCTCCAAACTCACGGAAATGATCTCTACGTCCCCTATAAATCATTTTTGGGCATTTTGGAGCAAAAACTCCTTTTTTTTAGCACCTGAAGGGCCCAAGGGGCCACAAAAACAGCCCTGGGTGGGTCACATTCCACGATCCACACTTTGCCCATCCCTGCAACAAGTAATGAAATTGGTCCCAGATGGGAATAAAGCCCTATATCTCACTGGGAGGAGGTTGGTGGACAAGCTTTGAAATTGCTTATTTAAATAATGGCTATAAAATACTGCAGAGGCAAACATCTTTCTTGTACGTGCAGTAAATCACACGCCCATTCTCCCATTTTAGATACACAAATAGCGCTGAAAAAGAGCAAGGGATCTCTTGCAGTGATTATTGAAAACTTCAGAGGAAGAAATTGATCAGGGCTGAATACCAATGAGTTTACTTAATTTAGTACATGCTTTAATCAGTGCATTAAAGCTCTGCAGTGCATAAAAACAGAGTATGGCTTTGAGATAAAAGATAAAGGCAGAAATCCTCTTCACCTTTACTTAGGAGTAAGCCCCACTGAATTCAATAGGCTTTTCCCCCCCCTAGATAAATATATACAGGATTACACATCACAACAAGCCAAATCTTTAAATAAGTGAGGAAGGGCAAATCAGTGTGTAATTTCTGCATCCGTTCACCCCTAAACTAATTCTGTCCAGTTTTCCCCATCAACCTATGAATTTTTTTTAATGCATGAAAAGTCAATTTTTTATTATATGTATAGAGCATAATATACAGTACAAAATTAGAATAATATGCAACTTGCCCTAAGATATGAATTTTGTTTGGAGCTTTTGAGCTAAGATCTATGTTGCAAATTATTGAGAAGTCTACCATCCAAAGCATAACTGTGTGCTGATTTGCCTATTAACATGCAAAGTGTATGTTAGGCTGGTTCCTTTCATTGAAAAGCCAAATCATAACTCTTCCCCAACTATATATAACATAGAGATGGAAACAATATTTGCAAAATATTTGAAACAAATATATTTAAAAAACATAGATTTTCCAAGTGTTGAGAAATCCCAATGAAAGAATGCTGAACTTATACAAATCTTCTGCTCAAAATTTGCACATGGTTGCTTTGTGCAAAAAACCTATTCTGCACAAAAAAATTACTGTTTTCTGCACAAAACAACCATGTGTTAATTTCACACAGAATAAATCGCAAATTATGAATAGGCTTCAAAAACTCTGTGGTTTCAAAAACTGCTGTAAATTAAAATTGCAGCAGCATTGAAGCTGTCCTTTGTAAACTAAAATTAACAGCAGACAATGCTGTAACTGGAGACTTCTTCTGCACAAAATTTACACATGGTTCTTTTGTTAAAAAACAACAACAGCATCTTCCTTGCAGAAAACAGCACTTTCTGTATAGAAAAGAATGTCCCCCAAGCCAGACAGAGGGCAACATCTACCCATCTCCTTAGTGGAGCTCTGCAGAAGATGTCATAGAATCATAGAATCATAGAAATGTAGAGTTGGAAGAGACCCCAGGGGCCATCCAGTCCAACCCCCTGCCATGCAGGAACACCCTCCAAGCACTCCCGACAGATGGCCATCAAGCCTCTGCTTAAAAACCTCCAAGGAAGGAGACTCCACTACACTCCGAGGCAACAGATTCCACTGCTGGACAGCCCTGACTGTCAGGAAGTTCTTCCTGAGGTTCAGGTGGAACCTCCTTTCCTGCAGCTTGAATCCGTTGCTCCTTGTCCTGGTCTCTGGAACAGCAGAAAACAAGTCCCCTCCTTCCTCTACGTGGAATCCCTTCAAATATTTAAACATGGCTATCGTGTCCCCTCTTAACCTCCTCTTCTGCAGACTAAACATACCCAGCTCTCTAAGTCTATCCTCATAGGGCTTCATGGCTTCCAGGCCTCTCACCATTTTGTTCGCCCTCCTCTGGACTTGCTCCAGCTTGTCAATATCCTTCTTGAATTGGGGTGCCCAGAACTGGACACAGGATTCAAGATGGGGTCTCACCAAAGCAGAGTAGAGTGGTACCAGTACCTCCCTCGATCTAGACACCATACTCCTATTGATGCAGCCGAGAATCGCATTGGCTTTCTTGGCTGCCGCATCACACTGCTGACTCATGTTCAGCTTGTGGTCTATGAAGACTCCTAGATCCCTTTCACACGTACTGCTATCCAGCCACGTGTCCCTCTGTCTGCATCTGGTTATTTGGCATATTCAGGTGCTTTTTCAGCCCTCCCATTCTCCATCAACCATGGAGTGCCTCTTTGGGCTGTTCAAAGGCTGTTCAGCAAAACGGTGAGTCTTGGGGATGGTGAATGGGAAGTCACAGCACAGCTGCTCTTTTGGAACTCTTATGCTACGCTGGGCAACACAGGATCTTGACCACAGAGAAAACACAACGAAAAAGCATGCCCATAACATTTGCAAGGAGCCGGTGTAGCGTTGCAATTTGAGCGGTGGACTACAACGCTGGAGACCGGAGTTCAATTCCTTGCTTAGCCATGGAAATCCACGGGGTGACCTTGGGCATGCCTCACACACACTCAGCCCCAGTAAACCTCACGATAGGGTTCCCATAAGCCAGAAACAGCTTGAAAGCACACAACAGCAACAAACAACATTTGTATATGCAAGGCAGAGATGCTGCTGGAATTCTCATCCACTATATTTCTTCTTGGATCTTAAAAGTTCCAGGTATCTGATATAATTCCAAACCTGGAAGTGTCATTTCTAGGACACAATTTGATTCAGTTTCCGAGTTCTGTTTTTGGAATTTCTGGGGTTTTTTGAACAATAGTTTGTCAGTTGTTGTTGTGTGTTTTTTTGGTGGGGGGGCTAAACAGCGACATCATGAGTCTGGGGGGAGGCTTTGGTTATCATGGAGCATGGGAGAGAATAACTACGTCCCCCGTGACCAAAAAAAGAGGACACACACAGATGTAAGATGGACTTTGCAGAAATCACTCAGAAGATGCTAACCTGTTTGCATATGTAAAACTTCTCCGACAGCTTTGTGCTTTCATGGTCTTCCACAGCCAAAAGTACCTTTTTGCATAATGTTATTTTCATGGCTTTTAGTTCTAGCATATTTTCCCCCATTGCTTTTAGTCTTCCTCTTCATCTCTTGCCTTAAAGAGATTCAAGAGCTGTGTTTTTTTCCCCATGGCATCCATTATTTATTCAGAGTAGGCTTTCATTTCCATTCCCTGAATGCCCAGCCTTGTTCAGCACTTAGGCATCATCCATCTTTTCTCTTAGTTTCATTATGCATACACTGTGGCGTGCAAAGTTTCTATTTCTATGATACGTGTATTAAAGATTCTGATGTAGCCTGTTCATGCCTAGGCACAAATATTGCAAGGCTGCAAGGCTGTGCAGTAATGAATCACTCTAATTTGGAAAAGAAATTAAGACCACACTGTTCAGTTTGTGAAATCTAATTAAAAATTAATTGCTAGCTCTTAAGGGGGAAAAATGACATGAATGACCACTCCACAGTTTTTGGCAGAGATAAGAACTGAATATGACTAACTTCCCACTCTTCCTCCAATCCAATAATGATTCTTCCCAAGTTATAGTCATGATAACAGTGCCAAAATCATGACTAACTATGGTGAGGGTATTTATGGTGCAATAGTGGGGTTATTTGTGATTATTACTTAGGCCATTTCCACACTAGACTGTTATAGTGCTATTATTCCACTTTCAACCTCCTATGGAATCCACTCTGCTTGTTCGGTCATTTCTGTACTAGCCTGTTATAGCGCGATGATTCCACTTTCAACCTCCTATGGAATCCTGGGGTTTGGAGTTTAGAGACAAGCATTTAATATTCTCAGCCAGAGAGCCTTTTGGCCTCAGGAAACTACAAACCCCAGAATTCCACAGGATGTTGAAAGTAGAATAATAGCACTATAACAGGGTAGGGCAGAAAGGTCCTTAGTCACAAATTTGACATCTTTATCATGACCATAACTTGCTCCTCAACCTGCCTTACTGGGCATCTGCTCTATGGAGAGAAGCAGGTCCATTCTGACCACAATCGGAGCACAGTTGAATGACGTTTCTGACATGCTTGGGGTGAGGGATTATTTCAGGACAGGTTATTTGTTAAATACACAGTTTACAAGCTGATTTAGGATTCTGGCTGATATCTTCAAGCATAAGATTGTCCCTAGGCAGCCCTACCAGGAGAGACCTGTTTTCTGCAAGGAGGACCACTTTGGGCTTTATAAAGTGGTAGAAAGGATCACAGGCGTTCACAAAACACGTAGGTGGAACCTGGCATTTTCACAGCCTCAGCGTCCCAGCAGGCAAATAGCTGAGCTCTTTGGTGATTTAATTCAAAATACAGTTGGTCCTCTGCATTTACAGGGGTTTGGTTCCAGGACTCCCCATGGATGCCACAAAAATGCAGATGGTCACATCCCATCTTCTTAAATGGTGGCAACATGCATGTGGATGCTTCAGCACATTCACATCAATGCCAATTTATTTATAGGACGTGACAATCCATGGTAAGTGGAATCACAGATCCAGAGCCTGTAGATTTGGAGGGTCCACTGTTTCAAGAACTTAAGGCATGCACAGCAGAATATCTTAACTGCTTTCCACCCGACGCAACACAAAGCTCTTGCCTTTACAAGGCTGGCTGCATAAAAGAGAGAAACACATAAAAGAATTCAGTAGCACCTTTGAGATTAACCAAGAATTTTTTTTTTTTAAAGCTTATGCCAGAAATTTTGTTTTCTCCGTTAGTCTCAGAGGTGATATTTGATTCCCATATATCTTTTAATGCTAAAAACAGGTTCAGATGGCTTTGCTCCTGAATACTGCATCAATAGTCTATTTTTTATTTATTTTTTTGAAAAAAGAATCCATCACACCCACCTTGTTTTCCAGCCTTCCAATCAGTTCTGCTAACCTGTTGATCTGAGCTTCCAAGCCCTCTTCCTTGGTGTCTGAAGACACTGTAAAGAAAAATGCAATTAGGAGGCAAGAAAATGACCCTGGACAAAGGACTGCAGATGGGTTGGACCAGGCTGCAAGATGAAATAAGAAAGAAAGAAAGAAAGAAAGAAAGGACGGACAACAGGGAAATATAATAATAATAATAATAATAATAATAATAATAATAATAATAATAATAATAATATTTATTTGTATCCCGCCTCTCCACACAGATCGAGGCAGCGGACAACATGAAATACATTATACATTACAAATAGCATGTATGGTTTACAATGTGTTTTAGCTAATAGCTTTTTTTTTTTTAGCTAATAGCTAATAGCATTTGACCATCCTCCTGACACTTATTTGGGGACTGAAGACCTGGTTGTTCATATATTTTTCTCAGTACACAGGCAGAAGCTTTATTAGGTGACTGGCAGAAGTTCCCAGCTTTGCAAGCGTTAGAAACCCTTTTGAATAGCAGAAGAAGGGAGCCTCTCTCTTTCCCTTTGCTTCTTCTCCTCCCCTCATTTTCTTTCTTGCTAGTCTTTTCCCACTCCACTCTGCTTGTTCGGCCATTTCCGCACTAGCCTGTTATAGCGCGATGATTCCACTTTCAACCTCCTCTGGAATCCTGGGGTTTGCAGTTTCGGGAGGGGCCGGCCCGAAACTGCAAACCCCAGGGGCCCTCCCGAAACTGCAAACCCCAGGATTCCAGAGGATGTTGAAAGTGGAATCATTGCGCTATAACAGGCTAGTGCGGAAATGGCCTTCATCTGTTCCCTTCACTCACCCTCCTCCCTCCTGCTTGCAAAGTAGCAGGACCTCACCACCCAAGAACTGGGGAAGGAGTCCTGCAGAGGAAAATATCATTTGCAGCAGCTTAGAGGCCATTCAGCGAAATGGCTCGGCGGCAACTTTATCTTTAGGAAAAGTTTGGGAAGACTGCCCCTTGGTGATTGAAGAAGGTACTACAGGTACAGAAATATTCCAATAAACCAAAACAATATAAAAAAGCAACATAATGCCAAGGATCACACCTCAAGAGTGTCCTTAGCATCCATATCAAGTTTCTGGTGTCTAAGGCCCTTTTCACACGCGGGCGGCGGAACAGGGCAAGCCACGCCAAAACGGGGCTTACCTTGTTCCGTCACCGCGCAGAGCATCGCGTTTTGCTGCTCCACACATTTGCAGCGTCCAGAGGCGTCCGCAGCGCTCGGCGGTGCCCAAAATGGCAGATTTTGACTGGCGGAGCCTCTCCACCAATCGGAGAGGCTCGCCAGCCGGAAATCGCGCCCCCTGCCCGATTTGCAGGGACGCCCTTTCGCGCGTCCGCAAATACACACAGGCGCTGCGACGGGGCTGGATGCCCCGTGCCTTTGAAAAACCACATAAAAGGTGGTTTTTCAAAAGCACGCGGCGCCACCACTTGCGGGCGCCCAACCGCGCATTGGCGTGTGGATTTACTCGTGAGTAATCCACCCCAATTCGCGTAACAGTGTAGACGACCTCCATGGAGGTCGATCTACACCGTTTTTTAAAGCCCACGTGGAAAGGGCCTAAGTTTCATAGCCTTGGAGCTACAGTGGATTCACACAGATACAGACACAGAGACAGACATTCTCTTTTATTATTATAGGTTAGTCCATCTAGCTCAGTAATACTTACACTGACAGGCAGTAGCTTTCCAGGGTTTCTGAGAGGAGTTTTTCCTAGCCATACCTGGAGATACTGGCAATTAAATGGAGATCACTAAATGATGCGCCCATTCCTGAAGTTTTAGCCAGGTTTCCCAGTTTCCCTTCCTCTCTTTATTTTAGATTTATGGGCTTGAAAGAGTGGGCAAGAGTTGGGGTTGGTGACCCAAATGGGTCTGGGGAAAAGATACGTAGGATGCGGAGAGCGAAGCCTATTTGTTTCTGTCTGCTTTTGTAACTAAAGGCAGCATTTACATCTGGATGACTGAATGTGAACCCCGGCGCATGGAGTGGTCGCTTGGCGCATCAAGTCTGTCAGCTGGATGGAAAGTTTATGTTATGGCTCATTTATTTTAATGATGTCCAAAAAAAAAAAAATGCTACTGTGTTCTGTCAGGTGAAGCGACAACATTTCCCCAAGCCTTTGTTAATAATGAAACTGTTGGAGATTTTTTTTCTCCTCCTAGTAAAATTCAAGAGAATTGTCTCCTTGCCTTCAGAAACTGAGTGGAGGAGTTCGAGAAGCCATATTGTAATTGTACAAATGTGTATTTTCAAATGCTTTATTTTTCAAAACACACAGTTCTCAACGTATTTTCTTTTAAAATATAGAACATATTGGCACTTTTTGTTGCTTTTGAGCCAAGAAGAGTCATAGCACAAAAGTTGCATTTCACTGATGCACTGTAGCACTACAAGTCTAAAAGAAAGGGAAAAAAAGGATGCTTCAAAAAGTGCTGATATGTCTCAGAATTAAAAAAAAAACACTAAGGAGAGGAAAACAATGTTGCAGCTGATGCCAGGAGCTAATTAATTAATATTATACACACACACACACATATGTATGATAAAATAAAATAAAAATAGAAATAATGTTTGGATATTTGAAAAAAACAACCCAAAAATTACTGAAAAATACCACAATCACCCAAAATCTTTGTTCCATCTGGAGGAGTCCAGCATCACAACTCTTCAAGGTTGCTCAAGAACAACATGTATACACAGCACAAACTGCCGTTGATCATCCCAGACTTTTAGCAAACCATCAACCCAATGCAAGCTGGTTTCCCAGTATCCACAACAGTTACTTACCCGTTTGGAAACTTTTCCTGCGTTCTTTGGTCATGATTCTGTTATTGGGGGGATAATTATGCACAGGGTTGTCGTACCAGGTGTCCATGACACTGTGGCTAGATTTATTGTGGAGGTTTCTGCAGTTGGACAAAGATAAAGACACACAAAGATATGCCTGATTATGTTATAGTTTTATATAGGGTTTATAAACTTCTGTTCCACTACTGTAGCCCAGTAGGTGCTATCTAAGAGGTATCCCAAACCAAGGACTGCAACAGGGCAGAGTCCCCTTCGGACTGTGAAAAGCAACCGCTGACCTAATTGGTCATTTCCTATTGCAGATGCATCAGATGGACTTTTTTGGCTATTTCTGCACTAGCCTGTTATAGTGCTATTATTCCACTTCCAACATCCTATGGAATCCTGGGGTTTGCAATTTAGGGAGGGGCCCCAAAGGCCATCCTCAAAGGCCCCTTCCTAAACTGCAAACCCCAGGATTCCATAGGATGTTGGAAGTGGAATAATAGCACTGGGCCAAGGCGAACAAAATGAAATTCAACAGAGAGAAGTGTAAGGTCCTACACTTAGGTAGAAAAAATGGAATCCACAAATATAGGATGGGGGACACGTGGCTGGATAGCAGTAAGTGTGAAAGGGATCTAGGAGTCTTCATAGACCACAAGCTGAACGTGAGTCAGCAGTGTGATGCGGCAGCCAAGAAAGCCAATGCAATTCTCGGCTGCATCAATAGGAGTCTGGTGTCTAGATCGAGGGAGGTACTGGTACCACTCTACTCTGCTTTGGTTAGACCCCATCTTGAATCCTGTGTCCAGTTCTGGGCACCCCAATTCAAGAGGGATATTGACAAGCTGGAGCAAGTCCAGAGGAGGGCGACCAAAATGGTGAGAGGCCTGGAAGCCATGAAGCCCTATGAGGATAGACTTAGAGAGCTGGGGATGTTTAGTCTGCAGAAGAGAAGGTTAAGAGGGGACATGAGAGCCATGTTTAAATATTTGAAGGGATGCCACGTAGAGGAAGGAGAGGGCTTATTTTCTGCTGTTCCAGAGACCAGGACAAGGAGCAATGCATTCAAGCTGCAGGAAAGAAGATTCCACCTGAACCTCAGGAAGAAATTCCTGACAGTCAGGGCTGTCCAGCAGTGGAAGATGCTGCTGCCTCCATGGAGTGTGGTGGAGTCTCCTTCCTTGGAGGTTTTTAAGGAGAGGCTGGGTGGCCATCTGTCGGGAGTGCTTTGAGGGTGTTCCTGCATGGCAGAAGGGGGTTGGACTGGATAGCCCCTGGGGTCTCTTCCAAATCTACATTTCTATGATTCTATGATTCTATAACAGGCTACTGCATCATGTCTGTACCTTGTTCTTTCTAGCTCTCTCAACAGTCGAAGTTAAGGACAAATTTGCCTCAAGAGATCCAAATCCAACATAACTACAACCCATCCATGATGATATATTTTTAACTATAATGTTGATGACAGACATTAATAAGGTTGTGGGGAGGGGGGTCAACCTTGGTAGACAGGTTGTTATAACTTCGCCAGCTTGTAGATACTTGTAGACTGAGAGCGTAGTGCAGTGATTTGGGCACTGGATTCTTGGAACGGGAGATAAGAGTTTGGATCCCTGCTTGGAAACCCACTGGGTGACATCGGCCAGGTCACACTCTCTCAGCCTCAAAGGAAAGCAAAGGCAAAATCCTTGTGTACAAATCCTGTTGAGAAAACCCTGTGAGAGGTTCATCTTAGGGTTTCCATTAAGTTGGGCCCTTTTCACATGTGGGCGGGGAAACGGGCAGCTCCATGCGGAAACGAAGCTTACCTTTATTCTGTCGCCACGTGGAGCTGCCTGTTTCGCCGCTCCACTCTTGGCGGCGTCCGGTAGCACCCAAAATGGCGGCTTCTGACTGATGGAGGCTCTCCACCAGTCGGAGAAGCTCGCCAGCTGGAAATCCCACCCCCCCGCGCGATCTGCAGGCATGCTCTTGCGCACGCCTGCAGATCTATACCGGCGCTGCAATGGGGCTGGACGGGGCTGCACGCCCCGCGCCTTTTAAAACCCACAGGACAAGTGGCTTTACAAAAGTGCAGGCGGTGCCTCTTCCAGTCGGCCCTACGTGGATTGGGGTGTGGCTTTACTCTAAAGTAATCCACCCCAATCCACGTTACGGTGTAGACGACCTCCGCGGAGGTTGCTCTACACCGTTTTTTTAGCCCCGTGTGAAAAGGGCCTTGGAAACAACTTGAAGGCAAAGAGCAACAACAGGGTACTTGCAGGGAGAGGGAAAACAACTTTCCCCCCATCTTGTTGCTGTGTGCCTTCAAGGCATAATAGGAGAGAGCCTCTCATGAGAGGGAGTTCCAAGAAGACTCTGTGTGCCTTTGAGGGTAGTGGGAGCATGAGAAAGCCCTCCCCAAGTAGGACAGGGAGAGATAGGCCGTTTCCACACAACACTGTGATAGTGCTATTATTCCACTTTCCACATCCTGTGGAAGTCTGAGGTTTGGAGTTTCCTGAGCCCCAAGAGCTCTCTGGCTGAGAATCCTACATGTCCCTCCCTAAACTGCAAACCCCAGGCTTCCACAGGAGGTTGAAAGTGGAATCATACCACTTATAACAGCACTATAGCCTAGAAATGGCCACGGTCTTTCAAACAGTCTGGGCCTAAGCCAAATTTGGCTACCCTTCACTGCCAGCTTGCAGTCACTTGTAGACAGCCTGTGAACAAGTGCATAATGTGCAGTTAGTTGTGAAAGGAACGGTTTCTATTTTTTGCCATCAGGGTAAGCTGGTAGCCTTGACACCCACAGAAGATGAAAAATGCAGGGAAGATGAAAAATGTATCTGTTGCGTAAGTCCAAAAATAGGAGGAATAAAGGATTGAGATGCACCAAGAGGAAGGGTCTAAATTTCACAGCCAGTCGCTGCATAAGACCCTGTTGGCATCTGCGATGTTCAACAATAACAGGTGCATGGTTTGGTATTGCCAAATCGCACACTGGAGGATGATTCCTGAGCAGCCCCCCATGTCTCTCTGCAGAGAATCCCCCCTTGCAAGTGTTTGCTTCTGCCTCCTCGTTGGGAGGAATGGAATAAATTGTAAGCAGGAAGCAAGCAATTATTGATTTTTTTTCCCCAATTGAGTGCCTATGAGGAGAGAGATAAATCTTCAACTGCTGCATCTCAAGACTAATTACTCCACAATTATTTCCTCTTCTGCTGATCTGGCACCTGCTTGTACCAATGTTGTGAATTAAACACATGTTTATTTTCATAGACAATTACCCATGGTATCTAAGGACAAACCACCACCAGCTCATCACAGATACAGGTCTAGGGAAATAAGGATCACTGGCAGCTGAAATAGAAGCAGTGGAAGTAAATGCCAAACTCTTCTTTCGTCATTTAGCATGTGCGTCTATCGAACAAAAAGGGGCCCTAGAATTGTTTTCAAGGTGGTAGACCCTCAACTTTGGCTGGCAGGTTGCTATTTTGCCTGCTTACAAGTATTTGCAGGGCAAATTAACTTTCTCCACCCATTATCATCCAAACATCCTTAAATCTGAAGACTCTGACACATGTGTACTTAGAGGTCTCCTCCATATATTCAGTGGGTCGTTGTCCCCAGTAAATATTCATGGACAGACTGCTGGCCTCCTTTCTTATTCCTGGGAAGACTCCATGATCCGTGATATTTCTGAGTGCTTGATCATGAAGTACACTTCTGATTGACAGTTCCTCAGGAGGTTCAGCTATGTAGGAGTCTTGGTGGTCCCAGTTTGCCAGATCATTGGATGGTGGTAGGTGGGTGGGGAGTTGAGCTCCCAGGATCCATGCAAATAATTGGTCCACATTCCTTCTAGGTCATGTTGGAGAGAGTTAAGCAGGCTTAGTCAATTGCTGTTAAATCCTGAGAGGAAACCTCAAAGATATTAAACAAGGGCAAGTTTATTTAAGGAAATCTCAGCAGGAATGCAAATTAGGAGAACAGAAAACTAAACAAAAGAAAGTATAGAGAAGAAAGAGGATGCTGCTAACTGAAGCACTAAATGCTTGGCCACGAAAGACATGCCATGCCTTTGTTAAAATGTACTTATCAAATGAATTGACTGAGGAGAAACAATAGAACTGGGGTGACAAACTGGTTGGAAGAATCAGTTTAGACCCCCGAAGGAAGCACCGGGCAGTTTCTGTTCCATCATCTCTCTCCAACAAGGCTAGTTCTAAAGGAACACTTCTCTGGTGGTTTGCTCCTGTGTGCAAACTGGGATAGAAAGCCATTTGGTTCTAGGGCCAGTAGGGCCAGGCTTGGCAGAACCTTTGGCAAATCTCCAGGGTGGGACCTTTAACAGGAGCCAAGTTCCTTCCCTCCCAGCAGTAGCAGCAGCAGGAGGACTAACGCCAGCCCAAGGTTTAGGTGCCCAGCAGCTCTCCTCCACGGCCTCCCCTTCTCTTCTTGAAGTGGGCACCAGCAGCTGCCCTCACAGGCTAATCTTACCAACAAGTTGTTGATGTTGTTACATATTGTCAAATGGACTTATGGTGACCTTATGAATGAGAGTATGGAAAAAATTGGCCTGTTTCAATTGCTAGATTGTCTACTTTAAAGTTGTATCAGTCATGTGTGGTCATTATTTTTGTTTTCTTAAGGTTCCACTGCAAACCTGCTTTTGCACTTTCTTCCTTGACTTTCTTCAAGAATTGTTCCAAGTCTTTGCTATTGTCTACTAATACACTGGGTGACCTTGGATGTGTCACATGCTCTCAGCCCCAAAATCTGCATGTCAGATTTGCCTTAGGGTCGCTTTAAGCTGGAAACGACTTGAAGGCACACAACAGCAACAGAGTATGGTGTAATCTGTGTGGCCATTTCCACCCTAACACTGTTATTGTGCTATTATTCCACTTTCAACATCCTGTGGAATCCTAGGGCAGTTTAGAGAGGGGCATTTAGGATTCTCAGCCAGGGAGCTGTGCAGAAAACAATATTTCTGTGCAGAAAATATTTTTGTGCAGCAAATGTTGTTTTCTGTGGCAGAGAAAATAATATTGTCGACAAAAATATTGTTTTCTGCCCAGGTCATGCTGTTTTCTTTGCAAGAAAATCATATGCAAATTTTGCATAGAACAAGTCCCAAATTTCTAATAATCTTCAAAAACTACAGTGTTTGAAGACTTTCTCACAGCAGGAATAAAACTGCAAAAATCGCTGGCTGCTTCCTTTGAGAACCAAATTAGCAAAGAATTACAGCCCCAGTCCTGAAGTCAGCATCTTCTCTACCTTGAAACATAGCCAAATGGAAATGCACAGAGAAAGAGTGATGTATATTGCTCTGATATTGCTTATCCAGCCTCTATAGATGGATTTTTTCCCCCTTTCTCCAAATTATGGTTTTGGCAACAGTGCAACTGCTAAACACAAAACTGCTGTGCTGAAAGGATGGGCCACGCGCTGAAAGGAGAGGGAGGAAGCTGATGCCCCGTATCTACCTGCAATGCAGGGAGATCTGAATAGACCTCTTAAGTAGTCTTCATGAATATACATTGGGTGCTGCTGGTGCCCTGAGGTTGATGCAATAAATGGAAAGCAGCAACAACAGTAGAACAGGAGAGGAAGGGAAGCACTAGAAAGACTTTGGACCATTTCATCTCAGAGCCTCTCTTGACGCCAGCAGAAGAATAGAAACAGAAGGTCAAGTTGGAAACGTAAAAGATTGGAAATGAATATTGTCCCCTCTTCTTTCTTTCTTTAGATCTCATTATCTTTCTCTCTTTGTGCCATCCATTACTTCAAAAGAGAACATTATGGAAGACGCCTTAGCTATAATAGTAGTACTTACATTTCATTTTTCTATAAAGTTAAGAGAGGGGCTTTCTCATCTGCCAATTAGTTTACGAGCAAAGAACAAAAGGTTGGTTATTTCCTTTAAAGCCCTACAGGGTTTAGCTCCAGGGTACCTACAGGGTTGCCTTTCCCCAAATAATCCACCCCGTACACTAAGGTCCTCTCGGGGACGTCCACTTCCATCAGCCAAAACTAGGGTGTTATCCAAAGGCCATTTTTCTTCAGCCATCCCCAGATTGCAGAATGACCTGCCAGAAAAGATCTGTCAGCTGGAGACTCTGTCTGCTTTTGAAATGCTCTCTCCACCCTGTCCAGATTATTTTTACATTGTGGATTTTAAAGTATGTATTGATGGGTTTTAGTATGTATTGCCTTGATCCATAGGGAGAGAAAAGAAAAGAAAAGAAGCAGGAGGAGGAGGTAGAGAAGAAAACCAACATGCCATCGTCCCATTCTTCTTTCCAGTATATGGTAGTAGTGATGGTAATGGAGTAAAGAAGAGTCTCAGATGATGATGATGATTAAATTCTCTTCTAGTCTGATCCTCTGGGGCCAAATTAGACAAGTGCCTGCCTGCCTGCCTGCCTGCCTGCCTGCCTGCCTGCCTGCCTGCCTGCCTCCTTCCTTCCTTCCTTCCTTCCTTCCTTCCTTCCTTCCTTCCTTTCTTATTTTTGTTTTGTTTGATTTGTCAATAGAAATGTGGTGGCTGTAGTTTGCACAATTCAGCTTATATAAAGATAAATTGCACTGATTGAATAGATTTCGCCCAGCTCAGACTTACAATCGGATTCAGGTGAAAGAATTTTGGGTGAGAGACCTGGAGAGGAACTGTGTCATTTGGAGCTCCAGCTAAAGACCTTGATGAGCTGTTTTCTCAGCTTACAAGCTTCCAACAAATCGAAAGATCTTCTCCTGATAAGCTGCTATATCTCTGCTACCTCCTGTTTTATTTTCTATACCTTAGAAAAGAAAGGAGAAAAGGTCTCCTGATACGAGCTTCTGGTCTCTCTCTTCCTCCCTCCCTCCTCCTCATTTCCATGGTAACTGTTTTTGGGTTCTGGTCAACAAGCTTGCTGCTCTTATGTGTGACGTACTATTTTGACTCTTCTTTGATAAAACAAAGCTCAGGCTATGCATCCAGGGAGGCCTTTCAAATCTTGTCCTTTTTCTTTCCTCTGCATTTGTTGGTGTTGTTATTACTGAAAAAACTTGAATGGAGAGAAAGAGAAGCCAGGGGATTTTGAGGACAGCTCTTCCCCTACCGCCTTAATCTGCACCTTCTCCAGTCCTTTGAAGCTTTCGTTAACAGCACAGTCCTCTACCAGGAGAACTTCTGCTCTGCTCAAATGGTTGAGCAACTGGCACAGAAAATGAGGAGAAGGCTAAGGAAAGCCATCTATCGGTACATGGAAACCTCTGGTGAGTCTCAGGATTCTCTGGTGAGTCGATGATTATGGCTCCAACACCAGTGGAGTGGTGAATTAGCTTGGGTTTTAATCTGAACTCAGAAGGAGCTATCCAAGGTGTCCATCCAAGGAATGTATGGTGGGGATAGGCCTCACTACTTTGGATAACTATTTTGAGTGGACCCAGTGTGCTACTGATATCTGAGCCATTGGTGTCTGCTGACTCTTGATACCTGCCCTTCCACCTCTGTCTGTCTGTCTGTCTGTCTGTCTGTCTGTCTGTCTGTCTGTTTTTATCTATCTATCTATCTATCTATCTATCTATCTATCTATCTATCTGGAAGCCATCATTCTGTAGTGTAGTGTAATGTAGTGTAGTAGTTTGAAGGCTGGACTACAACCCTGGAGACCAGGGTTTGATTCCCTATTTGGCTACGGAAACCCACTGGGTAACTTTGGGTGCATTATACACTCTCAGCCCCAAAAAAACCCTGTCATGGGTTTGCATTAGGGTCACCTTAAGTCAGAAATTACTTGAAGGCACACAACACCTCTCTCTCTCTCTCTCTCTCTCTCTCTCTCTCTCTCTTCCTCTTCATTTGTGGTAGATCTTGGGTTGAATCTTCTGCCACTGGGGATTTCTAGGGGCTGCATGGATTGCTAAAAATGCCCCCCCCAACTTGGAAGTAGCTAGAAGGCCACTTCTTTTAAGAAAACAGAGTTTTCTTAAAAGATTAAACAGGGCATAGTGGAGCTACAACCTATATAAAAGGTGAAATATTCCTCTAGGAGGCCTCCAAGACAGGCAATTGACACAGCCTCCCCCCCCCCGAAAAAGGTTGGTCCAGAGAGTTCTGGAGGGGTCTAGAACTACCAAAACAGCCGGGGGGGCTGCACTTTGGCCTGTGATGCAGGAGTTGCCCACCATGTTAAATCTCCACAATGCCTACAATCTAACCATGCCTATAATGTAACACTGGGCATTGTGGAAAATGAAAATGGCAACTCCCACTGGTGCCCAGTGTTGCCCATTTTGCTAGACAAACCTGCTAAGATTCAGCCGCATAAGAGGACATCTCCAGGTGGCACTTTGCATTGGGCCTTCTCAGGCTTAGAACTGGTGGAGGTTAAGGCAACATGTTTCCATAGGTCTATAATATTCAGTGTGACTTTAAAAAGGTAGCATCGGGGGGGAATAAAACAGATTTGAGAATGAGCCAAGACATTTTGTTGGCTCAGGAAAAAAGGTGCCCTCTCACACATCCAAGCCAGTCAAGTTATTCTGGTACATGAGGCCAAAAATCCTGCAAACACTTCTTCCTGTTCCTGGGAGTAAAAATACAAGAGCTACAATTGCCTAAATCCAAAATTTTGTTCCAACTAGTGTCTCAATGAACCTTCATAGGTTCTCCTTGATTTACCACGTAAATATGCAACAACTTTCTGCCTTACTGTGGCAGTCAAAATTCTTTTGAAAATTCCAGAACACACAAAGGTTAGAAAAGGCAACAAGTTCCAAGGCAGCTTGCATTTAATTTGCTCAAAAGCAAGAAAAATGTGACCCAACCTTATCTGACTGGTTTGCTCATCAATTGCATCAACAGCACTTTCCACGGAACTGAGCAAGGACTGGATCTGATTGGCCGTTTCCTTCAGCAGGAAGCGGGTCACAAACTGGTCCACATTGGTTCCTCTCTCATACACCTGGGAAGAAGAGGACAAAGATGTTTTAAAAACCTCAAGTTGACTGAAAGACCAGCATTTATTAGACAACTTCACCCTCTCAGGTGAACATGGCACCTTCAAAAGCTTGGAAATCTTAGAAGACACATGCAAATAGAGGTCTGCAGGGTCAGAGGAGAACACAATAATAAGACAGTGTTATGTGCTTGTTATACGTTATGCGTTGTCAAGCTGACTCCATCTTATGGTGACTGTAGCATAGGGGGTCTTGATAAGATTTATTTGGAGAAGGTTTGCCATTGCTTTCCTCTTAAGCTTAAAAAGTGTGAGTGGCCTGAGGTCATCCCCTGAACCCTGCTCTCCTAATGCTCAAACCACTACACCACATTGAATTTCCTAGCACTAATACGTATCCGGTTTTAACATTTAGAGTATCAATAGGCTCCAAATGGGCAACTGCTGTGTGCTCAATGTCACCTTGCAGTGGGTATTAGAAGATCAAACTGCGGTGGAGGTGGGCAATGGGATACCAAGACGGTGTTATGGGAACACTTAAGATAACGAGGCATATACCTTGCATAGCTACCATGATGAAAGGTATGTAAACAACAGTAAGCCTGGGAAAGTGCCTGTGCTGATGGGGCGACTTGCCATGTATATATGTGCCAAAATTTGTATGAAAGGTATAAAACCTGTAACCAATTCAAATGCTATAGTCTCAGCTGTGTTGCTTGCTTTGCTGAAATAAACGCTGCTGACTGAAACTCTGAGTGAAGTTCTGGAGAGCAAGTTAGCCAGGACATGACACAGTTGATTTCACATCTGTCCAATTCAGAGGTAAAACCCAAACCAAACAAACCCTCCTCCAGTACTGCTCCTCACTCCTTAATGACCTCCCCTGTTCGCATGTGTCAGGTTGCTTTGCTTCCCTGCCATGATATCATTCATTGTCAATGTATTTTAAAGTAGTGGTTTGTGGTTTCATGTTTGCTTACCCTGTATGTCACCCACAGAACAACTGTATGTTGTTTGCTACATGTTATATACTGCCTGTAAAATGTTATATACTGCCTGATACCACCTGTAATATTTCTGGAAGATTTCTGCTGTTTAACTGGGAGTACATATGTAACCAGAAGGATGGTAAAAGAGGCTGGAAGCCATGTGAGCTATCTGTTTTGGGAAAGAGTGAATGTTGACATAACAGGCCTTGTTAGGTGAGAGATCAAAGGCAGCGCAAGGTCGGAAGGTCTGGGAAGAAAGCCAACCCACAAAAAGAAGTCGTTCTGATGAACTGACAAATGGCAGTTTAGTGCTCACAAACTTGTGATATACTGCTTATAAGAAAATGCAATGCCAATCAGCCTTCAGTTCTGGCAATTTGATGAAACGTGCAACTGGTACCCATTAACTGAATAAACTTCTGTAAACTTCTGATTGTGTTACTTGGAGCTGGAGTTGTCCTATATGTGACAGCAGGAAAGGTCTGCAACAGAGGTGTAGCTACATTTAGATCAGAGGGGGGCAACTTCATGGGGGCCAGTGCTAAATCCTCTCAGATCCGGCTATGGGGAAACCCATAGCAAGCCCAAACAATTCCATTTTCCTCTGTGGTCCCTCTCAAAATAGCTACTGGAAGTGACATCCCATCACTTCCTGAAACCATTTTGAGAGGGACTTCAGAGGAAAATGAGAACATTTGGGAGGTCTTGTAGGGTTCTAGGTTACTTGTAGGGGTGGGAGTATTTCACATATCTGGTGAGATTTGTTTATAGCTTGGGGACACAATTGCCTGAAAGCATCATATTTTTTAACTGTTGGTGGTTCAGGAGGCTTTGAGGAATGTTTGGAGAACTTCAAGACCACAGAAGTGGGTTCCGGTCACCACATGTTGCCCACAGGCCAAAGTGTGCCCGTCCTCATTTGGATGAATGCAGTTATAAAGTTCCACATGACTGGAAAACTCAAAAAGGCAGAGCTTATAATCACAGATAGCTTTACAACTGCATTCAACTTGAAGAAGGTTACATTTCTCCTGCAGTCCTTCGACCGTTTGATTCATAATATGCCTATTAATTGCTCCATTTCAAAAGGCAACCCCTGGTTGGAGCTTGTGTCCCATTCCCTGGGACTTTGGCCTCTGGCGCTGTGAATGGCAACCAGGTGCATTTTCCATGTCTCACTGAGCTTCAAACAAATCCCCTGATTTTCTTCCCTTCCTGCCAAGAGATCTGTATGCTTTCCTTCCCCAAGGGAACAGTTTCTCTGAAGTATTCTGTCTCTCTCTGTGTCCATGTGCCGCTGAACATTTTTATAGGCTGCCTGTTATGCACAGCCAAGTTCATCCAGATGCAAAGGGATTGACTTCTGACAAGCTTTTAAGGCTTGGTTCCCCTGGCAACGGTGTCTAATTGAGTCAAGGCTGTCTTGGGCATTTGCCTCCTCTCGCATTTTTATTCTCCATTTGGAAGCAAGCATCAATGTCCTGGCACCCCACTGGATAGCTTTTGGGCATTTTGTGGCGCTACATGATGTATTTTGTGATATAAGCTGGGTACAAAGAGTGGTTCAGAAGGTATGTAAAGTGCATTGCTAGAAAGAGTGCTCCTCTCTAAAATCAGAGGCATTGTGGCTGAGATCCTGTATAGCACAGCATAGCATCTAACCCCTATAGGCCATCCATGGCCATTCTGTAGCTGATGGACAGAAGGAAGCGGGAACTGGAAAAGTGTCTGGCTGTGTCCCCGTAACCAGATGGAGACCTGTGATACCATCCATTGATATTCACCAGGATTCTCTGGAGGTCTTTGCAGATGATGTCATCAGTCTGCACCTGGCTCTAGGACCACAGCCAGATGCTTCTCCAGTCTTCCCACTCTCCACTAGCCACTGAATGACAATGAGGGACTGCAGCAGCTAAACAGTGAATCCAGGGTGGGGAGCTTAAGTCATTGTGGAGGAGAGAATACCTCTGGAAGAGGAAGAGGAAGGTCCTTTCTGCACCCTACCCCATCCTGTTGTGCTCTAGTGGTAGTCCTGGCAGAGCTCTGCCATGAAGGGAGTACAACAGCAGCGCTCCCCTCCCTTTGGCTCCCTCCCGAAGGAAGTGTGATGGACATGCCTGCTTCTTCTACAGCACAGCCAGGCATTTTCCCAGGCTGTGCTGGGGCAGGAAGTGTCTCCATTTCACTTCCAGGGCTTCCGCAGGCGAGGTAAGTGTGGGATGGTCACACAATTGTGGGTCATTGATGATTTAATCCACGGTCACACCTCCTGGTGACAGGAGAAGGATGGGACTGCAATGATGTCATGCAGAAGCACTGTCGCAGTCCTGCTCCTCTCCTGTCCCCATGCTGGGACAACAGCATCCTATGAAAGGGCAGAAGGAGAAGGAGGAAGAGGAGGAGGAAGAAGAAGACAACACATGCAGGAGTGCATATATTGGGAACAGGATGCCTACATATGTCTACTTTGGCTTGGGTGTATGTGTGGCGGAATTATGAATTTCATTACTTAAGTTTGCAAGATCTGAGCAGGATAGCTCAGGGTCCATGGAAGGTCACCCTAACTTGAAGCTGACTTGGTGGCAAATGTCTTTTAGTAGACAGAAAAGATCCCTTTATCGAAATGTGTCACAACAGAGTTGCAAAAGCTTAACACAGTAATACTAACCAACGTTAAAAGTTTTGTACGATGGAACAGGGGCAGTTACCAGGAAGGAAGGACAATTCTTTCAAACGTCCCAAAATTTGTAAATGTCTTCTTGTTTGCGATGAAAAAAAATGCAAACAATTCCTTTCCTGCACAATGTGGCAGAAACTGAAGTGAGTCTATTTATCCATTCTGATCCAGGGCTTTGAATGTGATGCTTTCCAAAGTTTAGGTTTGAATTGTTGTACTAAATTAGGGTTGCCACCTCTTTGTTCTGAAATACTCCTCATTTGTAACACCCATAGAGCAGGTTTCTATAGCGTACTCTCTGACTGTTCCAGGTTGGCAGACAGTCCTGATTAATCCTCTTGTCATCCCACGTTTTCAGCTGCTCTTAAAATGCCCCATTTTCTCTCTCTCCCTCCCACTTTGTCCAAAGGTCACATCCAGATGGTGGCATAAGCAAAACTCCATGTGTGGAACTGTTTCACATGCACAGTGCATATTACACTTGTGTATGTCACCAATAGGATGCCAACATTACCTAGTGCTGCCCACATTTGCTGTGATTGATTTTAAGGTTAAATTTCTTAAAAGCGCTTATCATTCATCCAAGAATGAGCTACACATTTTGCATCTGAAGTCGCAGCGGCAACTAGATGCCTGGCAGATCCATGAGCACGTTTACTACCACCACCCACTGCCAGCATCCACAGGCCATAAGGTTATTGAGGTTTTAGTTTGGCTCCCAGTCAATCTGCTCGGCTTGGGGCAATAACAAGTCAGCACATAGTTGCATAGCCTCCCCACGTCTCCCTTTGCTAGATTGTAGATCTTTGGAGGCCAAGAACCTGCTTTAAATTCTGCATTTGTCAGGCATGCTGCTGACACTGTGGGAAAAAAATAATTACAATAATTAACAATAACAACAAAGAGACTGCGTTATGTGATCAAAATGGTTAAAAACTGGGATTTAAATAGAACTTATTCATTTGTTCCTTGCAGAACACAAAGCAGTTTCTCTCCCAGCATGCAAATACATCCTGTGCCTTTTGGGAATTGCTGAGCCAGATGGTTTGGCTCTAGGTGCATACAGCATGCATACCAAAAAGAGGAGTTCCTGCACTCTGAAAATGCATTTGCCGCATTTCTGCCACATTTATCTATCACATATCCAACATGTCACAGATGAAAACTGGGGTGCAGTTGGCTTAGCGAAATCAGAGTGGTCAGGAGGAAGAACAAAATGAGGAAGAACAAAAAAGCTAGGAGAGGGTGAAGCAGTTTGGCATTGCCTGAATCTGCTGGGAAGGCCATAATGGACCACCCCTTCTCCTCCCACCCCTGAGTTAACATGGTACTTATATATAGCCCTATTATACTTTGAACTCATTTTGCAGCAACTGAAGTAAGCTGAGGACATGGACGGAAAGTGGAAGGAAGAAGAAGCTGGGACATCTTAAAAGCAGATGAAAAAGTGGGATGGGAGAGGATTAATCAGGATATTCTCTGACAAATCAGGACAGTGTGGCATCCAATCAAAAGCACAGGTTCAAGAAAGCCAGGGTGGCTAGTTTACAAAAGAAGGTGGTTTTGCACAGTACTGATTGCCTGATGCTTGTAATTCAATGCAAAACCTTCCCATGCTCCCTTGAACTGTTTTGCAGCATATTGAAAAGTTGTTCCAATTTGAGTTGTATGTCTCTCAGTACCAGCTGGATTCTACCAGACTCTGCTTGTCCACCGTGGGAACAAAATGCTGGCTTACACAGGCCTTTCGGCTGATCCAGCAGGCCCCCTCCTAAATTCTTATATTATGCTCTAAAGCTGAACGTATACTATTGGAGGAAAGCTACCAAGATTCCCTCTTCTTAAAATGCATATTTTGTATGAGCTCTTGGTCTCAGGTGGCTTATACGTCTTCTGTTCCTGTCTCACCCATCAATACCTGCCTTTCCTTTTGCTTCATTGCAAAGAGGGAGCAGGGAGAGGTTAGCCACAGGAACAAAATTTCATCTGGACTAAATGCTCTACTCATTCCAGCCTCAGGACAGGATATTGACATGTGTGTCTTCCTTCTGGCTGCACTAGATAGTTCATTATTAGGAGGGATTACAGAAACCCCCCAGGGCTTTCTGCCTAACCCCCTGTTTCAAATTTATGATCATTTAAATACATGGTGAATTTTAGCTGTTCTTTTGAAGTGGAAAATGCAGAGACCATGTTTTCTGCAAAACAGCACTGCTTCCCCTTTGTTCACTGAGACGCATAAGCCGCACTCTCTTCAGCACAGTGGAACAAATCCCATTGACTCACTCTGTTCCAAAGTCCCTTTCTTAGCCTGGCTTAAACCATATTACAAGATTTCACATTATCAAATATCCACATATTTGGTTAGGGTTTGGTTCAGGCTCAGATTGCAACCAACCCCAGCTGGTTTCACCTAGCAGATTGTACAGTTCTAGGCCTTTTAAATAGGTCTTCTTTGGTCCTTAAAATTTCTTTTAATTGCACAGAGAGAGAGAGAGAGTAAAATGCTTGTCCTCCTCTGGCTAACTTTAGGACATCAGTGTATATTTTGAATGGTATTTCATAGGAATACCAACATTTTGCAGGTGAAAATTGGGGCACACGTGGCCAGGCAACATCAGAGTATGGTCAAGATGGCAAAAGTTATCCATGACGAAGCACACACAATCTATGAGCGGCCGCAGCAATTTGCTTTTGCCCAAGCCTATTGGGAAGGGGAAGGTTCCAACTGCCTCTTCTTCTCTCCCCAATGAGTTAATAATATAGTGCATATATGCAATACTTTTGCACTTGGAACTAAGTTTGCAGCAACTCAAGGAAGCTGAGGACTAAGGGAGAAATTGGGAAGAGGACAGAGAAACCAGGGCATTTTAAAAACAGCTGGGAAAGGGGGGTGACAGAGAATTAATTGAGACTGTCTTTGCCAAAACAGGACAAATGGAGTGGATCTGTTAATGCTCGGACCAGGAGAGGTCACACAATTAAATGCCCTAAAAGTTCGACACATATTGTACCTCTTGTAAATTTACATGTTTAAAATGTAAAATGTGTTTGGTCATTGGACCCCACTTTTGTGGCCCCCTGAAGCCCCCTACCAAAGCCGCTCAATGTCCCTTTATTTTTTAAAAAAAGGTCAATTTTCAGACATTTTTTTTTGTCCTCAAACATGTAAAAATATGCAAAACCCCCACAAGCTCCCCAGAATCCCAGACAACCCCAAATGCCTCTGTTTTCCTCTGCACTCCTTCTGAAAATGGCAATAGGAAGTGGTGCAGCATTTCAAGAGGAACTGCAGGAGAAAATGAAGGTATTTGAGCTTGTTACCAGTGAAATGCAGCGTGGCCCTGTGCCTGAGTCTCCAGGAAAGGGAAACAAACTCCCAAGCTTGACAACCGACTCATATTAACAATGCTATAAGGAAACATACCTCAAAGGGTTCAAAAGGGAACCATGGCTTTCCGTGCCCGCAAATAAGAGCTGTCCAAATAGGTTCAGTCAGAAGGCGTTCTGCAGTACTGTGTGCTCAGCAAAATAATTTGATTCATTTTGTGTAAAAACGGATCAGCGGGAGAGAACTGATTTCTAAGCCCCAGCTCTGCATACACACCTTTCTGTGCAAGTCAAGCAATTGGAACGAGGCCCACTTTCACAATGTGCATCTCTTTCCCTCTAGTATGGCAGCACATTTTCTCCCAGCATCAACAGCAGTTCTGGCATTTGCAAGAAAATTTTTAGAGCAAATAGCCTAAAGTTGACAAATCGAGGAAGCTACGCAGAGCTTCGTTGCACAGACTTTTTAAGAACCAGCAGCATCTGATGGGTTATTTCAATGTTTTGGAACAACCCGTCAGCCCTGCTGAGCTTGTTCACTCTATGTGTGGTTTGTTTCACAAAGAGAGAAGATAATAGTTTTGTCCAGAAACAGACAACATAGTTATGCAGACACCCAGTGGGGGAAAAAACCATTTGTCTCATCCTCACACTTGAGATGAGAAATCTCATAGGGAGTGGCAGGGAGGCACCCCAATTCAAGAAGGACATGGTCAAGCTGGAGCAAGTCCAGAGGAGGGTGACCAAAATGGTGAGAGGCCTGGAAGCCATGAAGCCCTATGAGGATAGACTTAGAGATCTGGGTATGTTTAGTCTGCAGAAGAGAAGGTTAACAGGGGACATGATAGCCATGTTTTAATATTTGAAGGGATGCCATGTAGAGGAAGGAGGGGGCTTGTTTTCTGCTGCTCCAGAGACCAGGACAAGGAGCAATGGATCCAAGCTGCAGGAAAGGAGATTCCACCTGAACCTCAGGAAGAACTTCCTGACAGACAGGGCTGTCCGGCAGCGGAATCTGCTGCCTCCATGGAGTGTAATGGAGTCTCCTTCCTTGGAGCTTTTTAAGCAAAGGCTACAGGGCCATCTGTCGGGAGTGCTTTGAGGGTGTTCCTGCTTGGCAGGGGGTTGGACTGGATGGCCCATGTGGTCTCTTCCAACTCTACATTTCTATGATTCTATGATTCTATTTCTTGACAGGCTGTCTCAGAATACATCCACACGACAGAGTTGGAAGGCTTTGATCCCACTTTAAGTGCCATGATTCCTAGGGTGTAGCTATGGAGGGAGTGGGTAAAAGGAGCATTATGCTCCCTCATGACATTTTTCTTCAGCCCCCAATTTTCTAGCCTTACAGTAACTTAAAACTTCAGTGGAGCATTTAGAAATACTGTTTGGGCATCCAAAGAAAAGAGGCAGCAAAGGAACGCAAACCCTGCAAATATGAGTGCTAGCTATGAATAGTCTTCAGCAGCTAACTTTCTGCAATGCTAGAAATTTGGGGACTGAATGAATATTTCATTTGAGGGAATTTATATCTGGAAGGCATTGCCTTCATTTTGACCCCCTTCCAAGCTTAGGGTAGGAAGGGACCACAGGGCCAATCCAGTCCAGCCTCCTGCCATGTAAAAATACACAATTAAAGCACTCCTGAAAGATATATACCTGATTACTGTTTAAAAACCACCAAATAAGCAGAATCCACATTCCTCCAAAACAGTTTATTCCTCTGTCAAACAGCTACTACCATTAAGAAGTATTTCCTAATAGAATCTCTGTCCTTGAAATCTCTGTCCATTGGGTTATGTTCCAGTCTCCGCAATAGCAGAAAACAATCTTGCTTCATCTCTGACAACTCTTACAGTAAAGAAGTCTCTTTTCTTGCAAGCTGTTATCTATTGGTTCATATCTAGGGTGGAAAACAAATTTGGGCCACTTCTGCACTACACTGTCTATAGTGCTCTTATTCCACTTTCATTATCCTATGGAATCCTGGGGTTTGCAGTCTAGGGAGGGCATTCAGAATTCTCAGCCAGAGAGTTCTTTGGCATTAGTAAACTACCAATTCCAAAATTCCAGTGGAAAGTGGAATAATAGCACTGTAACAGTGTAGTGTGGAAATGGCCTTGCTTTATTCTCTGCATGACACCCCTTCAAATATTCCAAGATGGATATCAGATTACTTCTCAGTTTTCTCTGCTACAGCCTCTTCTGCAGAATCTATTGCTTCATGACAGAGCCTGAGTGCATTACAATACACTGGAGGGGGCCTCACCCAATAGCAAACCCCAGGATTCAGAAGGATGGAGCTTTGGTACTTTAAAGTGGCATCGAACTGCTGTAATTTCATCATATGGGTGCACCTTATGTTAAGACAAAGGCCCTTTCTGCACTATACTCTTATAGTGCAATTATTCCACTTTCAACATCCTATGGAATTCTGGGATTTGCACTTTCGGGAGGGGCCAAACGGCCCAGATGCTTCTGCCAAACTCCCAGATGCTTCTGCCAAAATGAATATATATGCTTACTTATAAAAACACAGATAAAAGCTATAGATAGTGAACTCTGCCACTGCCTAGGTTACCTGAGTTTACCAGGTTCAAACTGAGCATTGCATGTTTCACAAATATAAGGAAAACAATAAAGGCGACTTTCCTTTCTCTGTAGAATTTTTTTTCCTAATACCAAATCTTCTACAATACAATGTGGCTCAACAAGAAGGGTTCGAAACCTCAAAGTAACCTCTCCACCTCCCATTTATTGGACACAAGCACTTAAAAAAAAAGCTTTCTGATACTACCCAGAAAATCAAAACATGAGGTTCTACATTCTAATAAAAACAGAGTCTCTGGGGCATCAAATCTCAAATACACCAACACCTTGATAATTGGATTTGGTCTTGCCAGAGGTACACAACAAAATTTTTATGTGTGTCCTTGATGACAGCTAGAATAAATGGAAAGGAAAGGCATCTCTCATATCTTCCATATTTATGGAGACAGCAAAGGCTGATCCGACAAAGTTCTATAAAAACGGAATTGGCAATGATTTGACCTTGGCAAAGGACCTACAGACATAGGAAGGAAAGGTAGCAAAAGCCAAGGAAGTGAGAAATGATGAATGGGCCACAGATTCTGGAGCAATTAAACCGAAATAACAGCAGGATTGGGAGGAGTGTTTTCGAATCCACACACTGTGCCTAATTACCTGCCCCTCTGAATCCACTGATCTGGGAAGCGGAGGAAAGCTGTTCCATTGAATTTGATCTAACTAAACAGATGCATCAAATGTGTTAGATACTGAATTTGCTTTGAATAAAACTTGGGTAACCAGTTTTTGTGTGTTTCTTTATTTCCGTAGGCTAGCCAAGCTCCCAATATGTTGTACTACATCTCCCATCATCCCTAGGCAGCAGCTCAAAATGCTGTCTGGAGACAATGGGATGTATAGTCCAGCCTACATGGAAGGAGTGCTGTTGGAGGTGGGGTGAATGGGAATACAGGGCAGTGAAAATGTGTTATGAGAACACCCCATGCCAAGATAAGGATAGGGGAACTCGCTTCGGCTCCCAGGATCAAAGATATGTAAATAACGGAAGATGAGGAAATGCTTATATTGGTGGATTGGATGACTTGACATCTATGGCTTTTTGTATGACAAGGTATAAAACCTGTAACTACCTTAGTTGCTTTAGTTTCAGCAACTTTTGGAAAAGTTGCTGTGTTGTCCGCTCTTCTTAATAATGTTTCTGTTTTAAATTCTGAGCAAAGTTTCTTGAGAGCAAGTTATTCAGGACATGACACCTTGATCTTAGCCAACAGGCCAAGAAGCAGCATAATGGACCGGTATGCCAGCAGGGACCCCCCCCGCCCATATGTCCTTTCAGCCAGCGAGAAATAGCGTGCACTTATAGATCAAGTTCTTGGCAAGAACTAGGAAAGTTGCATTAAAATCCCTTCTCAGAGTGCTACTCTGGTGGATATATTGGTGCAGACTTTTTTTTGGTCAGATTAACCCATCTCACAGGTTTGCTGCAGAAAGGAAAAACATATTGGTGTGTGTGTGGCAGGGGGAACCTATGTCACTGTTGTGAACTCTATAGGACAAGGTGGACAACTTGTGTTCCTCCAGATCGTTGGGCTGCAACTCCTATCCTACCTTACCACTGGAAATGCTGGCTGAGGTTGATGGAGGGTGTTATCCAAACAGCATCTAGAGGGGCAAAAGTGCTCACCCTTGCCTTGCAGGTTAAAATTCAGTGCACAAATCAATGCATTTAACTTTTCCTACCCATATGCAAATACACATTCCCAACCCAGTTTCTCAAGGATGGGGAATGAAAGTTAAAAACATTTTGGCTGGTCCAAAGATATGTCACAAGTAACTTTATTAAAATTTAAGTGAGGAGTGGGGAGAGTTGCAAGGATAGAAAGAGAAGGACTAGTGTTTTTATTCTTGAAGCTATTTTTAATAACTAAACCAAGAGATAATAACAGTACAGAGATATCACTCATTATAATTTATTTGAACACAAGCGCAGGCAATTTGAATAATCAAAGTTCCACACATGCAAATTGCTCAGCGTTTATGACAGAAGAGATTAACGAAGGTCTGGTTGCTATGGTAACCTCTGGAGGCCCACAGATCTCAGAAGGAAACAAGGGCATGATCCACCTTTCTATTTAAATTAGAAATGGGGGGAAAAGATGGAAGGAAGGAAGGAAAGAAAAGGAAGAAGGAAGGAGGAGAAGCTATTGCAAGCATGCTAGGAAGTCCTTACACAACCACAGACAAATTAATCCATGGAATTAGCTGCATGTCCTGTTAATGCCTTCCTTCTCGCAGCAGGAAGATAAAATAAAAAGCTGATGCTTTGATCTGTTTTATTTACTTATTTATTTGTTTAAGTTATGTCCAGCCTTTCCCAGTTTGGAACCCAAGGTTGATGCAATTCTTGGCTGCACCAATAGGAGTTTGGTGTCTAGATCGAGGGAGGTACTGGTACCACTCTACTCTGCTTTGGTTAGACCCCATCTTGAATACTGTGTCCAGTTCTGGGCACCCCAATTCAAGAAGGACATGGTCAAGCTGTAGCAAGTCCAGAGGAGGGTGACCAAAATGGTGAGAGGCCTGGAAGCCATGAAGCCCTGTGAGGATAGACTTAGAGAGCTGGGTATGTTTAGTCTGCAGAAGAGAAGGTTAGGAGGGGACATGAGAGCCATGTTTAAATATTTGAAGGGATGCCACGTAGAGGAAGGAGAGGGCTTGTTTTCTGCTGCTCCAGAGACCAGGACAAGGAGCAATGGATTCAAGCTGCAGGAAAGGAGATTCCACTTGAACCTCAGGAAGAACTTCCTGACGGTCAGGGCTGTCCAGCAGTGGAATCTGCTGCCTCTATGGAGCGTGGTGGAGTCTCCTTCCTTGGAGGTTTTTAAGCAGAGGCTGGATGGCCATCTGTCGGGAGTGCTTTGAGGGTGTTCCTGCATGGCAGGGGGTTGGACTGGATGGCCCCTGGGGTCTCTTCCAACTCTACATTTCTATGATTCTATGATTCTAAGGCAATTTGCAACACAAGATTAAAATCAAATATGGCTAAAATGCATTTTACTGCTACGCAGGGCCAATCTTGCCACTAAGGGATGAGAAACTGAGTGTTCTTTCACACAACACAATTATAGCTCCATGATTCCACTTTAACTGCCATGGCAACATCTTAGGGAACTCTTGGATTTGCCATTTAGGAGTGGCATTTAGAATTTTCAGCCTCTTTGAACTCAAAAACCAGGATTCCCTAAGATGTTACCATGGCATTTAAAGTAGGATCATAGCACTACAGTCACATAGTGTGGAAGGGCACTTGATTATCCTCCCAACATGGTGGTACTACAATCCTTGTCAAACCTGCCCATTAGCCATGCTGGCTGAGCCTGATGGAAGTTGTAGTCCGACAATATCTGGAGAGTTCCATTCCTGGTTTGACCATGGAAACCCACTGGGTGACTTTGGGCACCTCACACCCTCTCAGCCCCCAAAAAATCCTTGATAGGTTCACCTTAGGGTCACTGTGAGTTGGAAAGGACTTGAAGGCACACGAAAACAACAAGGATGCTGTATTTATTTTAAGCCATCTTGAGTCCAGATTTTGGAAAAACGTCAGGGTATATATAAAGATTGTAGCCTGAATCTTCTTGGGTAGTCCAAAGCAGAGTAGCCCTGTTGAATTAACTGATTTAAATGCTGTTGATTCAATGGATCTAGTCTAGTTGGGACTAACCAAGAGGCCTCAGACCATTTAACAAAACACCTGTAAGAAATTGCCATAGATAGGTTCACAGCAGAACAATTGCAAAAAGTGATACTGCAAAGAGAGTGGAACATTATCCAGTGATACCTTGCTGATTCTAGGGCCATTTCTGCACTACACGGTTATAGCGGTATTATTCCACTTTCAACCTCCTGTGGAATTCAGGGGTTTGTCGCTTACTGAGACCCAAGAGCTCTCTGGCTGAGAAGTCTAAAGGCCCTTCCCTAAACTGCAAACCTCAGGAGTCCATAGGAGGCTGAAAGTGGAATAATAGCACTATAAACAGTGCAGCGTGGAAATGGCCCTAGTTTCTCGGACAGGATCCAAATCACTGTCGCAGCCAGATCACCCTCACATCCAGACTGGTATAGTCTTTTAACATATTTTAATAATTTTAAAGTTACAAATTGTTTTTTAAGTAACTTTTATACTTTTTATTGACGTTTTCGTACAGTTTTTCATCTGTATTGTTTCCAACACATTGTAAGCTATCTAGAATCCGATTATTGCAGAAAAGTCAGGACACCAACGAACAGCATAAATATTAAATTATTATTTAATTATTATTTAATAATAATTGAATTAATAATGTTGTTGTTGCATGCCTTTAGGTTTTTTCTGACTTATGGCAACCCAAAGGTGAGTTTATCATTGGGTTTTCTGGGGCTGAGAGTGTGTGAAGCACCCATGGCGTTTGTATGTGTGTGTGTGTGTGTGTGTTCTGCAAGATTGTGGTTCTTGTGTGTTGGTAGTTGCATGCTTTCAAGTTGTTCCTGACTTACAGTGACCTGAGCAGACCTATTGTGAGGTTTTCTTGCAAGATTTGTTCAGAAGGGATTTTCCTTTGCTTCCTTCTGAGGCTGAGAGAGTGTGACTCACCCAAGGTCAACCCAGTGGGCTTCCATGGCCAAGGAGGTAATCGAACCTTGGTTTCCAGGTTCATAGTCCAGTATTCAAGCCTCTTTAATAATAAAAAAAGTCCCTTTAATAATACTCCATCTCTGCTTCTAGCTTTGAAACCTGGAAGCCTAGAAGGGATATTTATATCCGAAAATAGCCACTAGCTTTTAAACTATTTCCTCATTCCTGTGGCAGCAACTAGCTCCTAACATGTATCTCTGCAGCATCCTATGTATCTTGCGTTGTATCGCTTGTGCCTGAGCCTTCACTTTGAGTTATCTTTGCTGACACAAACAGAGGTCTGAAAATATTGCAAAGCGAAAGACTGTTATTTTAAGGCAGTCGTGAGGATAAACAAGCCATCTTTTTTCCGCTGGTTGGGAGAGAGGCAGAATATGCTACTGTCTCAGGCAATTAGAAGCTTTATGCAAAGAAAGGCATTGGTGCAGGAGTGAAAGCCAGGCAGTATTTTGGAGCAAGATAGTGTTGGCTGCCTTTAGAGAATGCTCAAGTCAGTTTAGGGATTGACAAATCTCTCCCTTTCTTATCCACAGCATAAAACTGTTTTGTGCACTTTCTGATTCAGGTTGTGATTTTTAACAAAACTGCATAAAAATCTGCAATTTTATACATAGTTTTGTTTCATGACATTACTTAACGAAAGTTAAGACATAATTAAACAATCAAAAAGAATTAAAACAATGTTAAAAGTCATGGTTAAAAACTCAGACGCTCATCAGCAACACAATATCTAGCACATTCATCAGACAGGCCACAGATACTCACACATCAAATGCCTGTCTGAATAAGAAACATCTTTATCAGACTGTGGAAAGACAGTAGGGAGGGTGCCAGTCTGGGTTCTTTGGGAAGGGAGTTCCAAGGCCTGGGACAAGTACTGAGAAGGTCCTATCTCCTGTTTTCCCACCAGGTGTACCTGTGAATCATAGAATCATAGAAATGTAGAGCTGGAAGAGACCCCAGGGGCCATCCAGTCCAACCCCCTGCCATGCAGGAACACCCTCAAAGCACTCCCGACAGATGGCCATACAGCCTCTGCTTAAAAACCTCCAAGGAAGGAGACTCCACTACACTCCGAGGCAGCAGATTCCACTGCCGGACAGCCCTGACTGTCAGGAAGTTCTTCCTGAGGTTCAGGTGGAATCTCCTTTCCTGCAGCTTGAATCCATTGCTCCCTGTCCTGGTCTCTGGAGCAGCAGAAAACAAGCCCTCTCCCTCCTCTACGTGGCATCCCTTCAAATATTTAAACATGGCTATCATGTCCCCTCTTAACCTTCTCTTCTGTGGACTAAACATACTCAGCTCTCTAAGACTATCCTCATAGGGCATTGTTTCCAGGCCTCTCACCATTTTGGTCGCCCTCCTCTGGACTTGCTCCAGCTTGTCAATATCCTTCTTGAATTGGGGTGCCCAGAACTGGACACAGTATTCAAGATGGGGTCTAACCAAAGCAGAGTAGAGTGGTACCAGTACCTCCCTCGATCTAGACACCATACTCCTATTGATGCAGCCAAGAATTCCATTGGCTTTCTTGGCTGCCGCATCACACTGCTGACTCATGTTCAGCTTGTGATCTGTGAAGACTCCTAGATCCCTTTCACATGTACTGCTATCCTGCCATGTGTCCCCCATCCTATATTTCTGTATTCCATTTTTTCTACCTAAGTGTAGTAGGTAAGGTGGTAGGATGGAAAGTAGGGCCTCTCCAGCAGATCTCAAAGCCTGTGTTGGCTCATAGGGGAGAATATGGTTCTTCAAATAACTAGGACCCAAACTTACAGAGTGTTAAAGGTTATCACAATTGGGCTTGGAAACAGACCAGCAGCCAGTGGAGCTGTTGCAACAGAGGAGTTATGTGATCCCTGTAGCTCAGTTAACAATCTGGCTATGGCTACAATCATAGAGTTGGAAGAGACCACTGGAGCCAACCAGTCCAACCCTGTGCCATGCAGGAGCCCATATCAAAACACTCCCAACAGATGGCCATCCAGCCTCTGCTTAAAAACCTCCAAAGAAGGAGGAGACTCCACCAAACTCCATGGAGGCAGCAGCATATTCCACTGCTGGACAGCTCTGATCGTCGGGAAGTTCTTCCTGAGGTTCAAGTGGAATCTCCTTTCCTGCAGCTTGAATCCATTGCTCCTTGTCCTAACCTCTGGAGCAGTGGATAACAAGCCTGCTCCCTCCTCGACATGACATCCCTTCAAATATTTACAAATGGCTATCATGTCCCCTCTTAACCTTCTCTTCTGCAGACTAAACATCCCCCGCTCCCTAAGACTTCATGGCTTCCAGGACCTTCACCATTTTGGTCACCCTCTTCTGGACATGCTCCAGCTTGTCAATTGCCCTCCTGAAATGAGGTGCCCAGAACTGGACACAGTATTCCAGATGAGGTCTAACCAAAGCTCTCTGGACCAGTTGATGTTTCCAAACACTCTTCAAAGGCAGCCCCATGCAGAGTGCATTACTGTAATCCAACTGGGATGTAGCCAAGGCATGTGTCACCATGGCGGGATCTAGTAGGCGTAGTAGGTGCTACACCAGTATTCCAGGCAGAGAGCAGTCTAAAACAATGCAGTAATACCTCAGGATGCAACATAATAGAGAGATGCACTTTGGCAATCTATGCAAACTATTCCTCAGTCACGTTCCTCAATCACACAGACATATTTATAAATTGGCAGTATACACACTTTTCAGGAGCTCATTTTCTTCTTTTGAAAGTGAGTGATAAATGTTTGCAGACACAAGTGATTTGCTGAGGGGAAAACCCCATTTGAATGAAAGCAACAATTTCTCTAACATCATATCAGTTTAGGAATGATGATCAGGCCTAGCTCAAGAAAATAAATCTTCTATATGGACAAGATTTTCCCCTTTACTACAGAGTCTGTATATACACCCAAAGAAACTTGAAGACAAGTTACTATATCTTATGGAGGAAGGCTCGCTGTTAGGAATCAAAGGGGTGAGGTGTGGAATCTCTGCGGGCTATTCAATTATTTTCACTTCCACACACAGGAGCTGGGAGTTATATAAAGGACTGAAATATCACAACACATGCAGCTGTGCACATATATGCACACTCACACGCAGTATGACGGGGTAACTGGACTTCTTCCCTGTGTCTTTTTTTTTAAAAAAAAACTCAGTTGTCATTTGCATGTATAGATAAAAGTGAATTTTCTTGCAGCAATTTTAAAGGGAGATTCCTCTGAAAAATTGGTCTGCATCCTTTCTAGTGCTGAATTTTACCTCTGCAACAAGGATCCTAAAATTACATTGATGCTGGGTTCCTTTGTACCTATTGTAACCTGATTTATTAAAAAGAGTGAAAGCAATCAGTGATTATGGGCCCTTTCATACTTCACAACTAAGCACTATGATTCCTCTTTAACGATCATGGCTACATCCTATGGAACTCTAGGATGGGTAGTTTGGTAAAGCACTACAGGGTTCTAGCTGAGGATTCTAAATGCCCCTCCCTATATGGTGGATGTGCAGTTTCGGGTCAGCCTAGATGACCTCTGGGTGTGAGAGAAAAGCAGTTAATTTCCTCTGCAATTGAAGTCCTTCTGTGTTTGAAGGAGAGACAAAGGAACCTTGTATAATGGAATGTTATCAGTCTGGTTTGATGTGCTAGCGTGACAGAAGGTTTGCAACATTTTGTAGACACTGGTGGGAACACATCAGTATCCTGTCTTAAACATGTGATGTATTTGCACTGAAATATATAAAGGCTTGTAAAACCTACGAAAGGGGGTCGGTTTCTTTGAGAACGATCCCAGCCGACACTTACCGGCAATAAAGAAATCCCTTTTTTAAACCGTGGGTCTCTATCTCTGTTCCGCTACACCTACACTGCAAATCCCAAAATTTGGTAGGGTCAGAACTATGACAATCATGGAGTCATGTGAATGGGTCTCTGACAAATAAAGAACCAATACTGGTTGCCATTTCTGCCCTACACTGTTATAGTGCAATTATTCTGCTTTCAACCTCCTTATGGGATCCTGGGATATGCAGTTAGAACCAGAGAGCTCTTTGGCTTTGGAATTCCACAGGATGGGGGAATAATAGCACTATAACAGTATAGGGCAGAAATGGCCATAGTTTCTTCCCTTTAATACAATCTAATTGTGGAGTTCACTCGGTTCCACCACCCTCGCGAGGTGGATCACTATACAATACAAGGCCTTTAGTATAAACTCAAAGACTGTGGAACTCACTCTCACTTGGCTCCCTTTGTACTGGAATTCAGATAGCATGCAGGAAAGGCAGTATCCCAATGGTATAACCAAAGCTTAGATGCAATTATAGATAATGTAAGATTTTTGCTGTGAATAAGGGATAACAAAACCATATTGCAGTTGCTAAGTAATGAGGGATGCCTTCATTTCCTCCTTCTACATTTGAGAGAAAGAGGAGAGGGATGGAGGGAAAAACATCACAAGCTCTCATCTCTTGCCTCTTCAATTTTATTGCCAAAGAATGTGCAGAAAGCAGCCAGGAGGGGATATATGGGGAAATGAGCATTCATCATGCAGGGACTCGGTGACAAGTAACTGGTTTACATCATCTTAAGAGCTCAAGGGGGGAAATTGGCAATTTTTCTCCACAGTAGCACCTTGGGTGTCTATGTGAGACTCTCTGGATTTTGGGGTAATATATTTTAAGTATGTTAGAAACCAAAAACAAAAATGAAAGAAAAAGAAAAATCATATTGGTTCATTTTCTCAGCTCTCTGGATGATCAGGAATTCTGGACCTGTTCTGCTTTGCAGGAAAAAACAGGATTCCAGAGTTTTATTCCCTGCTTGCCCATGGAAACCCATTGGGTGACTTTGAGTGGATCACACATTCTCAGCCCCTAGAAAACCCCATGATAGGTTCGCCTTACTGCCGCCTTACTGCCGCCATAAGAAGGCATGCAATAACAATAATTGGGGGTTGCCTTTAGGGATGGGTGAGAGTCTGTCAATTTTGGTTTCACTCAGTGTGTCATTTGCTCATGCACAAGTTCATTTCTGCTTCACGTAAATAATTTCGGAGGGAGAAAGCATGCATGAAAATGTATACCCATGCTAATGCACATTTCTCCTAATTTGCATCTTTGTGCACACACTTTTCCAAAGTACTTTTGCATTTTGAACTCAGCCTACAGCAATGGAAGGAAATTGAGGACAAGGAAGGGAATGTGGGGAGAGAAACTGGGGCATTTTAAAAGCAGCTGAGAAAGGGGGACAGCAGAAGATTTATTGGGACTGTCCCTGCCAAACTTTGATGGTTGGACGGGATGCTAAATGACCATAGAGAAGACTGGGAGCACAGAGATGAAGTGGTATTAATCCTCATAGAGCTTTACACTGCCCTTGTATGACCCAGGATCTCAGCCGGTATGTTTCACAGGCCATTTCCACACTAGCCTGTTATAGTGTTATAATTCCATTTTCAACATTCCATGGAATCCTGGGGCTTGCAGTATTAGGGAGGGGCCTCAAAGGATTCCATAGGATGCTGAAAGTGGAACGATAGCGCTATAACAGGCTAGTGCGGAAATTGCTGTAGCTTCCCTGAGATGCATTTAGAACTTCTCAAACAAGGCTGCGGTTTTTCCACTTGGGAGTAGATCATAAATCACAATTTCAGCTAAGCTAGCCCCAGGTTTAATTGCCGTGGTTAATTGTGGAGAGCAGAAGATCATTAACCACACATTAATAGAGCAGAGAACATGTGCTGATCAGAGAGGAAATCAACTTGGTTGATTTCCTCAGTTTTATGGAGAGTTTTCCTACTGCTTTCTCTTTCATACACAATTTAGAACACATATTCAAATATGCAAAGGAATGTAAATGAGCTTTTTTTTTTTTTTTGGAAAACTTAAAGCACTCTTTGATCTCATTCTGATTGTGCGTATGGAAAAACAGTTTTCAAAATTGCAATTAAGCAAACAATATGAAATTTGGGGGGGGAACATGGCAGGATCAGCTTCTTAAACCCCCTGCTGATAAAGGCATAGTGGGGAATTAAACAGAAAAATGATTCCAGAGTTGATGGCAATGGAAATATTCTATAGACCTCTTTCAGGAGAATTATCAATGTCTGTCTTGTTCTGAACTGGGATCTGCCCTCTTTTCTCTCTGGTTTTTGAGGTGTTCAATTATCTGGTTTTATTTCCAGAAAGACACCCACTCTTTATATATACCCCTTTTGATATCTGAACTTTGTAAAGACTACAGCATATCTGCCATTGCTGGTGGGTTTAATTTTCTATTTTATCTTTTCCCCTCTGCCTTTGATTATTGCAGTCTCATTTCTGTTAATTGATAAAACCACCCTTAAAAAAATAAGAATTCTTTTTTTAAAATACAAGACCAAACCTTTATATATACATTATAGTAGAAAATAGTACAAAATTCTTTACCTTAATAAAGAGAAAACTACATGAAGAAAAAAAGGGTTATAATATAAAATATTACATTCAAAGTCCATTATTAATCTAGGTGAGATAGATAAAATTACAATTTAGAATATAGAGAAAAGTTTCCCTTGTGTGTATTTTCTAATTATTAACTTCACTCTTATTACACATAAAATATTATTTTCTTTCATTAATTATTCTTATATTCCTCCTATACTTAATCCAGATGTATTTGCCCACCTTTTCCTCAGATAATTTGTCAAATATTCTCAGTCTTTCCTCAAACTGTTTAACATTTTATCAGTTTCATTTTTTCACTTAACAATATTGTTAGTTTATCCACTTCTAGGAGATCATACAATTTTAAGAGCCACTCTTTTGCAGTTGGAAATATATTGGCTTTCCAATTTTTGGCATAAATGATTCTTGCAGATTTTATAGTATAAAGTATGATAAAGCAAACAAAACAAAACAAAAATAAAAATGGATGTGCTTTTATGATCATTAGATGATCTCAAGGATGGGCATGACCCAGAACCTAGAATGCCACACCACTAGATTTGGGTTCTTGAGGAGTTTCTGACTGCCGTTTTGGTGACCAATAGGGACAGTCAGAGGGGCAGTGCAGTGTAATGGTTTGAGTCCTCTACTGGGATCCTGTGGGACCCGGGTTCAAATCCCCCTCAGCCATGGAAGCACATTGGGTTGACTGGAAATCTTTGGGCAAGTCACACTCTCTCAGAAGACAAAGGCAAGCACCCTCTGAATAAATCTTGCCTAGAAAATCTCAGGATAGGTTCACATTAGGGTTACCGTCAGTCAGAAGCGACTTGAAGGCACACAACAGACAAACAAAACATAAATGCCATTGATTTTAGTGGGTCTCTTCATCAATAGGACACAGGCTGAATCCAACCCAATCATCTGTGAAATAATAAGATGTGCTAGATCCAATGACACTATATATAGCCCTGGTGGTGCGGTGGTTAAATGCCAGTACTGCAACCACGGGGTTGTGAGTTCGATCCTGCCGGTTGACTCAGCCTTCCATCCTTCCGCAGGTCGGTAAAATGAGTACCCAGCTTGTTGGGGGCAATTAGCTAAAAACACGTTGTAATACATGCTATTTGTAATGTATAATGTATTTCATGTTGTTCGCCGCCTCGATCCATATGGAGAGGTGGGATACAAATAAATAAATAAATTATTATTATTATTATTATTATTATTATTATTATTATTATTATAATATATATATAGAGAGAGAGTGGAAACAATTCCTGCAAATTTACCTAGAAGTTTCCAGTTTCAGAAACATGCCCTTTGTCTTCTAGCAACTCCTTGGCATTTTTACTGCATCATCTTTAATGGCTGCTCCAGTGATACAAGATGAATCATATTCAAATAGATGTGTTTTCATAATAATTTCTCTGAATCCTCATTAGTAAAATGCCTTCCACAGTTAAACTTGTTTTGCAAAGAGGAGGTCATTAAGATGATGATCACCAAAAATGCCCTAGGTCTTATTGACAGATTTGTCAGCCTGTCCTAGGGAGATTTAATGAGGTCTGCTCTGATTATTTCTGTCCTGAATTGTTATTTTCTGCTCATTCTTTTGGAAAATCCTGTAAGTTAAAACATTTCTGCTGGAGGCTGTGTATAATAGTTGTTGATCAATTAAGGCATTTTAGAGGAGATACTGAGGACAAATGTGTTTTGCTTCATCTCAGCCTTCCATAACCCAATGTTCTCTCAATGTGTTGGACTACAACATTCATCATCCCCAGCTAGCATAGCCAGAGTCCAAGACATCTGGAGAGCACTAGTTTTTGGGGAGGCTGATCTCTAGTGTAATGCAGCATGAGGATGAGAAAGAGATATTAGGAATCCAGAGATGGACTTCCCATCTTTGGAGGCTTTTAAGCAGCTGTTGGTTGGCCATCTTTTTGGAGGATTGTTGCTATGTATTCATGCATGGCAGGAAGTTGGATTAGATGTTCTCTTCAAACTGTAAGATCCTGTAATTCTATGACATTAACTGATGCCACAAAGACTACAAAAATCTAGACAGGAAAACACTGCTATATGTCCTAAGCTTAAAAGAAAAAGGAAACTTGGACGTGTTCATTAATTGCTCAAAAGAAGAAAAAAGCTTCTGTTTTTGCATCTTCTGTGCAGAACACAGAAAGGGAAACTAAGCACAATTTGTAAAGGAAAGAAGTTCTTCCTAGTGTTTTAGGTGGAATCACTTTTCTTGTAATTTGAATCCATTGGTTCATGTTCTAGCCTGCTGCTCCCGAGACTACAACATGGAGCAATGGCTTCAAACTACAGGAAAAAAGACTCCATGTATACGTTAGGAAGAACTTCCTGATGGTAAGAACAGTCCAACAGAGGAACATGCTACCTCGGAGTGTGGTGGAGTCTCTTTCTTTGGAGGTTTTTAAACAGATGCTGAGGGGTCATCTGTTACAAGACTACTTTGGCTGTGTCTTGTTTCACGGTAGGGGGCTGGGCTGGTTGGTCCTTGTGATCTCTTCCAGCTGTATGATTCTATGAAAAATGCCAATTAAACAACACTTGCATCTTGGAGATGTGAAGCCACATGTGTGCAATGGCCTTAAGTGCAGCCTTCAGAAACTGTTACATCCAGAGGCTGCTTTCGACTTGGAATCAGTTTTAAACTGTGCATCACTCTAGTCTCTGATCTTCATGATAGCTCCTAGAAAGTTTTGTCTGTCCACGTGGGCACGAGCTCCCATAAGCAGTCAAACTGTAAAAGCATGTGTCCTCATCCACCTCTACCTCCAAAGGAAGGAGTTCTCTGCTAAACACCTTGCTGTGAGAGCATGCTGCTTTGCTGCACATTTAATGAGTGAAGGGAAACACACATGGAGAAAAACACCACCCTTATCTTGCAGTCACTTACCGCTGAGCAAGGCTGCCACATGGCAGCTTAGCAGCTGTCAACCTGGCCTCTGTTTTCCCTCCATGCCCCTAATATGGCCACAGGACAGTGACACTACAGATGGCTTTTGCTTTCCAAAAAGTGGACCAGGTATAATGAGAAAGCTTTAGCGAAGCAGCTGTCAGAGCAGCAGCCTTGGAATTTTCAGAGCATACAGATTAATATTCAGATCCTCAAAGACTATGTGTGCCAGAGCTGGTCCTACCAGAAGAATGAGGTGAGCCACTTAAAGCAGCTGATTTTCAGTGCAATAAAAGCATAACAAATTGTTTATTTTGTTATTAGCACTTTTTCTTATGGCTAAGGAGGGATGGGAGATATCTTTTGCTTTTGCAAATGTTACAAATCCCAGAATGTCCCAGCTTTGCTGCCTAGGGGATTTGGGGGGTTGCAGTCCAAAAGGAACTTTTCCAACCTCTGGGATGGAAGTCTGGCTCGAAGGGATGGATGAGGGTTGGGAAGGTTCCCATTTCCTGCTCTGACTCAGGCCATTTCCGCACTAGCCTGTTATAGTGCTATGATTCCACTTGCAACATCCTATGGAATCTTGGTGTTTGCAGTTTTGAGAGGGGCCAGCTGGCCCCTCCCGAAACTGCAAACCCCAAGATTCCATAGGATGTTGCAAATGGAAACATAGCGCTATAACAGGCTAGTGCGGAAATAGTCTCAGACAGCAAAGCACAGTTACAGACGAGTAAATCTGAGTAACTGTTCTGCATTCATGAATGCTGCTTAGTTGCATGCCAGAAAGGTAGCTCCTAGCCCTTATCTTACTCTGCTGGGCATCAGCTGCATAAGGAGAAAGAAGTCCATTCTGCCAGCAATTGGAGCATGGGAAAATGACAATTTTCTCAGGTTCAGGGGGAATTGGGCCAGGAGGGGTTACTTTGTTAAGTACACTGATACTTCACTACATAGCTGATAGAGAATACTGGCTATTGTTTTTATCCATGCCCAACGCTTAGTCACTTTGAACAGAAGTAGAGTGCAATGGATCCTAAAAGGTATAGACCTTATATGCTAGCAAAAGTCAGAGTTGGATCTAGTAAAAGTTTTAGTAGCAGTAACATGGGAAAAGTACTTGGAGGATGAGATGAAGCCAGCACCTTATGGTTAGAAGTCCTCATCCCTTACCTGCCATGAAAGTATCTCCCAAAAACGTTCACATCCCTTTGCTTGAGGGACTGGGAGGCACAGCTGCCATCCATTAAAACCTAGAGGTCTGTCTTGGCAGAAAAGGGGACTAATAGGGCCCTGGATGGAGTTTTTTAAAGTCTTGATTTGCAAAGACTTTCTGCATTGTACATGCTGGGCAATTAAATGTGTTTTCTGCTGAAGGTTTGCAACTGAAGTACAGAGGAAAAGGCACGCCCTGGAGACATTTAATGAGCACTGAATTCAAAGAATTACTCCTACCTGCAGTTCTCCTTCCCCACCTTATTTGTCCTCTAACTTGTTACAAGCTAAGAATAATTTGAGCCTGTTTTCTTCTTGCACACACACAAATACAGAGGTTAACCAAAAATGTTCCAGCAAAGGGCCAGCTGGGGCAATGGGATTTAAGGATCTGAGCAGAGGTTTCTAGGTTCCAGCCCCTCTCTCTGCCTCTAAGGCACTCTGTGGGAAGGGATTAAACAAAATTGCAAGGGCTGAGGCAGGAAGAGGGAAGGGGGCTTGCGGACAACTTATTAATCTCTCCACCATTTTAAATTTAAACAGGCTCCCCTTTTCCAGCTGTGTTCTTCCTGTCTTAGCATCTCTAGAACGGTCTCACTCGCTGTAGGTACAGTGGTCAATAATGCATTGCCAAACAAGAAAAAAATAATAGTAATGGCAAAGATTAGCATACAATTTGTGTATGTTAATAGAAATAGATGGATTCTCAATTAGAAATCCTGGTTCTCATCCAGACTAAAGATGCAACTTGTGCAACCTGGAACAATCTGAGAACAACAGTCATGAGAATTCATCAGTGGAGATCACTTAAGAAGAAAGCATAAAGGTGTATCAAAGAAGGGTTCAAAGATGAGAATGGGCATGAAAAATTATCTTACCACTTATGATTGCCTAGAAAAGAGGTACAGGAAGCTGGTTTCATAGAAATCTTGTCTCCATTTGTCCTCTACAATATGGATATAATTTAATTGAGAACCACCAATAAATCAATTGCAGTTTTGGAGCAGTATTTTTTTGACCCAATGATTCACAATTGGAAAGGAGACCCAGGAGCTGAGTCTAGGTTTGATGTAAACATGTTGAGTGGGAGGCTGAGATAGTTAATTGTATTAATTTAACTTTTTTTTTTTTTTTTTGCAAGTGGGGAGGAAGGGTGCACTGATTTTTGGAAATGTGCTTCAAATATAAATACATTCCTCCCTCCACATTTGTGGGGTTGACTAGGTAATTGTGAGAATAAAAGTGTGTGAGGGGAAAGTAGAGAGATTGCTTCTGCATCATGAGGTTTTTTTTTATGATGACACAACATGCAGCCAATGGGATTTCTCTACATAAGGAGGTGTAAAGCCAATACCAAGTGAGGGCATTGCCTTCCCAACCTAAGTCTGCCATTTTGTGTCTAAAACTGAAGTGCAATCAATGTTTCCAGTAAGTACGTTCAATACTTGTTTACCACACTTCCATACAAACAAACAAATAAAAACCAAAAGTTTTTGTTTTTAAAGCAGACTGCAACAAAATAGGAAAACTAGCAAGATCGAAATCTTATGTGCCAAACTTAGTAAACATCACAATATTTCAGCTTAGCCTCAAGATACCTAAAGAAATGGTACTATACTTAAAGGTAACACAACACACACACACACACACACACCCCTACCACCAAGGAATATCTAAACAGCAGTAGCTCAGAACATAATCAGCTCCAAGCTGATTAGAATACAATTAAGAAGTAGATAAAAAAAGAGGCATATTAACATATGAAAGACATTTTTTGTCATTTTGCAAGAGCCCAAAATGAAAGGCAAAGTAAGAGACACCTGGCTCTGATGAAAAGTGGTGGCAACATTTATTCATCAAAGAAGCACTCCTTTCTTCCCCCTTTTTGCCCAAAGCCTCTTTCTATAGAGGAGGCTGGGGAGTTTATCACTTTGGCAGGTTTCATTCTTTATAAAGATGTCTCAAGGATTATTTTTAGCCGTAAGAGAAGTTATTATACATGCACCAAATGTTCTCTGTGTTAATTCTCTAGCCACACCTAAGACAAAGAATTTCCAGAATCATGGCTTTTGCTGCAGGGTGGTCTTTGAAATGTGGTGGCTAGCAACGTTCCCCGGTGGATTCTGAATCAGGTGCCCTTCATCAGTTTTCATATTATGGTGAAGGAAAGTTGCAAAATTCACAAAATCTACCCCCAACTCTCCCTGGTTGAAGCCAAATCCCACATCCTGTAACTTGGGCGGGGGGTCACAGTCAGGGGTGGCCATCCTTGTTATCCCCCCAGTAGCTTCTCTAGCAATATATGGAGTTCATGTGATAAGATGAACAGACTGTGCTTGTGACTATGAACAGCTTCTGCCCATCAGAAAAGGCAGCACGACATTAAACAAGCCAATGGCCCAGTTCCTCCTCCTCTCATTCTCTCTCTTCCTCTTCTCATCCCTATTCAACTTTCCATTCTTCTCATTTTTTAAAAAAATATTCTTATTTCAATATTTTTAACACCCTTGTTTAAGGCAGAGAGACCTTCTCAAGTCATAATATAAAAGACAGAGACCAGCATCATCTTAAATGGCCTAAAACATCTTGGGTTGGTATCCTGCTAGTTAGTTACAACTAGAGTAGATCCATTAAATTGACTATTTAATGGAAAGTCAACTTGTACGTAAATCCCACTGATACGATGGGCTCACTCTAGTCAGGACTGACAACGAGATTTAAGCCTTGGCCTTTAGGACTTGTTTAAAAAGAGAGAGGAAGCCAGACATACTTCTTCTGGAAAAGCATCCCCTAAGGATGGGCCCACCATGAAAAAGCCCAGTCTCTCTTCCCCTCCAGTCTAATAGATCTAGTCCTTCATGGCCTCATGCAGTCCATTGGTAGTCATTATTTCATCTCCTCATCTCTGCAAAGGATTGCACAAAGATGTTAAACTCCAGTCTAATAGATCTAGTCCTTCATGGCCTCATGCAGTCCATTGGTAGTCATTATTTCATCTCCTCATCTCTGCAAAGGATTGCACAAAGATGTTAATCTCCAGTCTAATAGATCTAGTCCTTCATGGCCTCATGCAGTCCATTGGTAGTCATTATTTCATCTCTTCATCTCTGCAAAGGATTGCACAAAGATCTTAAACTCACCCAGAGTTTAACTCAGTGTTGACAACATGCACTGTTCCATTTTCCTAATAAGACAATTCCTGGTCAATAACACTTTTTTCTTTTTGGTGGAAGTTTTCTTTGCTAGTTTATTTTCTAGCCATCTCTCCCTCAGACAAGGCCAGGCAAAGGTCTTTCTACACTTCCCTTGGTGATTTGCTGCCACTCCAAAGAGCTGAATGATCTTAGGGAAGATGGTTTCAGGGTTACCACCAGCAAGTAAGGGCTAAATATCTTTGCTTTTAAATGAGAACATTGCACTGTGTACAAAGCTCTTCATAAGTCTGACCGAGAAAGAAAACTGAGAAAATTGAAACTGACAGTTTCATGCAACTTTTTGGTTATCAGAGATACATTAATGTAATATATAGGTCAGGCATTCCATGCCAGGTCCTGATAATATGGAATGCCCCATTGGAATGGATTTTCCCTCAGAAACCATGGAAGTATAAGAAAGAAAAATCCTCTCCCTTTCCCCTCTGGAAAACATGAGTGTCAGGATCAGATTTGTTACATGATGTCCACAGCTGCTTTCCCACCATGGAAATGTCAGCACCATCTCTGATATATGATGTCTGACCTGCAGCTTGGAAGTAACTCCAGCAAACGCTTCCTTTTATCCTAAAGATTTATGTGTACCCAAAGTGACATTTGGGCAAATCAAGTCTATTAAGGTAACTGAAGTATCTGCAACCTGTCCTACTTGTTCAGTGTGAATATTTATGAATGCTTCTAGCAGGTTACCCAAAGCTCTTTGCTCTTGAAATATACATGAATAAGGTCCAAGCGGACAGAATTGATTTGGTCCGCAAAACTTCCATTTGGCTCTTAAAAGAAGCAGGGGGGAGGCAGTATTGCTGCTAATAAAAATTAAAAGTCTTGTGCAATTGGATATACAACTCATAATTTATATTTGGTATGATGTTTTCAATGCCTCAAAGCATTTTTCCTTTCCCATCTTTCCTTTCCTTTCCTTTCCTTTCCTTTCCTTTCCTTTCCTTTCCTTTCCTTTCCTTTCCTTTCCTTTCCCTTCCTTTGGCTCCTTGACACAATTTTTAGGAAAACACTTCTAGAGTCAATTAATCTAGTTTCTTGCAATATATGTTGCTTCTAAAATGTATTGCCACTTTGTTCTTCCAATCATCTTAAAGGAGAATGAAAAAAAAAAAGTCCTTTTCCTGCACTACAGCTCCCAGAATCTCGTAGGCACCATGGCCATGTGAGCATACTGCCTAATGACAGGGCCAGCCTCTTATTTATAAAGATATTTTTACTCTACTTTCATCATTGTTGCCATCGACACCATCATCATTATTGTTATTAACCCACCTTTGAAGCAGGCTTGTTGTTATTCTGTGTCTTCCAAGTCATTTCTGACTTCTGGAAACCATAAGGCATAGCTATCATGGCAAAATTTATTCAGAGGAGATTTGTCATTGCCTTCCTCCAAGCCTGAGAAAGTGTGGCTTGATCAAGGTCACCCGGTGGCTGAGCAGGGATTTGAACCCTGGCCACTCAGAGTCACAGTGGTCCTCCCACTTTGTCCGCAGCTTAATTTCAATGGCTGCAAACTGAGCTCAAAAGTCGTTTGCATTCCATTAATTCAGCAGGGGAAGAAGAGAAGTGGAGGCACAATCTTGCACTTCCCTGTAGACTCAGGCAAAACAAACTGCTGTGGCCTATCTCCTAGCTTGCATGCTCTTCCTCATGAATCAATGTTGCCATCTTGACTATACTCCGATGTTGCTTAGCCTATTGCCCTGGTTTTCACCCATGAGATGTTGAAGAATCTGAAACAGTCACACAGGAACCGGGGGGGGGCAGGGAGGTAGTTCACCCCAGGTGGTAATGTTTTGGGGGCATCCTGGCCCTGAGCCATGCCCTCACACGCCCTGGCCATGACCTCACGCACCGCAGCCATGCCCTCACACACAGTGGCCATGACCCTCGTGCCATGTCCATTCCCTCTCCACATACTCCAAGCTCCGCCACTGGTCTGAGTTGAGACAGGGCCTGGGAGAGATCACATTTTCAACAATTTTCCTTTCTTTTTTATACTCTATCTTTCTCCCAAAGCAGGACCCAAAACAGAGGGTTTTGGGGGCGGTATTAAAGTTCATTCATGTTTCTTTCTCTCTTTGGTGCTTGTTTGTCATCCCGACACCAGAGATGATCATTTCCCCACCCTTCTGGATGCATTTGTTCTCTCTCTCCCCCTTCCCTCAAGAAGCCACCTGGATGAAGACAGAAAGCACTTCCTTCACTCCAACATGGCTTCAGATGTGACTCTGGAGACAAATCTCATTGGTTCTGCTGCACTATCATGAAGTCAAAGCAGAGCGATGGATGTGCTTTCTGCCCTCACTCTGGCATAATAAACAATGTGTGTGTGTGTGGAAATGGCAGCAATGGAGAGTGTGACTGACATCATGTGGAGAACATTTTATTGGCTCAGATACCCACACATCCATACCAACATCTGCCAAAACTGGGGTCTTGTTTAAAAGTTGGCAAGAGGTTGGCAAACCCCAGGGGGGGTATTTTGGCTCAGCCCACACAGAAGAAATTTCACATCTGCCATCTGCTGTGTGTGAGTTTAAGGCTTCCCTTTGCAAAGAGAGAGAGAAAAAATGAAAGTAACATACAACACAGTGGCAGAGGCATCATCTCCAATAAAATCAAGCTGACTAGCCCAGCAGTTTTCTTTTCAAAGACTCACGGCAGATGGTGAGTATTTTCAGAGGCATAATAAGGACGTTAGAGCGCTGCCATCAAAACAGGTTCTTGGATGCATTTCAAGGAGGCATCCACAGCAGAGCGCAAAACAGAAAAGCGCCAGCTCAGAGAAGGCACTTTCAGCTCAACATGTGGGTTGAGAAACTCAACATGCATGTCAGCTTTTGTGGGTCATCACGAGGAGAGTTTAGGTTTTCAGGGATGGGAAAACTCTGTGGATCTCAGGGCCTGTTCTCAGATAGATGCTTCCACACTAAATGTTTAATTTGACAATTCATGTTTAATATTTAATGTGCCTTCTGATTCAAAGAGCTGAAGTGGGAAGCATAGAAAATGACAACTCCCATGCATCCCAGCTGGAAAAGAGGCCTGTGAGAAAAGCACGCATGAACCATAAAAGGATGAGGTCTGCAAGTTTTCCCTCATCTCTAGTGACCCAACCACCAATACTACCAGTGCGTTGCCACTCCCAACTCCACTCTGCAAAAATACATCTGCCTGGGCCAATGGTAAGGACCTGTGAAGGAGGACTAGCTGACAGGGATCAGTGGTCCCATCAAGACCTGGGCCTGAACTTGGAAGATTCTGGGCTCATAACAATATATGGAATTCTGAACTGGGTGGAGGTGACTCATATTTCTGAATCTCTTTTCTTTAGCACTGAAGCTTGCTGCTAAGAAGCTAAGTAGCAAAACATGTTGCATTCAGTGACTAACTTTTGCTAAGACAGTAAACCTGTTTCTGGTTGTACTATATTAAGACTATAACTGGAGAACCCACAATCTTGCTATATTTGTCTGCATAGAAATCAGAAAAGAAAATATATTTGCATGGAAGCTTAAATCTCAGCATTGTTGCCTATGCTCTTATAGGAGGAAAGAGTTGTAAGAGACCTTAGTCTGTGTGTGTGTGTGTAAGTAGCCTGTTCTGTCCTTCGAGATATACTCTGTAGTACCTGCGATTCATTGGCAGTCTTCCATCCAAGTTCTAATCAGGGCTGATGCTGCTTCGCTTCCAAGGTCAGATGGAATTTGGTACTTTTAGGGTATTTAGGCCCTGACCTTAGACTACAGTCTGGAGGAACTAAGGGGTGTTTTTGGACTATAACAACCTGTTGGATTTCCCTAAATTGAGTGGCCATTGTTGCTGGCAGATTCTGTGAATTATGTTCCAAAAAAGTAGCTTTCTTAAGTTCTGGCATGGTCCAACCAACTGCTCCATGAAGCTTCTGCTATTCAAGGTATAACTACAGCACCACTGACAGGTGACTACCCAGCTTCTAAAGTATCACGCTGACATACCAGTTTTCTACACATTCTTCCACTTATGCCTCCAGTTCACAGTATGAAGTGATACAACTGAGCCATGGTTTCATTGACCTCCTCTTCCTTTAGTGAGAACTAAGCTCTCCTGCTACATGACACATGGATGCTGTTCAGGGAGTTGTCTGTTTTTGCTCTCTGAGATGATCAAAACCATCTTTCCCATGTTCTTGGAGACAGATGCCTCAAGGGTCAACCTTAATGAGTGCTTTTGGGGAAGAACACTGGCTCCACAGCTCTCTTCAATTATTCAGTGGTCCACTGTCTTGGGTACGGTCAGTCAAGAAAGTAAGATCAAACTGTTGAAAGTTGTAGAGTGAGCTCTCCTTCACTTTCAGGTCTTCCTGCGGCCAATACCATCTTGACAGTCCATTACCCCTCAGACTCATTGGAGCCACTGTGTGCCAAGATGCCCTGTACATCTCCATAGCATCTTTCATTTTACCACTTTCATGTTCACCACTGAAAACGTTAGACATCAGTAAGAAAGATGGTATTGGCCACAGAAGCAATTAAGGGAACTGCATTAAGACTAAGCATTTCTTATTCAACAGAGCAGGGCTTTTTAAAAAAAAAAAAACTCCAAAAACTTAACATCAATGGCTTAGTTTTAGATCTTTTCCCTGAAATCAGGAAAGATGTTGCAGGATGAACTCAGTTCCAGAAATTGCAGTTCTTTTGCAAAACTAACTTCCTTCTGCAGTTCTCCTAGGGTTATTTCATCCTCTTGAAAGACAGAAAGAAGATGCCTAGCCGATTTCTACACATTATAATTATTATTAGTTCTTTTCCAATGAATGTGCAGATTATTATATTAGGATATATGGCTGGGTCATATTTTGATCTAGAAAGTAGATTAGTTTTAGCGGTGGTCTTAATACAGACCCTCTAAATCAGTTTCAGCAGGAGCAAAGGAAGGTGTACTTAAAGCCACTTAGAGGTGGCATCTATGTCCAACCAAATTGGACAGAATAAATAGAGATATTTCAACAAGCTGCTGGAGAGGACATGGAGGCATAGGTTCACTATAACAGTGCTACTCAAAATGGTGATCCCTGGACCAGTGGTGATCCACAAGCTATTAGTACGTAGACCCTGGAGAATTCAAAGATATAGCCAATGCTATGAGGACGGGACAGTTTAGCTGCCACTCCCCTGCCATTCCCCCACTCTTTTCGGTAGCTTCTAGCAACTGCTTTTCAATAAAGCAAAAGCTGCTATTGGTTGACTTTTCATGAGTTTTCCATATAGCATCTCATTTGCCCCTCTGATTCTGAGTGCAAGTTATCTTTTCCTCCCATGTCAGCAAAGAAGGAGATCTGAAAGAACATCCATTTTCAAGGAGAGAACATGAAAAGAAAAAAAAAGCCAAGCTTTTTCACTCAAATGATTTTTCCTGTTAACATTTAACAAGCAACTGCTAACTCAGGCCTTTCGTTTCCTGCACTTCCGAGATGTCAAATCTTACTTATGAATAATTCTTGTGCAAGAGGCTGGTCAAAGAAAAATTTACATAAAGAAATCCTAAATCATAGCTTTGATACATGTCAGAAGTGATACCAGAAAACACAGGAAACTCAAACAAGTTCTTTTTTGCAGTAGTGGAGGGATTCGAAACCACTTTTGACAATTCAAATTCACTTGCTCAAATGCCTGGGTAGGATTCAAAGAGGTATATTTTTTAGACACTACTATTATCCTAGGCTCCACGGTACTCAGCATCTTCCTATCATCCCACTTTGCCAAGCTAGACTCTCTCCTACCTTCACCTGACAGCCATACAGATAATGTGGGAAGACAGAAAAAGTGCATTCATAATCACAAGCCATCCGTCTCTTAGTGTTCTTTAAAACAGATCATTCTCCAACCTGGCTTGTCAAAAAAGTTACAGAGTTCTTAGTGTGAAAAGCTCATTATCTGTTCATCTCAGTAGCTGACTCAAACCCACTCTTAGCAACAGCAACAAAAAAGATCCAGAAGGAACAAAAGAAGAATATCATGCTAAAATCAGAGAATCATATATTTGGAAGTCCAACTCCCTGCCATGCAGGAAAATATAATTTAAGTACTCCTGAAAAAGGGCCATCCAAAATCTGTTCAAACATCTCAAAAAGAGACAGTCCTTCACCTTTCAAGGAAAGCTATTTCACTGCCCAACAGCAATTACAGTCCAGAAGTTCTTCGTAATGTTTAGGTGGAATCTCTTGGAATCCATTAGTGCATTTTTTTTGTCTCTGGAGCAGCAAAAAGCAAGCTCGCTCCATCTCATCCATAGCATCCCCTCCAATATTTAAGACAGCTATGATATCACCTCTCCATCTTGGCTTCTTCAAATTAAACATACCCAGTTCCCTAAGCCATTCCTCGTAGGGCTTAGCTTCCAGACCTTTTACTATCTTTTACAATCCAACTGTTGCTAGAAGAGCTAGGAAGTCATTCCTAGCATGTTGGATGACTGTTGGATGACTGTACTAACTTGTCTCTAGTACTTCCTTTGGAAAGTTCCAGCATTTTTGGAAAGTTCTAGCAGACTAGCATTTTTTCCATAAAAGTCTAGGGATCTATCACACCCTCACTTAAAAGTCTGTCCTATGCATGCTCCAAATATTTTATTTAAATCAGAAAAAATATTTTAGTGTACAGTTTAGAAATATACACAGTGGGTGCTGTGCATCTTTCAAATATGTACGCATCAGAGACAGAGAAGTTAATGGGAAAGGGTTAACCTGTTGAGTTACTTATTCAGATGCTAAAAGTCCAATGCAATTATGTTTATGATGAAAGGGGGAACATTTTAAAATATTAAATTGATTTCAAACCCATTTTTAAATTTACAGTACACCACAGCACCAAAAGCCTTACAAAAATGTAGGTGAAAACACTCTCCATTACTCTAATTTTCTCCCATTCTACCCCTTCATGCCTGTTTTGAGCTTTGGAGAGAGCGAGACAGAAGCACAAATTTAATCCCATTTCTTATCCACCCCACCAAAACCCCTTCTCCTCTTGATTTGCTTTTCTCCTCGCCTTACAATATCATCTCCTTATCTAACCCCTTCCTTTAGGCTGCTGATTCTCTTAAGCACCCCAGCAAAAAATCTGTTTCCTTGGACTGATGCAGACCCTGTACAGTTAGTTGGCCCTCCACATTCACTAGGGTTAGGGGCACAGGACCCTTGCGAAAGTGGAAAAATCACAAATACCAAAATGTGTGTTTGTGGGAAAGGGGCTGAGACATGATGGGGAAAATGGGCACCCAAGGTCCAAACCAGGGCAGGGAAAGGGGGTGGGTCAGTATGGTAGCCCTGTACCTCCTCTCTCTCCTGCCCATCTCTTTCCATGTGTGTGTGAGGGCATCAGGAGAGGGTTTGTGGTGCTGAGAAAAGGGACTGCAAGCCATCTTTAGCAGGCTAGGCAGTGGCTGGTGGAGGAGGAAGAGGGCCAGAGGCTGGATCAGATGTGGATTCAAAGCCTGACGGGAGCCACCAAGAGGGAAGGTTCCCCTGGAAATGAAGCACCTGAAGTGTGGGGGGCAAGAGATGAAGGATCTTGCAAATAATTGAATTTGTGAAAGTCAAATTCACAAAAGTGGAGGGTCAACTGTATTTGATATCCAGCATAGAACACAAGAGGACAACCTGGGTGCAAAGAGGACCACCCTGCTTTCCCCTATAGCTGGACATGCTGTGATAGGCTTTTGTAGAGACCTGTGGAGATCCTTGCAAGCTCTCTCAGACTATGTCCTGGTAGTGCATCCAGCTACAAGAAAATAGCTGGAAGCACCCTCACCTGCCCTATGCTCTCTGGCAACACAGAAATGGCCATATTGTGTGGAGGAATGCAGATGAATTGTGGGAGGAAATGCTGGCCATCACTTGGTAGGAGCAGAATTCCATCCTATGCAAGAACAAGAGCAACAAGTTGCAAATGGTAGTTGTAAGTATGACTTATGCCATTATAATTCACTAACAGGATGCCAACTAATTTATATTTTAGCTGACATGCAGCTAAAATACCATTGCTTCCAGTTTAATGTATATTTTGGAGATGAGGCTCAGAGAAAACAAAAAACCATATACATTAAAGGTACATTTAATTCTTGCTTTTGACAGGGACATCCTACAAGCCATTATTTCTACTCTTTCATTAGAAAGTCATGCAGATGGCATCACAGAAGTGCCATATGCTGAGTGAGCATAACTTGGTTCCCACGTTGTTCCAACACACTATTTAAGTATCCTTAATTATGAGTAAATACAACAGATGGACCAAGATATGATCTAGGCATAGGACAGCATCTCCTCCTGTATGTAGCTCCTTGATCTTTAGGACATGAAACAAATAATTTTTGAGATGATCTCTTAAGTTGGTGGCTTTCTTTCTTAAGGCCTTTGCATGAGCAGAACTAACTCCTTGCTGGAGCCTATCACATTTGACAGCTTTGACTTTATCATTAGCCAGGGTGAGGCAGCCACCAAATGTAGTGGCATGTGTGTTATGAAATGAAATAGAATTATTACTTTATTGTATTGTCATATTTGAAGGAATGCCATGTAGAGGATGGAGAGGGCTTGTTTTCTGCTGCTCCAGAGACCAGGACAAGGAGCAATGGATTCAAGCTTCAGGAAAGGAGATTCCACCTGAACCTCAGGAAGAACTTCAGGGCTGTCCGGCAGTGGAATAGGCTGCCTCGGAGTGTAGTGGAGTCTCCTTCCTTGGAGGTTTTTAAGCAGATGTTAGATGGCCATCTGCCGGGATTGCTTTGAGGGTGTTCCTGCATGGCAGGGGGTTGGACTGGATGGCCCCTGGGATCTCTTCCAACTCTACATTTCTAGGATTCTATGATTCTATGATATTAATATTTCCCTATGCTGTATTTGTCATTGCTGTTTTCACCTCCAGAAATGGGAAGAGGTGCTTATAGATCTACCAGCCACAGGTGTTACTATCACTGGATTGACCTTTGATACTACCCACCTTGGCTTTGATGGGAGGAGCAGCACAAGTCACACTCTCTCAGCCTCAGAGGAAGGCAAGGGCAACCCCCATCCCTGAACAAATCTTGCCAAGAAAACTCTGTGATAGGTTCACCTTAGAGTTGCCAGAAGTCAGAAATGACTTTAAGGCACACACCAACAACTCTGCTCCCACCTCATCATATGAAACTCTCAAGCCTGTGGACAAATGTAATGCAACCAGTATGGTGGTGATAAAATGAATGTTCAGGGAAGGAGATAGCTCTCTTCCATGGAAGTTTGGGAAGAACTATTAATGTACCTTTTATACGTTTCCTTTTGAAGAGTATGTGTGTTTACTGGTTAGACCCCAACGCATGATATTTGACATTTCGTAGAAAATCTACACATTTCACTACTTGTTCTCTTAAATACACACACATTATTCACCAAGTTTGGTCAGTGTGCAGACTGGTTGGTTTTTTAAGCCATATTTTCCATTCAGCTAACTTTGATCTGAATCTTGTACCTCTAAAAGTTTGAGAATGTTCATTTGTCGAGACAAGCGACTCAACCCCAAAGGAAGTTTTATTTCTAAGATTAGTTTATATGGGGGTGGGGGAGACAAAATGAGAGGCAGACAGAGAGAGAGTGCAAATTAGACATGAGGGAGAACAGATATTTTTTAGGGTTTCCATAATTTTCCACTTCAACTGCCAGTTCGATACAGCAACAGCAGATCTCTCTAAACCAGAAAGCAATTACAATCCCACACTTTGTTTAGCTTGTACACTTTAGTGCCTAATTAATGAGGATAGTTTATGAGCTCTCCATGAAAAAAAAAAGAAATAATTGCCACATGTCTCTTCATAAGAAACAAACTATCAGCATTCTTTTCAAGGCAGGAAGCATAAACACCAATTAAAAACAGTTATACAAGCACTTTGCAAGCAAAACAGGCTGGTAGTGAGGATTTTAATAAAATGAATCTAGTATGCCAGTTTTAAAGCTTTGCACCTGCATTTGCTTTAAAAGAAAAAAATGTATTTATTGAATATTCTGGGAGGTGATATGGAGAAGAAGTTTGGAAAATTATGTTTTGTATGATAGTATGCGCCAGAATAGTTTTTGCAAGATACTGGAAATCTCATGAAATTCTTACGGAAGGAGAATGGGAAAAAGCTTTGTGGGATATGATGATAATGGATAAAATAACTCTGTTTCTTAGTAATAAGAATTTAGCAGAATTTAATAAAATCTGGGAGCCGTTAATATCTTTCTTTAAAGAAAAGTGGAAAGATAGAATAATTGCAGAAGGATTCTAGAATGATGTGTTAATGTGACAAGAAATCTAATGTATATAAACATATATATATGATTTAGCCTACTCTCAATATTGATTAGCGGATCAAAAAGATATAATCCAGATCCGGATATAAAACGATGAAACATCAACAAGACTAATCAAGTGGATTTTTTTTCTTTTCTTTTCTGTTGCTTATGTTGTTGTTATTATATGTTGTATAATGTTATTATAGTGTCTTATTTTTTGTAATAGGTTTGTTTTATGCTAAGTTCATGTATGTTTTAATGCTTGAAAATTTTATTAAAAATAATATAAAATAATATAAAAAATAATATAAAAAAAGAAAAAAAGAAGGAAATTCATAAGTAGCATCTAGAGGGGATTTTCCTTCTAAAGGGTTAGTTGGTTGAGAACATTTAGTGATAGACAAGATACTAGATGCACGGAGAGAAATACAGCTGTGTCGGGCAGTAAGGCCAAGAAGAATAAGTGGTCAAGAAGAGATAGTAAGAGATAAGTTGAACAACCTTTTTCTGTTTGACAAAACTACTTATGAGAAACTATGGGCATTTCCACAATATCTGTTAGAGTGCTATTACAGTCAGCCCTCCACATTTGTGGGTTTCACTTTTGCAGATTTGATTATTCACGGATTATTTGCTGTCACCTCTGCTGCCTTCCTGTGCTGTTCTTCATAGGGACTGCAAGCCTCGTGAGACTGAGAAACTGCAAACGAGGCTTGTAGGTCCCTCTTAAAAATGGTGTGGGGCAGCCGTGGAGGTGACTGTAAGCCCCACTGGCCCCCCACTTCTGCTTTGTTAAGGAACCCTGATGCCTCAAAGGAATCCATGGTGGGTTGAATATGGCAATCGTACTTTTTTGTGTGTTAAACATGGTTTGGTAGGGCCTAGAGTTATTCAGGTTTTTTCCACTTTCATGGGGGTTCTGGGCCCCTAACCCTGGCAAATGTGGAGGGAGGACTGTATTCCATTTTCAACCTCCTGTGGACTTCTGGGGTTTATAGTTTATTGAGGCCAAAGAGCATTCTGACTGAGAATTCTAAATGCTCCTCTCCTAAACAGCAGATCCCAGGTTTCCATGGGATATGGAAAGTGGAATAATAGTAGTATAACAGTGTAGGGTGAAAATGTTCTATGTAAGGATGTGCCAACTACAAGCTCATCACACCAGTTATGATCTCTGGAAGGCTGATTATTTGGGGCTCTCTGGCAAGAGCTGCACTTCAGGAGTTACTTAGCAAAGGTCTGAACAAACTCGGGTCTAAGCACAGAGCCCAAGTCATCTACATCTAAAACACCAAGAGAAGTGATGCACCAGCTGCTGGGAAGGATGCCCGAAAAGCTTCACAAATGGCTTTTAACTGTGAAAGCTCATGACATTTCTTCAAGCCTTTGTAGACCCCTGAAAGGACCCCAGAGACCCCTGATACAAACCACAACAGCCACCATGTTTTACATATTCTCCCTTAATGATTTGTTTCAAAATAATCACATCAAGCGTATAAATGATCGGTAGCCACAGACACCATTGCACTAGAGATAACCCACAATAAGACTCCTTCCTTATGCTGAGTTTCATTTTGTTTCAATGAACAGAATTATTTCTAAATAAAACGGAGAGTCACACGCTCTAGAACTGTCGATTGAAGAAAATAATTGCGTGTGCATATGTGTGTATATTGCATTTGTATTTGGCCTTTCCATCTCCTATGCAAGGTGAGCAAAATGTCTAAAATTAACAAACATGAAAACGTTAGAAAAATAATTTCGTAGTGCAGAGAGGAGCAGTGGATAAATGCATGTATGGAGAAAGAGACAGAATAAGTCAGAAGTTAGTCAGGTCACAGAGTACACTGGAATAAGAGAAAAGCTGCAAGAAGAGCTGTTATTAACTTCATTATGGAAAGGACAAGAATGTTCTCCAGAGGAAGGGAGTTCCACAGCATGGATGCCATAATGGAGGAAGCCCTTATGTGTCCAGTTCTCCTACCAAATACACCTCAGATGGTGGAGGGACACAAACAGGGTCTCCTCTTTGAGAGGGTAGGTGAGATAATAGGAGAGGAGGCTGGTTCCTGTTGGAAGTGAAGAAAGGAGTAACACTAAAGTGGGGGAAAAACAGAAGGAAAGACCATGTATTTCAAGTGCCCCGGTGTGTTCCCTCTTCATATCATCTGCTCAATTAGTGTCACACGTTTTCCAACTTAACCATTTCCTTGTACACCTTTTGTCTTTCCCCAGAGTGGTAAAAGACCTCATCTTTTCTTTGTCCCATATCCAAACTTCACGTTCACAAAACTTTCTCTACAATTAAGATGGTATTTTGTTGATGATTCCAAATGCCATATTCCATGCAAGTGAATTCTCCTGAGCTATCTTCTTGGACTTTAGAAGCAATATTATTTTGAACTGAGCTAAGAAAGCAGACTGGGAGCTAATGAAGGCGATACAGTAAAAGAACCACATGTTCCGAGCAAGTAGGTTTTGTGAAAACTTGGTGCTGTCACATATGGAGACCAGATAACTGTAAAATGACAACTCACCCGCTTGGTGTAATCCATGGCCTTCAGAATGGAGAGGTTGAGCGTCTCCAGGGAAGCCAAGACATCTTCGTAATCCCCCATGTGGTCAGCAAAATAATCTGGATAGCAAGGATGTTACACGATTCAGGGAGGAGGAAAGTAGGAGAGAAGAATTAAGGAGATCATGTCAAAAGAATGTTTCAAATATGTCTGTACAATTTGATAAATTGCTATGAGTTGGTGTTCTGGTGGTAGACCACAGCTTGCAAATGTCATATTTTTGGACTATAAAGTACAAAATCCCTTAACCAGTCGGGCTGGTTAAATAGATCCCCCCCCCAAAAAAAATCCAACCTCTGTATTCTAGCTTAGTAGGAAAATACTTTATGGTGAAAATATTGCATTCTAGTTTACTAGGGAGAAACAAGGAGAATCCTAAAGTGGAGGGAATCTTCTGGGCCAATTTCTAGAACCTTCTGCTCAATGCAAGCAATGTGGTGGTAGAGAACCCTCAACAGATGCCTTTCTAGCCCGTGGCCATTTCCGCCCTACACTGTTATAGTGCTATTATCCCACTTTCAACCTCCTGTGGAATCCCAAGGTTTGTAGTTTACTGAGGCCAAAGAGTTCTCTGGTGAGAATTCTAAAGGCCTCTCCCTAAACTGCAAACCCCAGGATTCCATAGGATATTGAAAGTGGAATAATAGCACTATAACACTGTAGTAAGGAAATGGTCTTTAAGCTATACCTGGACTGAAGGACTCCTAGTAGAGGCTTGTCCTGTGGAAGGAATATGTAAGGACATATGCTCACCTCATATGCATGGATATCAGGCAGCAGTGTAGTGTGGCAATGGCTTTCATCTTATGATCAGCTCTAGCTTAGATGTTCTAAAGGAAGCTCAAATCTTGCCAAATTTCTTTGCACCCTAGAGAGAGGGTACACCCAGAGCACTCTTAACAGGAAGGCTCATTAACTGGCATGTCCTGTATGTTCACTGAATATGTAGAGGGGTATGGAAAGACATATATCCACTGGCCCCACTCCAAGCACAACTGCACTCAACAGATACACCCCCATATCTGTATTCAAGAGGGTAGGAAGAGAAAGCCTCCCTGTGCATAGACATTCCTCTATATGATTGGGAATTCTGCACAATCTTCTCCCCCTCAAGTGCAGGGGCCTATGTGCTCACCCCTGTCCACCTCCTGTTCCAATATTCCATCAGATACATGCAGATCAAAAGGACAGAGCTGTGGGAATGTACCCAATGGATGTCATCTCTGTCCTTCTCCAGTATTTTCAATGACTATATCAAGTGTAGAGGCCTTGAATCAACCTGTTTCTCCCAAGAACAGTTGGAGACAGCTAAATAAATACATACATACATGCACACATACTGATTTCGTTAGCCATTCATGCTTTCCCTGTACGATCCTCATTAAAGCATCTGAAGTGTACTCCTTCCAGTTAAAGGGCTTTGAAAGAGTCCTGCACTACTATTTTTCACCATTATCTCTCTGGGTCAGCATTTGTAGGGTCTCAGGTGGTGTTTGTATCATCACGCTGTCTATGGATGTTGTGCTTTGTAACGGTCTGAGGACTCGATGCAAATAAACTAAAACTGAAACGGATGACGCATCCTCAAAGGCAAGGCACAGCTCTAAAAAGATATTCCTATCGATTTGTGCAAGTCTGGAGCAAGGCATTTTTCTGTGAAGGGAGGGGTTGGAGGGTGACCATAAGGCCAAAGTAAAAGTATTTTCATAGAATCATAGAGTTGGTAGAGACCCCAGGGGCCATCCAGTCCAACCCCGTTCTGCCATGCAGGAACCACATCAAAACATTCCTGACAGATGGCCATCCAGCCTCTGCTTAAAAACCTCCAAAGAAGGAGACTCCACCACAGTCCGAGGCAGCATCTTCCACTGCTGGACAGCCCTGACAGTCAAGAAGTTCTTCCTGACATGCAGGTGGAATCTCCTTTCCTGCAGCTTGAATCCATTGCTCCTTGTCCTGGTCTCTGGAGCAGCGGAAAATTATTTTCAAGCAAGGAAAGTTTTAGAAGCTTCAGAGTTGCTAAGCTCTTACAGATAAGTAAGCATTTACTCTGGATCTCACGATGACTAACCGGTGCTTTCTAATCACCATCACCATTTGAAATGTAAAGAAAAGATCCAACATGAATTGTTTTCATTTGGTATTTGCTTAGCAATTTTTCATTATGGCTTAATAACTGCTATTTCATGATTGGCTAACATATATTCCGAAGAGTCAAAAACTGGAGAGTACCCAAGAGAATTCACAAGAAAAGGCAGACACATGAGAAATGTGTCTCTAGCTCAACATATACCCAGCCTGCTCCTGTGGTTTGCTACCTGTTCTTACATGTTTTTGCTGGGTAGGTGTTCCAAAACTGCGATAAATAATACAGTTTTATGTTTGCTTCAGTGCCAGCTTGTTCACCCAGGATGCTGACATGTCCAGCATGTTGTTAAATAAAATCCAGTCTTCAATCCATTACAGATCCCACTCTTAAGGGGCAAATTTTCTGTCAAGAGCTGCCTGCATGTCAAGGTTGCTGCATGCTTTCAAGTCATTTTTGACTTACGGCAATCCGAAGGCAATCCCATCACGGGGTTATGTGGGGCTGAGAGTGTGTGACATGCCCAAGACCACTCAATGAGTTTCCACAGCTGAGCAGGAAACTGAACTCTGATCTCCAAGGTTGTAGTCCAGGGTTTAAACCACTACTGGTTCCAAGGCAAAGGATATTTCACTACATTTAAGAAGTCAACCAGACTGACTGTTGAATCATATTTCAGCACTCACAATGGGTATCTCATATTCTTCCCATTGAATTTTATATGAAACCTTCAAATTTTGGAAGTGCAAATTTTGGAATTTCAAATTTTGGAATCAAAACCAATCTGAGTAAATTTTCCAGTTATTGGCCAGATTACAAATTACTGGCCAGACAGGTGCAACTATTTCTGTAGTGCCTGTTATGCTTTGGAGATAGTATTCAGCACCTTGGACAACTCTTCAGAAGTTCCAGCAAAAACACAGCGTGGGTTCGTTGACTCACTGACACGGAAGCCATCCTTTGCCACAGAGAGGACTCTACCACAACATGCACGGTTGGGTGAAGACATTTTGCTGTTTGAGGAGGGTCATTTCATGACACACAGCAACCATTCCTCCAAAGCCAAGAAGCATAACAACCACAGCTGGCGATGTCTGCTTGGTGCAGGTGGTAAAAAAAAATATCCTCCAAACACCTCTTCCCAACCCTGACAATAAAAATACAATAGCCGTGAAGAAAATAACTAACAATTTGCTGGCCTTTGATGACACCCCAAATCTGCTTCCTCGGGCACCTGCCTAATGGTAGGGCTGGAGCTGATGATTTGAACCCCCATAATCCCTCCTTCTGGGGGTGTCAGCTCTGTAATAAG